>CM052967.1:13056920-14256920 GCA_028554685.1 Agrotis ipsilon
GCCTTTACAATAGCGCTCAAATTGATGTTCCCGATCGACAGTATTTCGTTTAACAAATCTGCCTTTTCAGCCAAATATTACGTCCATTGAAAATATTGTTCTGAATTTTGTATTTTTTTTTTACCAAACGTCAATTCGGTCCGTTCACTTTTCGTGATTTAATTTATTATATTGTCTGAAAAGTTTGTAGTTGTTTTTTTTTTATTATTGCTAGCTACTGGCTTCTGTTCGTCAGATATTCGAAAGTAAGTTCGGAGGAAATTGACTGTGAAGGGCGGACAGACGGACACACGACGAGTGATCTTAAAAGGGTCCCGTTTTTTCATTCGTACGGTTCCGTAAGTCCGATGTCTAAAAGGTATAAAATACAGAACATTTTTTTAAAATTTTTAAAATACCAAATCCTCTATAATATAATTCCAGTATTTTCCAACTATGTTGGGGATAGATATTCAGAGTAGATATTATTCTCAATAATTCAAGCAAGATATACCTTATCTGAATAAACTTTTCAGACAAATTATGACCGTTTTTGTCTGAAAACAGTTTAATCTTAGAACATTTATCTATGTACGTGACACTGACACGTATTCTATGTATTTTTTTTTTTTTTGTAAATGATACAATTTTCAGTTTTTATTTAATTGCCCTTCTTTTTTTGCAAAAACAAGTGCAGAAAGTTAGAAATGAAAGTTTAGAACCCAATAGAGATAGTAATAGTTTTACTAATATTTTCTATTATGATTTACAAAAACCATGAAAAAAAGTTAAAGTTGCTTGTCTGTTTGTGAATTGAAATTCAACTTACACCATCATATTTTAGCCTCAATTTTTATTTAGTTCCACTCTTGCACTTTTACTGCCATAGGCCCAAAAGCTACAAGATCGATAGATCTTGGCTTCCTACCAAATGTTCATAATGTAATTCTGTACCGTCAGCACGAGTTTTCAAGGAAAAAATTAGTTCCTTCTTGGCACAACAGAGGCGCTGTTCCATTTTTTCCTTGAAAATTGTCAATTTGAAAGTGCCAAAGTTCCAGTTTACTTTACGTCTCAAATACTGAAACCTCGTGCTAAGGGTACTGATCTTGTTTACAGCTATACAATATGTTAATGGATATCAAATATTTATATCTTGGACTGTAAGAGTATTGAGGGGGCTGTAAACATCCACTCAGAGTATCAATTCAAGATTTGTTTTGTATGTTTGCATGAGTTATCTATCCGATGTCATAGACCAATGAGTTGGGCAATAAAAACACTCCTAGAGGTTTACTAATGTTTTTTTTTTTATCGTGGTAAAATCATCATATGAGGCTTCCCACCCCGGGCAGGGCGGGATTGTCAGACTTGTACTGACTAAAATCCACGGTGTCCTTCAATAGCCCTTTATGTTCCGGGGTCACGGTGACGGTATGAGTCCCGCAACCCCGGCAGGCTTTAGCCCTCTGAGAGGGGGCCCCGTCATTTAGAGTTTTACTCATGTGAAAATAATGTTATTTTTTGTTTTCAGGGTCCATGAAAAACAAGAAAAATTATCAGATTGTTTGTCTGATATGAAAGAGAAAACTGAAAAAGGAGTGATAAGGACAGCACGAGATTTACGGGCGGATGCGCTAGAAGGGATAATATGAAATGTTTTTTTTTTTATCTTTTTCTATATTTTTGAGACTAACTCTCAGGGGACAAAGACATAAAGAAAAAGATTAATTACATAATCAAAAGCTTCAGCCATTTTTAACGAGCTATACAATTTTGAGGGTCATCAGAGGTCTGAGATTTTCGAAAATCCCATTAGAATATGTTTTTAATTTTCTTTCTTGTGACCTTTCCTGCACAAACAATCCCTCACTACTCAATCATACTACACGTTGTTTTTATTACACTTCGTATGAAAAAAATGGCAACCAATAATGTAGACCAGTTCGTACAGGTTTTACAGGTTGGCGGTGACGTATAAGTCTACGAGTAATCGTGACCACACGAATTGGGACATTCGAGACAGTCCTGTGTCGGATATTAGCATTGAAATTGTAATTTTATACAAGTACAGAACATTGACTATAACATTTTTCCGTTATCCTTTACTGCCACGCCGCAGGGCAAAAGCCTCCCCTTTGGCAATTTTTATTTTGTAAAGAGACTTTACATTATGTAAATCGTCTTTACTAAGGACGACTCTCGGAAAGTCATCTATATCGTGGGTGCATCTAGAAATATTAAAAGTCACATACACAGACGGCAGACCCGGTACAACTATTTGTAGATCATACAAATATTTGTTCCAGCCTCAACACGCAAAAGGCGGTAAAGGCTCAACCAGTGCGCCAACCGTGAAACTCGGTCAACTAAATATAAAACTCTCAAACAGTTTTAAAACTTTAAAAACTTTTTTATTTTAACCTTTGTTTAACCTAAACCTTAGATTAATTAACTCATAACTTTTCTTTTTCATAAATGAGTCATGTTTTCAGCAGTAGGTACTCGAATTTATAAAGCCACTTAATTTTTAAATGGGACAATTTCGCAACTTGAATACTTGTTTAATAGACAACACCTCTGCTTGTTTCCAAAACCAAAAACAGACTATAAAACCATTATTGTCGGAGCAAACATGGCCAGCACGCATGACACCGTAGAAACATTTTGTCGACGGAAGAATATTATAGAAAATGTATTAGTTATATTTCTGTGAAAAATATTTTGTCTTTCCTGGCTTGTGGTGAGAAATAAACATTTTATTATTATTATTATAGACAAAATGACAGCAGGTAGAAAGATTTAAAATGTTAATTAAAAAAAAACTATGCTTACCTAAGTCGTCTACCGATCATACCAAATTAGTAGTAAGAGTTACATATATATTAATGTAGAGTGATCTAGAAGGAGAAAATAGAGACCTATTTTTGAGTGCCAAGGCGGCAAAATGAGTCCTGCAGCTCTGATTGAACAACAGGAACTGTACTAACCAAAAACCACTCTGTTCCTTCAGTTGCCCTTTATATTCCAGGGCCTCGGTTAACTCTCTGGACATCTCGTGACCCTGGAGAAAGAGAAACTCTTTACCCAACACTAAACTAAACTAAGTTATAGTGGGTGCCAAAGAGAGTGCATTAACGAATGCGGTCGTTTGCATAGCAGCTTATAATTCATTATGCATTCAACGCCTCCACAAACTGCATATTTTTCGTGCCACAAAAGAATACTTCACTGGAAGGAACGAAACCACCAACAGATGGAAATTACAGTGCCAAAGAAGTGTCCTTAAATTCTATTCTAAGCAGAATTTACACTATGACCGTCTACAAAAGAAGGAGTTAAACATCTGTTGAACACTTGTCTCAAAAAAAGTGTAAAGCAACCCTTAGTGTCTAAACACACTATGCCAAAGTTCCGCGGCTGATTTTACGTTCCAACGTATTCGGCTGATATGACACACCATAAGTGCCGAACTTACGCGGCAGAAATTCAGTTGCGCCATTTTGTGTGGATATTCAGTGTTGCGAGCGCTGTCGTGGCGTCGTGTCGTGTTATCTAAACAGCCGGACAGACAAATGCAAAATAAGTGTCTAAACACACTATGCCGAACGTACGCGACCGAAGTTCCGCTGCTGATTTTACGTTCCAACGTATTCGGCTGATATGACACACCATAAGTGCCGAACTTACGCGGCAGAAATTCAGTTGCGCAATTTTGTGTGTATATTCAGTGTTTCGAGCGCTGTCGTGGCGTCGTGTCGTGTTATCTAAACAGCCAGACAGACAAATGCAAAATAAAGTGATCCTGTTAGGGTTCCGTTATTACTTTTAAGGTGCGGCCGAATTTCCGCTGAACTTACGCCCGACTGAAGTTCGGCTGTACGCTATAACGCAACGTTATTTCGGCATAATGTGTCGCCAGTAATTCAAATAGCATTGCAGGCGTAATCATGCCGAACTTCCGTCGCGTATCCTCGGCATAGTGTGTTTAGACACTAAAGTGATCCTGTTAGGGTTCCGTTATTACTTTTTAGGTGCGCCCGAATATCCGCTGAACTTACGCCCGACTGAAGTTCGGCTGAACGCTATAACGCAACGTAATTTCGGCATAATGTGTCGCTAGTAATTCAAATAGCATTGCAGGCGTAATCATGCCGAACTTCCGTCGCGTGTCCTCGGCATAGTATGTTTAGACACTTAAATCAACGTCAAATATTCTTTTGCAATTTATTTTAGACAGTTGTTTAACCGATGTTTAATTTTTTTTGTGGTAAGACTATAATTTTTTTTTTTTTGCAGTTGACACTTTTCTTAGACAAGTGTCAACCGTTGTTTAACTTTTTTCTTGCAAGACGGTTAGTATTTTTGTAGTAGTCCTCTGTATTGCAGAATAAACCCAGTAATAAAGTTACTAACATAATTAGATAAGCTTTATTTTTAACCCCCGACGGAAAAAGAGGGGTGTTATAAGTTTGACGTGTCTGTCTGTCTGTCTGTCTGTCTGTCTGTCTGTCTGTGTGTCTGTCTGTCTGTCTGTCTGTCTGTCTGTGGCATCATAGAGCCCGAACGGATGAAGCGATTTCAATTTAGTTTTTTTTGTATGAAAGGTGACTTACCTGCGAGTGTTCTTAGACATGTTTGATGAAAATCGGTTGAGCCGTTTAGAAGTTATGGGGGTGAAACTGGGGAAAGGTAACCGAGGGTCTGCAAATATACTCGAGTTGGGTATCAAATGAAAGCGTACTGAAAGGGAATATTGATGACTTAATCGAGAGTACTCTTAGCAACAAAAAAAAAATAAGTATGTACCTATAAAAAGTATAAAATAAAAAATAAATTAAAAATTTAAAAAACCCCCGACACAAAAACCAAGTTCCCTTTAAAAAGTAAAAAATAATAAAAATACGTCGCGTTGGGGGACTGCATAAAAACAGGAGATGATGAATAATTTGGAGCAGTCCCCCAACGCGACGTATTTTTATTATTTTTTACTTTTTAAAGGGAACTTGGTTTTTGTGTCGGGGGTTTTTTATTAAAATATATGGCGGAATATCGCTTCACAGAAAACAGTATTCATTCATCATTCATGCATTTTTTTTTTAAATCTTTTACTACACACTCGTGTCAAACTCATGTAAAGAAGCGGAGATCGAACAGACGACACCCAGCACAGCAGTCGATCTTCCAATCACTGCGATAGTGTTTTAATGTTATTTTTAAATGACTATAATATCTATGGTAGATATGGTATCTAAACCAACTTAAACTTTTATTTTCGCTTCCTAGAAACAAAGGTAACAACACACAAAAAGTTACTAATTATCTCTTTATACTCAAATTAATTTTTGGAAACCAAAATGGCGGCGTGTTCACCACGCCTTTGTTTCAAATTCTCATCGCTGGCGGCCATATCCACCGCACATACATAAATGAGCAGAAAACAAGCAAAAGTTGTTTTATTTGTTTATATTCTAGTATATTTCTTGGTTGGCTGTTTAATTGAGATCAAAAACATTGCTTTTAGTAATGTTAACCGAGGTAATTCTGCGAAGAGGTTGATTTACAGAAATATTTATGAAAATGTAACTGGCCATATGATGACATCAATAGAAAAAAATAAAAGAAACAATGATATTCTTGGATTAATAAATTTAAAATAGGTAATCATCACCGTCAGCCTATAAATGTTACCACTGTTGGGACACAGGCCTCCTTTCTGTGAGAGGGAGTGGGCCATAATCCACAACGCGAGCCCAGTGCGGGTTGGTAGATGTCACATGTCTTCGAATTTTTGGTTCTAGGACATGCCGAGGAAACGCTCACGATGTTTTCCTTCACCGTTTTGAGAGCAGTGGTGATGAAATAAATTACACAAAGTAATGCGCCTGGCTTGGTTCGAACCCACGACCTAGTCGACGCCGATACCACTGGGCCACCACTGCTCTAAACTAGGTAATACCAGTAATACCTAGTTGTCATTATTATTATTCTATTTTACAAAGCTGATAAGTTTGTATATTTGAACGCGCTAATCTCAGAAACTACTGGTTCGAATTGAACTTTTTGGCTAAAAGCTATAAGGGTAGCGCCTTATAGATTTTAGCTGTAAGGGTAGCGCGTATGACGCTACGACCAATAGCAGATAATAGTTTCTGGAAAAGATTTTGTAAACGTGTCAATTTTCAAATTGCTTTTATGTTATTATGTCACTTTGAAAATTGTCATTAGAGCAAGTTGTTTGATCAATGATTCAGCAACCCATTAGTTAAGAAACCTAAATATCTATTTAACTATCCGTTAAAAATGTATTGGATTTAACTTAACTACTAATCGATCAACTCGCCCCTTAGTAACTAATAAAATTACAAGTACAATATTGCCCTAGAACGACCTTACTATCTAATAACATAGTAACCGACTTCCTCAAGCAATATCAAAGTCCTGGGAAGTTCAGCACCTGGGGAGGGTAATTCTCTTTTATTTCCTATACGAGTACCTATAGTTGTCACCTTGAGTTTTATTAATAAACATTTGTGTTCATATGTTATGGTTGTGAATGTCACGGCTTTCTTTAAAGACAAACTTTGTTTTTGAACGCCCCGTCGACCTAGGCATGGTTCATAATCGGACGGCGTGTCACCCAATGCCAACGACGATATATTACTAGACTCCGCATGCACGATCTAAGGACAAAAAATATTCTGTCAACTCGCTGAGGTACTACGTAAGCGAGGGGGACGGGGTACTGCGTTGTGATTGGCTAACTCAAGGTCTGTTCTGTCTCAAGGTATGTTTACGGCTCACAGGAGTGGTCGAAATAAGACGGATATAAGACTTTTTTGCCTAATGTGTTGACAGGCATTGGTCGCCTGTTATTAGGAGTCTAGTAATATATCGCCGTTGCCCAATGCTCACCGTCCGCATGCTCGCGCCTACGGTGGTCGGAAATCACCTCGCGACGTCCGAAACATCCGTGTCCGGTGTAGACCTGCGTCAGGGGCTAGGTCAGGATGCCGTGACGTCTCTCCAGCCACTCCTACGGCGGGTTTTCCTGTCACGCTGACGGCCGTCAGCGCTGAGCGGTCAGCATTACTCAGAAACGCAACCTTACTACATAGCATATTGACCCATTGGAGCTGACCGTCAGCGTGCGGTCAGCATGACAGGAAAACCCGCCTAAAACGCGGGGGGTCTTACCGCTGCGAAAAACTTACCAAATAGACCATAATTCGATTTAGTGAACATTTTAACCTTGTTGGTATATAAATGATTATATCAAATGTTAAAACAAGAACGTCCTTTCGTTGTATTTACCCAACCAAAATAATTAACAGTCTCCTATGGGAATACTACCACAACGACTTTGCTTGGAAAAGATTTTTCGTGAAAAACATTGTTAATTTTATTAATGGCACCCATGGGACGGGGGTGTGGCCTAACTTATGTCCATGTAATTTTTTATTTATATTTGTTATGAGAAGCTAAAACAACTGCGTGAAGTAAACTAAACATCATCATCATCATCAGCCGGAAGACGTCCACTGCTGAAACACAATAATATTCCATAACTATCACACAACGCCATCTAGTCCCAAGCTAAGCAGAGCTTGTGTTATGGGTACTAGACAACTGATAGACATACTTATATATTTCTAAATACATACATATTTTAGATAAATTACACCCAGACACAGAACAAATAATCGTGCTCATGACACAAACATTTATCCTTTGTGGGAATCGAACCCACGACCCCCGTCATAGCAGTCAGGGTCACTAACCACTAGACCAACGACGATATATTACTAGACTCCTAATAACAGGCGACCGATTTCTGTCAACACATTAGGCAAAAAAGTCTTATATCCGTCTTATTTCGACCACTCCTGTGAGCCATAAACATACCTTGAGACAGAACAGACCTTGAGTTAGCCAATCACAACGCAGTACCCCGTCCCCCTCGCTTACGAAGTACCTCAGCCAGTTGACAGAATAGTTTTGTTCCTTAGATCGTGCATGCGGAGTCTAGTAATATATCGTCGTTGCACTAGACCAACAGGCTAGTCTAATATACGCCGAACGACAATTCGTCGGTTGCCCACGACTCTCACGATGTCGACTGTCCACTAGTGGGAGACGCTTGTCTACGTCCGGCAAATACAGAGTATCCTTTAGCAACAAGGCCCAATGTTTGACAAAATCACAATCAATGTTCTTCAAAGTTATACTCATAAATAAACCTTGACTAAATACTCGAATGTATAATTAGTACCTACCTATTTTAAAATTGAAATTTTAAAATCGAAATTTTCACTAGACGCTTACGTCATAGTCTCTGTTTTTCTACTAAATGCATTTTCTTTCAAAAGACAGTAAAACGAAATGGTCTAAAGAAAATGTAAATAAATGATACACATAAGTACCCACCTACCTATTTAAAAGAACTCTAAGGTTATTTATTTTTTGCAGTGTCAAGTGATTATCATGCGAATGAACTATGAATGTCAAATTGTCGAATTGTAACACCTTAACGGTCCGTTCACAACTTTGATCTAAGCTGTAAGCGGAGCGATGGGTGGCGCGAATAAGCACCTTCGTTCACAAGAAGACGCAAGTCTCCGATACCTTACGACTTTGGTATCCAGGTAACTATCGCAATACAAACCCATAGGTATATTGGCTCGCGTCAATGGATTCTGTAGTACTCCGCGTCACAAGAGGTAAGTTAATTGGCTCGTTACCACACCAGTATGCAAGTAGACGTCCGTTCTCGCTCCAAGCTCGCACGTAACCGACTACTCCACTACCCGTGTGTCCGAGACAACGTCATCTTATTGACAACTTTGACAGGATCATAGATTACAAACACTATATCCCTTCCTTATTATAAATTTATTAATCAAATAAGTAATTATAATCAACTCACAAAGTTATATTATTAATATGTATTTTGTTTAAATCATTTTCATTTTGATCCTGCTCACCAATATTTTGGTCCTCACTATGAACCTTCCATTCGCCTTCAACTCTCTTTAAGTGAATCACGTTGCGTCAAAGTTTTTGGCCAGTTTCTTCATTTCTAACTATTACGTCTCCACCGTCCGAATGTTCTACAACATGCGGTGTCGGTTTAAAGGTCGTTATTAACTTATTTCCTTTTCCCATATCTTTTATAATATACTTTATCTCCTTCTAAAAGTTTTGAATACTCAGCGTGCCGTTTTCTGTCTCCATACTCTTTTCCTTTCTCCTTCTCTATTTTGTCTTTGTCCGTTCGGAATCATTTATAGTGTTATCAATTATAGAAGGGATTTTATCCCTATTTTGTCTATTAAAGAAAAGTTCTGTAGGCGTTTTCCCTGTTACCGAATGTGGGGTTGAGTTATACATCATTAAATACTCCCACAAACTTTCCTTTAAATCTCCCTTTTGCATGTAACTGATTTTTAATCTTTTTAAAATGTCTCTGTTTTGTCTCTCGACCTCACCATTTTGCTGAGGCCAGTAAGGTATAGTGTTGAACAGCTTTATATTGCATTGTCGGCAATATTCCTTGAATTCATCACTAACAAATTGCCGTCCATTATCTGCTGTCATTGATGAGGGGTATCCGAGACGACTGAATATTTCTTTCAGCAACTTAATTATCTGCAAACTTGTGATTGTTTTAGTAAATTTAATCTCCTTGTACCTGCTGTAATAATCAATAAGAATAAGCAAGTAGTCGTTATTTGGCAGCGGACCTAATAGATCCACAGCGACGTCCACCCAAGGAGCAGTGGGGAGGTCGCGTCGTTTCATCGGTACAGGGTGGTTGGGTAACCCGACAAGAGTACATCCTTTACAAGCTTTTACTCTTGATTCAGCGTCTCGGTCAATTCTTGGCCACCAAACTTTTGATCTCAATCGGTTTTTCATCGCTACTATCCCTGGGTAGCCTTCATGTGCAGCATCCAATACTCTTTTCCTGAGTTCTTTTGGTATTACAATTTTGTTGCCTCTGAGTAATATATTATCGTAAAAACAAAGCTCGTTTTCAAAAATTTTATATTGTTTTACCGAATCATCCCAATCTTTACTGTACATTCCTATTTTTACGTTTTTTTATTTCTTGATCGCGTCCAGAGCATTCTGATAGTACTTCCATAGGAATAGCACAAGGTATAGACTGTTCCACGATCTGCTGTACATAATCGTCAACTTTTCCGGGAGGGACACTGTGATATTCACATAGTCTTGGCAAAGGATCGGCGATATTAATTTTACCGGGTTTGTGTAATTTCGTTTATTCCAATACCTAACTTCAGGACTCCTAAACGAATAGCAGATTCTTTTCCCAACAAATCTCTCGATCCTTCTTTAATTACATAAACGGTAGTGTGATCTGATCTCTCATTCACTTTAATTTCCGTTTCAAATGACCCCATAACATTCAAACGTGATTTACTCCCGTATGAATAAAAGTTTTTACTTGATCCTTTTATTTGGTTAGTACAACAGACTTTTTTCTTTTTTAGATCTTCCCATGTCTTTTCAGTAATTAGATTTAGTTTACATCCAGAATCTATTAGCAAGTTCAGTTTGACTCCACCCATTTCACATTCAATAGTAGCTTCGTCATCGTCATTCATGTTAAAAACATAATGGTCCTCGTCGGAAGAATCACCTCCTAAGTTTATTGCATTTACTTCGTTCCGTTTCTTTTTTATTTTAGAATCGTCGTTTTGTTTGTTTTCATTTTTACGCTTTTGGGGTCTAGACCTACACATTGCGCTAAAGTGTCCGGATTTTCCACAAGCATTACAATTTTTCCTTTTTGCAGGGCATTCCTTGTTTGATGCTGTATGCGTATTATATCCACATCTACTCAGTTCTGATTTATTTGTCAATTCTTCCATTTTTTTATCCTCATTTTTGCGTTTCATGTTATCAGTCTTTGCGCTATAATTTGTTTTGTGACTTCTAATCGTATTAACATCATTTGATTTGTTTTTTTGCCCATAATCTTCCAACTGTTGGCTCACTATTTCTAAAGTGTTCGCCTCAGTTATGATCTTGTCCAATGTAACAGTGTCTCCTAATGTTAATATTTTTTTCCGTAGTTCTGGCGAAAAACATTTTTCGACAATCTGATCAATTATATGCTCATCAGGGCTAGTAAATTTACATTTTCCGGATTGATTTCTTAACTTCACAACAAACTTCTCGAATTTGTCTCCTTCGTCCTGTTTAATTTGTCGAAATAAATGTCTTTCATAAATCTTATTCTGCTTCGGCAGAAAATACTCATCAAGCTTCTCTATAACCGTTCTGAAAACATGTGAGTCAATTGTAGAATGTTCTTCATAAGTACCAGGTAGATTGAAAACTATTTCCTGGAACCCTGGTCCTCCTAAAAGTAGCAACGTTGCTCGCTTTCTTTCATCTCCTGTAATTCCTGTCGCTTCCAAGTAGATATTGAAAGATCTTTTCCATTGCTCCCATCGTAAAGCAACTGTAGCATTGTCTCCTTCGAGATCAAGCTTTTCAGGAGCTGGCAATAAATTTGTCATTTTCTGAGTAGAATTGAGGCGACCTGGAACCGAAGTTAACTTTGGTAAACTACGGTATGTTAACTAATATCAGAAGGCAAAATCACGTACGATTTACTATTACAAATAGGTTCGTACTACCTAACACACATAATCACGCACGATTTACAATTTCTTGTAGGTTCGTACTACCTGAGACACACATAACGCACGATTTACAATTTCATGTAGGTTCGTACTACCTGAGACACACATAACGCACGATTTACAATTTCTTGTAGGTTCGTACTACCTGAGACACACATCACGTACGATTTACAATTTCATGTAGGTTCGTACTACCCGAGACACACATCACGTACGATTTACAATTTCATGTAGGTTCGTACTACCCGAGACACACATCACGTACGATTTACAATTTCATGTAGGTTCGTACTACCTGAGACACACATCACGTACGATTTACAATTTCATGTAGGTTCGTACTACCTGAGACACACATCACGTACGATTTACAATTTCATGTAGGTTCGTACTACCCGAGACACACATCACGTACGATTTACAATTTCATGTAGGTTCGTACTACCTGAGACACACATCACGTACGATTTACAATTTCATGTAGGTTCGTACTACCTGAGACACACATCACGTACGATTTACAATTTCATGTAGGTTCGTACTACCCGAGACACACATCACGTACGATTTACAATTTCATGTAGGTTCGTACTTCCCCATTGATACACAGCAAATATTATAGATATTTTAGTAGCCGATACGTATTTGCACTAAAGAGAAATCACCCAAAAACGTTTAGGATTTACTGAAAATTGAATATTCATCATAACGCGATAGAGATTAGAATGAATAGGTATCAAATTTTTATTAAAATATTTTTCGAGTGTATATGTACCCAGACAGGATGCAAGACATCATTTTTCTTTTTAGTTTCTGTTATATGGAATAATCAATAAATAATCTTAATTTTAATCCATTAAATAGTGCATGTAAAATAGTATAAATAATAACTTAACCTAACCAGTAATTTGAACTCAATCTATATGGAAAGTATTAAATCTTATTTGTTTACAATAATTCGACACCATACTTGCCCACTATATAATTCATAAGAATTATCGATCAACGACGTGCAATGATAAACAAGACAATGTAATACCTACATTTTATTGGTTGACAAATTTTAATTAAATTCATAGATAAATATTTGATTTTATTTGAACGCATTCATATGGATTACAACGCCACATCTAGTTGGCCACGACAAATGTCAATTTTGACATAATTAATGAAAAAAAATGAAATGATTACCTCTAGCGTTCTCAAAATATTTGAGCTATTTCAACATTAAAATACTACTAAAACCAATGAAACACTGGATCTATTACCTAATTATTATTTCCTTTTGCAAAACTTTCGCAATTAATTACTTTGGGAACTAAAGTTCACTGCGTTTAAACCGCTATAATACCTTACAATCACAACTAATAAAGAATATCAAAAGCTTATACACCCATTTTATGCCAATTATTAAGTATTATTGTTATTTTTCCACCTCTCTTGCAATCAATCATACATCCAATTCATAAAAGTACCTACTTCCGACCATCAAACATCAATCATTTACGTACCTACATACTTATTAAGCCATCCTTTCCCCTTTTGTCCAAAATTGTTATCTTTAGCCACTAACCTTTTATCTCGTCGCCACATGTAGTACTCCGCGTCACAAGAGGTAAGTTAATTGGCTCGTTACCACACCAGTATGCAAGTAGACGTCCGTTCTCGCTCCAAGCTCGCACGTAACCGACTACTCCACTACCCGTGTGTCCGAGACAACGTCATCTTATTGACAACTTTGACAGGATCATAGATTACAAACACTACAGATTCCAAAGTCGCAAGGTATCGGAGTCTTGCGTCGCCTAGTGTACGAAGAGTCTAAGTCATCAATTACTTTGTAAGTATGCGCATTCGCCATCGGCGGCGCCTCCTAGCGTGTTTCAAACTCTCTACATTTGATCTTACCGCTGGCCACCCCACGATAATAGGCGATAGGTACCTACACAGCGGCAAAATCTATGTCTATGTCACTCAAACCTCTTTAATTTTCACTTTTAACTTTATTTAAATACAATAAATTGTTAAATACGGATACTAAAATAATACCTACATGTAAGTATTCGAAATTCAATATTTTCCTATATTGATAATAGTACTTAATACATATATTGTTCTATACTACCTACTTGTTTGAACAAAAATAATACATAATTATGTAATAAATAATAATGTCAGTGCATTTGTGTGTACGCATGTGTTGTGTAGTTGACCATGACCACGCCTACTTTTTGACAACTTATATGTGTTACACATACCTCAGCTATGTATGTCCGTATCCGTTAAATGATGACATTTAGACTAGGACAATCCTCTTTCCTTGTATTTACCACATTTTATGCAAATAAATACTCACTAACTATCAGGGTTGGGCGGTATTTGAATTACTTGTATTTAAAATACGTAATTGAAATACAAATACGTATTTTGTATTTGTATTTCAATTACTTCCTTAAAATGTAATTTGTAATTCGTATTTCAAATACCTGATGACGAAGTATTTTGTAATTAGTATTTTAAATACATGAGGCTCCATGAGGCTTCGGGCAGGTGGACCTGCTGGCGTCTTTACACTGTACGCTATGACTGTACGTCGAACATGGCGAAAAAAACGCAAAAAAATGAACGTTGAATTGAGAACATTCCAGGCAGACATAAAATGTAATTTGTAATTAGTATTTTGTATTTCAATTAAAAAAAGCTAAAATACAGTATTTTGTATTTTATATTTTAAATACTTTACTTAAAGGTATTTTGTATTTTATATTTTAATTACTTGCGATACTGTATTTTGTAATTTGTATTTCAATTAAAGCAGAGCATGTATTTTGCCCAGCCCTGCTAACTATGTATGTGGTAGCTTAAAATAGGACAGTTTTAAAACATTATATAAAACAAAATCAGCCTTACTACAAAAACTTAAACATCTGTTGAACACTTGTCTAAAAAAAGTGTGACTGCAAAACGGACCTTATTTCAACGTCATAATACGACATTATTTTAAACAAGTGGTCAACAGACGTTAAAGAGTTTTTGTGGTGCCACGGTATATCTTTACTCCTCTCACATAAAAAATAAACGAATAAATGAAATAGCGTTCTAAAATTAATTTCTAATTTCTCACACCTATTTTCAGTACTTATCGCCCGTTATCGCCTCACAACAAGGGACCGCAGTAACGGGATAGCATCAACACAAAAACGTCTGGAATGCTCATTAAAACACCTCATTATATACAAATATTCACATTATATATCTGAGACGTAAACAAAAATATATTATTTACCACTGCCAAAGTTATGACTGACGCAAATTGGAGTCGATGAACTCAAAAAGTATTGTGACTGGACAATTGTGCAAGTGAGAAAACGGTTAAGAAGGTTCACTTGTATTGCACGCTGTATTGCCTAGTGGTATTGCTGTTTTTTTACATTGAATGACCTTTTTAGTTCCCAGTGATCGAAATCCTTTAACTAGTGTTGTGGCATTAATACTTCAGAGTTTATCGATAGTCTTGTTTTGTTTGTAAAGATGCCAGCACATCACTTCACTCTAATCTACCAAATTATCTAACTCCTGCTTCTGTGTTTATTTTCAATAATATTTATTGTCCGTATTACATCTATAGAAAAACGTGCTTGATCATGATCGCATAGTATTTGTCAACTTTCTTCTTTGTGAACCTACGGAACATTTATTTGTAGTGTTCCTTAAATTAGCAAGAATTACAGAATTGAGGAATGTGTGCAATAAATAAATACAAATGTAGCGTTAGAGCCAACAAAAATTTGGCACTCATCAGTGTACAAACTTTTTACTTGCAAAGACATTTAGATATATTTTACAGACATTGGCTTCTTTTTCGATAAAGTTCAAAATTGGTCAGCAATAAGGCAACATTCTTGTCCATGCACTATACCTAATATGAAGACCAACAACAAGAAAACTTTTTACATAGTATTTTTTTTTTTTTGTCATCATTTATACATGAATAATGTAGACATGTAGTACTTAAATAATCGAGAAAATAGATTAATGACCTCCATGCCCCATGCTAGGAAAATCCTGTGATATAGGAATCATAAATATAAATATACATACAAGTCTTGTCCTGACAATAATGAAAAAACTAAAATAATTAACCAATTTAGTAGTTGTTCGAGCGTTATGCTTTATTATTTATATAAACCACTAGTCCGAAGTCTTTTTATATTGGTTTGGCCCATTTATCAATAAAGGCTATAAGCTATAAAACATCAGGCTACAAGTATTAGCTAAGTAGCGGATGACACCGCGGGCGAGAACAGCTAGTGTAAAGATAAAAACCTTTTTAAAATCTTTGAATCAGAAGGCAGTAGAAACCATTTACAATATATATCGACTTTTCCCATCACTATAAGTAAAGCGGATGAAGGAATCCACTTTCCTTACTACTACGTAAAAACCGGATAAAGATTAGTGTCTGTCTTTGTGTGAATAAAATTCTGAGCGATATCGACGACAAATCCGTTAATACATCTTCTGCCTGCCTTTTCCCAACTATATTGGAGTCAGGTTCCAGTCAAACTGGTTGCAACTGACTGGAGCGACTGCCCATCGGACCTAGTAAGATGTACAACCCTAGTATGAGACTAGTTGTCAGACTTTAGAGCTTCTGACTAAGGCGCCGATTAGACGGTCAATCATTTCCATCAATCATGAATGATGGTTGAATGACGGAATTTTTATCACCTACAATTTTCATTATACATACGTCAATCATCAGTCAAAATCTCTGTCATGGTTTTGCCATGCAAAACCTACCGTCTAGGTAATGGACGCCTAACCGTCACGACTGTCGAAAATTTACAAATGGCAGCCGGGACCAACGGCTTCACGTACTTTCCGAAACACGGAGGAAACTCGCTATGACGATGGATTAAAAGATTCGAAAGCTACTTTATTACTCAATCAAGCGAACGGCTGAACGGATTTGGATCAAACTTGGAGCAGAGATAGATTTTTAACGGCTATATTTATAGTTTGTTTCTTTACCATGGGATAATTTTGGACTACAATAAGGTTTAAGCCGTAACTTAGTAAACTAAGTTCGAAAGTTTAGGATTTTAATATTTAAATAGCCATACGTAGACTTCAGAATGAGCTTCTAAATAGTTTAAAACGTGAACGACCTCTACCTTTTTAATATTAAAACAGTTTGTATATGTTTAATTCGGCGCAAATTACTTGTGATCATGATAACCTTTTTATTATAAAAGTACGTAAGTATATAATAAAAGCTGCCTACGCATATCTATTGTTAATTCTGTATTTTCTAATTTTATCATAAGTCACCTTTAGTGAACTGTTCGAAGTTGAACTTTCTATGCTCAACCGAAGTTTGAGATTTATAACAGCACACGCTGTGTTGATAACCGTTAACATCCATATTTAAAAAAGGAATCAAAGAAAACAACATGTTTTTTTAGGCAAAGGTATTACAACATTCTGCCAACTGTGTAATAAGTTGTGTTTGTGGGCGAAGTTCGTAACCTTTATGTTATTTGCCAAACAAGCATAAATAGTAACAGGATACTTGTACACAAGTAATTTTTCTTCCTCGAAAGGTCAATCTTCCCATTAAAGACAAAACATAATGTCCCCTTTTTTTAGGGGGAAACCTATAAAAGACGAGGCCCCAGAATTAATTTTACGTATACTTTGCCCAAATAGTGTACGACTTAAACTGTATGGAAAATTAAAAAGCGCCTGTAGTGCATGAACGATGAACGAAATATCTTTATCCATCAAATTAACGTTAAGTCCCCATATTATGTTCCGTCACTAAAACTTCGGTCTTTGAAGACCGAGGGGTGTTGTATGTTACTTCACTAAAAATCATGGTTGTCAATATCCGTACAAAGAAGGGGTCATCCATTTCCTCTTAAAAGCCATCTTCAATGTCTCCCCCCATGGGCATGCCCTTGATTGCCGATCTTTTTTTAATCAGTGCTACATTATAAAGAAAAAGCCTGCAAGTGCATTTTCAAAGATTGTGTCGACCTACGTCTGACCCAAACCATAAACCAACATGTCTTAGAAAAGTGATCATAAATTCGAAGCCATAATTATCACATTCAGCCATAATCTGTGGTCGCGGGACTGTCTCATCGGGTAACCGTGGACGCAGAACATAAAGAGCTATTGAAGGATCACCGTGGAATTTAGTCAATACAAGGCTGACAGTCTCATTTGATGATTTTACCAAGAAAAAAAAATCAATAATCTGTGCCCGTATTTCAGTTTTTTCAGTAGTTATTGCACGAAAGAGCAACAAAAATCTATCATCACAAACTTTCGCATTTTTTAATTGCACAGTTGCATGTATAGGCTGATACGTTTGCTACTATGTAACCTCGTTAGGTCAAACTTAGAATTAAATCCAAAAGACCAGTCACCTTGTGTATCTAGTTTGAATAAAGTTGTTACAGTTAAATAGTAGATTATTAACCAAGGGGATAAAGCAGGGTCTTCTGTCGCGGGTGGCGAATTAAATCGCGAGCGTAACGAAGGACTCGAGGTTTACTCCCGAGCGTAGCGAGGGTGTTAAAAACTTAAATCACGAGCGAAGCGAGGGATTTAAGACGAGTCCTGAGTGTAGCGAGGGATTTAAGTTCACCCAAGACTAAGACAGCTTTATCACCGAGGAAAATACTCTACTTTTCGTACCATTTGCGAAAAAAATAACAGTAATAATATGAGATACGCATTTTAAACATTAATATTTAACATTAACTTATTTATAAAAATAAGTAAAAATAAACTCAACGTTTATGTATTTGAAGAATACAAAAACGCGGCAAATTAAAAAAGCAAAGGCATCAAGCTCATACGGCCTCGTCGGTTTTCGTAATTTTATTTAACTAGATTAAAATCCGGCTTCGCTCGGGTGAAACGTGTGTCCCAAATACTACACATCAAGGTACTAAATTAATGTAGGTGTCACGGTAAGTCATAGGCCGAAAATAAAGAAAGAAAAAAAACTAAACATGATAACCGATGTCAATAATGGCGGCTGCGATCTGTCTGGTCAGAAAATCATTAGAAATTTACAAAATACTCGACAATCCGAATTTTGCTGATATATGTTGTCGACTCGAAATCTTTATTTTTTAATGTTTTACTATTCTGGTTAGCTTTCGATCGAGTCTACCGTAATCTAAGTATTCCAAATTTAAATCACATTCTCTCCCTAGAGAGAGAATGAAATTCAGTACAACATTCTTTCCCTGTTTTTCACAGATTAAAAATGACTATTGTTATGTTCGCTTTTTGTGGCATAGAATTTCACTTTTTTGAGCAAGTGGTACGAAAAGATACATAAGGGTACTTTTCCACCAAGATGTGCTATGCTACGTTGCTATGTGGATGCGTTTGATATCTACCAATCATATTCCTTGCCACAGAGCATAGCACTGGTGGAAACGACTTTAACTATGTGTGCTATGGATGGATTGTAGATATGGTTTTTCAATAGGTGGCATAAGTCAAACAATGTAGTGGTAATATACGGCCCCGAGTTACGAGTGTAGTGAGTGAGAACCCAGCCAGGCACGTTACTTTGAGCAATTTATTTCATCACCACTGTTCTCAAAACGGTGAAGTAAAACATCTTGAGGAAAGATTATGAGCTACTACGTCTCACAGAGACCTCTGTCCCAGCAGTGGGAACATTATAAGCTGATGGTGATGTTAGTTTGACCAGCGTATCAGCCTCGCACAGCTCGCTACCTTGAGGTGACCCGCTAAATGGCTTAGCATCAGAGAAAACGGTCACATATTTTCGTGGCTTAGCTTTTACATTCTCCCAGCATAGCTGCTTAGCACATCTCTGGTGGAAAAACGCCCTAAACCATCTTACAATGCTCCGCTACACAGCTTAGCATCAGTTGAAACGGTCACATAGTGCTCGACATTTTGCTGAACTGCGTAGCGTAGCCGTGGGACACATCCTACTAATAATAATAATAAAAACAACAACGAATTAGCAAATATAACATTACTAGCTGCTGCCAGCGGTTTCACCCGCTACAACTCGAAAATTATCCCACAGGAACATAAAATCGGGATAAAAACTATCCTATGTGTTAATCCAGGTTATAAACTATCTGTGTACCAAATTTCATACAAATCCATTCCGTAGTTTTTGCGTGAAAGAGTAACAAACATCCATCCACACATACAAACTTTCATGTTTATAATATTTGTAGTAGTAGGATATTTGCTATTTCGTTGTTGTTTTTATCGGTAATTTAATCCTTTACTATATTTTTTTCTTCTTTTATTGGTTTATGTTGTGTGTACCGGTTACTCAAATAAACGTTTTTTCTTTATTTTTCTAGCTTAGCTTTAGCTACCTTGTGTGAAACACCACCCTAAAGTTTTGACAATTAATAGGTACATAATGGTTATTTAAGGTTCATGAAACAACCTTATTGTGCGAGCCTCTAAGGTGAAAATGTCAACCTGTATATTGATTTGTTACTCAAAATATCTGTCTTGTCTTTTTAGTTAATTTTAGTGACCGCTCATTTATAGGTCAAGCTGAAAATGACCACTGTGTAACCTCTAAGTTAATACCAGTTTATGAACTGTCGTACCACAGGGCATAGGCCTTTTTGAAAGTTAAAAATAATTTACTTTTCCAACAATAACACCTTTGTACAGCTTTAGGTGGATTTTTCAATTTCAATTTCGTGATATTATTTGAAACTGGCTTAAGCCTGTGACTTTGCTCAGGATAATTTAAAAATGGACAATCAATTTATTTCATACGTGTGGTGCCAACTATTATAATATGAATGTAATTGTTAATTTTCTAGTGAGATTTTTTTTTTCGTGATGAAGGGCACCCTTTATACGTCCCTATATAATATATTTTTATGTCTACGATATAAAACCACATTTTTTTGGTACATGCCGTAGACACGCTTGGCCTATGTAGAAGTCGACGAAAATCCTGATAAAAAAAAAAAACTAAAATACCCAATATCTTATCTTAATAAATTAATAAGGAGGTGCCTGCGTAAGATATCTCGCTAAACTGTAAAAAATCTCTAACAAAAAGACATGTTTCTTCAAATATTTGTACTCATTATAATTATATTACAATCAAGGCAGATGCCGAGACAGTTTGCTCTCGACAATCTTTCGTTATCAGAGATCTGAGTTGACGAGATAACCCTGAAAGTGGCTGAAAGAGCGCGCTGAATTAGGTACTACGTAATACTGATATATCACATATTGCTGATTATGAAATTAGGTAAGATAAAGCTGTTTTGCGCAAAGGAATGTCAAAAAGCAGTACTCCAACCTGTGTCCTTTTTCTAGATGGCCTATCAAATGAGTCCTGAGCAGGACGTGAGGGACTGTCAGATTCGTACTGGCTAAAATCCACGATTATGAAGAAAAAATATTTATGAAGAAAACATTTTGACGATCATCGACTAAAACGTTCGCTAGAAAGATCGTGAAAATATTTGTAGCGATGTTTGCCTCTATGCTCGGCTCTGTTCGTTGTTCTGTGCAATAAAATTAGAAACGGCGAATGCTCAATGTTCTGATAGAAGTGAATGCTCAAATTGAATAGCACCTTTTTAACCGACTTCAAAAAAAGGAGGAGGTTCTCAATTCGGTCGGTATGTTTTTTTTTTTTTTTTATGTATGTACATCGATTACTCCGAGGTTTCTAGTCCGATTAGTGTGATTCTTTTTTCGTTCGATGCAGGATACTTGCAGTGTGGTCCCATAAAAATTTCATCAAATTTGGTTCAGTACTTTTTATTTTGTGAGCATTTTTATTAATTTCGTCTACTTGGATGACATGATGATCTTTACTTTTTGCGTGTTTGTTACGCGATTACTTCGCCAATTGTGGACCGATTTTCAAAATTGTTTTTTTGTTGTACTAGGGATCGTTCACCTTAGGGAATACTGCAAGTTTCATCGAACTCTGTTCAGCATTTTTTGAGATAGGGAATTTCATTGGAACTTTCTTTTATGCACACAACATGGGCGATGTTAATACCGGTGCTACGGATTACAAAGTTCTAGTGCACATGTAAGAAAATGATGTATTTGCCAAGAATTTGGGTTGAATATTAAAACTAAAAAGAGTCAAATAAAAAACTTTTTTCAAAAAAAATTTAACCGCCTTCAAAAAAAACCACAAAAAAGGGTAAAATAACCTACAAAATAACTTTTCTTTCGGAAGTCGGTGGCAAAAAGACATCGAAATAATAAAACAAAGCCACCGACTTCCGAAAGAAAAGTTATTTTGTAGGTTATTTTATTTATTTCTTCTTTTGGCAACAGTCGGTGACTACTAACGACGATATATTACTAGACAGGCAGGAACATAGATATGTGGGCAGGAATAACAGGCGACCGATGTCTGTCAACACATTAGGCAAAAAAGTCTTATATTCGTCTCATTTCGACCACTCCTGTGAGCCGTAAACATTCCTTGAGACAGAACAGACCTTGAGTTAGCCAATCACAACGCAGTACCCCGTCCCCCTCGCTTACGTAGTACCTCAGCGAGTTCACAGAATAGTTTTTGTTCCTTAGATCGTACATGCGGAGTCTAGTAATATATCGTCGTTGGTGACTATGGATGAATAGCACCTTGGTTTTAACGTGACAAAAAAACTTTTTGTAAAGTAAATAACACTGACGTCTATTTACTAGTACTAGCTACGATTTTATCAATACCCTACATTATAATGTAATGCTCGTAGAACATTGCGGTAATAACAGATTAACCGATAACGCAGATAACGCGTGATCAAATCTTTACTGACGTTAACAGACGACGTGGTCAAATGAAACGTACTATGTGTTAATAACCTGGCTTGACGTCACAATGTCATAGTATAGATGTTAGATAATACACCTGTGAAGGTTTATAGATAGAAGTAATTTTTGTTTAGGTAACCTTTATCATAGGGGAAGCTATGGTTATTCTCATCCTGCACGCGTTTTTATTTTAGCGCGTAAAAACTATCAAATGAGTCCTCCTACCCAGGGCAGAGCGGAGGGGACTTTCAGACTCACTGACTAAAATCCAGCGTCCTTCATAGCCCTTTACGTTCCGGGGTCACGGTAATGAGATAAGTCCCGCGACCTCGACAGGCTTTGACTCCAGGCCACGTCATCTAGCTTACGTTCTTTGAGACGCGCGTGGAACACAACGCGCCATCGACCCGATCCTGCACGCGTTATTTTTACTAGACTGTACTATCCCACTGCTGGGCAAAGGCCTCCCTCCTGGCTTTCTAAAGGTCTCGATTGTGCGCCATTTTCTTCAAATTCTCATTCTCAAGAAAGGCATGCAGTTCGTCCCGACATCTGCTTCGTGGTCTACCTCGACCCCACCTCGCCGTTTCAGGGCACCAGTCCTGAGCTTTGCGGGCCCAAAGCTCGTTCGACATGCGATAAGCATGTCCCGCCCAGTCCCACTTAAACTGGGCAGCCTTACCAATTATGTATAATTATATAAAATTATATTCTATGTCAGACCTAAAAGCCGCATTATTACGAGGAGACATGTCGCGGAGACAATTATCGCCCAACAATGACGTGGTATGTCTCTGAGACTTAGTGGGACAATGTTGCTCGACATTTCCCTTGTTTACATTGGCCACTGTCTACTACACGTCTACTAGAGTCAACTTACGACAAATTGTGCGACCCGTAAGCCCCTTCGTACATAAGGCGATGCAAGTCTCCGGTATCTTACGACTTCGGTATCCAAGCGACTATCGGAATACAAACCCATAGCGGTTCAACACAGGCACGCGTCAATGGATACCAAATCGTAAGGTATCGGAGACTTGCGTCGCCTAGTGTACGAAGGGGCTAAATGTCCCGCGCGACGTCGCGTCGCGTCGTGGAACATAGCGCGGGGCACGTGAATATCGAGTGACTGAGTCGCGGAACAAAATTAAATGTGTGTGTGAAAATGCGCCTTATCTGTTGCAGATATAGGTCACTTCTAAATAACAAACGCTTACGTAGATTACATGGACGAAATAATCCCGTTCCCGTTGTCAGATTTACGTCACGTGCATAATATTTAGCGGTACGTAGTTGTTTTTATCAACACCATTGACGCACTCTTTGATCCATGTAGAATAATGGTATCCGGTTAAACTGTACCCTTAGCGCGACTTTTCACTATTTACTTTACAGCGTCTTTCCAGTATTTACAGCGTTTCTTATAAGAAAAAATGGAAACGCGCCTCTAGTGTGCGAAGAAGGAACTATTTTATTTTATTTGAAAATTGTCAATTTGAAATTGTCAAAGTTCCAGTTTACTCTACGTCTCAAATACTGAAAACTGGTGCTAAGGGTACTGGAAGCTCACACCAACATGGATGGACAAAGGCTAGGCATATGGTGATTAATGGACGGACATCAAATTGATTTAGATTTTTTTATCGTGGTATAATCATCAAATGAGTCTTCCCACCCCGGGCAGGGCAGGAGGGACTGTCAGACTCGTACACACGCCTACACATCAAAATATGCAAATCCAGTATTAGCTGATCGTTCATTGTGTGTAAAAATCGTACTAAGCGAGACCAATAAGACAACATGGTTTTGTTAGCTTGATGTGTAGCCGTGTGTACTGACTAAAATCCACGGTGATCCTTCAATAGACCTGCACGTTCCAGAGTTACGGTTACCTGGTGAATTGATTTAGATAGACATTATATTATATTAAATATGTACATATTCAGTGGTATTCATTATTCACCTGCATTCTCTTACCCCCTGGCCACAGCCAAGCGCGGCGCGGATTGCGGCGCAAAATGCGGCGCGACAAGCGGTGAGCGGGGAAAACAAATGGTAGACAACGTATGAAGTATGCCACAGCTAACGGCGACGCGAATTGCGGAGCGACCTGCGGCGCGGAGAGCGTCGCGCGGCATGCGGCGGCGACAGGCGGCGCGGTGTGCGAGTGAAACAAATGCACTCGGGAGTATCGAGGCGGCCACAGCCAGAGCGGCGTATGCAGCGGCAGCGAGGGGACGTATTTGTGTTCGCGCGAACTGAATAAATCGTTTTGAAAATTTCGCTCCGCATCAAATGGATACCGAACTTCTTTTATGTGGCCGAGTATGTAATCGAAGGTTTCTATGCTTGTCCTCGTATATTCAAAATTTTTTTCTGGATAGTTCCTATATTCGTGATAAAGCGTGTGAAATTCGCCAAGGTTTTTCCTTTTTTCATTAACTGGGTTAATGAAAAAAGGAATCGTTCCAATTTTAGAGTTAATGATATCTTGAGCTAAAAACGCATTAGTCTCAAGACAATATCGTGCCACTTTTGATAGGGCCATTATAAATAATACTGAGTACGTCCACCGCTGACGCCGCCGCGGTCGCAACTAGTCGAGCTATGGCATACCAACGCAAATCGCGTCGCCCGCCGCGCCTCCCGTCGCACCGCGCGCCGCACCGCTAGAAGCTGTGGCCAGGCCGTTAGACTGGAAGCCGACTCTGAAGTAGTTAGGAAAAGACTAGGCAGATGCTGATGACAATCGACAGACTCAGTCCGTCTCTTCGTGTAAAATATTTAGTATTCTGATACTTCGACTCAGACTAGAAAAATACTAAGCCTTTTCCCAAATACGGGGTCGGGCTTTTTACTTCTGAGGGTTTTTCATCCATTACTCACAAGAATTTTAATACTTTTATTTTTTTCAGCCTATCATCAGAGCTATTGGCTAACTTGATAATCACTGACCAGCAGTAGCCAACTGAACTTGGATAGCTTGACAACTCTATATTTTATCAACTGTTAAGAGGCTAAGTTGAGGAGTGCCTCAAGAGCGTTAGAATAGTTTCATTTTACGGAACATTTAAATTTATCAGTTTTATTGCAAAAGCCAATACGAAATTTACCTTTTGACAGCTATTTGATGGTCACCAGAGCAAGAGATTATCATTTGAACTGTCAACAGACACGCAATAGCCCCACAGGTCACCCTCCACCTATATCACTGCATGTCATCAAAGAATTTATTACAAGCCGAGGTGAAGTGAGATCCGTTTCATTACACGATTGTTTAGAGTTTAGACTTTAGAGGTATAAAACCGTCTAAAAAGATAATGGGCATATTTAGAAATGTATTTTATCGTCCCTGGCCCCTTTTCAAATTTTACCGTCAATATCTACAGTCAGGATTTAATATATTGGTTAAAATTTACTCATTTTTAATCTGTAGTCATCTATTGTTAAGATAATGGGAATATAAGTATCAGTTTTTATAAAATATTATTATAATATCATATTTAATCACAAGCGTCATTAATTTAATTTAGTTAGTTATTCGATAAGATAATAATTTTATGAAATTAGTCATTAAATGTAAATTAAACCGTTGCTGCAGTATCGAAGCCGTATCTGTAATTAATTTAATTTTCTGTGATTAGTTCATTCGTTCACTCACTCTTTCGTGATTCATTCATTGTTCGCTGCACTGTTTCTGACTTCATCAGATTAATACCTACCAGCAGGCGTAGCATGGCGCCGTAGATAGGGATTTTGTCGACGGAAGAATACACAAAATGGCAGTACGTATTTTTTACATTACCATGCTTAAAAAAATAAAAATATATTTTTTTAAGCATGGTAATGTAAAAAATATGGAAAATAATAAAAAAACGTTCTTTTCTTCAATAGTGTACGAATGGTGTCATATTTGTGCAAAAAAACAGTCGACTTGTGTAGAAATAACGATGACATAACTTTGTCTTTTCTTGGTAGAATAGACACAGAATAGCCATGCTACGCGTGCTGATAAATAATCAGCAAATTGTGTGGTATTGTAGAATTTTCAGTAAGAATAAAAAAATAGACTTTTAGGTATATTTTTTTGCAACTACGTATAAAAGTGGCCAGATAAGAAAACAAATCAAAAAGAATACATAAGTTTTCGACTTTCTTCACAATAAAAATATGGCTCGTATTTTAAATAAACAAAATCGATATGAAAATAAAATCTGAATAGTCTATTCACATGCAATCGAGTCCATCATGCCACCGATATCAATAACGAATCGCAATTTTATTCCAAAACTGTTTTGTATTTCGAATGAAAATGAATAATATAGAACGGTTTAAAAATAGAACTTGAACGTTATCTTTTTGTGGTTATATTGAACTTTTATTTTATGAGAAAATAATATTCTGAGAAGAACTGTTCGATTAAACCGTTCGAATCTTGAAAAGTCTTTGGTTTTTCAAACAAAGTGGAGAAGTTATCAAAAACTGCAGTTTATGTTGATAGAAATTCATAAAAAACTTTCCATGATAAATGATGGAATTGAAGGATTTACAAAAAAAAATATAAGTATATAATTAATATTTAATTTTATACACACAGATACAACTTCGGCTTCTTATTATGTTCTTGTTGTCTCTATTTATAAAATAAAAAGTAAAAATAAACAAGAAATAACTAACATATTTACGTGATTCAAACTTTAATCTTTTCCAAAAAATTCTTGAATTGTGTCTTTCCAAATATTCCGCAAGACTTTTACTCCCCAATTCAAACTTTCCCCTTTATCAATCCGAGGATTCCTTGATAAAAAATCCGTCGATCATTTCGTTCATTCCTACATTGCTCGCGCACACTTTCCCGTGCGAATATTTTGACAGTTAGAACAATAGTCGCGTGCCGTGTCCATTACTTGGATTTTCCTAGATAAATCATTGTCACAATGAATCCGCATTGCTTGGTATTTAGACGACAACATCGCTTGGTCAGTTAGAATAAAAAAATGTAGGATTATCTTGTACAAACAGCTACACATCAAGCTATAAAAACCAGTTTGTATTGGTCTCGCTTCGTACGATTTTTACACACAATGAACGGTCAGCTTATATTGGTTTTGCATAGCTTGATGTGTAGCCGTGTGTAAATGATTGTAAATAATTGAGGAGCTCGTGGCTAAATAATTACAGCTGCACAGGCCGATCTTCTGGGTTAGGCCGCGCTTGCCGAGATTGATCTGTGGATGTGTGACCATCTGTCATAGCGAGTTTCCTTTCCGGAAAGCACGTAAAGCTCTTGGTCCCGGCTGTCATTTGCAGATCTTTGACAGTCGTTACTGTTAGCCAGAAACTCTAAAGTCTGACAACCAGTCTTACCATGGGGTATGGTATTACTCAGTTGGTTGTGGAGGTCCGACAGTCAGTCGCTCCATGTTAAATATTGATATCCAACTGAATCTGGTTTCAGTGGAAGCCGACCCCAATATAGTTGGGAAAAGGCTAGGCATCAGATGATGATAGATTGCGTGTAAGAAAATGTGAACGTGGATCACGCAAAAGGATCTAAATTGATCTGGCAATTGTTTACACGCAGTCAGAAGACGTCGCGGCAGACCTCGTAGAAGATGGCGGGATGAGCTTGACAAAACCGATAACCAGTGGTCCACTTTGGCCCTAGATCGTGAAAACTGGAAGTCATGGGGAGAGGCCTTTGCCCAAAAGTGGGATGAAGAAGGCTAGCAGTTTCAGTAAGTGGCAATTTGCGTGACATCCAGTCCTCCATTTTAGTAAACGAGTTAGCAATTAATCCATTGCCATGCTAATGACAATTAAACATCGGTGATGCGAGTTTATTGGCACCAATTGGGCTAATTTTAAAAAAAAAACATAGAGAAGAAAGAAAGAAAAAACTTTTGACAACAACAATGACACGTCATGTCCTAAGTACCGAAACACAACATTGTAAAAGAAAAGTTAAAACAAAAAAAGACAGACCAGCATATTATGTAATTTTCAGCTTTTTGTGGTATTGCGGAACGGTATGATGGCAGTGAACAGACTAAGGTAGGTCTATATTCTTAATGGAAGTGACAAAAGGAAAGTGTGGCTCAGGATTCCTTTTCATATTAGATAGGCTAGCTCACACAACAGTGATCCTGTCTGACCTTTTTCCGACGTTTTTATATTTGAGATTCAGTCTAAAAAAAGGTCAGGTCCCAATTGTGTGTGCCAGACCTAAAAGTTTTTAACAACACCAACAACGGGATTTGGAAAAACATTCTTTTTAGAGGCCACCATACCACTGATGACCTTTTTTTATCGTGGTAAAATCATCAATCAAATAAGTCCTCCAACGCAGGGCAGATCGAGAGGGACTGTCAGAATAGTACTGACTAAAATCACGGTTTCCTTCAATAGCCCTTTACGTTCCGGGGTCAGGTTAATTCGTGAGTCGCGCGCTCGCGGGACTCGGCCCTCGAAATGGGGCTGACGCTTTGAGGAGCACGTGGAACCATTTCATGTAATGACAAAGACAGTAGCGCCGCCGCGTCAAAAGGTCACAAGTTATGGCGCAGGTACTTTACGCTCTGATTATACAATTATGGCATTACATAAGAAAGCATTAGAGTATAATTTCCTTCATACAAATTATTAAGTGTAATTGGTCTGAACTGTGAATACTTTGAATTATTTCACCGTACATTTAACGACTTATATTTTCGGCGCTGAGCAAAGACCACACATTGCTTCTGGTTATAAATCTTTAAAATAATAACAATGGCCGCTGTTTCTTACAAACTTGCGTTTACCAAACGGTTCAGTTGATATAATAATAACGTTAAATGAGTAGAATTTGAACTTCACCATTTCTATGGTCGACATCTCAAAGTAGAAAAGATGATTGAAATATTTGTGAAACGATTACTACCTTTTTTTTAATGGTAATATCATCAAATGAGTCCTCCCAGGGCGGGACGAAAGAGACTGTACTTGTACTGACTAAAATCCACTATGATCCTTCAGAAGCCCTTTACATACCATGTCACGGCAACCTGATGAAAAAGTCCCGATTAAACAATTACTTACTATCTAAAAAATAGACTAACAGAGAAATAGAGATTTTTTTTAGTTCAGATCAATTAATTTAATTTATTTGTATCTACCAAAACGCACTGGGTCACAGAGAGGCCTGTGTCCTAGCAGTGAAAACATTTATAGGTTGAAGATTTATCTTGCTTTTAATTTAGATTTTTAATTTAGATAAATGGTCCACATTACAACCTAATTTAAATTATGTTTTTATGAATAAATTTGACGGCACGGCTGGCGCAATGGTTGAGCGTTCAACTGCTGTACAGCGTGTCGCGGTTTCGATCCCGGAACGGAACAAATATTTGTATGATCTGCAAATAGTTGTTTCGGGTCTGGGTGTTAGTATATGTGAGTTTTTATGATTGTAAACGCACCCACGATACGGGAGAAATTCCTTGTGTGGGTTGCCCCACACAAGGAATTTCTCCCGTTTATAAAAAAAAATAGAGGAATACAATATGAATGTCCTAAATCAGTATAATTACTTCACAGTCCCACAATTAAAGTCCATTAACTACCACGAATTCAATGAATTGTTATTTTTATTCTAAAGCTCACACGTCTACCAAACCCTTCTATTTTAAAGTCGGGGGGACTTTCTGTCTACCCCTTTCATTACAGGCTTTAAAATATCCCAGACTTTGTCCATTTAAAAATACCTACACAATCCGGATGCTGAGTCCAGACAACTGTTTCTAAATGTGCCCATTGCAAAGGTAAAGGGTTATTTATGGACACACAGATGGACAGATGTCTCGTTCAATAAATGAAGATTAATTAATTTATTGTAGGAAGCGTTTTTGTAGAGTTAGTAGTGGATAAATAATGATGTTTGGAGGTCAATTTGTTGTCGGTTTAGGAACCAGTACCCCTAGCACGAGTTTTCACTATTTTTCTTTACAGAGTTTTTCCAGTATTTACAGCGTTTCTTGTATGAAAATATGGAACAGCGCTTCTGGTGTGCGAAGAAGGAACCAATTTTTTCCTTGAAAATTGTCAATTTGAAGTCGTCTAAGTTCCAGTTTACTTTACGTCTCAAATACTGAAAACTCGTGCTGACGGTACTGGATGGGTCCCAAGGGTTTATTAGGGCTCTACGGATTCTAATCCAGATTTCTTTATTTTTTACAACAGTTTTGCAACAATTATTTTCAATTTTATGTGTGGGATAGTTTCTGTAAGTGAAAGTTTAGTTTAGTGTTTTTTTTTTTTTTCTATCAGTTTTTTGTGTTGGAACACGACCTTATCTTGAACGTTGTTCCATATTTTGGTTTTTCAATTTTCTTTTTTGCTTAAAAATATTTTCTTGGTCGACCATCGGGTCTATCTCGCCTGATGATATAATTGATGATGTGGTCGACAGTAAAGCAAGCTTGCATTGAAGTAACATATTCACACATAATTATTTTCTTTACCCTTTTAGAACAAAGGTGATGAAGTGAAGTGGGGAAGCTTGGATCTGCAACAACACCTAATTCAGAACCAACTCTTCTCTAACAACTTATATCTTGATTTCGATTGGTAGATTTGTACCGTAGGTCCATGTAAACCGTGACTCATTTTGAATCAATTTAATCTCAGCTACGAAAATAAATCGAACAAACATGATAAATGTGAAGGTTTGTGTGGATGGATGGATGGAAGTTTATTATTTCACATGAAAACTACTTAACGGAGTTTATAAACTAGATTAACACGATGATACTTTTTTACCCTGGTTTTCGTTAGATAAATTTCGATAGAAATCGCGGGGCAAAGGCAAATAGTAAAATAAAAATGATTTAAAATAAAAACAGTGTGTAAATAGACCGTCAGAATTTACAAACGTATAAATTTTACACGATTTACAACACAAAGTTACGGAAGACATCAATCTATTCGTTACTATATGCTAAAATATACGGTTTTTATATAATGAGGCTTGTTGCTATATCAGAATCGACCGATCTACAAGGTTAAGCTGACCTTTTTGCGGTCAGTATTTCGATGGGTGACACATTGAGCTTAAAATTTCAATCTGATTCATATTTTGGAAAGTGGTCGACCGGTCAAGGTAAATTTCTCGTATGATTTTTGATAAAATACGGCTGTCACTTTCTCACGCAAAAACTACTGAACTGATTACCACATTATGGTACTTTTCTCCCGATTTAAATCCCGTTATTTCTAAACGCCACGCGCATATCGTCGCGGGAATAAGCTAGTAATTAAATAAACTCTTTAGTCATAAAAAACCATGCAATTTGACGGGACTCTTAGAAGGCCAAAGCCGGCCGGGTTTGCGGGACTGTCTTATCAAGAACCCGTGGCTCTGGAACGTAAAGGGCTATTGAAGGATCACCTTGGATTTTGGTAAGTACAAGTCTGACAGTTCCTCCCGTTCCGCCCTGGGTAGGACTCATTTGATGATTAAACCACGCTAAAAAAAAACGAGTGTTTGCTTGCGTAGTAGTAGTAGTAGTAGTCAAAAAATGTCGAAAGAAATAAATAGTACTTTTCTCCCGATATGGTAAACTTGTGTTCCAAAGTGCATGCAAGCGATATATTTTATTAACCGAAAGTCTAAGAGAGAGATCCCGTTGGTCTAATTATTTCGGAAAGGCTTTTCAAGGAAAGCCTTGAAAACATTTTCCAGACACTAAACTAGAAAATCAGGTATTCAGGGAATAAGTTAAGCTACCATTCATTACTTAAGCGTAAGTGGATTCTAGGACAAGATCCACTTCGGCAGTAAACCGAGATAGATCGCTGGCTGTTCGCTAAACCCGATACTAGCACCTGGGCTGCTAACTTAATTAATTATTATTTGTGTTTACTGAGAAAAGGCTTGCTTTTATGTAATAGTTAGCTTCTTATTTATTCATGTTACCTACAAAAACAGTTTTGTTAGTTGCTGCCAGCTGTTATGGTACAATACTACCAAAATAATGCGGCACATTTTGTGGGCGCACTAAGCTGGTATCGCGTTTATCAAAATCAAAGCAATAATTACATTTTTGAACTGTCAAAAGACAAAAATAAAACTATAATTTGAAATAATGATGGTGTTAAAGTCCCAGTCACAAGACATGAAAAATGTGAAATGCCCATTCCCAAGGGTTCTATGGAGAAGAACGGGCAAGAAACTCCATGGACACTCTTTTTCAATCACCAAAACTATTACAGAACCTTTGTTACATATTTCATCTTGAGAGGCATATGTAACAAAGGTTCTGTAATAGTTATACATTGGATTTTGTCCTTTAGCAAGGCTGCACTGTGTGAATATGGAGAGATGAGATAGGGTGATGATGTGGGCGAGTGGGCTACAGTAGTAGCCCAATCGACCACTCGGGCCCCAGGCCAGGCGGCGTAGAGGCATTGCCACGTCTTATTTATTTTTTTCTAGGACTTGCCGCTTTCGTCACGATGTTTTCTTTCACCTTTTGGAGAGCAATGGTGTATTATTAAGCTCCTCAGCAATCCCAAATCAATCCATTCAGCTTATTAATACCAAAGAACAACGGAATAAACACAATCAAGAAAAACGTCGTCCAAACAATACGTTAGTAAGACCCGACCAGAATCTGGAGCGGGCAAATTATATTAGATTAAATGAGACTATCAGACGATGGAGTTGCTGACAGGAAAGTTACAGCATCCTGAAGGAATCTAGGTCGCACGTAGGCTCTGCAAATATTGTTTTGATATTAATAGAAAATAGAATAGGAAAAAGAAAACATACGTGCTGTGTAAGGGAAAGAAAAGCAATATAGGAGGAGCAGGTAGTGCGAAGAAAATTGCATTTTGACGAGAAAAAGATACAGAATGAACTTACCAGATGCGGTGAAATGCCTTCGGAAATAAATTCCGTTTTTTGGAAGCACAGATTATGTATGTAGGATTGAATCGATGGGGTTGTAAGTACTTAAGAGCTCTTCAATTTTGCTCTTGAGCGAAGCCGGGAGTTTATTTAATAGATTCTATGTGTTTGTCCAGATAGATTATGTCTTACCTTTGACACAAATATCATTCGATCGTTCAGGTTCTAACGTTATTTAGGTATAATAGTCCCTGGTACGTAAAGAGCTATTGAAGGATCAAGTATTATTAGTAAAAATATTACCGACGAATTAACTTGTAGAAAAATCTATAACGAGTTTTTTTTTTTAATTTAGATCACTTTCCCGCGCTCATTTATAACCTTCAACGTAAAAAGTCGGCCATATTGGTTCAAAATGGCGGGAAACACTGCTAATGCATCTAGTATTGATTCTGTTTCAGATCTCAAGAGGTTCGTGGGATGATGCGATCTCTGAGCATGGAGTGTGTGAAAGCTGAAACCACTCACTGAAAACTGTCGACGTGAATTTTAAAATGTAAGACGTAGTTTCAGAAATGTAAGAAAAAGTTTCAAACTCCTGTAAGTACTTCTTTGTTAGTTTTACTTAGCATATTTTTCTTGAACTTGTCTATGGTAAACTACTTAGTTTTACACAACAACTAACATAATGGGATGGAGAATACTTAGATTGTATTATAATCGAATAGGATGGAGAATACTTAGATTGAATTAAAGATTAAAAGAGCAGTGGTGACCCAGTGGTCCCGACTTACGAGCTATACGACGTGGGTTCGAACCCAACCTGGCGCATTAATTTGTTTAGTATATTTCATCACTACCAACATAAAACTGCTTTCAAAACGGCGATGGCAAACGTGTCCTAGAACCATCAAATTCAAAGACATGTGACCGCACTGGGCCCGCATGGTGGATTATGGGCCACTCGCTCTAACAGAGAGGAGGCCTGTGTCCGAACAGTGAGAAAATCGAAGGCTGATGATGATGATCAATAAATTAAACAGTGGGGAACGTAAAGCGTGTGCTTTAAGAGATGATCACCTCCTCAATGCGTCATGCTGCCTTGATGATATTTCTTCCGAAAACCTTGCAAACTGAAGTAAAGGATGGACTTCGAAAAACTGTCGGAGTCCGGCGCCATACAGTTTTTAATTTACTATTTTCCGTCGGTATGCAGTAGTTCCAGTTCCTTCTAGATGAACTCGCTCCATCTAAAGTCTCATCTTTGCTTTTGGGGCTAGATTAAGGCCAAAATGAAGATGATGACCATCTTTCTTAGTCTGTTAAATCGTATTAAAAGTAAAAACTTTATCTACACGAGCCGCCCATAAACGCAAAATCATAACCGTAAAGGAATCCATTGTTGTCCATTTCCATCAATTGACTTTTACGACTTGACACGAGATGATTAAACCTGTGCTTATATTATGTTCTATGCAGATAAGGTTGATAAAACTTCTTTCTAGTCTTTATTTACTTTATACCAATAGTCAATATTGACATTTTCCTAGGGCAGGCATCCGGACAGCGAGCAATGGATGTCTTGCCGTCCGACCATTGACCATGACCAAGTTGACGGCGCGTCGTGTTCCGCGCGCTTCAGAGAGCTGTAAGTTAGAAATCTGACGACGCACCCTGGGGAACACCATGGATTCAGTACGAGTCTGACAGCCCTTCCCGTCTCGCCCTGGCCGGAAGAAACCATTTGATAATTTTACCACGATCAAAAAAAGTCATTTTCCCAGTTCTTTGAAATCATTATATCCCACAAGATCGTTATTTTCCTTCTGTCATAACAAGTTTATTTTCCAAGGTCTTATGTATGTAGGAACGTCGTGTCACACAGTGCTGACATAATTTACACCTAGTTAATTATAATTACTTAATGCTAAAACTCATTAGCTCACTTAGATAGACATGGTGTGATTGAGTGAGCCTTGGGATAAATTACAAACCATCTAGCTTCAATCCTTACTATACAGGGTGAATTTTTCAACTGGGCGTGGATGGCTACTTTCGAAACTATGAGGAATATTGAAAAACGTTGAAAGGAGTCTCGAGGCCGATTTTGACGAAAACTAAAACTGCATCATTGGATTTTAGAAAAATCAAAAATTCTGGCCAGGAATCGAACCCGAAGATTTTGGAAAAAAAATCACACCCTGTATTATTATACCGTTCGATAGTGTTGCTAATAAGGATCAAATTCTGGGAAGTAATCATATACGGCAAACTTAAGGAAATGGCTGATTTTAATGAAATTGCTATTTTTCCATGTTACTTTACATCTACTGAGCCATAATTTATTTGAAATATAAAATTTCATTGTTTTCAATGTCTCACTGGATTTGACGTTTCAACAATCCCACTGTACTTAGCAATACGACATTATTGAGTTGAACCAAAAATAGCATTATTTTTAAAAAGACATGGTAACTTATGTTTCAAATACAGTCTTTGCCTTGAAGATTAATCAGTTTTTTTGCAATTATACGTTTTCCTTAAGTTTGCCCTATATGATTACTTCCCAGAATTTGATCCTTATTAGCAATACTATCGAGCGGTATAATAATACAGGGTGTGATTTTTTTTCCAAAATCAGCTGGTTCGATTCCTGGCCAAGATTTTTGATTTTTCTAAAATCCAATGATGCAGTTTTAGTTTTCGTCAAAATCGGCCTCGAGACTCCTTTCAACGTTTTTCGATATTCCTGATAGTTTCGAAAGTAGCCATCCACGCCCAGTTGAAAAATTCACCCTGTATAATATTATAAATGCGAAAGTAACTCTGTCTGTCTGTCTCTTTTTCACGCTTAAAGCACTGAACCGATTTGGATGAAATTTGGTACAAAAATAGTTTGAGAGCCGAGAATGGACATAGGAGAGTTTTTATCCCGAAATTCCCACAGGAACGATAAAAAACGTTATATGCGCGTACGAAGTCGCGGGCAAAAGTTAGTATTTCATATATGAATGTATGGATAGATAGATAAATCAGATTAGAGAAGGCTGAACGAATCTTAATAGATTTTGGATCGGAGATAGGTTTTCGTTCAGCATGTGACCTTCAGCTTCCCTGCTTGTAGTAAAGTTCTCCAATTCAAAATTTCGAGAACGTTCGGTACCTATAAGTCATCGAAAAACCGCAAAATAGTGTATATTTATTTGTTCATACCTAAACATAAAACTTCGTATTTAATACCAGTCACGTTCGCCTGAGGCTGACTAACAAAATGTTACCCATGCTGATTCACTTAAGGATAGTCCAAAACTAACTTAAAGATGAGGACATTAAGGAAATTATGTTTTAACTGTCATCATTTCTATTGTAAAGTTTAGTCAGAATTGGGAAAGAGGCCTTAATCACGTGTTTTCACGTTTGATAGGCAATAGCTTCACGAAATACACAAATATTGAGTTTCATCCTCATAATGCTGGCTTCTTTTGTTTTCAGGCTTATAATGATGATGGTGTCGGGACTGCTGCTTATATCTACTAAAGTAGCCAAGAGTAGATATTTAGGACTACGAACCCCTGATTTTCAACTCAATCAACAACGTCCGTCCAACGTACAACTTTGTAATAAAGGTAATAGTGACGCTGACGCGTAAAGAGCAATTGAAGGATAAGTAAGATACTGGCAGTCCCTTCACTTTTAACAAAACGGGAGGACTCATTTGACCACATACAAAAAGTGGGTCCTTTTGGGATACGAAATCCCAAAAAAGGAACCATACCTTAGCTCCTGACTTCGCATGAAGAAACTAAATAAGTTATGCAGTATTAGGGACAATTTCCTAAGGGAAAAGGACGAATAAACTTATGGAAGGGACAGACAGTGAAAGGGAACAACGTGACGAGGGTTGTGGACTGTGGTTGATTCTAAGAAATAAATTTGCTGTAAAAGCGCACTTTCTGTTTAGATTTCATTGAGTTTATTAGAGTATTTTATAATAGACTAGATGTTGTGCCAAAAGGGAGAACTCGACGTCGTGGCAGGCCCAAGCAAAGATGGTGAGATGACTCTGACCGCTTTATGAAGAACTGGACCATGGTCGCAGAAAGCCGCGAGAAGTGCTAAGAGTGGAGGGAGGCGTTTGCCCAGCAGTGGGACACTTGGCTGATATAATAATAATAGCTGTTCTCCGCGGTTTCACCTCCGCTGCTCAGCTCCAATTGGCCACAGTATGATGTTATAAAGCCTAAATCCTTCCTCGATAAATGGACTTTCCAACACCAAAATAGGTACTTTTTCATTTTGTCGCCTTGTGTACACACGGCTGCAAGCTATACAAAACCAGTTTATCGTGGTATCGTTTTGTATAATCCTTCCGCTCAAACAACGGTCAGCCTATACTGGTTTTGTATAGCTTGACGTGTAGCCGTGTGTACGAAGGGGCTAATTCTTCTGAGATTTGATTCTCTGTTCCTTCACTACCACAGTCAGCCTGGATGGCAAACCGACACGACCGGAGACAGATCAGGCGCAGGACCAACGGCTCAACGTGCTTTCCGGAACTCAATGTATGTAAGTAAAATAATATGTTGAATCGCAAAACTACGATTAAAAACATTATTTACGACATTTTCAGGATTAAACACGATAACTACTTATACAATTTCAGCCCCAAGGCTATCCAATGATTTATAGTGTAACAACATTTTGATAAGCCGGCCTTCGTTCGCGTCGTCGAAAGTATTGCAACGCGGAAGAGTCCCACTCTCGGGCATTGTTCCAGCAATTCCCGAGATATTTAGTTATTTACAGACGTACAACTGTCTTAGCTGATGTTTTGTTGGATTTATGTGGAATTAGAACAAGGTATTGCGTTGTTATGGTTTGGATTATGGAATGGAAATATAAAGTTAAGTGTTTTAGAGGATGAAACTGAAATTCGAAAGAAAATTTAAGTTTTGGTTATCTACTTTTAATGCAAGTCTTTTTTTTTTCACGTAGAAAAATCATCAAATGAGTCCTCCCACACCGGGCAGGGTGGGAGAGACTGACAGACTCATACTCACTAAAACCCACGGTGTTCTTCATTAGCCCTTTATGTTCCGGGGTCACGGTAATGAAATGAGTCCCGTGACCCCGGCAGGCTTTGGCCCTCTAGAGACCCCGTCATTAGGTAATGCTATTGCTAGCTAGAAAAAGTGGTAGTGTAAGTAGCTAGTTGACTATTACGATTCGCTGTTTCTTTTTAATAATAATCTGGTCTCTTAAGTATCCGAAAGAAAATCGGAAAGTCTTTTATGTACTGACTTAAAACAACCCTGTTCATTCACATATCTACCCTTTACGTTCCAAGGCTGCATAACACACTTATAAGTCTGCGACAGTACTTGCCGATACCATAGACAAAGACATGCATTAAATACTTATACTTTATTCCCGTTGAATCCCAATTTTTGATCCCATTTTTAGGTATTCCTGATGAATCACATTTTTTATTCTCGTTGAATCCCACGTTATGACAACTTCTTGTGGTAAAGAGAACGTGTATTTAGAACGTCTTGCAAATATAATAACTATTGACCTAGTAGCTAGATATCTATCATAACCTTCAATCGACTCCTTCATAAGTTTTACGTTGCGACCAGATGTTTCCATCTGGCTTATAAATAAATAAATAGTGAGACGTTAAAAATAGCCTCCCTTTTGCGCTATCGCGATTTTATACGCAGTTCACTATATTTAAAAAACTACACATCTTGTTTTTTTTTCCTAAAATGTCACAAAATTAAAATAAGTTAAAGAAATATTATGTTTTTATACACGAGCTGGGCGTTGCCTGTTAGTCTACGAAGATTTATTAAACGTAAAATAAAAATAATATTTAAAAATAATGGCGGCTTTGAAGACCATGTTCACGGCTGTTGTTTTTATATCTTGTGCCAATTTAAAAGATGAGTTAATTGAAAGACAACTCAATTTAGGACTGTAAAAAAGATCTTTTATTTACTATATTTTACAGAAACGGACGCTTTGCTTTTTTACCCGCATTGACATTTACCAAAAGGGATGGGACAGAGAAAATATCGATACTTTCCAAAAGCTAAGTTTTTTTTTTTATTTAATCGAAAAATATTTCCTGGAAAACAACCAATTCACGATCATGTTAGTTTTTTGTCCAACAATAAAATGTTTACTACCCACATCAAATCTAATTATGTCTGGATCCACTTCCCCTCCATTAATCCTGAACCATCTCAGGATACTATTTGCATCCAATAAATCCTATTACCATACGAGACTGGTCTAAAAATGGCGCCGGCTTCGCAGGCTTAGGGATGGTACTGAAGAACGATTCGATACAGCCGGCCGGTAAAATAATGAAAATGGAAGTTGGTTGAAAATGAAAACCGAATGCGGGGACAGGGTTATGTAGGGCCGCTTGGATGGAGCATAAGTCCAGCTGTGGACTGTTATAAGCTGACCTGATTGAGAGTAAAATCAAATATGTGTTAGTAATAGATCGCGAAAAAGCCACCTGGATCAGCTTTAGTGGTGCCAAATCGTTCCGAACATTACCTACTCTACAACTGAACGGAATTTGCCGATCAGCACAAACTAAATACTTGTTAGGTACACTTATTCAGCTAACAGTAGATAATTGCTTGATCGTTATTGCTATCCTTCTCTTCCCTTTACCTACCCTAGCCTACCTAGCCATCCTACAAATAATTCCAAATAAAATTTATCGCCCCGAACAAGTACGTAGCAACCCTAAGTCAAATTACTTGGCATGACTTGCATAACATGATAATAACGTGTCGAGACAGCGACGGCGACTGACGGCAGAATGAAAACTTAGAGCGACAAGATAAAGTTATATTGACAGGAACAATAGAGATAGGTAAATGAAGTTTAGTACGGAATATTACAAATTATCAAGGAATATTAACATGTCAGAGCATGGATAAATGGAGGGAAGTTAGTTCCTCATGGGTCATTTTGTTTTGCGAAATGTCTTTGTCTAGAAATGACGACAGCTGCTACCAGCCTTATTTTTGGAGTGTTAATGGACAGACACCAGCAGGTCAACCTACCCGAATCTGCAAAATTTTACCAGTCGAGCATTTAACGTCCACTATTGTGATAAGATTGGAAATCCATTAAAGGAATTTGATAGATTGAGATAGGCAGATATGCTGGCTTCTGTACTATTTCCTAAACAAACACCAAAACAAAAGATCTTAAAAAAATGGAGCGTCATTGCTCACACGTTTCTCGTTTCTCTCAACTCAAATAACAATTCCATTTTAGTACAATAAGTACTTAGGTTATACTGCACCCTTTATGAGCTCTGTACCTAACCTAGCCTTGTATGGAACATAATTAGGTATTATTTGTATTACTAATAAGGCCAGCGCGTGTCTTTGACCCCTCATTGATCTTTTATAATCGCAATGGAGTGTAGAAGTTTTTACTTGTACGGGTTTTTTTTCTATTATTAATTCACTACAATAAAATAAAACAGACAATAATTAGTTGCAAATAATTGTGTTTTTAGAATGACAATTGGAAAAACCATGAATTAAAAGATGTTTTTGATGTATTATACATACATAGAAGCATTTTTATAAACATCATGCAATCGCTGATCTAACCCAAATACGGAGGGAAACCTTAATTTAAAAAATAAAGCGATGGAAATCTATTGTTTCCTTCAGAATAATTCCCAACAATCCAATTATTCAAAACATATTCATATCAAAACATTACATAAAACAATGAAATTACGTAATAATTGCTGTCTCACCTCGCGTTACATTTCTTATCTATATAATATACGCACATATGTACATGCAGATAACAACATCAAACTCTAAATATTTATACTTGGTCTTTCCAAACACCTTTGTATCGTATGTTCAATGAAGACAAACGATGGAAACGGCAGATCGTAATTATCGATGAATGTGAGTATCGACGTCAATACATCACTAGGGCTGACCTGTTAAGACGGTTGTCATAAAACAATCATAACTACTGAAAAGAGATTCTGGAAGTAATTGGGGACTCCTTTGTCACCACGACCGTATATTAAAATAAACAGAAAATGCTGTAAGCAGCTTCTTTATGGGACAATGTTTCTACACATTTATGCTTAGTCCAGACGAAAATTCTTACCCCAATTTTTGTATCATCGCAACAGTCGAATGTCAACAAGTAATTTACTGGGAACTGGACTCGATCAGAAATTGACACCTAATTCTGCGAATACACTACCGACGAGAGTAGACAACCTTGCAGAACACCCACCTTGAAATATCATTGAAAGAACAAAACACGTACTAACTGGGATCAAAGATTGTAATACTGCACCAATTATGGGCGATTGTTGAGTCCAACGCCTACGAGAGTTGCATTCGCACGACGATGAGTTGGATCTTGATTCAATTGAATGACCATTCAATATATCGATTTGTGGAAAAATTTCTTGTGTTTTGTAATGATTATTTTATTTCAGCACGCCCTAACAGTTTTTCAACTAGTCTATAGAGGACTAAATTCTTAAAATTGCTCTCACGGTTTTTGTATATGTACATACAAAAACCGTTAGAAGACGAAAAAAGCTTATTCTGAATTGGATAGTAAGGATTTTGCGAAAGTCCAATTTTAGAGAGCAATTTTAAGAATTTAGTCCTCTATAGACTAGTTGAAAAACTGTATAATCTATAGTGTTTATATAATCTTCGTAGTCTAATTGTAGAACAATTCAGTTCGATCGTTCACCGACAAGGTTCATCGACAAACTCATGCAGTTATTGATTCCGTCAAACCTTTCCCGCAAGCAACTTTTACGACTTGGCAACAAGTTTTTGGAAACAAAAATATAAAACAATGTTTGAATGTTTCACAACAGTGCAGCTGCATTCTTGTTCGCCAGTCAGAAAATAAATATTTATAGCGAATTGTTTATCCGGTGAATAACTTTTGTTATGTTGATTGAAGAAGCTTGTTGCATCAACAATCATCGATTCCTGGTCTTTCAGCTCTTCTCGCGAGAAATTATTGTATAGTTGGAACTTTTGAAGATAAATAAATAAACAGAAATCCCCAAGCATCTTTTTCAAGCGTTACGTCAGAGTGAAGTTTAAAATTATCGTGTATCAAATGCTTATTAATACAAGAGCACGGCCAAGCTGTCCTTGTGGTGGCCTAACACCAAGAGCAATGTCAGCCAGGAATAGACAGCGGGCCGTCATTGAAGCACCGTTGAATTGGTGCCAAACACTCCACGAAGACAGACGGATAAAAATACACCAACAATGTCAGACCACCGTAATGCCAGTTTGTGAAAAAAAAATTGCTAATTCGCTCTTATGTAAAACTTGGCAACACTGCACGCTTGTTCGTTTAGGTTTTTGTTGTGTGTATTTATGTTGTTTTTTGCTTACTGTCCCGGCGTTTACGTAAGTGATGCTCGTCAGTATGAATATTGATAAGTTAATAGTAAGTGCAGAATTAATCGTGTAATTAACAACAACATCGATTAAATTAAAATACAGTTTAACCAAAGAAAAAAAAATGAAGTCTTCTCTCAACATGCTGCTAGACAACATTAATCATTTTTCTGGCACAAATAAAAAAAAAAACAAAAATTCTTGACGGAAGGCAGAAAAAAGGCGGACCAATCGATATGTGTAGCAGGTGACACCGGCATTAACATAGTTTCATAAGAAAAAGGTATGTATGAGACATCTACTTGATACGGTTACATCATTGCACAAAGTAAGTAGGTGCTAGGTTATCAACCTATCAGCGCGACAGCTGGGATCCCCTACATAACGCAACATACTTGATACTGTCCGGTTTATTCCGTCCATAAAGGAAAAGAACATGAAATTAACTAGATATACTACGACCAACATATCTGTGCAGACGTCAAAACAGAGAACTAACAATAAATGCACTAAGTTCCACATAATATTGCAGTTTTTCTTTGTCAAACAGCGCCCTCTTGAACTGCTTACTCAAATTGGTAATACTACAGGTACATTTTACTTATTGCTTCACCTAGAAATACCTATGTATTGTATGTGGCTATGGCTATTACCTACGTCCATCCAATGTTTATTACGTCAACCATGTGTTTACAAAAGGCGACTAACAAATTATCCAGTGCTAATTCTGGCCATACATAAATGTTGACCCCTCTATCCCGGTTATTTATGGCGGGAACCCTTGTTCTATGATGTAAAACGTGTTATATTAATATCCCCTGACGTCATCACACTATATAACACCTACGCCAAATCTAATTATCAAATGATGGGTTAGATGAAAAATTGGTACAATTTTAGTTTTCACACTAGTCATTTTTTTATAAAAATAATTTTAGTAGTTTTCCTAATTGGGTAACTAGTTTCATTTCATTAGTAGTGTAGCTGTCTCTCTCGCACGACACGAAAGGAAATGTGTGCCGAGTTAATTGAGTTTATAGCGTCGCATTACGTTGGCGCTAATAAAAAGCGTGCGACATCAAGTCAGTCCCTTCAAGTCATACATTTTAAAAATGAAAGCATTTACATACGTAATTAGTATGCCGGCAATTTGGACTGGACATGACCTTTCATTTCGTGAATCGTAACACAAAATTAGGGGTTAAGTGCAAACATTACTTTGGTTTTAATTAACACATTCATGTTTTTGAAAAATGCTTGTGAATTATGTTAGGAAAAGATTTATGAAAGAGGCTACTGTTACTAGATGTAATTCAAACATGACTGGTTAATGCAATTATAAACTTTTTCTAATAAATCAATCTTAATGAGATATTTCTCTGCAATCATTGGTTAATGACATATCGACCCAAAGACCTTTGCTTACAACACAACTTTTATTTAATTTAAACTCTCAACAATTAACTCCAAAATTATTTTGGCACATGCATTATTTTGGCATATTTAACACTTAGTAATTGTAAATTCAAATTAACATCCGTAGTCTCATAAAGGTTGCCAAAAATATCGATACCGTTTTGGCATGAGTTGGACAGCACTATACTACAACGAACGACACGTTTGACCATTTAAGGAACTTGAGCACTGTGGTACTTTTAACGGTAATATTTTTAATTACCGAATGTATGCAGTCTGATAAGGAACAAAAGGAAGATGGTGACGCCGCACAGATAGCTAAACGGTTAGTTAGTCTCAGCGATAAGCCTAGGAATAGATTATGATATCGCTGACATTTGAACGTCGAGTGCAAACTCCTCGGTAACCCATATCTCTAGAGTAGTAGCTAGTAGATAAGACAGAAGCATATCATAGACTGATTTGCACATGTTAATCTTGGCCTTAAAATTATCATTGAGTTTTCGCTGTTCTTATGAACCGTAGTTACTTATTTCCACTCTGCTACGGCCGTGGAATATTTCTAAAAAGGGATACTTGACTTAAAAAAATAATAAAACCGTCAGTTTATCAGAGCATCTGTGTTTACTATCATAAAATATTTAATAGGTACGTATTTTTCTTCTGGCTCGTCAAACAAAATTGACGAAGATACGATGCCTTTAAATTTGCCATAGGTACGTCACAAGCAAGTTAAGTTTTTTCTTTCTTCTGATGTCACAAGCAACTCTATTTGGATCAGTTGGATTTGCAATATATTTGTGCTGTTGAACAATGCCTTTTACTAGCACTGCAAAGCCCTTTACCTTTTGAAGCACACTGCCCACGCGTGGTACAATGATTCAAACCCCACTTCATAAGGCCCTTCTCTAAGAACAATGTTATCATAATAAACAAGTGTTTAATTCACTCAAATGGAGGCAAACCGTGACATTATCGCGTTTATCAACATACAAAATCCACATGTTTTCTTTGATAACCTCTTGCTTAAATAACATTGCTTTTTTTGTTTCAGCTGTTTGTGTGTTTTCTTCCAATATAAAAGATGCGTCAACGGGAAGATAGATGTACCTTATAACACGTCCAGTAATAGACTGCCGTTATTTTTCGCGTCTGACGTCATATTCCGTCCCGCCATCCGCCACGCCCCGCCTGCAATTGATGGACCTGCCCGTCCTGAGTTTACACTTTCTCATAATAATTAGAGTGGGTTGAAGAAAAATATAACACTGGAATCACGAGAGATGACATCATCTCTGTAACTGGAGAAAAAAATCTTCATATAGCAGTTTAGGTGTCCAATTACGTGACTTTCTATTGCTGCAATTAATTTATGTGTTTCCCCTGTTTGTCTTATTTTCTGAGGGAAGTCCGTTGGTTTTCCTTATGAATCAATCCTTTACACATTTCTCCAGATATTGTTTAGCAAGTATCCTAATCAATTCTGTTCGCGTTATTAGATTTGCAATTTTCAGAGGTTAAAAGCATCCAAAAAGCAAGCAGAGCCGCGACCTCGTCGTCTACCTTCCAAAAGCGACCGTTCAGCGTATTATCGTCGACGATAAGATACGCAGTCTTTAGACAAGGAGCCAAAGATAATGTTTTAGAGTTTTGTTCGCTTATCTGACGTTCGTACGTTCAACTTGAATCCACAGAAATTTACATAGCTGAGCAAGGACAAGACGAAGGTCCATTCCTACGATGACTAATGTTTGTAAAACATTAAAATCATTTGTGAATATGAAAACGGCGTATTATATTTCGGAAGAGAAAACAACAAATTCCTTCTTTTTTTTCATCGTTATATTGTTAACATCAACGTAAAACCATTCATCGGTATGCGTGAAGCGACTATTTTACTCGATACTATGAAAATGTCACAGTTGATTTTCCATTGTATACGCAACATTCGCTTCCAATCGAATTAGTTCACAAATAATTACTGTTCGTTCCAATTTAAACCGGTTATTTAAATACTCCAACGCTTTCCATTGCGTGGTACATATTTGTGTATTCTAAACGGTTTCCGCTCATTGTTTATAATTTACCACTATCATCATTAATTTGCTTTGTTAATAGTTACATAATTTTATTAGAAAAATGTAAATAGAACTAGAATATTAACATTTATTTAATCGTCAATAAACGCACATACTCGTAGGTAAATGATCTGCAAATCTTTGGCAGTCATTAACGGCCAGTAATCTGTCAGCCAGGCTTACTAAAGAGTTTACCCAGTTAATAACTACGAATTCAGATATTCTCAGAAAGGTATTCGCGCTATATAAAATATTGGTAATTTTTCAGCTGCATCCGGTTAGACTGAAGAACACAGTAGAGAAAAGTCTAGGCTATTGATGACGCACGAAGCTATGTAGGCATTGATTAGATGTGTAAAGGAAATATTAAAAGAGATAATATTATGCCAAACAGAATATAAAAAACAAAGCACAATAGTGGAGCGAAAGTAATAACAAATTAACAAAACTTACCTGTTTACACTTTCAAGAGGAAACTGGATGTTTTTAATTCCTGTCTTGTGTTCCGTAGTCTTACTCACTTCTTTACTTTTACTGTAAATGTTGATAGGCATAGGGCATAAACAGCTCTTCTCATTCTTGAGGAAGGACAGCAGCTTGCACAAGAGACGCCATCTTTTTTGACATGAAGCACCTGATTTAAATTAATTAGGCGCTAAAGTGGTAAGTTCGTCAAAAGTGTGAGTGAACACTAGGGCATTTGCCCCTTGTTTAATACCAAGCAAAAACTATATGCATATTTTAATCAGCCTATAATGTACCCTCTGCTGGGACACAGGCCTCCCGTCTGGGGTCCCCGTTTCCCTTCACTGTTTAGAGAGCAGTGGTGTTGAAATAAATTAATGCGACATACAACTCATAAGTTTGGCTGTTAACTATGGGCCATCACTGCGCAGACTAGCGCACTGCGCGCAGGTACTGAATGCATGCCTTAATTTTATTGCAATGTCTCCTAATTGAACTCTCGAAACCGCCTAGAAATAAAATTTCTTCACCCATTTCAAAAATGATACTATTCTAGCTACACTTAGAAACACCATAGAAAAGAACAGTGATGTAATCTTGCTAGAAAAATATTGAGACATAAATAGATTAGGGAAGATGACGATAAGAGATTGGAAGACGCCAGATATTAAATCTTCCAAACGATCTCCAACTGACACAAGTTTGGCGCCACACTCTCACAACCAAAGATTAATTGAACCAATAAAACTAGACGACCAATCATCATAACTTTAATTCGTCTCCTGAATATTCGTCGCCAATAGTAACGATTTTATTACACACGTCCTTACTTTATTACCAATCTTATCACGGAATCAAAAGTGACATTACATTCGTTTAGTGTTTTATGAGAAGGAAGTCGTTTAATGGAGAGACTGGTGAACAAGCATGACTTCAAATTCTAAGATTAGCTGACAAACTCTCTGAATGCTCGATGCATTCAAGAACTGTCACAGCCATTTTTAGTTTCAACATTAACAGCTCTTGAAAGCGATTTACATGTCCTAAACGCCTAAGATTCGATGAGGGGAAATTAAAAAGAAGTCGTGTTAAAAATACAACTCTTCTCCTTTAGTCTTGTTTCTGTGGGTACAATTATGTAGTTATGGAATACGCAAACCTACGCATTTCACGACACTTGAGTTTAACAGTAATGAGAGGTTTCTTCTAAAACATTAGCTACAGCCCACACCGCCTACGCAGTTCTGGGAATATTTCTAGAAAATAATGTTTTCTCATAATGCAAAGGGTTCTTTAACTTTGATGAGAGCTCCTAAGGGAAAGGGTAATGTGTTTTGTATGACTTTGTGGAGTGAAAAGCCACATTAAACTTGAGATAAGTAAATGACGTTGTTGTAAAATTTGCATTATTTTTCCAAATGCAAAACGAACTGAGAAAGTAAGTTTGGTTTTTCGAATAATACCAATAGAGGCCATAGATGTTCCTACGCCCAACACTGCCATTGAAATGACCTAGTGAAGAATGAAGTACAGATATAAAGTGAGGCCAGCTTATATTGGTTTTGTTACAAGTAGGCCTACTGTACGAAGTTATTATATTTAGAAAGATAATATAATCAAACGGATACAGATAGGTACTGATTCTCAAAAAAGAATCTAAAATAAATATTTACCTTACACTAGCATTTAATAGTGGCCCATAAAAAGTTTCAAAGGGAGGAATGATTGAAACGGAAACTGTCCTACAGACGAAAAGCAAATTTCAAAGGTGGTTCCACATTAAAAGAATCTGAATTATAAAGAGAACGCTGACACAAAACGTTCTTAGGCCGTTTCCTATAAACCTTGAACGGGTCTGCCGACCTTACCGTCGTAAAACGGTCTCTTTGTGAGCACTCCGGTTTACGGCTATGAATATTATGGAAAATAAATTACACCCGCCAATTTTCTAATAGACGTTGTAGCCAACATTGCCAAGTCGAACCCTTTTACAACACGCCAAATAAAAACTTGCTATCTCCTAAATTCGTTTTTATCTCGACTGGAATTTAATACAGTTTTATAAGTGTAGCACGTAACTAAAAGACAAATTGTTTTTTCATGAATAATTCAAGTGTGTGCACAGTTTATTATCGTTCATGTCTTGCACAGTTAAAGAGAAGGTTAAATTGTTATTGAAAGACGTTTTAGAACTTTTCGAAAACATTGAAGAACAGTGGAAGCAAAAACTTGTTAATTGCGAAAAAATTCGCCATTGGAGTATAAAAACAAACAACGTGGGAAAACCCAGTAAACACGTGACTACAGTTGCTATCTATTACAGCGACGAGAGCGAGATGAAACTAGAACGGCTCAAACCTTGGATGATATTGCCGTGTTTGAATGTGAAAATTAGCATGTGTGTAGTACCGATGACGTTACAAACTTTGTCGAGTGGAAAACGGACATCTGGCGAACAAATAAGAGAGGATCTGATCCCTAGGTTTAACTATGTTGAGCAAACAGGGATAACTCTGCGGATCTCTACTGTAAATAAGTGGCAATCACAAAGTGGGTAACGAACTGTTCTATTCTATCTACCAGACGCCCCGATTAGAAAACTCAAGCTGTTCACTACGTTAATCAAGTCAAATCAATTCGTAACAGCATCAGCATGAGAGTTTGTGTAGTCTGATGACTGACGTACCTATTTAAATTCAAGGATATATTTCGTCGACATCTCGCTGTACCAAACTGGTTGGGTTTTAAATATAGAAAAGTTGACATTTACCTCAAACGTTCGCGTTTGTTATCGAAATTAAAGAGGATGTTGTAATTGTGAGCGACGCCTGCTCATAAGCAAAGATTATTCCGCAATGTCGGGCCGCGTATACACTGGTGGGTTATACGTAACATGTGCTTTCTCAGGCCCCAAGGTTGCGACAGTGTGTTGCGAGAACGAACTAGCCTTATAGGTAACACACCTACTTATTCGCAAGCGCAAAATTCTACTCGAGTACGGACAGGTCTATGTGTGTTCCACTTAGGAACCGATCAATATTTGACACATTAACGCAACTTTAGTAAAGGAACCCCACTTGCCAGTGTTCTGAAGTAACAGGGACTGAATTATTGATATTGGATATTAAGAAGTATCGGCAGTACCCACGCCTTTTGTATCTAAGTGGAACGTAGCCATATTGTTAGAAGAAAACACTGAAACTGCTCTCAATTTGACAAAAACACTACAATGGGGGCTCTGCACGAAAGTGGCTCATTTTTTAAACTTGTACCAGTTCATCTACAAAAATAATTGTAATTCTAATTCAGTGGGTTCTGAATGTTGGCAGCGCATACGTCGTGTCCACCAAAGACAATGCAAATTCAACGTAAAACGGCAAAGATAATAACGGCCCGGTCCATTTACAAGTAGAAAATTAATCGTTTCTGGACAGAGCTCGTTTGGCACGTGTTGCTAAGTCCATGTTTCCAACTAAACATCTATTGTGTGGATTGATAATGATCCTACTTCCCACAACGCAGATCGCGTGTCAAATCAGAACATATCCAACTATACCAACCAACTTTGTTACATAAATGTACATGATTTTACTGTATCTTCACATATTGTAAGTATATTTCTGCTTAATGTAAAGAGAATAAATTAATAGATAGTGAGTTTTATTTCATTTTGACTCTAAATTAAATTAAAATCAATCTGATATCGAGTTTCTACATTTAGAGGCAAAGAAAATTAAATTCTTGTATCATAAAGCAACATGATTCTTTCAAAAAGCAAGCATATAAAGTCAAATAATGTTTTTGATGCTTAGAGGAATGTACGTACAATGAACATGGATCTCAACTCAAAGAATAAGACGAAAATGGCAAAGATTCAACGATTTCACACTATGGCGAGCTAAGAATAAATTTTGTGTGTTCACGCCAAATTGGTAATGTAATCCAAAGGTTATCGAACGCAACATACATTGATATGGCCGAACATAATACATTTTAACAAATATCAAAATACTACAGTAAGTAGGTACAACATTTGGGACTGTTTAGTAAAACATAGCACATTCTACTGAGTTAAACTATAAGTTAGACATTGTTTTAGTCAATGTCAGGCTCAATGAAAAGGCGTGATTCAAAACTACGTATTTGTATGAATCAGTAATAATAAGTACCTATTCATACCACCTACGCACCCAACCCATTAAGAGATTTTCATGAAATTACCTCATTACAGGCATGTACAAAGTTTTTGATAGTAATATCGTAACTCATTCATATGTTAAAATATTTGTCTGCGTCACATCACCGAAACATTCGCAACAGAATTTCAAACAATCGTAAAATGTGAATTTTTAGCACATTTTGTTTAGACTTGAATGTTCGAATATTTTGCTGGAACAAACATGAGCGTGGGTGAGAAATGGAAAATTCGTTTTAGTCGAACAAAATTTTTGCGATATATTTCAAAGGTTGTCCGTTGACTCCCTGCCTACATAATTACACAAAATAGATTCTAATTTTGCAAAAACGTGACTTGCTGATTACGATTACAGCCACGCAATTAAAATATGTATATTTTACGCGTGAATATAATCGTGAAATAAAAGAAGGCACTACAGAGATTATGTAAATCAAAAACAATTTGGAGTAAACAATAACAAGACTCTATAACAAAACAGTATTGCTATGAGAATAAAAAACTGCAAGGCGTCGCCTTAATTACAGTAAAGAAATGTGTGTTACATGACAGCAGTACGAAAATAATCGTGAATTATAGCATCTAGTATAGAAACAGTAAGCTATAAAACAAATCTTTATCTGTCTGGCAATGATGAAGAGCGTACGGGCGGCGGAGCATTCCGCTTTATTAGGAAGCCACGTATTAAACCGGCTCGTTCGCCCCACGTGCTGCGGCCGTGCTCCTGCAAACGTGCGAACAACGTCAAACAATACAACATACGTATCCTACCTCGCCGGATATTTTATCTTCGACGTACTGCTACCAAACTAACATACGTCGTCGGGAAGCAGATGTGCCAAATACATGCATAGGTAAACTATTATACTCAACATTGAAACAGAACACCTATAGGACATTAACATAAAATCAAACCATTGTTTACTGTTACATCGATATTTTAATTTCATCGTAATTTTATGGAAGATCAATACATGGTGACAAATAATTACTGAAATTAACTGACTTTTTACACTTGAACTTTCAATGCTATAGGCACTCGATATAATAGATCTAGATGTGAACATTTGAATATTTAATACGCACAGATATAAAAAGACGACGTTTCGCAAATACACATACGGTCACACTAATGTTTATAATATCCAAAATGGCTTAAAATGTTCACATTAGAACGTTCATATTGTGTCGATGAGCAAGTTGTGAAGCTAATTGGAATGAAAGACCGCGGATATCAAAGCTGATACCGAATCTCCTAATTACTGGGGATACGATCACTCTACAGTTATATACAATGACTGTAACGAAGGGTACACATCAGATACTCTTATTAGTCAATACAATATTTTAAAAATTAAACGCTGCGTCGACACTACTAAACTGCAGGAGTTACGATTACGCGAATTTTTGAAACAACGTTAGAATCGTTAAACAATGTCTAATTGGTGAATGTCGCTCTCTTACAAAGTAGCAAATAATTCATTAGTCCACAGGCAGACTGCTCAGACAATAGAAAATAGATAAAACATCTTGCGCTAAAAATAACTGTCGCTCAGAACAATGTCTCGAAAGCAATCTGAGAATTATTAAATCATTAGTTTGCTTTCGATTCAGTGGCGCCAGATGGAAACGTAGCGTGCTTTTTACTTGACTTGGTATACTCTCACTTTAAAAACTCTGAAATTAACTATTCTATAAATTCTACTAGCTAACTATTAATAAATATCAATGTTTGGACACCAAGCGTTCAACCTTGCCACCTCAGAAATAGTGTTTATTTTACAAAATTAACAAATATGAAGTGACTAGCTACATAAGTTTTGTTCTACTATTCACTGATACTTCGAGACTTAATTTATGACTTACATAAAAGGTGCAAAGTTTAATACTGACAAAATATGCGATAAGAGTACTGATTTAGTACAGCAAAATTGTTGCAGAGAAGGCAATGAATTCAATTATTAAGAGAATAAAAACATTTACAATTTAATCTAAATATTTACACAGCAGGACCATTTTCAAAATAATAATTATGGCACCAAATGAAATAATAGGTCTTTATTTTAAAACTAATTCATAAGAATTATAGAAATTAATATATTATTTGAAGGACTAAAGATTTCTCAATGGACATTTCACCACAAGACATTGTTTATATAGCACAGTGCTTAGTAAAAAAAGTATAAACAAGCAACTTGAATTTTGACATCAATTGATCATAGAAAAGACTGAGAATGCATCATTTACAATATACATTGACCCAAAACGATTAATTTAGTGTACAATTTGATATGATTTTACAAGTAGTTATTATCATAACTTGACCAGTTCCAATTGTAAGAACGAGGACAGTACTAACTCAAAGACGACATCATATGCATGCATCAGACATAGCTCAAGTCACATCAGTAACGTTTTATAATAAATATGAATGTGCACAGAGCGGGTTAAGTAACCTTCCCATGATTCCAACCTAATAACTATTACCACAGACGCTCACAATGTACACAATGTAAAATGCACTACGAATTACTAGATATTTATTTGTACAGCCTGGATTCAAAGTCCTACATCTAATAGCTAACAAACTTTATAGTAAACATTGCCAATTAAACATTGCTGTTACATCACACACTCCAGAGAATGGTGGGACCGAAACTAATAGCTGAACCTGATTATAATGATATCTTTCTCATTATACACATGCTTATTGATAACATCAGTCTCAATGACAAGATATCAACGCGACTCCACGCCGCGCTTCAATGATCTAACTCTAGGTACCTTTAAACATATTCCTATTCTTAATCAAAACAATATCTCATATATAAAAATTCTCTCATGACTTATTTTGTGCTGAATACAAGTTGTAATGTATAAAACTATAAACATTTAACAGGACAGAAATATTGTTGCAAATTGGAATATGTTTAAATGAACAATATTTATTGCTTTTAGTATGTAAACTGATGCTAGCAATAAGGCCAGGTCACATAGCACAGTTTGTTGAGGCTGGCTTTAGAATATATTGATGTATTCATGCACATTCTGTATGTTTGACTCCACAAGTAACATAACTACACTTAAATCTACAAAATAAGGAACTAATACAAATTACACTTAAATTCAAATGAAACCTCACATCAGATCACAAACACAGGTCAAATTGCACATGTGAACACAACTACAATGAATACATATACAATAAATTAATCTCTTCAATAGGTTGATGTAGTTATAGTTCCTTAGTTAAAAATATCAACTGATACAACAATATTAACACTATAAATAAAACCAATAACGAAATGTCAATTAATTAGAACCTATAATTAATGATAACATTCCATCAAGATAAGTAATACATAGTTATAGGAAATTCAATTCAGTAATCTAATAAAGTATTAGTGATGGCCGCCGAAATTGCTCTAAGTTGATGGTTTAGTGATGTAATTAGATAAAATCGAAATTGAGAAGTTCGATTGTGAATTCTTAAAAGCAACAAGAAAAATTTGATCAATTACATATTACAAAATTGTATTCTAGACTTCGTAAAAACAATAAAAAATATTATATAATAATAAAGCTCACCACATCCCAATGCTACCAACAGCAAACTACCACGTACCATATGAACGACCAGGTAGCAAGACATTGAGTGCTGAGCGAGACGCTGCGGGTACAGGGTGTCAGTGGTAACACTCAGGATATCACCAGAACAAGGATCACTTCAGCTTGTCTACCTGCTCTATGTTATGTCAACTTGAAAGGGCACTAAGCAAATGAACGCCACCGAAATATCGGAAATCAGTTCTACTATCATCTCGCCTACACTCCAAATTTGATCCACATGGGGTGCCAGCCAGGGGCCGCCTCAGCGTCTATAATCACCCAAAGCTGTGGCAAAGAGACGCACACGTCACCGTTCCACGACCACAATGTCACGGAAGATTCACTAAAAACACCTACTCACGGGAGTGTCCGCTCGCAGGCACCAACTACGCGCTCAGAACTCGGCAAACTCCTTCGCACACTTCTCAGTCGATGAGATACGTAGAGCCTCCTCCTCATAGTCGTCGAAGTTGCTGGTGTCACCCGGGCCCTTGCAGCGCGGGATGAACGGCGCCTCGATCTTCTTCTGGAAGACGGCGATCCAGTCAGTACTCGCAAACCACTTGTGGCCCTTGATGTCGTTCACACCGGCCTTAAGGTTGCCGTAGCGCTTAGTCAGATCGACTTGCAATAGGTTACGGAGCAGATCCTTCAGATCTGAGCCGAAGTGCGAGGGGAAGCGGACCTTGCCCGAAACGATTTTTTCGTAAATCTGGATGGGCTGGTCGGCGAAGAACGGCGGGTAACCAGCCGCCATTTCGTATACTAGGACGCCTAGCGCCCACCAGTCCACGGCTTTGTTGTATCCTTTGGAGAGAATGATTTCCGGCGCCAGGTACTCGGGCGTGCCGCATAGCGTCCACGTACGGCCTTTGACGCGCTTCGCGAAACCAAAATCTGTGACTTTGAGGTAGCCTTGCGAGTCGATGAGCAGGTTCTCAGGCTTGAGATCCCGGTAGATGAGGTCCAGGTAATGCAGGTACTCGAAGGCCAGCACGATCTGCGCCGCGTAGAAGCGCGAGTGCGGCTCCGAGAAGCGCCCCACCTTGCGCAGATGCGAGAACATCTCTCCGCCTGGCACATACTCCAACACCATGTACAAGTTCGAGTTGTCCTTGAAATGGAACTTGAGGCTCACCAGGAAGGGGAAGTTGATAGCCTGAAGGATTCGCTTTTCATTTAACGTATGCTCAACCTGTTTCAATTTAACAACTTTCTGTTTATCTAATATTTTCATAGCATAGTATTCTTTTGTAGGTTTATGTTGAACTATCATGACTCGACCGAACGAGCCAGTACCTAAGGTTTTAATCCGCTCGAAATCGTTCAATCCGGCGGTGTTGGTAGGATTCTTCTTCCATTTCTCCTCGAAATCCTCTTTGGCCTGATCGAGGAATTCCTTGACGCTTTCGGCGGCGTCCACCTTCTTATTAGCGGTGGCAGCATTGTTGCCCATGGCGCACCCCACAAACTGGTCCTACACCCTCGATTCGCCGTTATTAGAGGCCGCCTTGCTGCACTAATCGATGCCTGCTGTGCGACCGCGTAAGAAACGGGGCAGGTCAACACAAACCAATTTGAAACACGTACATTCTCAATTTTGATTTCACGAGCACACGTCACAAAATACACTCAATGCAGGTACACATTGACACGATTCCTTGTACGGAAAATCACAAAAAATACTTTGTCACATTCACAAGAATAAAATGGCTTCCACAACCGGACTCGATCGACAGAGCGAGATCGAGCGACGATTCGCTCACGGGTGGCGGTCAATTAAAATAATGTTGCCAGCTTACAACAAAAAAACTTCTAATGCGTATGAAAAACTACTATTTTCAAAAACTACCATTATTTAATTTCAGAATAATTTTCTTTCAACAATATTATTATTACATGTCTAAATCACGAAAATGAAACAAGCACGACAACAAACAATTATTTTATGAAGGACGCTATGGGCAAGCCGTATTCAATGACATCGTAATTTTACTTCAGATAAAGTAAAATTGTATTAAACAATAGTATATGGTATAATTTTATTTATGACCTTATTATGTATGTATGCACTAATCTCGTTTGTAGTTCACCTAAGAACGCGTATATTTTCCTTTAAATAATGAGAATAATTAAGTTGTAGCAATGTTTTATGACATAATATTCCCAAAACATTTTTAAATTAATGGCAAAATTATATAATTTTCTGGAATCCTGTCTAGTCTGTCTTGTTAATGGAAGTTTGAAAATGAGAAGTTGTGTACTTCCCAAAATGTCTGAAGTCTTTGCCAACGCATAATAATAGGTAGTAATGGACCTTTTCATGTTCCAATTGAACGCAATTCGGTTATTTTTAATATTGCATTCATGATAAGAATATTAAATTTCACGTCATGTTATGTTAGAAACCGCAAACAAATTGTAGTTTACTTCAATAAAAGTAACTCATCACATGCATCAAATCACCTCACCTCTGCATAAAACTACTAGGACCGCATTCAAACCAGTAAAAATGGTTAGCACTTTGTATTTCTTGGGTATCTTACTATGTATGTATCTGTGCAGCTGTATTCACTTGTTTCCCTAGTCGATGGATAGATGGCGCTGAACTTGGTATGTTACTGCAATGAACGGAACGTCGTCATTTTTTTATTTTTTTCACATCACTGTAACTTTGAGATCTTAAAGCGTAACGTACATGTCATGTCATTGTCAGTCACATCACATCACACCATTGGCATTTGGAAATAAATAACAACAAGGAAAAAGAAAAAAATATTCATTGACCAATCTTTTTAATTTATGAGTTTTCCACGCCATAAAAAAAATGTCCCAAGAGAAAAAGAAGAGAAGTCTGTTCCTCGTGGATTTGTGCAAAAATGAAGGCATAAATCTAGTAACGTAGTCAGTTCAACGCCATCTACAGAGTTCTTGGAAACTACTTTTTTTTTTTAATACTCGAAAAAGAAAACTTCTCCTTTTTCAATCTTCTTCTTTGTAATGACATTTTTTTTCTCATGTCGCTGGCGGGGACTGGGGACTGTGTCAAGTTTTTTTAACTTCTTTTTCAGCTTTATTTTATTTTTAAACGAATAACAGAATAAAAAAATATGCAGTTCTCTACCCTTCTACTATTGTAATAAAGTTGAAAATCTGACAAGGAATTTTGACAGATTGAGGTAAGTTGATGTGCTGGCGTCAGTACTTTATTCTGGCTAAAATCATAATTACAACGTTATAACACATTTTTATTGAAAAGTTTATTTTAACATTATTTTAACGATTTGACGTGTTTCTTTGACACAAATTACTTCGTCATCATCAGCATTTTGAGATAAAAGCAAGTACGAAACATAAAACAATGAATTGTACAGTAAATTATAAGTCAATAATTGAAACCAGTGAACTACATTGTTTTTATGGACCTATACAAATATATTTGAGGAATAAAAAAGTTCTAAAATACTTCAATATTCCAAAATGTCATTTATTGCTAGATGAATTTACGGTAACATTAATTTCTACCATTTGGTACAACAAGTTTTTATGTGGCAACATCGTACGAATTTCCATACATTGCTCAAAGATGGCAGCACATTCTATGCCATTCGTTGCGTTATACAATTTTTGTAGCTCTGTACAACATTTCAAGATCGTGCTGCCAAAGTCTGCCACAGCGGGATGTTGCATAACTAAATTGAATCGATATTTTTTCCACTGAATATTTTCGTGATTCATAAACTCTGTGTTCTTTGTTACACTGTACAGTTCCTGGCTGTACGTGTAAATAAATTGCAATAATTTAAAAATCTAGTTGTATGCGAGCGGAACGGCCTTTTCATTGGAAAACAAAAGTGCGTGTAGGTATGTGTAGGTTTACGCGATTATTACACGACAACGATGAAACAACAAATAATTGTATGGTGCAGTAAACAATTAGCGATGTTAATAATTTTCTATCAATCAGCCAACAGATTAAAAATACACATGGACAAACTTATAAATAAAAATGTAATCCAGTATAATTAGGTATTATAACTGACCATTTTACATAACAACGAGATTTGATTCGGTAACCTTATGTTATTTTCCTTGAATTCCAACTAGGTACCTACCTACTTCGGTATTACGAGTTTGCAGTCTCTGCTCAGTTGCAAAATTAATTTTATTATTATTGCAGCCATGAGAGCAGACAACCTTGACGAAGCGACGTAGCAACCGGTATATTATACATGAAATAATTTATTTAATGTTTCATACAAAATAACGCGTTTTAATTAAAGTTTTTACAACGAAAATATTGAGTTATTAGGTGGTTGTTTTTTTCATGTTGGTAACACTTAGTATTTTTTATTAATTTCTTGGACGGTTTGTTGCACTGTGCATCTCTCTGTATTTTTGACCCTGGCGAAAGAAATGTGTTCTGTGTTATTTACTTCCTCTTTGTTTTACAGTAAGGTCATCTGAGGACCTACAGAAGAAATGATCATTACCAGTAAATAAGACTTGACATTACGATTTTATCAATATTCCATAGAAGTTACCTATTTCATCATACAAGACTGCCGAACTACATAATGGAAAATATTTCAATGTAGGAATTTGAACTCTTGGTTCTAAGCTCGGTAGGTAGGTACCTACCTACCTATCGAGCGATGAACCGTGTGTCCAAAATATGGTTGCACAGCGACCTCTGGAGGAGATTATCCGCTAGTTAGTTTTATTCTTATCTATTATATTCCTGAATCCTGTCACACTTCACGACGTAGGCTTAGATAAAGCAACCCTATTAGCGTGATGTGCATAGATAATAGATACATCTATCTCACGGTCTCACCAGTAGTTATAGCATTGTTCTATTTTTCTACTGATTTGGTAGTCAAATAATCCATTTGGTTGTCACCTAGGTTAGACTTTTATATTTCTCGATTTCTGAATATTTCAAAACACATCTTTCAAATACAAAATGCATCATCATAAAATTTTGTAGACTTGCATGATCAAAAGGTACACACATGAGTGGTAAGCAAAAACCGCCCTTAACGGTACGTAATAAAGACACTGCCACCTGGACTTATGGATGGCCCTATGTAGCTGTTAATAAGCCGACAACCGGTAATTTTAACGGCCAATATAATCGTCCAGTAAAAAAATTATGATGACAGCTGACGACGTGAGTCGCTACTTTCTACTGTCCATAGCAAAATGACGCAAATAGATATAATAAAAAGGGTGCTCTATCCCTTTCATTCGCAGTACATACACCAGCTATGCACAGAAACAATTGTGAATCTAACGAGGCACGGTCATGGATCTATCCTCAATGTGTGTCTAGATCTAAGCAGCGAATCCATCCATGATGTTCCGCTTGGGAAACCAACACGTCAAATGGGAGAAGGGCCAAATACATGGATCTAGCCGCAAAACCACAGAGTAGGTACAATAAAAACAGTGTTCTTTTTAACTGATTTGTGCAAACTAACTTGGTACAGTCAGCATCAAAAGTGGCTGACCACATTCATATTTTCAAAATCTCAGTAGATTGTAGTCAGCAACTTCTGATGCTGACTTTACTTAATTCTCCCGCTGAGAGTTAGAATTTTTGAAAATGCGTCTGCTTCTTTGAACTGAGGCGCCGCCGCCCGCCGGTTTTTTTTTTTTTATATAGGTTACCTACTCGTAGGTAGGTAAAAAAAAACTCATTCTCAATCATTTGTAAGCTGTTGTAACTCTAGCAGCAAGATAAGTAAGTACTTATCCAACAAAAAGTGAGGAAGTAATAGAGCACACAATCACATAATGCCTCCAAAAAAAGTTGGCGCGCGGCACCTAGACAGGTTTTCGTTATCGTTACATTGAAGTTTTTTTGCAGCTCTATTACAAACAGCCAATAGTGGGGCCATGCGGCAAGCCATTGATGTTCATTACAACCAAGCATAAAACGCATTTTAAATTAGCAAAATATTGCTATCTTATTTATCTTTTATAGCAAATCTAAATAATTTTTGAGATTACAAGAAGCAAAGGAAGGAAGTTTAGTATAGATCGATCCAAAAAGCCGAACGTCGCGTCGTCGTCGGTTGACGCGCGGTACTCGCGTCGGGGGGCGATCGGCCTTAGTGGCCTCTCGCTCTGTCATCGTACCGTGCGCCCTGTATTTTTTGGCGGGCGGTGAATTGTGGAACCAAATGTCAATGAGCTGAGTTTGATATTTTTGTCTTTACAAGTGACGCAGCGATGGCCTTCCAATACATTAAGAATAATCTGATAAAGATAATATTATTAAGTAAGTATTTAGTTATATATATAAACTAGATACTTAAAATAATTTACAAAACAAAATTACGTGTTGCCTACCGACCAGAATTTACAGTTTCCTTCCTTATTATTCCCATATCATCCTCATTATTTTTAAAATCGTGGAAAACGTTATTCAGCTCACATTTTATAGTCAGTGTGTCAGTGTCACAGCACAGCTATTATTTCAATCAGCACACAACTAAAGATAGACAAGGTAGCCGCCCTTTGCAAGCGTGAGAGATTTTCTGAACAAGTGAATTTTAATCGTACTACTTACAGAATAGGGTTGAAGTTCAAGTAATGCTGACAGTAGTATTGGCTAGAATCATTGAAATTGTAAACGCGATAAGGTATGTCGGATAGGTGTGTAACTGTGTAGTCGTGAAGCAACGTTGTGGTGCCTACATTAATGTAATTAACTAGGTGTATAATCACAAGCACGAAAGGGTTTTGTGACAAATTCCACGTATTTTTTTTTTACTGCTGTTAATTAATAGAAACGTACTTGTCTTGAAAGTATACATACCTTATATTATAATACAGATAATATCATACTAGCAACATACCTACTAGATTGGTATTCCTACATTACCCATAAGTATCAGGCTGTAGAAACGAGATGGCGCTACTGAGCTCTGTTTCTTTCAACGACGATATATCGTCGTTGGTTTCTTTCCTACAGTAAAACTACTCTGGCTTTATAACGTTATGGTAAGCCCCCTGGTATCTGTATACTTAATATTAAAATCAGTTTCGTTTTAAAGGGAGGTTCCATTTCTTTTTTCATCATTTTATATGGATGGACCATTTTGCAGTCGAAATATTATCTAGCCAAACACCTAAGGATTTGCATGGATATACCGAAATAATAAAAAAAAGTCATGTCTTTCGGGGATATTAAAACTGCCAATTGCAAGGCACAGAACAGGCATAGTATTAGCCCGGGGATGTACAGTGTCAGATCTAGGGTGGGGCAGACGGGGCACGCGACCGGGGCTCCCAATATTCCACCTTACACCGCCATCCATTTTGAATATGATTCCTAGTACCCCACTGAGAATTGAAAGCCAAAAACACGGTAGAAAAGAATACCCCATCGTTCCATTACTACATAAAAGTAAAACAAGGGAAAAATTCCAAGGTAAACATTGAAAACATTGCATGGCGTTCACTCACACATTATTTAAAAGGTGCCTTTGCTAGAAACGTCTTACGTTGTGTTTCAAACACGGAATCTGAAAATTTTTTAATCTTTTTTTAATCTTATTTCATACCTGTTTGGGTGCCTACACTTTGATAAGAATTTAAATAATCGATAGGATAAGGAAATATCAAAACAATACATTTAGATAATCTTTGCGTAATTTGATTAATTTTAGACCGTTATCTTATCTTGATTCAGAAAGCGTAGAGTAGGTACTTCTAGACATGGCGCTAATAGGTAGGTAGGTTTCTCCCTCAAGAGCCCTGACCACCGATAGCCCAGACCCTGCCCTCGATTACTGTTTTTAATGATTTTTTTTTTTTCGGCACAAAATTATATCTTTAAAACAATTTTTTACTACTTTTTACACGTAATTACCTCAAATTCTCAAGAAGACATAAATAATTAATTAGATAGGTACCTGCGTTATTAGCTATGACATTTAAACCCGTAGACAATGGCTTCGTCTTGTCTCTATGGACATTGATAATAATATCGAAGACGCGAAAAGGACATAAAGTAAACCTAAGTAGCAGTGGACACTATAAACAAACAAGTCAATATGGTTTCTGAATTATGTAGCCGTCTTCTGATAGGCCGGCAACTAATTAGCACTTACGCACTATTCCTACATAAGTGACAAACAACTACTATGATCGTACGACCACATACATTATTAACACTTGGGAGCATTCAAAAGCTATTTTTCATGATATAACGACTACATTTTAAAATCAACATTTTCATAAGATGATGGGTTTTAAAATTGTTGATGCTCGTCACTGTACAATATAGCCAGGGCCCGTTTTCCCAATGGGCACCTTGAGCATTTTAACGCGTGGGCTGGGGCCTCGTTGTCCTAAAATGACCTTGGCCCCGGGGCCCATATAGGATAAAGCCGGCCCTGCATTTACCTGAAAAAAAAAAAAACAATTGCATTGAAAAATGTACCAAGTTTGTTGTTTTCGTTACTACGTGACACACGCAGGTGTCACAGCACACCATATTGGTTTAAATTACGCTTATCCTGTACGAATAACTACTTCCAGTGTCACATTGATGTGCACTAGCTACCTAACTATTTATTTTAATGTTATATAACATTACAGTTATTTTATCTCCCAACCTTGCATAAAGCATAGTGATCTTTATTACCGTTGATATAAGGTTGCAGTTATAAAAAAATCTGTGAAAATAATAGTGGACTTAATTTTCCATAAAGGACGGCTGTATTCCGGACCCAAGGCCAAAGTAAAGAACAGATTTATTGATGACTCTGTAGTCTGCATACTACTTCCTACTATCCTACTAATAATATTATAAACGTGAAAGTTTTTATGTGTGGATGGATGTTTGTTAGTCTTTCACGCAAAAACTACTGAATGGATTTGGATGAAATTTGGTACACAGATAGTTTATAACCTGGATTAACATACATGGGACATAGGATAGTTTTTATCCCGATTTTATGTTCCCGTGGTGATAATTTTCGAATTGTAGCGGGTGAAGCCGCTGGTAACAGCTAGTTTCTGATATTTTCATGTGAACCACTGATGCTCAGGCACAGGACGCAGTCGTAGACCAGGACCACAATTGGCTGGACGAGGACGTATTTAAAAAATCTCGCACATGTAGCTTATCATGACGTCTTAAAGCCATAGTTCCAGTGAGTGAACGAGGTGGCGCTAGACGACTAGTATAGTTCTGTCTCTTTCCCACACCGTAACTTCTCTGGCTTTGAAACGTCATTGTAGGCCACCTGATTGTATAAGGCTAGTTAACGCATTGCGAGTCCTGTCTTTAAGGGAATGCTCAAACCAGCCCGCGAAAATTCAATTTTTTTTGCGTTTTTTGCAATTTGCAGGCAATTGCTAGATTTTATGTTGATTAAAATCTTATTCGCGGCTGTAAAACGTATGTAGTTACAGAAATATAATCATCGAAATCACCAATACAACCCTCCAAGTTCAAAAAGGCCTAAGAACAAAAAAAAAAACATAAAAAGTCTTTCATAGAGTTTTATGACCTTGAAGGGTTATATTGGTGATTTTGATGGTTATCATTCAGTAACTACATACGTCTTACAGCCGCGAATAATATTTTAATTAATATAAACCTTAGCAATGGTCTGCAAATTGCAAAAAACGCAAGAAATTTTGAATTTTCGCGGGCCGGTTTGAGCATTCCCCTTAAACCATTACAGGAATTCATGTCCCAAACTCGTAGTCCAGTTCCGACTTAATTTAAATTGCCAACGAAACCGTTTATGAAGAAAAAAATCTACACGTGCTATCCACAGATAAACAACAAAAAACCGCTATTGTATCTCAGTATCCGTATAGATAGAACCGCATGTAAAAACGGATCGCAATCTGTTGTTCACAGCCCTAGCTGATTCGAAATTTTGCACATCGCGTATCGCGTAGTACGCACCCTGTATAGCGGTCTAAATATGTGGGGCGAGGGGGACGGGGCCACGAATTTTAGGGTCGAGACAGACAGATGACGTCAGGTTACAGCCAGCCTCAGTGGCCCCTTTTTTTAACTCATTCATCTCTGTTAAGTTGGTACCTAGTACCTGCTTAGACGGTTGTATTTCATCATATTGGCATCAAGGATGTTCCCTTCTGTACTATGTAGGTATATTTGCCTGACCGGTAATTAAATAGGTACTGCTACGAATTTGTCGACAAGCTTGTAGGAATCTCCATAGAATAAATGGAATCTCATAGATTTTCAACTTGAAAGTTCTAATGTAGAAAGCTGAAAATTGCAGATAGCACCGCAGATAGTACTACTGTACTTAGTAAGTAACCAGGATTTACCAGCGAATCCGCGATCTACTGAATTTCATGCACTCACGATATTGAACTACCTAACCTACCTAACAGCTTCGAGAATGTTCTTTTCTGAGTAATTCCAAGCAAGCGAAGCGGCAACACGAGTTCAAAAACGTAGCGGTTATGCACTCGGTAAATCACTGCCGTCCGCTACAAGCGAAAACGGTCGTGAACGTACCGACGAACTTCTCAAATAAAAATCGTAAGTGGCTTCGATCGAAGTCGTTATTCTATTTACAACCTTCAGGCCACCGCTCAAAGTCGATAATAAAAATCACGCTCAATGTTCTTACGTCATTTCGAACCTCCGCCGCTACTATGCGTCACCTCGCACAATATTCGAATCTAGAAGTGATTGACAACGATTGCCAACGCCTCCGCGAGGACGGTCAACCAACTGTCAGAAGTGTTACTGGGAATAGCGCTCTTATTGCAATGGAATAAGGTCGTGCCTCGCAGTTTACTGAACCTATTATGACTTCAGGAATACGTAACGTAACACAACTGCTTTTCATATCTATCTAAGTAGGTGTATATTTACGCACGCTATAACTTTAAATTCGTCCGCTTTCGTACCGCTCACACCAAGCTTTCAATCTAATTTCTTCAACAGATTTTCAACTCTAACACAACAGCAAAAAGTTCATTTTCGTTTGGAAAAATTTGACAGATTAGTATAGGTTATTTGTGGTTCCGTCTGTCCTACTCCAATTTAGTACTATCGTTCACAAAATGAAATTATCTAAATTGATTTGATGGAATTCTTGTGTTCTAGTAATTGATAGGTATAGGTAGTACAGATAGCATAATCAAGCTACTCCAATCCAATCTTCCGAATTTCTTTCATAGACACTTACAACTTTATCACAATACAAGAAGGTCCATGTTCGATTGAGAAATTATGAAAAATTGACAAAAATACCATAAACCAATAGATTTTTAGCAACATTGTTAGATTGGCCCTTTGATTGGCCGTAGAATTTCCCGCGCGCATACCTACTTGCCATAGATTAAATTAGCATGTCAGCAGCATTTCATTTTCGAACGAAGCATGTCATTTGAAATTATTTAGTTAAAATTGCTTTATGTAACAATGTAGGTACATATTCTACCTACACATGTGTGTAGGCACAGGTATATAAGCATAGATGTTTTGTTACATAGGGACGAACCTACTTCATTTTATAAGTTCTAAATGTAACATCCTAAATAGAACTCAACCAATTTACAACTTTATTCCATTGTAATAAGGTTTAAAAGATTCAATAACGTTTCTAGATCGATAATCCAATCTGCCTACCAAAATGTTTTATCCGACAAATTCATACAAATAAATTTATTCCTTATCACAAGGGAATAAAGCTTAAAATAGTACTGGTTACTTGACCCTTGAACTCATCAGAACAAATCATCGGGGCTTGTTTGTTAATGTCAAAAAAAACTAAGTTTTAGTTAAATTATAATTTTATTAATGTATGTCCAAGTGCCCAGTTATAAAAACATGGTTATTGATAACTTTTTAAAATAAGTATACCTACTATCATCGGAATGATTTCAGAGAATCGAATTTTTGTGATTCATCCGCTTCATAAAAAAATAACCCTACTCTATGGATCGACTATGAATAGGTAGTAGGTAGGTACTTTACTTGGGCTATGCACCAGGGTACTATTACGACGATATTTTTAATTTTGTGATGTTTGCCTACAATTTAATTAGGCAGTAGACGCTAGGTAGGTAAGTCAACCTTACTATAGGTACACGATCTAGGTAGGTATCAAGAAGGCACGTGGATACATACCTACCTCAGATCACGAACAGTTCTGCTTGACGAATTCATATTCTGACGAAATCACCAACTAGTGCCAAGATTTCTTTTAAAAGCCATCGACCTATCACGGGACTACGTTATATTTTGCGTCCGGTTCAAAGCCCTATGCTCCTTATTGCCTTCCGATACAGCATAAAATATCGTAACACAAAGTTTTATACTTTTTTTTTAAGTTGGTTTTAGGAGTCATTCGGACAAGACTCGGACTTACGCTTTTCTGGCACAAGCAGTGTGGTTGGCGGGAAATAAACGCGTTCTCATTGCAACGTGGTGAACTGATCACGTAATTAGAAGATTCTTTAATTAAAAAGCGTGGAAAGTCAAAATAACACATATTTTTCGTAAAAATCCGACGCGGTTATCTACCTACGCTGCATAGTGACTTTAAAAACAGGTGGGTTGACGAGACAATCGGCCATTGAACTCTTGAAAACCACACGCGCCTATTGCATTTCACGGACTCATAATTTATGGAAACTCCTAAATTGTTCTTTTTAGTCAAGATTTTTAGTTAACTAATTAATAATCTTCCTTCCATCGAAGATGGGTAAATTAAATAAATATTGCTAAAACTTATCATCAAAAGGTTATTCTACACACCAGACTCTCTACCTGATACCTACCTATTGTTATGTTGTAGTTGTAGGACCTTCACTAGGTACCTGAATGACTAATTAAATAGCAAGAACATAAAGGTTTTACTTACTAGACCCTTACGCTATAATATTACGACTTACGTACCTACGCGCTAATATTTTACTACACACATGAATGAAAATTGCCAATGCCTTTCATAGATAAGCGTAAGTACGTAGTTACTACTCACAATCATAAATTACTCTGTTCCCTACACATCCAATCGACCTGTGTGAATACCTACGCTACGCATGTAATAAAATACGTAAGGTGCGTGTTGCAACTAGGTAGGTACTTGTAACACCTGAAACAATGAAGCTAGGTATTCAGTCGGCATTAAAGTTTTATAATTTGTGTGGAAAATATCTACGCCCAAGATAAATTAGTTTATGTTACATTCTTAGCTTTCCTAGAAATATTTATCTTTCAAATAAGAGGCACTTGTAGCAGCATTCAACCTAGTGCTATCATTAAAAGTTAGTTGTAATGGTGATAATAGTAGAATAATTTCTACCTTGTATTATTCACGGTCTAGACGTAAAATTGGCTATATTGTTATATTAATTTTCCAGGAGAACACCCATTTATTATTTTGTCTTGTTGGAACATTAACGATTGTATTTTTTTAAACAGGCATGAAAGAGAGAGGTATAGTATTGCTTGCCTGTGCTGTTTCTAGCGTCATTTCAAGGTTATCTGAAGATGAATGAGAAATCTATAACTATCTCTGTCTACCAAGTATAAAATCCGGTTGGTTGTTTCACCGTCTTGAAGTAGACGCAGCTAGCTTCACACCGAGTACGAGTCCCCCGCGCGAGGCGTCGCGCATTATATTTTTTCCTTCTTGCTCCTTCATTTGGTCGTCGGTGTTTGTGCGGTGAACATTATTGTACGTTGTGCGTAACACGTGCTTATAATTATTTCTTTATAATTTAAAAGTATCTCCTAAAACTAAAAAAAACACAATGGCAGACGCAGCCGTCGAAAAGAAGTAAGTTTTTAGTAACATTCATTCAGTTTTAATGAGTTTTGCGGTTTAATATTTTTGGCGGCTTCAAAAACGTGATCAAAATGGCTTCCTATTTATATGTGAAATTCGTGTTTTCTGTGAATATACGGTGTTTCTATAGTGTTGGAACGTTGTTATCGGTTTGTTTAAATTATGTGATAGTTAATAAATATTGTTTTCGATTGTATTGATAGTTTGGTGATGCATATTTTGTAAACGCCGCCAAAGATAAGACACGCGGGAAAATGTTATTTCACTGATAACCGAGTGAGGCGGATTTGTTTATGAAATTATGGTTGTTTCTAGGCGCATTATATGTTGGAGAACGCAAAGTGTCGATTAGATTGTATTGTTTTTCCTGTTATAGCGTATTAAAATGAAGTGGAAAAGTTAAAAGCACGCCGGGCGGCGAGCGCGCGCGGGGTGCCGCTTGTTTTATCCAAGATGGCGCTGCATGCGCGGCGTGCCGGCGCGTAGCGTCGCCGGACGCCGGCGCGCGCTCGTTTGAATTTGCCGAGACCTCGAGTTGCAAACAACTCAGGCAGGTTGCTGTTCGGTTACGTTATCGCGGCCAACGCGTGTTGTCATTAGTTATTTTTAACGCTTTACGACTCGCCGTAAAGTGTAACCCACTGGAGCGAGTAACGTATTCATTCAATAAAGGTGATCACGGTTACGTTCAGTTTCCTATGTTGCAACTTTCCCACATGCAGCCTTGCGCAACAGCCACTTGTTTTTGTTCCGGCAGACTTTTCCTTTTATGCCGCCCCACTTAGCCGCTGAGCATTGCCCGCGTGTAGAACTGTTGCATTGTTATGTTCCGTTAGTGACTCGCGCACTTTGCATTAGCCACGGTGCGTAGGTATTTAGATTAAAGATTTTACAACAATCAGCTCCGTTAGCGCAATACAACACGCTTTTCATAAGAAGTAAACGGATATCATCTTATCACCGAGCTTATCACTCTCTTAAAACTAGCAAATTAACTATGCCTAACACTAAAACCTTGATCCTTTCAGGGACGTCGTAGCCGAGGAGGTCACCTCAACTGAGGCGAAAGAGTCTCCTGTGAAGAAGTCTCCCGCCAAAAAGGTCGCAGAAGCGCCCGAGAGCAACGGCAATGGCAAGGAGGAGAACGGCAGCGAAGCGGCAAACGACGACGCGCCCGCTGAGAACGGAGACGCCGAGGAGAGCAATGACGCCACAGAGAACGGCGATGCCACAGGTAAACACTTCCGCGATGCGTATAATTTTCGTACACTAATTTATAAAAATTTTTGTTCTTAACGCTATGTCGAGTTCCTCAATGGTTTTCCTAACAGCCAAAACTTTCTTTTTACAGAAAAGAAAGAAGTTGGTGTGAAGAGGAAATCAGTGTCTGCTGACAACGGTGATGCCGAAAAGACCACGCCAGAGAAGAAGGCGAAAGTAGCTGAAGAAGCGCCACCTGCAGAAGCAGAAGAGGCGGCTGCTTAAAATTTCGTACCAAACTACCTCGCTTGGTTTACTGCAATGCAACCATGTTCATTAGGGCTCAACTCAACCCATATACATATCTACATTTATATTACAACCCTCCTACTACTCGGACTTTCTAACATGCCAAAATTTACAGACAATAGATGACATACAATAGAACTTACCCAAACACACATACAGGTATTATGTTGTGTGCAGATAGTTACAAACAATTAGATACCCCAACACTTAGGAAGTCTCGGTAGTTCCTATTTACAGTTTATGTGCTGCATGTACAATAAAGAGTTGAGCTCTTTTGTGACCGCACTTATGTTTAGGTTTATAATACATTGTTGTATTAAATCTTACCTGTGAAGTACCTGTAAATTGTAAATTTAATGTTACTGTCAATGGCGACCAGTGTGCATCGCAGTGAACTGAACATTATTGCAAGAGCCGATTTAGGTGTTGTATGCTGTTTTTGAGTATTGGTGTCTATCTCAACGGACTAGTAGCGGTGGATTATTGAATTGATGAAAGTAACGTGTATCGGTTTCCAGATAACGCCAGTAATGTACTGCCAAAGTAATTCACAAAGTGTGAAATCAATTCACAATCCGTTCTGTGAACGACGCGTTTAATAAAACAGCTTCCGAAAAACATGGATTTTAGATAACGATTAAGATTAATTAAAAGTTTAGATAATTAATTCAGTTGTAAATTTAAGTTAGCAGATATATCGCACATTTTTGTATTTCATAGGCATTATTACTTAACCATTTGAACATTCCTTTGACATTTTGGTTACGGTTTGCAGTGTGAACGAGTAACTTCCTCACGAGTTGGATGGAGTTTGCGTTGATCCTACACAACTGATATAAGTGACAGTATTGTTTTACGCTTTTGAATTCCAACCGGCGCGCTAGGGAAGCCCGTTATTTGAAATAATTGTTCACATTGTAACACTAATTTTAAGAATTTGGAATTTAATTAAAGTTCAAAGTTGACAAATAAGGTGATAGTTCATATTGACATAACTAACTTTTGTGTGCTATTTTTTTGTTTGTAATTCTATGGACAACTTTATTTTTCTTATATCCTGTTTTTCTAATTTATTTTCTTATATTGTGATAGTAACAGACCTCGAATGTAAGATAACCCTTGTGGAAACGAATCTTCATTAATATTGTCGAGTAAGTTACACTCGTGTGTTCTTGCTATGATATAATGTATTAAAGTTGTGACTAACTCTTTCAGATGATTGTATCTTACAATTTAAATAATAATATTTGATTCAAAGTACATTTAGTATTAGATTTAAAGTAGTGTACAGTTTACACTTTACTTCTCTGAACCCTGGAGTTAGTGTTTGTAAAACATTTCTGGCAATAAAATAGTCCAATGAAAATAAAACATTCTTTTGTTTTTGCTATACCCCTGCCTTTATGTAAACATACCGAATGTTCGCTAAAATCTACGTCAGAACTTGAGAACAAGATTTTGAAATAATGGCCTTCTTTTGCAGTTTAGTATTTATTTACTTTATATTCTAAAGTAAGTTTTAATTCAACTGGAAGCATCGAGGAAATAACGTGCTCGCAGGATAAACAGAGACGAAAGTAAGTAGGTATAGCATGATTAAAAAGTATGCACTATCAAGTAGGTATATGTAGGAACCTAATAAAGCTAATATACTTATTTAGGATGTATGTAGGTACAATGGTATGAGTAGTTTCGGGGGGTTATCTATCATGTGATTTTTTTAGTCTCAGTAAATATTTGAATAACAGCGATATTGCACTGTTTTCGTATTCATTGTTTTATGTGTCTAGGCACCTACCTACTTAGAGCTAGCCAGTAGCTGTATGTTGATTATTAGTATTTATAGCCTTCCTACTTTGCCACCAAGGATAATTTTATAAAGGGCATGTCGCATAAACGTCTGCTATGACGTAATCTGTAGCATAAGTGGTATCAGACGAGTGATGAGACAACCTAATGACTAGCTCTGCAACATAGAATGCTATACATACTCTAATTAGCTGTGTTGTCAGTTTATGTTCTTGGGCAAACATTTATTACTGATGGATGACCAATACATCAATAGGGCATGCCGATTCAAGGTCGGGCATTGCCGTGGAAACTATATGGTACACAGAATAAGTGGGTGAACCACCCTCAGTCGATGGTCAGATAGCTTGGCGATCAGTCAGTGGGGTGTTAGGAGAGAGCAGTTACGATGCGCGACAAGAAATAGTGGCGGCAACAAACATGTCTGCGTTCAGTATTTTCTTTTTTCTTTTCTATTTATTTCGGGTCGCTTTTGGTCAAACTACTCAAAATATCAATGTTTGTAAGTACCTATATTAATGTTATTTTTTAGAGTGGTGGTGGCATTAATGCTACCTACTGCATTTTCGTTCAGCACAAGCCGCTCCATAGTTTTCGTTGTGTCGAACAATTTTTCGAATTGTGCGGTAGGTGTGAGTCATACTTATACTTTATACAAACAAATTGGTGCAGGAAGAAATATATTTCGAAGAGATGTAAGAATAGATATAAATTTATTAAATAGACGTCTTATTCATATACAAATTCTCGGTGGCGTTTACAGTACTGATTAACGAGGAGAGTAATGCTTTGGCTGAAAAGGCTTTTGAAGTAGCTAAAGAATATGTGAGGCGCAACCCGAGCTTGGGTTTGGCTGTGGATCCTGTTATTGTTGTGGGAAACAGAACTGATGCAAAGTCCTTTCTTGAGAATGGTAAGAATATTTACAAATTAAAAAAAAAAATGTGCACTAGGTATGTATATTTTTATATTGCTCACCTTGCAAATAGGTATTCCTAGCTGCAGTAAAATTCATGGAGTTACAGTTGCTGTGAGAAACACAGTCATGTACCAACTTATATCTGAATGTATCGCTTATACCTTAACTCGTCTGCTCCAATAAAAACATAAACATTGAATGAAATAGCCGATACAAATCTCAGATTATGTTTGATTCATCTTTAGTTTGCAGAAAGTACAATGACATGCTCTTGGCAAAAAAGACTCCTCATGTTGTTCTTGACTTCACGATGACCGGCGTGGGCTCCGAGACCATTAAATCATTTACAGAAGCTTTGGGCTTGCCAACCATATCCGGGTCTTTTGGACAAGTCGGCGACTTGAGGCAATGGAGGTCTCTGAATGCTAATCAGACAAGGTTCTTACTGCAAGTCATGCCCCCAGCTGATATTCTACCAGAAGCTATAAGAGCTGTCGTCACTAAACAAGATATTACAAATGCTGCTATTATTTTCGATGAATTCTTCGGTGGGTTTGAAAGTTTAAAGTATAAATATTTACAAAAGGTCAGCTTTATCGTATCAATCAATAATGACATGTTTTCCACGTCAAGCGTGAAATTCGAGCTAATATAGTGTTTATGTCAAGGCTTTTAAAGCCCGACTTTAAACTGTTTAGATAGCGCCCGCATAACTTTATCCGTTAATTAAATTTATTGTCGGTTACCAAGTCATTTTAACTGTTCGTGATAACAAAATCTGTTTGTTTACAGTTATGGACCATAAATACAAGTCTTTGCTACAAAACATACCGACACGTCACGTTATCACGCCCGTTAAAAGTTTTGAGGCAAATGAAATTAAAACCCAACTTGAAAGTCTTCGGAACTTGGATATCGTGAATTTCTTTATCGTTGGGAGTTTGAGAACGATAAAGAATGTTCTAGATGCTGCAGATAAGAATCAATATTTTGGGAGGAAAACTGCATGGTTTGCTTTGTCATTGGAGAAGGGCGATATAAGTTGCGGTTGTAAAAATGCTACGATCGTGCACATACGGCCGACACCCGACGCCAACAGCAGAGACCGATTGGGAAAGATTAAAACCACATACAGCATGAACGGCGAACCAGAAATTACATCCGCCTTCTACTTCGACCTGTCTTTGAGAACATTTCTAGCGATAAAGTAATGACCTTTACTATTCCTGTTCTAGTGTACCAGTTTCTACTTTAGTACACCACATGCAATGTGGTTTGTCTAAATATATCCTGGCTTATTCCATGAGAGTTCACGCTTATGAATTTCCAGATCACTGCTGGACTCTGGCAAGTGGCCAAACGACATGAAATATATTACATGCGACGACTACGACGGCAAGAATACACCAAACAGGACCTTGGATCTTAAAACGGCGTTCCAAGAGGTGCGTTGACATGTTTAGGCTGAAACGATATTTTAGATGTAATTGCCTAAACGACTTACTACCGGCTACGCTACGAGTCACTTTTATTTTTTACAGATAAAAGAGACGCCTACATATGCTCCGTTTTTTATTCCGCAAGATGATCCTATGAATGGGAGAAGTTACATGGAATTCAGCACAGATCTGCTTGCGATCACGGTCAAAGATGGTGCATCTATTAGTAGCCACTCGCTGGGTTCCTGGAAAGCTGGCCTCTCCTCGAACCTAACCTTGACTGACCCCAATAACATGAGTAATTACTCCGCGCAGCTAGTGTACAGAATCGTCACAGTCGAGGTAGGTAAATGAACTCCGCTATTGTTTAAAATTCTGTTGGCAACTTGATAAAAATTTGTCAGTTTACTTAACAACAAACTGTTCAAACAACACTGTCAGTTTCTTCTTTGGTTCGTCTGGAATTTTGATAAGAAACTCAACTTTGCTTATGAGACCCATTTCTTTTTAGCAAAAGCCATTTATAATACGGGATGACAAAGCGCCTAAAGGCTTCAAAGGTTATTGTATCGACCTCATCGAGGAGATTCGGCTAATCGTTAAATTCGATTACGAAATATCTTTAGCACCGGACGGTAACTTTGGCATAATGGACGAGAACGGAAACTGGAACGGAATTATAAAAGAGCTCGTTGATAAGAAAGCCGACATAGGGCTGTCGTCGTTGTCCGTCATGGCTGAAAGAGAAAATGTCGTCGACTTCACTGTACCGTACTACGATTTGGTCGGGATTACAATCATGATGAAACTGCCGAGAACGCCGACATCCCTGTTTAAATTCCTAACTGTTCTGGAGAATGACGTTTGGCTATCGATTCTGGCTGCTTATTTCTTTACCAGGTAATCCAATGACATCATTCGGTCAGCTTTTGCGTTGCAGAAACCTGTTTACAGCACAACCGTGCTCTACAATATTTTACAATTTCCGAATTCTTTGCGGATGACCTTATTTTATATCCCTGTCCTTTTATGCATGAAAGAGTGAGATGGTGTGCGAATTAAGTTTGGAACCAGTATTTTATATAGCGGTTATAATCGTTATGGCGTACTTAATCTGAAAACGGGCGTTCATCCGTGACATTTTGACATTTATTACGATACATAACGCGATCGATGGGCCAGTGCCCACCTGCTTCCATTATTTCTTATCTGATTTTATGGAACGAGGTCAAACGATGAATCTAACACCTCATGTGCGCCGAATGTTAGTATTTATTTATGAACTTGGCTATACTGCACGTGCCAAGGGTATCAGTAGGATATCAGGGTATTCATTAGACCTTTAATCTGGTAACATTCGGAATTTACGTTGTAAGTAGGTCTAGACTAGCAATGAGTTTCTACTTATTTACGTAGTAAGTATTCTAGAATGTTCTTTAGAACTAACCAAAGTAGGTTAGTATGACTGCAGGCTAAAACAATGGATTGAGAAATATAACAATCAATACTTGATATCATTAACTGCTAAAGATTTTTGAGGAAGGAAAATTCAACTGCGAGTGGGCCTCAAAATAATTACTCTCTCAAACTTGTTTCTCGTCTAGGTACCTATAAAGTTCTAAAAGCTTCTGGAATCAGACCTTTTGTTAGCATTACAAAAGGCATAAAAACGACACAAATGTCTTATCGAGTAACAGAAAAATATTTAAATTCCAAAGATAATTGAATTTCAGAAGCTCAAAGACCTTTTTACTTCAGTCGCCATGCGTCCAAAAATTAGTCACAGTTTCATTGAAAAAACTAAAGCAAAATGAGTTCGCATAGCAACAAGTAATTCCCAAAAACCTACCGTTCAATTTTCAGCCTTATAACTCTCGTGTTAGGATTCAAAATTGGTATTTCACTACGAAGTTACCAGCTATAGGTAGGTTGGTATGTTGTATTCACGTATCGCTGAAATAATTTGTAAGTAAGATGTTATTCGTGCATAATGAGGCGCATTACAGTGATATTCTGAATATCAATGTATATCACTAAACAAAAACACGACTAAATGGTCAAAATAAATGCATAAAAGACTTTTGAGATTGTTTACAATACGACATTGTTTGTAGTTCGAAGAACTGCACCATTGAATTTGGAATGAGATCACCAATTCTCAATTCGAATATTTAAAACTTCGCAGCATTTAGAAGCTACTTTTATTTTTTAAAGCAAAGAGGTTACAGCATAGCTGCTTATGTTGTCAATGGCCAGTACCGTACCATAAACACACTGCATAATATTACGAGGCCTGTGCCATGCCTTAACGAATGATTAAGTAATCTGTGGCAGTTAAACGAGGAAAAGTCGACCTAAATCTTTGCTATTTTTGTCCCCACACATGAATCCATCCATACGAGTTTATCGGGACTGAAACCACACATGCTTGAATAGCTCATTATTATAATACCTAAGTATATTTATATTTCACACAAAAAGTACAGCTTTGCGGAGTAGCGGATATGTTTATGTAGAGTCACGTTTTGTTTAGGCTAGAATTCTTGAAAGACTATTTTTATTTTTTGAATCCGTTTTGTATTAGCATACCTACCATAATAGTGTTTTACTAGGTAATCAATTTCAAGTAGGCATGAAAATTTACTTTTTTTTAAAATAATGTCGTAACGTTAACAGGAAGTGTCTGATTTAAATAAAATATGTGTATTTCCTACCTACTTATTTTTTAGCAAATCGGACTAAATTTTAGTGTTCCAGTTACCTACTATCTTATTTACACAAGACAAATATTAAAAAACTAGGCTTTCAAGTAAATTTCAGGTTACAAATACAGATTTGCTGAGCATTAATCTGTACCTAAGTAAGATGAAACAAGAAGAACAGAGTTAATCAAATTACTTCCTTCCGCTATTGTGTTAAGGTTGAAAATCTAATTTAATTTGAGCTTTTCTTATGAAAATATTTCATTAAAAAATCCTTCCAGTTTCCTTATGTGGGTATTTGACAAGTGGAGTCCATACAGCTATCAGAATAACAGAGAGAAGTACAAAGAGGATGAAGAAAAGAGGGAGTTTACTCTGAAGGAATGTCTATGGTTCTGTATGACGTCACTGACTCCGCAAGGAGGTGGAGAGGCACCGAAGAACTTGTCTGGACGGCTGCTTGCTGCCACCTGGTGGTTATTCGGGTAAGATAATAAGACAATAACTATCTTATGTCTATCAATTTGCGGGCATGCAGGCGGCAAGTAATGGGTAACTCGCCGTCCGATCATGGACATTCCCGGGTCGCCGGCGCGGCGCGTCGTCATCCACGCGTGCCTCTAAGATCTGTTCGTACTCTGACGTATGCCCCCTTCGAGGCCCAAAGCCCGCCGGGGTTGCGGGACTGTAACAGATAACCGTAATACTGGTACGTAAAGAGATGAAGGATCACCATGGATTTTAGCCAGTACGTACTCTAGGTTGGGAGGACTCATTTGATGATTTTACCACGATTAAAAGAAAATTCTATCTAAATTGCCTAACTATATACAAAATGTTTGTCTCATCTCCCACAGTTTCATCATAATCGCATCATATACGGCGAATTTGGCGGCTTTCCTGACAGTTTCCCGCCTGGATACGCCTATTGAATCCCTGGATGACCTGTCAAAACAATACAAGATTCAGTATGCGCCTCTCAACGGATCTGCGGCCATGACATACTTCCAAAGAATGGCTAATATCGAGGAGAAATTTTATGAGTGAGTATTGATAATTAATTTCAGGAAGTAAGGACTTTTTCTAGGGAATTTGGTGACAGTAAAAATAACCCAGTAAGTAATAATAATTATATTCCACAACTATCACACAACGCCATCTAGTCCCAAGCTAAGCAGAGCTTGTGTTATGTATGGGTACTAGACTGATAAACATTCTTAAAATATATTGTCTGGACTTTAATTTTGATTTATTTGTAATTTTGATTGTGATTTACCAACTTAGTTTTTGATTTGATTTTTACTTAATTTTCTTTTATAATTTTGATTTAATTTATAATTTAATTATGATTCTTATTTGTATTTAATTTGGTTTTTCAAATAATTTTTATTTAACTTTTTGATTTAATTTATAATTTAATTATGATTCTTATTTGTTTTTAATTTGGTTTTTCAAATAATTTTTATTTAACTTTTTGATTTAATTTTGTTTTAACTTCATTTTACATTAATTTTGATTTCATTTCTTGTCTAATTTTATTTTGAAAATTCAGATTTTTGGTTGTTTTATCATCACTAACATAGTTATAAGATTATTGTTTACTAACCCACTATGGATGTTACATATCCGAAGTAAAGAGTATTTTATTTATTTTATTTTTAAAAGAGACTGTGACCTCTGAGTTTGTTTCGGATGTTTCTTCTCAGAGTAGTCAGGTACGAAACACCGGCCTCATCTAGTTTAAAAAATAGTGTCTTTTGACGTGTAAAAGAGTTTGTCAAAACCAATTTGCTAAATAAACATCATTTATCATTAATACATAGATATTACAGATAAATTACACCCAGACACAGAACAAATGATCATGCTCATCACACAAACATTAATTTTGTCCTGGGTGAGAATCGAACCCACGACCCCTCGGCATAGTAGTCAGGGTCACTAACCAATAGACCAACAGGCCAGTCAAGTGTAATTAATATCTTTCTATATTTACGTAGGCATCTGCATGTTTTGTGTCTGAAACTGTCCAAATGTGAAACAGTATCCGGGGAACGTAAAGGGTAATTGAAGGAATACGGTGGATTTTAGTCAGTACCTGTTAGAGTTAGACAGATCTTCCCGCTCCCGTCCCCTTGGTGCAGGTGCTCATTTGATGATTTTACAGCCTAAAATAATGTTGACGATTACTAACTATTGAGAAATATGCACGTGGCGGAAAACCCAATAACATCATTTTTTAATTTTATAAAAGTAGACGTACGCTTTAAAGCATTTGGTTGATTAGGTTGGTAGTAGATAGACGCAAGACGGTTGGTAGGTATTCGTTTAAAATTAAAAACAAATTATTATCTTATATTTTGATTTTTACAATTCAATATCACGGCCCTTATCGGATTACTTTTATCAAGTATCCGGTATGTGGGAAATTCTATTTCATAACAAAATGTAACAATTTATCACTGCACGAAAACTTTAGCGTTTTTTCTTTGCACAATATTTTCTTGGTTATTAATCTTCGAATGATTTAAAAATCATGCGTATTTGAAACATCGTTTCAAAAATAGAACAAAATCAGAAAGACAGCGAAATTGAATAAAAAAAATACGCTGAGCATAATTCACATCGAAAGAGTTACCAACTCGGCTTTTTAAGGGCGAAACACACCTAACGCTGGTTTAGAAAATTGTGTTTGAAATAATGTTAGACCCATAAATAAATATTTAATTTCTTATCATTATGACAACGGCCTACTGCCCACATTTTAGGTTAGCTTGCTAGGTAACCTAAAATACCTGAATCAGATTACTAGGTCTGCAATGATTCACTTTTTTGAACAATAGTGTTTGCATAAGTTTTTAAATAAACGAGAGAAGAAAAGATAAATGCATTCATGTGACCTCATTTGATGTGGAACACAAACAATCAAATTCAGGTTTTAGTCCGGAAAAATAAAAAAAGGTTTTTTTATAGGATAATATTAAAGAGCTTTTGTCTGACAATTTCTTCCAAAAACAATGTGATCTACAAATTCATTTTCAATTATGTGTATTTATCTTGATAATGAGCGAGTATGACAACAAAATATAGCACCCGCACAGATTTCTTCATATCGTAGACGCATAGTAGGTACTCGTAGTTTGCAAATTGCAATCCGCAAGTAGTCTATAAGTTTTGAAGATTTTTTTAGAAGGGATTTGATCATAATGTAGCGGTCTTTCTATGGTTAATTATATTTTACTTATTACCTACAGGAAAATTCGGTCAATTTTCCAAATCATGCCTGAACTTAGACCAGGGAACGCGGGACTCTCTCCGGGGTAGGGGGACTGTCTCATCAGGTAACCATGACGTGGAAAGAATCACCGTGGATTTTAGTCAGTACAAGGCTGACAGATAGAGTGGGAGGATTCAATTGATGATGTTACCATGATAAAAAAGCAGAGGTGCAAAAGAAACATGTTCCCGTTCAGAAAGCCCCAAAAAACTTTTATTTGTCCAGTGGTACGCTATACTACTAAACGTTATCTTTTCTTATCGGTCAAATGGCACAGACACTTTCATTTAATGTGAACTCTGAGATAAGAGGCGTCTTTTTATTACTATCATTGTTTTTTGGATCTCAATCTGCGATCAAACAAAGTGTCATTCAACTCCGTTGTTAAAATTAGCAACTTTATTTATGGAGCGAAAATTAACGTGTTTTTCATGTTGGCACTACTGACAATTTAAAAAAAAACGTGATCCGACAGTAGCAGTTTCTACATGTCGTAGGTGCGTTTTCAAACACACTTAAATCCAGACCTTGTGCACCACACCACCTGTCACCCCTAAAATTACACATTATTTATTTGTTCCATGCATTGAGCTATTATTACTACGTATAGAGACGACACCACGTATCACCACTGTGTCCCATCCAGGATGAGTGCGCGCGCACAAGTTCATTCAATTGTTTGACAGCTCTCGTGGTGTCGTCTCTCTACGTAGTAGTAATAGCTCAATGGTTCCATGCGGAAATCAAACCCGCGTCACGCAGCGCAGCTGTCAATAGCCAATGCGCAAATCGGACTATTTTTTTTTATTAGCCTACTCTTTCACCAAAGCAAAGGCCTCTCCCCATTCCTTCCACTTCTTTCGATGATGTGGCTCTTCACGATAACTTACAAGAAAGCCATCCATGGTGCCGCTGTTTAGCCGTGATTTTTACGAACAATATATTTTGGTAAATTTTAAGTGAACTCTGTTGTTTGTTACGTACAGGAGCTCGTATAATTAGCTAATACTTACATTTAATTTTCCACTTTCTAATCGGTCATATTGCATGCACTTTTCCATATCAGGACGAAAATAAAACAAGATAAGCACAATTTTTGATCGATGGTAATTTGCTTGTTACGTCATGTCAGAGAATTTGAAAATTAATTTTGCTTAAGAAACTTAGGTACATTATGTTTAAACTGGGAGATGGAAGGCGAGGAACTAATTATATCTTAATTACCACTTAGTTAGCTATAACAAGGTTCTAATTTAGTAAGTACAATTACACTTTACGTCTATCAACTGTCTACAATACAGCAATTATAACTCATAAGGCCTTCAGACTCAGAAAAGGTATTTTTAAGTTGTTGTAAATATGTCTAAGGCGACTTAAAATATTATCATAACACGAAGTTGTTTAAAAATGTATTAATCACCACTATTTCATAACATGCAACATTGATTATGGCGCCATCTTGAAAATGTAGGTATTCGTTTTTAAATTCGGAACAGTTTCAATGTTGACATTACTCAGTGCATCAAGTTAATGCTGCAGATTTATTTTTTGTATAGCTGCATACTTGATTACCGGTTGCACTAGGTGACACGAAGGTCAAACGGCAGTCGCTGCTCGTAACACCAAAAATGATAGTCAGGTCACGGCTAGAGGAACCGGTCATGCGCTCGTTAGTAGCCGGACATTCACAATGTACGAAGAACCCGATAGTACGTTGGTATGTTGGCGTGGAAGTTAAACCAAAGGCCTGTTATTGGTAGCTTTATAAAATGGCCCTTAGATTTAAAAACATTCAGAAGAAACTGTAGATTCAGCTTCACAGAAGTATCTATGTTATAATTTTCCTCCCCTTTGGTATCAGTAGTTACTGCATTATAGTATTCAGACTGTCCATCCATCGTATAGTTTGATCTACCCCATACCATAGAGTCTACTTCGGTCAAAGCGTAAAATCTGGCCCAAGTAATGCTTTGCTAAAAAGAGTGTCCATGGAGTTTTCTTGCCCGTTCTTCTCCATAGAGATCAACTTCTTGGAACAGGCATCTACGGTACTTTCACAGTTTTTATGTCGTGTGACTGGGACTGTAGCAACATAACTATTTTTGAACTGTTTTTTCTTTTCTTTTCTTTTTGTCTTTTGACATTCCAAAAGTGCTATAACTGGCCTACTTGAAATAAATGCTTTGATTTGATTTGGAAAAAAAACCGAAAACCAGATTTCGGAATGCGGTGTTTGGATATCGAAGGAGATCATGACCATCATGACCATGTTAGCTAGCAGTTGAAACGCTACCAAAATTCACAGACATTTCCCAAGATAGAAAATTATGTAAAAACTAGTTGCTCCCCGCGGTTTCACCCGTTGTTTGGCTCCTTTTGGTCGTAACGTAATCTTATGTAACCTTCCTGATTAATGGACTATCCAACTAAAAATATTTTTTCAAATAAAATTCTACTTAATTATAGATTCTTATTAGCAGCCAGCCCTATCACTATCCAACAAAAAAAAAAGTTTTTTTTTATTAAAAAAAGTTCTATTGCCTAAGTAGGTATAGAATCATATTAGAGCCAGCCCTAACGACACAGAAGTTAGCTCTATGATGACACACTGATTACGATAGACCACAACTAGGCGATATGGGCTAGTTTATCGCTCCGTATGTACTATGAAGGCATAGTACTGTACTAGTGACCTACTTCCCTTGTTCTTACTGCTCGAGAGAAAGATAAAAGACTGAGTCGTTTTCTATTATTCTATTGAGAGAAATTGTCGTGGTTTATGAAGGATATTCTCGTACTAGCCTTTGTGTGTGATAGATTAAACAATCTATTGTGTCTTAGGGTTTATTTTTAGGTGTAGACCTAAAAATAAACCCTAAGACACAATAGATTGTTTCTATAATATATATAATAGACATTTCATGTCGTTTGTTCTTTGACAAGAGCAGAGGCCTTATTACAAGATTTCAGTATATTATTTACAGCGTACTTGAAGTATTTACTTCGTTTTTTGTATGGAAAAATGAATAACGCTTCTAGTTTACGAACGACGATCTTTTTTGTTTTTGTCTATATTAACGTCAAAATTCCAGTTCCAACTTTACGTCACAAAAAACGGGAAAAGTTATGATAGAGCCTTTGTATTTTGTTCCAGAATATGAAAGAAGTAGAAATTATTGATTGTCTTCGTTATTTTTAGCAACACATCCAGTCAATATAGGCTAAATAGAGCTTTAAAACTATTAGGTTTCCCTTGGTATTGCAATCCTTTCAGGCATAATTTATCAGTACATGGCCAGCTCAGGGATAGAGATACACCACTTGTAAAAAGACCCATTTAGACGATACAAGAACTCGCACGCGAGTTGCGTTACATTGTGGACTTAATAGGTACAACGAATTCAGTTGTTCAAATAAATGCCGCAATGTATTGAAACTCGTATGCGAGTTTTGGCTTCGTCTAAATGAGGCTTCACTCTATCTCTTTCCCACAGCCTACAGACTCACGCTGTATAACGTTATGGTAGGCCACTTGTAGAAATAAACAGTAGGACACGCTTTGAAGATGCTTGTCACATCTCTAGGCCCTTTTGGAGTTAAACGACGCGACATTGCCAAGTGTAGTAAAAAAAAGTTTCGATCAAGGAGACGTTACTCTATGTTTACTTGATAACTTATAATGGCCTACTTCAGTCACACTTTGACAGCCAGCATGGACATTGAACCGCGGTTTACCTTGGCCTTTGTTTACAAAATGCTTAAGACATCAACTTTTGTTACAGCCAAGGTAATCTTAAAATCTTAACAAGTTCTGCCCATCAGGGAGGGAAAATAAGCGTGTAACATTAAAATATGAATAAATAAGCACATCGTGCTGACAGCCATTTAAATAAGAACCGCGTCAAATAAGTAATGCATTAAGGCCCCTCTTCGCGGCGGGCTCGAGAGAAAAATAGGTATTGAAGCGCTACTCACACAGCGATAGACGCGGTCGACCCACTCACTCACACATCTATGATCGCATAGAGTTTTCAAGTAGCACTAAGCGCGTACCCAACAAATGAATATTTCTATCTATTAGGGCTACGATAAACTCGATCGAAAGCTTACCTGAATAATAAAACATTAAAAAATAAAGATTTCGAGTCGACAACATATATCCGCAAAATTCGGATTGTCGAGGATTCTGTAAATTTCTAATGATTTTCTGACCAGACAGATCGCAGCCGCCATTTTTGACATCGGTTACCATGTTGAGAAGTTTTTATTTTTTCTCTTTATTTTCGGCCAGTGTCATGTAGTGTATTATGTAGTTACTAAACCTCCTTAGAAAAACCTAAAAACTGTAACCCCCCCTGCCTCGACAAGTTTAGTTTTCGACCTTATTGACATTTATGCAAACACCGGATTTTAATGAAGGAGCAATGTTATTATTTTTTTTTTTTTACTTGGTAAGATCATCAAATGAGGTCTCCCGCCTCGGGCAGGGCGGGAGGGACTGTCAGACTTGTACTGACTAAAATCCACGGTGTCCTTCAATAGCCCTTTATGTTCCGGGGTCACGGTGATGGTATAAGACCCGCGACCCCGGCAGGCTTTAGCCCTCTGAGAGGGGGCCTCGTCATTATGCTGACGCTCTTTGAGGCGCGCGTGGAACACGACGCGCCGTCAACCCGGGCATGGTCCATGGTCGGGCGGCGAGTTGCCCTTTATTCACCGCCCGCATGCCCGCGCCTACGGTGGCCGGAGATCGTCTTGCGACGTCCGACGCCGTGGGCGTCCACCACCGCGGGTGGGGCGGAGGGAGGACCTTGTCCTCTCTCTCACGCGGCCCGCCTCCTCCTTCGCGAGCATGACTGCTTCGCAGAAGGAGGCCACCGCTTCCCACTCCGTCTCGCTCCGCAGCATGGCCGCAACCAATGCCGGGCGCGAGAGGTCTCCGCCTATCGCCGTCGTGAGGACACGTCGGTGCTCCGCCCAAGCGGGGCAATCCTGCACCGTATGCTCGACTGTGTCCTCCGGGCGATCTACGCAGTGGTGACACCCAGGCGTTTCCTCCTTTAACAATGTTAGCTAACGAGAATATGAGGAAAACAAACTAAATTCTAAATGTCAATAAAGTCGAAAATCGCTTGAACCTTTTTTTTTTACTTGCCTTTGTTGAGCAAGTTAAAAAAACAGGTTCAAGCGATTTTCGACCTTATTGACATTTAGGCAAACACCGGATTTTAATGAGGATCAATGTTTATCATCTCAGCCATAGGACGTCCACTGCTGAACATAGGCCTCCCCTTTTGATCTCCACATGTACCGGTTGGAAGCGACCTGCAACCAGCGTCTTCCGGCGACCTTCATAAGGTCGTCTGTCCACCTTGTTGGTGGACGTCCTACGCTGCGCTTGCTAGTCCGTGGTCTCCACTCTAGCACTTTTCGACCCCATCGGCCATCCGCTCTGCGAGCAATATGGCCTGCCCATTGCCTCTAATGTAAGAAAAACAAACTAAATTCTAAATGTCAATAAAGTCGAAAATCGCTTGAACCTGTTTTTTTTTAACTTGCCGTTAGCAAAAACTATCATCGGTCACAAAAAAAAAATTTCAATTCCAACTGCCTGTACAAACATACAACTACAAATTTTTACAATGTACAATTTTGTTTTATTTTCAATTTGTGATTTCCAACCACTGTGCGCACCCCGCAAAGTAGTCTTGTGTATGTACATGCCACTTAGCCGCGTAATTTCTTGGTAAAAAGCGACGTGCTCTCACCTTGAAATCCTGCGGACGACTGAGCTCTGCGATTCGATCTCGAACCTATGCCGGATAAAATATTCCGCCATAGTAAAATGTATGGAGATTTTCGGCCTCAAAATTCAGTTACTTTCCGATTTTTTTACGCGAAAAATATGCAATGTTTTGAAAAACAGACACATGTAGACAGTACACCGGTCTTTGTTCTCTTTATTTATGTATAATATTAATTAGTTTTCTGCTTATTTACGCCAAAGTTATGGAAATACGGCAGTGCTTTTTACGCGTTTTTAGTGATTTTCAATATTTTTTTTAACAATTCCAGCCGGGTTTATCCTCAATCCGATATTTGTAGACCCTGGGGGAACTCTTAAGCTACCCAGACCTTTTTTTTCGTGGCTATTGTTTTAAGTTTTATACATAAACTTATGGAAATGCCATAACACTAAATGTGTGGAAAAATTCTTGTTTCACACACGTACCTAAAAGAAACTGTTTTGACATTTCATTTGCCAGACTTAGGCTTCAAACAGACGAGCGGCATCTTATAATTGTCGGCAAAATCAAGTCATTGCAGCCATCGCTACCTGTCGCTTGTCTACATGAGACCTAACTTCAGGTGTATCAAGTTTGGGAAGCCTTTATTTTTAGAACGTGCTTAGTCATTCTAATCATAGTGAAGTTAGTCGGTTCCCGGTCAAGGTTCCCGCCGTGTTCCTATTCTTATCCTGTATGCATAGAACATAGGTAAACCTAAATATAGGTGTTGCACTAATCAATGCCACAATCCGCGTCCAACTTCACTTTATTGAGTCATAGCAGCAGTTTCTTTCCGTCGCCTTTCATAAAGTCTCCATAGAATGATATTAAAATAAGCACATTATTCAGAAACTACCTAATTTGTGGTTTAAGCAGTTCGGCATAGGTAGTAATTAAGACAATTTTTGAGCGCATGTGATCGCCCAAAAACCACCAAACCGTGCGATAAACCAAGTATTGCCACGAGGTTATTACCCGTCTCCTTTTTACATAAAAACACTCATTAAGATTTTTTTCTAAAGCTACATTTTCAGATTATAATCTTGCTTTGAAACTTGCTCTCCGTGTCACTAAGAAAAGAATAATGACTGAATTTCGACGACTATTGAGAATTTTAGTGTTTCTTTTCTTTTTATTCCGTTCATACGTTGTGCAATGAATATTAATGTGGAGTTAACGAGCTATTGTCATATAGAGCAATGTCATTTTGTGCTCAGACGTTTTCAATCAAGTGTAGGTAAGGTGCAACGAACTGCAACAAGTCAACACAGCAAGACCAGTCCATTTTGTCGTATCAATCAAAAACGTCACTTTTGCAAGTGACTTCAAACAGTGCGCATAACGTGTAGTGACAAGAGAGACTATCGAATCACTATGATCAGTGCACATCAAAAAAAAAAAAAACTTAATTCCATAAACCAGGTTTTTTTTTTTCAACTTTCTGCGCTACGGCAGCTACGGGCACAATTTTATCGGCTTAAGATTTATTAAAATGTCATTATTCCAGGATATGGAAAGAAATGAGCCTGAACGACAGTCTAAAAGAAGTGGAACGCGCGAAACTAGCAGTATGGGACTATCCAGTCAGCGACAAGTACTCTAAAATGTGGCAAGCAATGGAAGAAGCAGTTCTGCCAAATACCATAGAGGAAGCGATTCAAAGAGTGAGGGATTCCAAGAGTTCCAGTGAAGGTTTCGCCTGGTTGGGAGACGCTACTGATGTGAAGTATCATGTGATGACCAGCTGTGACCTTCAGTCCGTTGGAGACGAGTTCTCGAGAAAGCCGTATGCGATTGCCGTGCAGCAAGGATCTCCTTTGAAAGACCAGTTTAATAATGCGTGAGTATTTTCTTTATTTTTCCTCTTTATAGACGTGTCTAGGAAGTAAGAATGATAAATATGGACGCTATAAATGTTGTCATTGACCTAAACGCTTGAACTAAAACTATTTTTTTTTGAAGAAGGTACCTATTTGTGACTGTGTTAAAAAGATCACTTCTTTTACAAATAGAGAAAATTGACGCTCATATTTTTTTATTGTTAGTACAATTAATATCAGGCTGCGGATGAGACTCATGTGACTATGATAGTGAGGGGTATGAATGTTGATGGATGGAAGGGGAAGGCCAATAGAAAAGATGGATGGATTGTGTAAGGGATATGAATGAAAAAGGAGTAAATGATACGATGACGTCTGATAAAAAAAACGTGTTGCGCCGACCCCAAGTAAAATGGGATAAGGGCAGGAAGATGATGATGGCTTCATTCCACTGATTCTGCGATTTTAATAAATTTTATAAATTACCATCGAATCTCTAATATTTGCACAAATTTTATCGTAACTCTCAATGTTGTCCATTGAACCATATTCCGACTAAATCAACAGTCTTCGGTTTCTTTGCAGAACGTATCTGTACTAAGTTTACATAGCCTAAACACAAATAATTGTGGGTCAATGAACTTTATTTCACGACTTCCCGCCATTTTCGTTCATAGACAATATTTATGCGAACACGCGGCTTCCTTACGATCGTAGGCAGAACCGTGACTGAAATAATTTTAATAAAAATTCTTTCTCGAATTACCTATGCGTAAAATTTTCCGTAATTCCGTCTACGCATTTTTTTGAGCGGGAAATAAACATAATCTAGGAGCTAGAAAATTCTAGCTTCTGGTACCTATGTAGGTTTTTGAACGAAAATAAGTAAGTATTGATTACAAAGTTTTTCTCTAGAGTACAAAAGTGGTTATTAAATAAACACAATTTTGTGATGAGGGTCGTCCTGTTTTAGAAAAACCTTTACAAATTGGGTCACCGCTGACAAAAGAGAATCTACGAGACATGATTTGACAAAAACGGAATACTTTTCACTGCTGCTTGTATAATTTTCCCAACAAATTACTGAATTTTTTTATCGGATCTTAAGTAGATAATACTAAAGCTGCTAGATTTGACCTAAGCTGATATACTTACTTATACATGGGTATGCAAATAGTAGGTAAAGGTGACCGCGTTGACATTTTACCGACTACCCGAATAAGTCTAACTATAGAAATATAGATATGTGCGAATGTTTGGTTGATTGTTACTAAATCACGTTAGAACTGCTGAACCGAGTTTAATGAAAATTGGTTCAGAAATTAATTTGGAATAATATTTAAGATAAGTACGGTTTAACCCATATTATGTTCCCATGGATAATTATCGAGTTATAAGCCGTGCATGAGCATGAGCAGTATTGGCTGAGCGATCAGTTTGCTACGCAGCGTGTTCGATCCCCGAATAAAACAAATATTTATGATCAGCAAGTAGTTGTTCCTGGTCTAGGTGTTCGTGAGTTTCTATGTTTGAAATGCACCTAGGATACGGAAGAAATTCCAAGTGTGGGGTAACCTTTTTTTTTATTAAAACAAGTACTTAATCTTTTTACCTGTACAATAATCCTTTTATCGTTTAATCCCTCCGTGTGATCATACGATTAAAGTAATTTTTAGTATAGTATATTTTCTTTCTTTCCTTTGTTTTTATCGTATAGTCGAAATTCAATGTCTTTATTTCTTGACTTAGACTGATCTACATTGATCTAGTAGCTGGATCCAGTGTCACTGGATTCCAGCACTGGTACACCGTGCAGTAATCCAGTGTTGGATCGGAAAAGAGCGCGTTCCTATTTTTTTTTTCAATCTAGTGACGCAGAATACAAGTATAAGCTCAAAGTAAATCAGCCTTTAATCTTTAAATACTTTATATTATTATATCGATTATTGGACAAGCTAGTTAGTTATAAAAACAAGAAGTTTTAGATATTATGTCATGTGATCATTCTGAGAATAGTCCGATTATCCGAGAGAGAAGAATCCGATTTTAATGAATATGGATACACCTGAATAAAAATAATATAGGTAATATTGGACTAAATCGAACGATGACTAATGACTTTTATCATTATATTTATATTTTTTGCAACATGGGTGAGGTTATAAGTGCGGGTTCATATTGGACGCTTTCAAAACACACGCACACTTCACGTCAAGACGTTTTATTTCTCTAAACGCCCGTTAGAAAAGCGCGTCTTTGGCAATTCCTTTACAGCAGGAGTGGAACATAGCCTATATTTGGATCGTTAAAAGAATATCTAAATGTCATCAGGTATACTTTTTATAGACAAAACTAAAATTACTGAGTAGTTTTCAAAAGAAAATTCATAAATAAATGATTACTCTAACAAACATGTCATAATTTCTATTTACCAACATGGCATGTTCTTCGATATTAAAGTTAGACCTAATTCTGTTTACATGAATTGATGTACTTCTATCGTTTTTGTATTGACCCAAGAAATAGGTTATATTAAAAATTAATGCTTTGAAAGCTTTCATATTACAATCGATAGATAATGGCCGCTACACACTGCACAAAATTTGAAATAAAATGCACAGTTTGCTAATTCGATTTTTCTCATACACACGTGTAGATTTATCGTTGCAGTTTGAACTGTACCGTCCAATCGTAACGATTTTTCGTAAGGTGTGTAGCAGCCATAAATTGTTAAGTCGATTTTAAAATTGAAAATATTCTTTTCACCTATAACATATTACATATTTGAGTATAATGAATTAATTTATATCAAAGACGGGATACTTTTTTTGTACATTTCATAAATATTGGATCAAAACGTCAAAGGATTGGAAGGGTATTATGAAATCTTTCACTCGTGTAAACACTTTTCGTAAAAAATGAGAAAATCGAAGAAAACTTTGAATTAATATAAGACGTGACGTCTTCCACTTAGTACTCAAAATTGTAAACTTAGTGCAGTCAGATGCAGAAAAAACTAACCCCTTTTGGTAGTTACATGACTAGCAAAGGGCATTCATTGTCTCTGAAACTTACCGTAAAATAAATGTCAGATTTGAACTAATGGCAATTTATTTCAAGAGAAAGGTAATACATACCCACTCATGATTCTATCTCGTACTACTTATGTCTAATCTAGCCATTTAAGGTCAATACGCCTACATAGCAATATTATACTAGCGTATCATATAAGTGTATGATTGTACTCGTGTTTTAAAAGGCATAAAACAAATGTCAATGGGTCTTTTGAATAAAACCGACAAATAACAGCTGGCAAGCGACAGTACCTTTGAAAAGATTCTGTACTTTCATTCAGTTTCTGATAAATAATTATACAACACCAATCGAAATTGGTAGATCCTTGGTTTTTTTGCCAAATGTATCTGTAAATAATAATAAATATAATTATTTCAGGCCAAATCCATACTGTCCTTTGATCTTTCGAATTGTCCCAAGCTTCTAGCTTGTTAAAAGACGTGTTAAGGAGTTTTTAAAACGTATTTGCATAAGTAAATTTAATTTAATTTCACTGAGTATTATTATCAGTCTATTGCCATCCACTGCTGAACGTAAGCCTCCCCCAAAAGGCGCCAACCCAGGTTTACGTTCACTCAGTATGACACCCGTAAATTAATTTTAAACAAACCCCAATTCACATTCTAGAATCCTGCAACTCCTCAACAAACGCAAACTGGAGAAGCTCAAAGAGATCTGGTGGAACAACAATCCAGAGGCGATGAAATGCGAGAAACAGGACGACCAGTCTGACGGGATCTCCATACAGAACATCGGAGGAGTGTTCATCGTAATATTCATGGGGATTGGACTTGCTTGTGTGACCCTGGGAGTGGAGTACTGGTGGTATAAGTGGAGGAAGAGGCCTATTGTTGGGGATGTCGTTCATGTAACTCAAGTATGTTATCATTATTTGCCTGACCTTGTCCTATGTTAACTTGGGCTTACAGTCTAACCAGAGGCTGTAATTTTTCTAGAAGCGTCTGGAAGAGTTTGGCAGACTTTAGCCTTCGCAGGCCTCCCCGAGAAGGCTAAAGTCTGCCAGAGTCGCGGGACTAAAGAATTACTGTGACTCCGGAACGTAAGGGCTGAAGGACACCGTGGATTTAAACCAGTCCAATGTAGATTGTCACTTGAACGATTCTCTTGGTAGTGGCGATACTAATGTCTAATAAGCTTTATAAAATTTTCTTTCTTACTCTTTCTAACAACATTCTTCTATGTGTAATAAGGCAGGCACATGGACAAAAGTGAATAAATTAGCCAATGTAATAAGAAGTAACTAGTTTTACTATTCTTTTCAGGTGGAACCAGCAAAATCGTCAAGAACCAACGTAGACAAACAAGGTGAAGGTTTCAACTTTCGCGGAAGAAACTTAGGTCTTAACTTTAACAAACCTAAGTTTTAAATCAATGTTCCTTTAATTAATTCTTTAGGTATTTTCCATGTGTTCATCGATCTCATTTTTTATTAAGAGTATTTGAATAGTTCTGTCCCAATGTATGCAAGTGTGACTGCAATAAACACGTGGCACTTATGTGCATTTTTGTTTGATTTTAAAACTAAAATTAATCCATTTTTCCGCCATGTAAGTATTCTAAAAATGTTGCTAAGATGAGATTTCAAATTCGTGACGAAAGCTAAGACCGTAAAATGTATGTTTTATAGTACAACTAGATGGTTTCAAGGTGAACTGATGTTGTTAGAGAAAATCCAATAGATGGCGTTGCTAGTATCGTTTTATCGTTCTGAATATGAAATTTTTTACCATTTTTTTTCAATAAAGGGACCAGCCTGAAATTAGTTTGTACCTACTAATTTTATTCTTTTTGATTTTTTCATTGAGTATTCGACACTAAGGTAAATTGAAGTGCATTTCATTCTTCTGTTTTTTTTGGTAGTAACCAGTTCACCACTGACAGTGATAACTCTGGTATTATAGTGACTGGAAATATATAAACGGTCTCTTTAAAAAAAAAGGAATAGTGTATCTATTTGTATTTTTACCTAAGTCTACATAATCAAAAAAAAGAAAAACAAAATATTTCAAAGAAGTTTATTACAATAACTTAACGCCTACGTTACAAAAGTACGATCAACATAACTCTAATACAATGTACAATAGACGTGGGAGTGTGAACCAATTGTCTACCATTTTTATAATCATTAATTATTACTTAAATGAGCTGTTATGTCAATGACGCACGTGATTATGATTATCGTGATTGTTAGGTGGGTCAAATGAAATTAGCGACATCTGTTGGTCGTTTGCATAATTTGTATAATGACTGATGCTTTTGCAACTACAGGATATTATCTTTATTTTGTTGAGCCATTGCTTACAAATACCGTATGACCCTGTGTCGTAAAGAGATTGTCGCGAGTTGAAAACTGCATTTTACAGTTTCTAAATCATTTTGAAGACATAGGTGGGCAATTATATCTATAAAACTGCTCAAAGCAACTTTTGAAATCTACTTGGCAGGTACTTTCATGTAAGGCAACATTTATCCTCCAAGCAATTAAAATATTATATATTTATATGCAGTTTTATCAATCCGTCTAGCTTGCGATTTGTCAAAACATTGGTTCACACCCTCGCCCCTTTACTAATTCTGCTAGTTGAGTATTATGACGGCAATAATCTAACATAACTTTGATAAACTCAACTACAGTATTATATTGTCATCTATAAGGCAAGAAATCGTCATAGTTTACTTTCCTCAAACCACGATCTGCCATACTATCATGATCATCATCGATCACTCTCTCATCATCACTTATATCTGTGACCTTGTTAATATTAGTATCTAACAAGCCATCCCGCCTTTTCTCTTAATTTATATTTACATTAGAAAAATAGCCATTTAAATATAAATATTAAATTATTGAATTTGGTAATGTTTATAGCTCGATTGTCTTGCCATGTTTGTTCAGATTCTTCATGTTCTTGTTGCATAATTCTAGTTCTAATCTGAGGCCATCGACTTCTGCCTCTAAAGTACGAGATCTCTTGAACATTTGGACGTAGTTGAGTTGTAACTGCTTCTGGTATCGCAGTACTTTGTCCTTTTCTTCGGACCATTTTCTCCTTTCGCTGTTGAACTGGGTTTCTTTAGCTTCGAGCTCGCACTTGAGTCTGTCAACGATGGCGGTGGCCGCGCAAGGTTCGTTGCAAGAGTCGGGGAGTTCTCCATTCAGTCTTTGTACTTCGGCGTCTTCAAGTGCGCTGTCGCTGGAGTTCCAGTGGTACTCGTTGGTCTTGCAGACGTCGTAGATGCCTCGCATGGTCCTCCCACACTCAATACCTTCGTACCCGCTGAGAGATATGTCCGACAGTTCCTGCCGTAACTCTTTCAGTTCAGTTTTTAGTCTTTCAATTTCATTCTTACTGGACTCCTTGGTCTTGGTGAGGTCTGAGACGCTTTCCATAAGGTCGTTGGTGAGTCTGTCGACTTCTGTCTGCAGTCGGTTGATGGATTTCTCTTTTTCTTCCGTCTCTGCTCGGAGCCTCATGATTTCCTTCTCTTTCTTATCGAGGACTTCTCTCAGTTGGCGGCAGTCGGCCTTTAGCGTCAGATATTCATGGCCCTTTGCTGTTTGTTCATTCTGGAATAAGAGATACAAGTCTATGTTACTAAAGTGTTCAATAATAGCATCTATAGAGTGATGGACTAATGCTAGTCCTGTATCGTGAGTGTATTCTTTCATCTTTATTTTCTCCAACTGTATTTTTTTACAACATTAATTTGACGGTCCTACATACAAACGAACATGTCAAAAACTGAGTTTTACAGGAGAGCGTTTTTAATGTTCAAACTGCTCTAGAAATAATTCTACGTATACATAGAATTGAATCAAACCATTGGGCGGTTTGATCATTACAAACGCTCTCTTATAACTAAATATAACAATATGTCATAAATAAGTAAGTGATCTCTGCTTCTGTCTGTGACTAATCCCAATCTGCGACTCTCAATACAGATTTAGAAAATCTCTACCAACCTGAGCATCTTTAAGCTGCGTCTTCAACAGCGCTATCTCCCCAGCTCTCTGGCACAAACTCCACTCCGTATCCTCGAGCCTTTGCCGCAGCAGCGCGCGGTCCCTTCTGACCCTCGCTAGCTCCGTGTCCCGTTCATCCCGGGTGCGTCCGAAGCTCTGCATCATCATACCGCGAGCTGCCCGGACGCGGACCTCGTGACTACGGATGCGTTCTGTTGTGCTGAAAGGTGAAAAGAGGTTTGGAATTAGAATTCATATTCTAATGTTGAATAATAATTGTAAAGGTAATATTTAGGTAAGTTTTAATCAATGGTATTTTAAAGACTGGCTAGTGAAAGAGAATAATTTAGGAACCAGTGTTTAATACGGACACAAATGAATGATTTGGATATCGTCGATCACTGTCATTCAGACTAAAGACGTCCACTAATGGAAATAAGCTTCTTCTAAGCATCGCCATACTGTCTATTCAGGACCATCATTCATTCATTGGAGTCCCGTTACTTGATCTGGTCATAGATTGGCCCTAAGACCATAAGATCAACAGTTAAGTTTAATTGTTACAACTTAACCTATCTGCTTCTAGCTCAGTCTTGACGTAAGTCTTAAACCATAAGTTCCAATAAACCATGATGGTGTTTCTCAAACCAATAGCAATAAAAACTTCATCTGTGGATTTCCAGCTAAGTCTTACTACAAAACCTAGCGATAGTATTAGAAAGTATAATAATTATATTCCTTTCTTAGATGTGTAGATCTGTACAATTTTATAGCGGTCCGCCGTAAAACCTCCTGACCCAATACTCAAGAGCTGAATATTATAGCCACAAGATTTTCTGTTATGCGAAGAAAAGCTCATACATTCATGGTTCGGCTATTAAAATTTTCTATTTATTGTCTATTGTTTTCTTTAGCTAGAATATTAACTTTGGCGCCTCGATTATTAAGAATGTCTACATCTGTTATTTCATCATAATCTATGTAAGTGAATTGTTAGATAATAAGTACACTTTTCAAATGATCACTGACTTTCCTAAATCTAGTTTCTGGAGCGGATTTGGTGCCAATATATTTTTTCAGCTGGTCACAGAAACTATTCAGCTCTTGAAAATCATTTCTTACGTTGTTATGTTAATTTTGTTCAAGTAACTGAGCGTTATTAATTAAGAAAATATGTAATCCTATTGTAGTCGATGTAAGCTGGTATATAAATATGGGGTAAATCTCAAATGCCACCGTGGTAGATGTGTGTGACGACAATCATACGGTTGTTGCCACTGGTTATGGCTGGTTGAGCCTAACTGTGCATAATATTAACGTTTGCCCTAGAAAAAACCACAACCTCTACTCTATGGAAACCAGGTTCTTGAACTTAGATAGTTTAAACTCTCACACCATCAATGGCAGTTTTTGAATTGTGCTAAGTTAAATGAAAAGAACATTGGGAAAGGTTGCAAAAAGGCAAGGTTGCGAAAAAATGCAAAACATAGCCTATGACCTACAGATGACTACTAGAAAAATTAGGGGGATGAATTCACTTTTGAAGTGAATTGCCCACCAAGAGTCTAGTGAGTGATTCCCCGATGATACTCCGAAATGAGGAGGTTAGAGGAAGTTATATTTGAGGCAAACGAAAGGTATCCGATATAAGACAGGATATTTACATAACAGATTTGGCATCCAATGAGGGAAAGGCAATACAATCAAACAATCAGGCATGGCTATATTGCAGTATTAGTTTCACGCATTACATGGTCAGTTTATAGTCAATCTGAAAGAAGTATCGGATCAAATAGACATCAAATTGGTGTCCTACAATTCTTGTCTGATGGGAATGGGACCAAGTCTTTCTAACATTCTTCAATCTTCTACGAATTGTTTGGTATTATCTGCTACGTAAAGTGCCTTAACTAGCGTTTTATACGCCAAGTGCAAGCTTCTTTAACTGCGCCCTGTTCTGGCCAATTGTTTTCATTTCCTGGCCATATCTGCGAACCTCCAGCGCCTACGCCCTGTGCCTGGGCACCATTGGCGATATAGTGCTTACTAAATGTTTTATTATAAAAACAATAAACATACAAATAAAACAGTAATCTACTTGGAAAAGCCAACTGTATTTGTCGGTAATTTTACCTTCTGCTATATAGCCTTATTAACGCATGGGATCATTTTTTCCAGGGATATTTCCATTGGCAGTCTCTCTACGGTATCTTAATCTCTTTGGTGCTTACCTATAGTCATGCTGATCTCTCTCCAGCTCAGCTACTCCGGAGTCAGCGGGTGAGGGTGCTGGAACGGGCTCCTTGTCCGCACCGCTGAGGACCGAACTCGACTTTGTGCTGAAAAAGAGGGAAGAAAATATTGTAGTAAAGTGTTATACGAAGTGACTAAGATCATACTGGGGTAAAGATACGAAGGGCTATAACTTTTAACCAAGTCTTTTTCGTTCATGGCGAATTTAAAAAGGTGGTGGTGTTTTTTATCATTTTAAGACTGAAGACTCAAGATATTCATGAACACATCTTCACAATGAAGATTGGTAACATAAGCCAGAAGACAAAACCAACGCTTTGACCGGAATCGGACGGATCTCTCAAACGTGATTGATTATCAGTTGAAGTGATACTGGTGTTAAAATAAACTGGATCCGGCAATATGTTGGTATAAAAGTCTAAGCAATAGGCTGAAGAACTGTTCATACGAAGAGACAAATAAACAATGTTTCTTTAGGAAAGTTATTGCCGTTGAATCGTTGTCTGTTGCTTTGTGTTCTTGGTTCTTGACATGTCATAAATGCAAACTTATACACAATACATCAATGATGTAAAGAGCCTGATGATAATTATGATTTCCATGAAATACAAACAATAATGATATTTATGATTGTTCTATACATTTACGTCAGTGACAACATTGATTACAATTTCAAATCTACATCATTAAACTCTAGATTTTATAGACGGTGTCATAATTTAACACATTTACGTGCATTCATCATTTTATGTATGTTATTATCTCGGACTAGTGTTCCACAAATGGCTTAATAACTCCTCAATTACAACGATTTGATTTCTAAGTGCAAAATGCATTTAGTAATTAACTGTGTACAGTATGATGTAACTTAGAAGGTTCATTGTTGAACGACATTGGATATCTTTCGAGCTGAAACGTTGACGTGAACTTTGTAAGGACCGTACCTTAAATTGGAAGTAGCTATACGTTACGAAGTCGGTGGCTATCAAATCGAATGCAGCGTTGGATGTGACAGAAATATGCCACCTTTATAAGTACTTTTTTATTTTGTTTAATTTTTAATGAGAAACAAGCCAAAAATCTTATGGAAATATCTAGTTGGAAAGAATTGACAGATCTTATGGCCCCCAACATTAATGTGGTCATGAGGAGGATCTGTTATTCCACACACGGCGAAGAAGCGTACACCCGAATTTTAAAAAAAAGTATCCTATGTTTTAAGTCAGGTTTTGATTTATTCGTATGCCATACCTATCCTATATCAACGAAATCAATCTAACCATGTATGCGTGAAAAGGCAATGAATAGATAGATCCAGTTACCTTCAAAATTCGCATTGAAAAGTTTCTTTCTAAAACTTCTAAGATTCGTCGTACTGTATCTAAGATTCTGCTCAGATATACCAATTGGCATCGAACGGTAAAGTCGTAAAGGCGTTTGATATTCTATTAGTTTGTTTACAACCTGTTCGATCGTCGTGGGTACCTGAATACCTAGTTTCGTAATCTGGTCAATTAGGACCGGTATTTAGTTGTTCTTCGTAAAAGGGATGTTAAGCTGTAGTTTGTTTACCTCTTGGTGTACAATAAAATCTTTATGGGGCGATTATGTCAATTTATCGACTCAGCTTAGTACCGTCTTTGTGGGCCTGTTTAAGCAGATCTTTGGACTGTCTTAGGAGCATACCTTGGCTTTAAAATGCGAAGGAACAGGGCTCTTTGGCTCTAGTCCGGGGCGTGAAGACGCATTTGCTGATGTATTGCCCACTTTTGCCGTCCTTAGCGAAACAGGTATTCTAATTTGATCACAATAGCCTATCCTCCGTCTATTCCCGCCATTTTTCTATCAACGTCAGAGTGTTTCATGCTACACTGTTTCCTATAATATGAGTTACCCTTCTCCAAGATTCGCTGATTATTATGGTAAGTACATTATCAATCTATGATGTTCTCTAAACACTGCTTGAACAATTTGGCAATTCTGGCTGTTAGAAGGAATGAGTAACAACTGGGTTTAGTTGAAAATCAGCGTCGGGCACTAGTTGCCAGGCAATTAGAACTAGACCTATTCGGGCAGCCGTGAGTCACATGCTATGTTTTGTTTAGTTTTTTTTTTAAGTTTTATTTTATGTTCGTTTTTCTTTTTTTCGTAACAGTGCGTTTTTAGAGCCTAAAGGTTTTTTTACATTTTCAAATGGGCTCCTATTATTTACGAAGTTCCAAAATTGTATGCAGTACGCATTTGATCGAGCAATCAATAATAGTTTATTTACCCATTGGTTCCTAATAACGCCTATCTACAACTTTCAAAGTAAATGCCGCTACGCTTTATGTAACAATCATTTTGTTACTGCGTTTCTATGAATGAAGTTGTACTAACGAAGATTGATGTATTTCGATTATTACTATTGTTTATTTTTTATAGTTATATTTGTGTTATGTAACTCTTTGATTGATATTATGTAGTCGAATATGGATGCATTCAGACAATAACAAATTGTTATTTTCCTTTCTAAGATTTGTTTTCTCATTCTGATCTTGGACTCCTATGAGTAGGCAGTTTGTGAAACAGCAGAGCTTTTGCAGTCACCGTTTTCACCGTGGAATTTGTCAGTACGAGTCTGACAGTCCTACCCGTTTCTGGGTGGGAGGACTCATTTGATGATTTTACCATGTGATGATGATCATCATCATCAGCCTATAATGTTCCCACTGCTGGGACACAGGCCTCCTCTCTGAGAGAGGGAGTGGGCCATAATCCACCACGCAGGCCCATTGCGGGTTGGTAGATGTCACATATCTTCGAATTTTTGGTTCTAGGACATGCCGGTTTCCTCACGATGTTTTCCTTCACCGTTATGAGAGCAGTGGTGATGAAATAAATTTACACAAAGTAATGCGTCTGACGGGGTTCGAACCCACGACCTACAACTTGTACCTAAATCGGGACCGATACCACTGGGCCTCCACTGCTCTCATGTGATGATAAAGATACTTATATTATTAAAGTCATTTTGTCTAGTCCTTCGAAACCAAGGTTGACCTTCAACTTCATCCTAAGTCCTTTCAGAAAACATTTATAAAGCATTGAGCTATTACTACTACGTATAGAGACGACACCACGTATCACCACTATGCCCCATCCAGGATGAGTGAGCGCGCACAAGTTCGTTCAGTTGTTTGACAACTCTGTGGCGTGCTCTAGGCGCGCGCACTCATCCTGGATGGGACACAGTGGTGATGCGTGGTGTCGTCTCTAGACGTAGTAATAATAGCTCAACGTTTTAAAGGGCATTTTGCTTTAATAACTCCTAAGTTTACTTCAGAACAAGTGCACAAACGATGTTCATAATATGAAAGGCGGGTCGCGGTCCGCGGCGCGTCTTGCATCACTGCTCGAGCGTTACTATGACTGCGTCTGCGCACCTTATGAATCTATTGTGCCTGCTTTAATTATGGATGGAGCGTGCCAATGTCAGGACTGGTGCGGTTGTTATGACCGGTAAATGGTAGCGGTTTAACATTGATTGAAATGATGGTCAATAATGGCCAATCTACATAAGGGATATTGTAAACATAATTGTGATAAAAAATAAAGTTAAAAAACAGGAGTGATGAGTAGGGTGGGGGACTGTCTCATCACGTCATCAGGTAACCGTGACCCTGAAACGTAAAGGGCTATTGAAGGATCACCGTGGATTTTAGGCAATACAATTTTGACAGTAGGGGAGGACTAATTTGATGATATTACCACGATAAAATAAACAGTGATGAGTAACCGACATAGTTCAATAGACATTTTTTTTTTTTTTTACGTGGTACAATCATCAAATGAGACCTCCCACCCCGGGCAGGGCGAGAGGTACTGTCAGACTTGTACTGACTAAAATCCACGGTGTTCTTCAGTAGCCCTTTATGTTCCGGGGTAACGGTGATGGTATGAGTCCCGCAACCCCGGCAGGCTTTGGCCCTCTGAGAGGGGGCCCCGTCATTTTGCTGACAGCTCTTTGAGGCGCGCGTGGAACACGACGCGCCGTCGACACGGGCATGGTCTATGGTCGGGCGGCGAGTTGCCCTTTACTCGCCGCCCGCATGCCCGCGCCTACGGTGGCCGGAGATCGTCGTGCGACGACCGACGCCGTGGGCGTCCACCACCGCGGGTGGGGCGGAGTGAGGATACTTTAGCATTTAGATGCTAAAGTATGTTACCTTGTATGTATAGTATGTATGTGACCTTAGGGTCATATACGACTAGTTTTAGATCATTTGTGATGATTGTTATGCGTAGGCGTTCTATTAAATCGAATACCCATCAAGATAGTCCTTATAGTTATCACGTATATATATATAATCATAATACATATAATCATAATCAACCATAAGATAGGCTCATTAGTAAATAATTGAAAAACGACGTACGTATAAATCTGTGTATAAATATTTAAAAGCAAATATTTGCTGATGTTAATCGATAAAATATTGATTTATGGTGTTAGCTGATTCAACGTTGAATGCTAATGACCACAGGTGTAATTGGCATGTAAGTACGTTGTGGTTTTAAAAAGAGTACAGGGTACAGGTAGGGCTGTTGCCCTTGATGCTTATTTAAAGGCATTCAATTGTATGTTGTCACCGAATGTATTTTGTAAAACATAAATATATGATGATGATATATATATTGTATATAATTATATATAATATATATTCATAATACATACTGTAATATTCATGATTTACTACAATATTTATGATTGATATGAACAGATGGATAAAATAAGACGAACAAAGAATAGACAGCGTATAGATAGCGCAACAAATCCGTAATAACAATGTATTATGTTAACTGAATACCACTTGTATTGGCAGACAAGACTAGAAAGTGGATGATGAAAGCTGTGGGCTATATTTTATAGTGCGGCTTATACATGGGAAAGCGAATTACAGGCAGGAAGCTAAGTATAGAAAATCATACATTGAAAATTGCCATAGACCACAACTTAGACGGGAGCGATAGACGCTCCAGCAAGACCGCTCCTTCTTACCCTCATAAAGGGTGATAAAAAGTTGCAAAGTCGGCTATGCGCAGGCGATACCTTTGGTGTTGCAGGCGTCTATATACAATAGGGTAATCATCGACTTCCAGTCAAACTAGATGCAGCTGAATATCAGTATTTCATTTAGAGCGACTGGTTATCTGACTTCCTCAACCAAGTAATTGAGTTATATGAAAATTTCTTAGGAGACTGGTTCTCAGACTTTCAAGCTTCTGACTAACTGTTACGACTGTCAAATATCTACAAAAATGACAGTCGGGACCAAGATCGAGAGACAGAGAAAACGCACTACGATAAATGGTAATGGTTTGAAAATTATTGATATGGGTTAGGGGCTTTTGTGCGGCCTAATGACTACAAAGAGATCTCGTATATAGTTTAATGTCTCGTATGTAGTTGACTGGCCTGTTGGTCTAGTGGTTAGTGACCCTGACTGCTATGCCGGGGGTCGTTGGTTATGATAAATGATATTTATTTTGTAAATTGGTTATAAAAAACACTTTTACACGTCATAATCAATATTTTAAAAGCTAGATGAGGCCGGTGTTTCGTACCTGACTACTCTACTACTACTCTACTCGGTTCAATTCCCACCCAGGACAAATGTTTGTATGATGAGGATGATCATTTGTTCTGTGTCTGGGTGTAATACATCTATAATTTGTACGTATTTGGAAATATAAAATTATGTTTATCAGTTGTCTAGTACCCATAACACAAGCTCTGCTTAGCTTGGGCTAGATGACGTTGTGTGATAGTTGTGGAATATTTATTTATTTATGTCTTTTGACTCGAAACTTTAAGATCGACGCATAGATTTGTGCCTCTATAGCTCCACTTAACACCGGAAACTGCAGTAGGTATAATATAACCAACAATGTGTAGATATTATTGTTGGAACAATAAATAATGAAAAGAGGAAGCCACGCGTCAAATTTCACAGTTACAGCAAAAGTTTCGCCACAGTACGCAGAACAATTAAAGTATGTTATTTCGAAAGGTTTTAATATTTTCGAATTGGATTGTTATGGATTGCGTATGAAGCCATTTTAATGGAACACTATATCACTCTGGTTTTTGCATTTTCAATGACGGCAAACGATTAAACAGTAACTATTTTCGAGTCGTAAATTAAACTCATCAAAGATGTCCTTCCGTCCTTCCTGGGTGGAGTGGTAGGTACTGCCAGACTTGTATAACCCTTTCCGTTCCAGGGTCACGGTTACATGTTTGGGCAGTACCCGGCTTCCTAGTGTACCCAGGGCAATGTCTTTTATTTAAAAAAATACAATAATTATGCAAACTTAGGTTGCCACGATTATCAAAAGTAAGGTAATTGATGATTTCCTAAGAAATAAAATCTTCAATCGATGGAGTGTATGGAAATTATGCAATCGTTATCCAAGGGGCATCCATGGAATTATTATCAAGCAATCAACTAAATCCCAATTCAGAACAGAAATAATAGTAGGTAAATACTTCCCAAACAGGCTAAAACGGGAAACCGACTTCCGACTTCAACCCTTCCTCATACCACCAGCTTCCGCGATAGGAAACGTTGGTTTAGCGAAATAAAGCTATCACGCACACGAAGCCACATAGCCATTCAATTATGTACCTTATATACCTAACTATATGTAAATGAGATGGATGTGAGCGCGACGGTGCGTAGTTCCTGGCTTCATCTCTGGTAACCTATTGTTATGGGATTTATTAAGGCTGTACTACCTACGTACGTGTTTTTTGGATTAGATGAGTGATGAAATATAACTTCTAACCAATATTACAAAAGCCAAAGTTAGGATGGAAGGATTGGGGACTGTCTCATCAGGTCAACAATCGTAAAGGAACGACACGAACACAATAAAAAAACGTTTTAGGTCATGCTGTTACCATTAATGTGGTGTGCGGTCAAAGGTGCCTGTAATGACGGCAAAATGTCTCTTTTGTTTTGAATTTAGAATCTATCTTCTGGTTGCGAGGCACTGAAACTTAGTAAAGAGGAATAGAATACTTCTTTAAGATAACTTCCAGTGAATATAATCTTTAAAAAGTTAATTAATGTGCCAAAAAAAGAAACGACCCAATTCACAACTGAAATACTTAAATAAAAATAAGGTCAGCTTTACGTAAAAAAATCCCATTCAGGTCATTGCCGATTTAGCGTCGATTTTAAGGCTTCATCTAAATCGGTTCAGTCGTTACTGAGGTTATGCTAACACATGCATACTAACATTACAAGGTCGTTCCTATTAACTAAGCTCATAAACCAGTGAACCATGTTCTTGTTTTTATATCGTCTATTGTGAATGAGACTAATTGAAGGCTAATTCTTACGATGTGATGTCATTCATCAATCACTCATGAATGAAATTATTTCAGTTTTGTAGATGTTATCTTTGTTAATGGAGAAGGTTAGGTATTTTTATAACTGGTTAGTATTTTTTTTTTAAAAAACTAACTTTTAATAAAATCGTTATTCAAAAAAGTTTTATTCGGTACCGTGTTGGGAAAGATTGCAGCCGATTTTTGCAACGACAACGACTTTTTACGACTACTGTTTATCTTTCTTATTCATGGTAAAAATCATCAAATGAGTCCTCGAGCCTTACTGTCAGACTACTACTCGCTCAAAATCACGGTGTTTCCAGAGTCACAGTTACTTGATGACAAAGAAGTCCCTGAAACTAGTTAGCAAATTCAATAACCCGTTCATGGCGTGATGGCGTGCCACCCTGGTCATCCTTGGCCGAGTCAAATCCTGGAAAACACATTTATATTTCCACAGCGTCTAACTGTGTGTAACGTAAGTAGTTAAGTACGGTATGTTACGCAAAATCATGTCATTACACCAAGACATTAAGTTAGTTTTTACACCGAAGGTTATAACAATCATTTTCAACAAAGTGCTAGCTCATCTTACTCACAATAATAATAACACGTTTCTATAAAACACAATTAAATGTTCATAACAGCTCTCTATCGCCATTATCAAGGAAATCTAAGGTCGTTTATTTGTAGACTAAACCGCGGAAACTCGCCATTAAGGAAAACTTGGTTAAGACTGTTAAACACGTAAACGTAACTTCATGAATGGTAATCGTGCGTAACGATGGTTGTTTTATGCCAACTTGTGTTAACTTCAATAGAAAGGGTATAGTTTCGCATAAAATGGCATAATCAAGAGCACGCGAATGTTATTGTAAAACATGGAATAAGCCAAATATGGGGACACCTTAGAAGAATTACAGTCACATTTTTTACTGACTAAAAGTCCATCGCGCTTCTTTGGCTGCCCTTTGCTTTCTTAGTTCCATGGTGTTTTGAAGACAGCCGCGCGATCTCGGCTGGCATTGGGCTCATGTTTTTGTTCTTCTTTAAAGTCCCGTCCCTTTTAAGATCCCTTCGGAATTGACTGACAAACTAGACTAAAAATCTATTCCATTCCATGGTTTGCCCTTTTCATTCCAGGAGTTAGCTGTCCTTTTAATACGATCCAGCGACCTGGACTGGCATTTGGCCCAATTTGATTGTTTTTTTTTTTTTTTGGTTAAGACCACAGGACGGACTAAAATTCACAGTGTTTTTACGGTTGCCCTTTGCATTGCAGGGCCCAGATGGTCTTGAAACAGTCCAGCGACCTCGGCAAGGATTTGGACTTATGGAACCCTCAGGTTTCTGACAACTCCTTGTGGCGCGCAACACCTGAGTTATGAGCCCTACCGAGAAGAACCGCAACATAATTACGAGGTAACTAATTATACAGTGTAAGATATTAACTAACAGTTGCGAGGGTAGTTACGACAGGTTGTTTGTCACGGATCTTGATAGATGATACTGATATGAGGTTACCAAACGTTGAACGTAACAACGGTTTACTTGGCCTGTTGTTACTCTATCTGAAGGTAAAGTTTTTAAGTTTTTTATACTGTGGATAAAATTGAAACGAATAAATAATAGGTGCAGGACAAAGGGTGCAGGTTATGGAATTTGAATTTGGCGTATAACATACTCTCGGAAATGTATCATCAGGATCATCATCATCATCAGCCTATAATGTTCCCGCTGCTGGGACACAGGCCTCCTCTCTGAGAGAGGGAGGGATCATCAGGTTACCTCGAATGTAAAGGGAGATTAAAAAAATGTTCGGCTTAGATTTTCGTTTCAGAAATCGAGTACTAATTTCAAACATACAATTCAAATGTTTTTTTTTATTCATTTCCTGATCTATCTAAGTTTTCAATAATGTTAGATAACAAATTATGAAAAATTATTATTGATACTAATTAATCAAGTGACCCACTTCTCTTATCAAGAAGCTGATGACTGTAAAGGATGTTGATAATATTCCTAGGAAATAACTGATTGCGAATATATTCATAAAGCAATGTTTTGTTATCAAATAATATGAGTAACGGGATCCTTCTGTTGGTCAGTCATGTTTATTATTTCATTTTATAACAATAGTTTAAACATTCCTCAGGACTTATCAACATGGATCATGGACATACGTCGCATTCCTTATTTCGAAAAGTAGGTCGAATCGAAACTGGAACATGTTGTTGGATATGAATAAAATGTTAATGAGCGTTAATATGAAAAGAATTTTCCTCATTTTATTTATTATTCAACTAGCTTTGCCCGCGACTTCGTTCGCGTGGATGTCGGAACTTAACAATGTATTTTTTATCAAATTGACAAAGTTTCATACAAACTTTCATCTCCTATTTTATCCCCTTGGGAGTAGAATTGATCAAAATCCTTTCTTAGCGGATGCCTACGTCATAACATCTACCTGCATGACAAATTTCAGCCCGATCCGTTCAGTGGTTTGGGCTGTGCGTTGATAGATCACTATGTAAGACACCTTTGAGTTATATATATTTAGATGTATTTGTTTCGATGTCTGTTTACTCGAGATATTTAACAAAAGTTTAGATATTTATGATCTGATTAGGTTTTAATGTTTGTTAGCTGCCTGTACAAACTTATAGGGAAGGTTGCTTGCTTAATAATTCTATCAATAAAATTATTCTACATATGCAGGTGTAAACTTTACACGGTCGGAAACCAGCCCCTAGTGAATAGTAAACATTTCGCGAAAGATTGGCTGGATGGAGTTTTGTTCCTCGATTACATCAAAACGGCTGAACAGATCTGAATAGAAGTTGGTACAGAGATAGGTTGTATAGTTTGGAATAACACTTGGATACCTTTTATCCCGATATTACGAACCCGTGTGATAATTTTTGTCATACACGCGGGAAAAGTACCTGGCAATACCTAGTATACTCGTAAGAAACAATACAGTCTTAAACAGAGCTTCACACAAAACTAACTACAAAATAACAAAACTTTCGCTTTTATTGATTGGGCTGGTGCATATTGTGCATAATGCAAAGAACAATGGCCACTACACTATGGCCCACTATGGACCATTCGCCCATTCATTGAGTAGTAGGTACTTATATTACTGCAGCTGTAATGTGGCCCACTTCTGATGATTGTGCGAAGGGAAGCTGATACAATGTTATTTAGGCTAACGGATTTTATTACAAAAGGGATATATTTTAAAGGGTGGAAAGAAAAATACTGTGTATATTTTTAGGGGTGGTTACGGACAAAAAAAGCATTTATATGTATTTATTTTTAATTTATATGGGTTTTTATGAATCTGAATACTAAAGGTTTTGTTATAAAATGTTTAACTTACAGTTTGTTTCGGATTTGGTCGAATATCTCCTTTAATGAATGGCACTTATTTTCAGTTGTCTTTTCCTAACTATCCTTTAACCCAACCCGCACTGGGCCTTAATCCTACGGAGAGAAAGCCTGTGTCCCAGCAGTGGGAACATTATAAGCTGATGATGATGAATCTTTTTTTTTCTCTACTAGCACAAGAAAAAAAGACTTATTCGTCAACTCGCCTGCAATTAACTCGCTCGCTCGGGCGAGTTGGCACCTTCCGATTTTACCTATTTTTGATGTCGTCAACTCGCAACTGACCGAAAAATGGTACAGTCATCTATAAAAGTGTTATAATAAATTAATATAGAAACCTACTTTATAGTATGAGGCGCTGTAAGATTTGAGTTTGAATATTTGAAAACGTACCCACGATATAGGAGAAATCCCAAGCGTGGGGCAAAGACACCTTGTCAACTATCTGGTATTTTATATTAATTGTATATTTGTAAAAACAGTGTAAAATACCTGTATACTATGAAGTACCTTTATTTAATGATTTAAATACCACCTTTTCGTGCAAGCCTAGTACTTTTGTGATAAATAGATTTTGCCCAAAACTTGTATGTTGAGACAGAACTGTAAATACCACCTTGATTTTATGCAGTCCTAGTACATTTTTGGGTATTGAGTATTCGCCAAAAGATTAGTTTTGAAGACCGTTCGTTGTGCGGCATGAAAACTTTCAGCATGATTCTGTTCTCCTAGTACTTTTTGTTCTAATTCCTCATTTAATTTCGGCACCAAAACCTTCTTCATGATCCTGTTCTCCTGGTACTTTCTGATTAGATTTCACATTGAATTCTAACTTATGAGAAAAATCATTATTACATAAGTCTTTGTGCTTATATTTTATTAATGATCTCAAAACAACTCCGCCCCTAAGACGACCCACTGGCCCTCAATTAACCTACTTTACACGTTTAGTGTCATAAAAGTGTGAAGAAGGTTTAATTAAATTAAATGTTAAATTTATAGAAACACTTTTGTAGACGACTGTAAATACGTCAGATTTTCGTTTAGTTGCGAGTTGACGACAACAAAAATAGGTAAAATCGGAAGGTGCCAACTCGCCCGAGCGAGCGAGTTAATTGCAGGCGAGTTGACGAATAAGTCGAAAAAAACAGACTTTTGATAATTATATTTTTTCTGCTTATCCACCTTATTTGCAGGTATCGTAAAGACGACTAAACACTAAATCAGTTTAAATCAATGGACTCCTACTTATAGTGCCATGTCAATGATGACATAATTTAGTAATTGTCAATCTATTTACCTTTGGCTTCCGTGACCAGTGTCCATTATTCTAAAAGAATTGTTTATTTGAAGACGGAGACGTTTATGTTCAATTTCTATAGTATTGAGTAGATACCCATTTATGATCACTGATCACCGTGGCATGTAAGTGTAATTAAAAAATTTAAAAATAAAATAGTTTTTTTATTATTTGAGTGCAGTTTACTTAAGTAGGTCAACTATCAAAAAGATTTTCTTGGTAGTGTGAAAATACATAGGAAGAAAAGTTAAGCGCTTAGAGGGCGCGGTTGGTGCAGTGCGATTTCAATTCCCAGTTTCCCACAGGGAACGAATACTAGTATGATCTACATCTACAAGATCCAAGTTGTGAGTTTAAATGGTTGTTTAACCTATGATACAAGAGAAGATCCTAAAATGGGGCTTTAAAAACAATGATGTTAGATGTTCCACCACTGTGTTGGATTCGGCTCCAACTCTAACTAGATACAGCTGAATATCAGTATTTTACATAGAGCAACTACCTAATCTGACCTCCACAACCCAGTATTGCTATTGATATGCTGCAAATAAATTGGTAGTTCTTTTTTTTTAAATAATTACTTCTATTGTAGTAACACCACAGTAACACTAACAACAGAAATAATTGCTCTTCCAATTAATATGTCTATCGTAATAATGACAGCCAGACGGTAAAGAAATCGTCTTTATTACGATTTTGTAAGAAAATTCATTGCGAGGAACGAAAATATTTCAATTAGACTCGTCCAACAATAGTGCTTTAGATTTTTTGTCTTAAAAAGAAGCCTCGTTTTAGCTCACAGTCGTTCAGAAACAGTGTACCGTGACTTTGAAAAGTAAAAAAACAAAACTTAGGTACGAAAGAAGCACTAGGTATATTTTTTCTTTTTTTATGAAAGCTGCTGGGAGACTTGGTAACTAGACCACTGGGTTCCAACTAGGGCCTGCAGAACCGGTACTTTTTAAAGACCCGGTACCGGATGTTCGGTACTGGAGTTGGAACCGGGATTTCCCGGGAATTTCGGTACTTTCGGTACTCGCGTACAAATCGCTATTAACATATTGTATGAAAGGCACGAGTGTGTGCACACTACATGTAATTATCTAAATCGGTTGAATAATGTCCTCATTACAAAAGTGGGATGGTGCAGTTCAAAAAACTTCGTTTTATTCGTAAATCTATAATTGACAATAATCATCAGTACACAATCTCAAGGAACCTTTCTAATTCAAAATAAGGATTATTTTGAATTAGAAAGAAGCCTATCTTTGTCACGTGATTGCTTTGTTTTTTCCTCTATACAACTTTTACGTCACTTAATCACTTTGTTTCTTCCACTATAAATAAATATCATTAAGCAAACAGCAAAACAAAACTTTAATGCTTTATCGAAGTGAAAAAAATATAAAATTCAATAAAATTTGAATTGAAATTTGATGGGGACTGATAGCAGGGGCAAGAAGTCCTCAACAGTTAACAGCACCTTTATCGTGTTTGGGCTCATTTTACTAGTCTTGATGAAAACTTTATATCTAGCTGGGGTATAATTGTCATCGAGGGTCTGAGGATGGTAACAGAGGGCAGTAGCAAGAGATCCTTAACAGCTGGAGTTGATCTGATGATGGTGAAGCCATCATGTTATGTTCTCCACATCCCTGTTGTATAATATATATGACACGAGATAGGAAACTCAAAAGTAAAAAATAAGTCCTTTTTAAAAAAAAACAAACCGACGAAACATCGAACTGAAAAGCAAAAAATAACTTTTGAGGCGGCGCCAAAGAAACGATCAACGAATAGCTACGACGAGCTATTCAACCACGACAAGCTATACAACGAGCTATTCTGCTCTAATGGTTAATTTATAAATATGTTTGTTTGTTTGGCGCCGCCTCAAACGTTATTTTTTGCTTTTCAGTTCGATGTTTCGTCGGTTTGATTTTTTTTTAAAGGACTTATTACAGATCAATTTGCCAAATAATTATAAAACACACAAAATTTAAGCATAATAAAATTTATTGTCTTTCAAGTAGATTTTTGATTAGTTTCATCAAAATTTTTATTAATAAAATTCTCATTATTATCAATTAAAAATGTTTTATGTTAATAATACTGTTAAAAAATAGTTTATTGGATATGATTTGTTGCTTTATATTGAAAAAAATAAGGAAAATAAAAAAGTACCGAAAGTATCGAAAGTACCGGGACTACGGGATGAAGAACCGGTACCGGATTGTTAAAAAAAAATCCCGGGATTTCCCGGTATTTTCGGTACCGGGATTTCCCGGTTGCAGGCCCTAGTTCCAACCAAGTGCTTATTGGTTATAAATAACGATCATTATTATTTAAATTGCATTACTAAGGCCTGAAGCCTGAAGTCGGCCACGGATTTTAAAATCTCATTATACGAGTTATTTACTTATAATCGGGTTAACTTTAATTTATGCATAGTAATATCTATCTTAAATCTTGTAATGTGTGATTTAATTTGCATAACATACATGTAAAGGTCACAATAGGACTACACTTAAAGCCATAAATACAGACCCAGAAAACAACTATTAATATCCACAATTTTACTATAAAACTCACCTAAACATGTCACAAAACTCTCACTTTTCAATACACTTCACCATTTTATACACTAGAACATACTAGGTACGCGTATAAAATCACCATTTGATAAATAAACACTGTATACTGCGTACGCGCACCGGCTGGCCACTACTCTGTTCAACACACGAATGTCTGCGCGTGCGCACCGCGCCCCTAAGCTGCCGCTACCACAGTAATTACTGAATAAACCGCGCAAATGAGTAAATACTATATTACGATGATGTTTTTGCTTGCTATTAATGAATGCTAAACGAGATGGTTTTAAAGAAAGGTGAATTTTAATGCAACTAAGTGTAGTGTTGGAATGACAGTTTTTGCGCGGCGATTTTTATCTGAAAGATAAAGTTGCTGGTATTTGTGACTTTCTTTGCAAGTTTTGGCTTTTTTTCCTTGATTTATTTAGATTTTAAGAGCCACCAAATAAAATACTTAGTTATTTAAAGAGTACCTACTTAAGTATCTATCTATTTATGCAGCCATCTAAAACCCACGCACTATCATCTTCAAAATACACTGTATTTAACTTTTACTCTACGAACAAAAACTTTCTTGAAAAACCCGGACGCGTAACGTGTATTTATTAACTGTTTATGAAATTACACGTTGTTCTTTATTTCTGGTGAATGAACACGAAGTGGAGTCATTGAGTTACATTTTACGGCTCCTAACTCATTCACTAGCTTATAGTTAGAAGTTTATGTCGCAGTTAGTTAACACAACCTGCCAGTTTGCTAAACTACTAGTGGCCAAACGTGAACCTTACGCTAAATTAAAACAAAATATTATTAGATAATTTGCGAATTCTCAAAAGTTAACTGACATTTCAATTTTTATTTTTCAATCCTCAAAGAGTTAGGCAAAAGTGAGCAGAAAGTGCCTATTGCTACACCCACATTTTGCTAGTTTTCTTTAAGATTTGTAGTTTTTATATTACTGGTGTGTTGGGTATAATGTTGCTTTTAAATATTACTAGCTCTTCGCCGTTGTTTTCGCCTACTGCTCGGCTTCTACTGGTTGTAGTGTGATGTTTTATAGCCTATAACTTTCCTTGACAAATGGACGATCCAACTCAAAAAGATTTTTTCAATTGGAAACGGTAGTTCTAGAGATGTATCTTTATAATAGTAAGTAGTGCAGATTGGAGGGAGTCATAGAAGGAAGTAATATTACATTTCCAGATGGGACAAAGTGTCAGAATGCCAGTTTGATAGCATAACTTGCACAAGTGTAAATGAATTACGTACTCAGCATGTGTAAACACTATCGTTAGATCCATATTGACTTGCAAATACGTATCGGATAGGCTGTCAGACATTTTTCACAGAAGCATTCTTATAAATAGTTTCATACATTTAGTAACTTTAAGTAAGAGTAAATAGTTGCGTGGCGTATGTAGTTGTTGGTAAAAAAGTCCATTGCTAAGCCATTTTTTCTAGACATTTGCTCAAATGCCCCGTTCCTCTTTTGCCCGACAACATGCACATCATGCCACAGTTATGTTAACACTATTAATTATTCAGTTTAATGAACAGATGCATCGCATCATCTTATGTGTCATTGACATGTCAATTCATGGTATGTCATAGAAAGTATAGCACGTCAAAAAAGGTTTGCGCTTCGAGAAAAATCGTCAAACTCAACTCAAACATTTCTTGCATTCACGAGTTGTTAAAAAAAATGTCATCTCGTCTTTCTCCAGAAGTAAGAAGGCTTAGTGTTGAGATCTTATATGATGCTGATATAAGCACATTTGGGAAACTGTCATAGAAACATACAAATCAAATTCATACAAGCGTGCTTTGATTATTTTTTCTGTCAGTTTAACTACACAAAATAGGTATTTCTAAAATAATAGAAGTCAACTTCATATCAACGTGCTTATACTGATTTTTCTGCCAGTTTTGCCATAAAAATAGACCACTATTCCAAAATTAAAAAAAAATGAGTCAGAAGGCAACTGCTAATTCGTAAAAAAGAAGATTATCGAAGCGTATATCTTTTCTGGTTTAACTGTAAGTGTGTTACTTGTGATCTATTCTCGTACGATCTTTATTAGGAGTTAGGAGGGTGCTGGAGTGAAGTCATCGCCTTTAATGGTACTTACCGAGTCTATTTTAAGATGAAACGATGGGTAAAGTTTAAGAAGTGTGAGGGATTAGTAGGACCATCTTGTGAGTTTCTCATGCTGGGGACATAACATGCTTGCATAGTTTGCTAATGCTAAGTTAAATTAACTTAACTAATATCACTCGTATACATACAAAAGTTTAGATGGATGTTTGTTAATCAATAACGTAAGAATAGCTAAATGGAATTTGGTGAAATTTGGCTCAGAGAATAATAGCTATCATACCGTTTATCCCGGTATTACGTTCCCGTGAGATATTTAAAAAGTACGAGCGAAGCCAATTGGCAAGTTTTTCTTATATTTTGTAAAATGTGGATGAGTAAGTTTTTAACGGTTTTGAAGAACATCAACCGCTTTTTGAGTCCTTAAAGGATATTTCATGGGTTAAAAATACACCCCTCTTAAAAGCTATTATAATAAATTACCAACCATTACTTTCATGTCATGTTTCAGAACAAATACAAACTACATTGAAGAAAGAAAAATAAATAAAACAGATAATCCGCCGTGAACGAATGAAGTCTTTAAAGATTTTGCTACAAAAAACAAAGTAAACAAAAATTCACTTTTACTGGAAAGTACATACCTATTTACTAGTATTAAAACAGATTTCATTTCACGAAAACGATTACCTACACGAAAATGCGTGATCATACAGAAACATAAAATGGCGACTTTCTGTCAGAGAAGTAAAAATTAACTTCATTATTTGTAATGACGATCTAATTCCATATCTTTCTATGAAAAGACGATGAATTTAAGAACCAATAAATTATGTTTTTTTTATTATTTTGTCCTTATTTCTACAAAATAACGGAACCGATTTTAATGAATCTTCATACTTTAAAGTCGGAAATTAAGATAAAGTTAAAAGTTTGTATGAAATGCCGTTCAGAGTCAATCGCTTTGAAGTATTTTTCAATTATTTTTAATATTCTTTATTATATATTTTAAGGGGTGCTGGGACTGTATACGTAGGTTACCGTGATCCAGGAACGAAAAATAAGAGTAAATGAAGAAACAGGCTGATGTTTAGTCAGTAAGAGTCTGATAGTCCCTTCAGCTGTCTTGTGACTGGGACTGTAGCACCATAACTTTTTGTACTAATTTTAATTTGTCTTTGACAGTTCAAAAGTGCCAGTTAAAGCCTAGTTGAAATAAACGTTTTGATTTTGATAGCTTTAGGTACTTAAGGCTCCCTTACATGATTTCATAATGAAAAAAGTATTTTTCTTTATTGTACGAAAAATAATGGTTGTTGTCAATGTGGTTTCAACATAATCATAATCATCTGAGTAGCCTTTCCCAACTATTTGATGTCGGGGTCAACACCTAATCTTCTATACAAAAATAATAAGCTTATTTTTTTGGCAATTACACTTTTGGCGCAAAAAACCGTTCCGGTCCGCGGATTTGTCACACACATATTCGTCATATGTCCGCACATTGTCAAATGACACAATAGAACATAATACCTTTATTATGATGTATTTCCTATGTAACATAAAGATGCGATTCCACCAGTATACAGCGCAGTGTACGCGCCAACAAATGTTCGCTGTGATCGACTCACTAAAGCAATCATGAACAAATTGTACGTGAACATTCTAAAATGTTCGCAAATGCCTCTATACATTTGTGCGCGCACATACGTGAGTAGTGGACTCGTTATTTGTCTGCGCACATTGTTAAACTCAGTTCAAAGAAAATGTTCGCGTACTAAAATGCTGCACTGTGCGCTACCAAAAGTTACTAATGGCTTTGCCGGTTCACAGAGACTAAACGCGATACTAGTTTAGACGCGCACTAGGTACTGAAGTGGGCACCAAAATTGTGCGCGAACAAAATACATATACGCTGCACATTATTTTGGTGGAATCGTACTATAATAGTATCCAGATAGCATCAAAATATACCTAAATACGACAGATACAATGCATGTCTAGTGTTTAAAAATAGTATCATACAATTGGGACCTATTTCTAACAATGAGCTTACTCGTACAATGGAGTGATGTCATTGGTTTAGCGGAGCGGAGAGCTTACCGGATACAATACGATTTTAGTGGTCCATTGCTAGATAATAGACGAAGAGAAGATTAGGTTATAGATCTGATCCTCTACCATGAGTTGTCATTATAATACTCGATCATACGTATCGACCGCGTCTGTCGCTCTCATTGGTTGAGAGTTCATACAACCTTCGAGCGGCAAATGAGAGCGCCAAACGCAGTCGATATCGATGATCGAGTATCTTAATGACAACTCATGGTGTGGTATGGGTACTGGTACGGCACGATTGGTGCAGTAGTTAACTGCTGCGCTGCGTGTCGCTGTTCGATACCCTCATGGAATCAATACCTATTTGTACGACTTAGAAGTAACTGTTCCGGGTATTAGTTTTGTGAGTTTTAGATGCACCTACGATACAAAATAAATTCCTAGGGTTTCGTTTTGTATAAAAAATAAATGTAACACAGAGGAAATTCTTTCTTTCATGCTCATTTTCAATACACGATTTTAATTGACGGCACGATTGACGCAGTGGGTAAGTGACTGACTACTCCGTTGTATGGAGTAAAACTCGTAAGTATAATTGCTGAATTTGAAGTCCTAAGTTCAACTGTCAGGTCGTGCAAAGAGTTATTGTCCCTTATAATACTTACTAGACCCAAACATTTAGAGATAACGACGGAGAAAATTCATTTTAATTGCTCATGAGACTTCATCTTTGTGGAATACGCTGTAAAAAATAAATCTTAGAGAATACTCACACAATAGCGGAGTGGTGTCTCTGGTGTAGCGGAGCGGACGGCGTGGCGGGCGGCAGAGCGGAGAGGGAAGCGGGCTGAGGAGAGCCACACCATCGGCCCTCGCGCACGTCTGATGAGCCTGCCAATAAGACAGACAGTGGTAAGTTAATGGCCTGCTGTTGATGGAAATAGGCCACTAAGATCTAGAGCAAGAGGTCGGCGAACAGCTACAACCTAATGTCATCTAACTATCTAGTTCAGGAAGCTGGGCTTCTGCCGGGGTCGCGGGTCTATCTCATCCAGTGACCCTGGAATGTAAAGGTCTATTGGAGGATCACCGTGGATTTTAGTCAGTACATGTCTGACAGTCCCTCCCGTCCCGCCTTGAGGACTCGTTGATTTTGCCACGAAAAAAAAGGGAAAACGAGGTCTTAGTAAATATATTTTTTGATTCTTTAGATATAGCAGCATCCAATTAAATTCCTGATGGTAGTATAGTTATCAATGTAGGATTCTGACTCAGCGTCCCACCAGAGATGACCTAGCTTGATGCCATCCATATTATGACAGATGAGATCCAAGTTGAAACACAATTCACGTAGGTATAGAAATGAAGCTTTCTGCGAAAAGACCTCTGTTGGGACGTTAGATTACTTCCGTAGAACATGCTTTAGTTTTTAGTTGCTAAAATACTCACTGCCATAGAGCGTCAGGTGGGATGGTGGTCTGCTAGCGAGCACAGGCGTGGAGCCATACCTCTCGCCTCCCGCAGACAGGCGCCCCCCCAGCGGCTTGAACGCTATCGGACGGATCACTGACTTGCCCTGGAACAAGAAAAATATGAATATTAGATAAAATGAAATCAAACTTAACAAATAATTTGCATCTGTTGATGATGGCAGATAGACGCACTAAAGTAATTCTTAATTTACTTTTATGATGACAAAGAAAAATAACGGGCAACTAGATTAGAGTAAGTGGTATTCAAAAGAGTACCGGATAACGGATATAACGGATTGAAAGCAGTCCCAAAATTAACATGACTTAATTTCGCGTAACAAATGCCGGAGTACCGTACCACCAAATAACCATACATGTCTTATTCCAAATTCAAAAAGAGAAACAGCAAAAATAAAACCGTTTATTGCAGTGGGTCGGCCACAGATTACCGATAAACCTAATTCACATTGACATTTCCTAAACACCGATTGTTTAGCTAACCGATTTACCGACAATAATCTCAAGGACCCAAACAAATTGTTTTTTAAACGCATTCGTTAGTTAATAAGTCCGTGCACATTTATCTGTGCACGGATTTGACATTTCGTACGCAACAAAGTACCTAAATGTCACGACGAAAAAGGTCAAACTTGGTTGTATTCGGTGCATCAACTTGTGTTACCGTTACAATGATATATGGTGAAAATATATGGATTTCGTGACGACATTAATCAGGGCTTAACGTTTAAATTAGGCCAAGTTATTATTAAAGACGGGTGTCGGACTCTTTTGGAATTCCATCGGTTGTGTAATGTTTATGTATCTGGGCATGGTTGGATGGCTATAAAAGCCCATAGAGACTCGGCGAGAAACCCCGAAAACATTTAAGAAGCTTGAATGCGAGTGCTTTCTCCATGGATACTGGGTAATATGGTGCTGAATTCCTGTAACGACTGTCAGTTCTGTAAATCACAGCCAGGACCAAAGGCGTAACCTGGCGTGGAGGAAACTCGGTGTGGAATGATGGTCACTCATTCACCAACCGTCCTAGTCAAGCACGGCTTTACCTTGTAGATTGATCTGGCTGTTATTATTTAGCCACGAGCTTCTCAATCTGTCTTAGTATGTTCTTGTGTATTTTAATGCACTTTTTCTGTAAGAATTGTTTGTGTGAAATATGTTTTGAAAGAATTTCTTCACAACGTGTATTTCAATTATTCATTTCATCAAACATCTTTTGATTTTGCATAAGTACTGTATTACTGTCATGTTGTAATTCATCGTAATAAACACATCAATGCTCTTATTACAACAAAATGATCTTATCTTGGTTTGCGAACAATGGAAATTAATTTATGTAATTAGTAGATTGGAAATGGTTGATTCATAATTAAATTGTCGTTGTTGATTATTCATCTTGAGAAATATGGTAGAGGTTGTTAACACCAAGGTATTTCTACTCCAGGATGATAAGTATTTACAAAACTTTTAAAAGGACATCGTGGCCCTGTAACGGTAAGGGTAACCGTAGAAACAGGATGATTTTTAGTCAGTAAGAGACTCACAGTCCCTTCCTCCACCCAGGACGGTAGAACTCATATGATTTTGTTTTCTCTTGTCCATGGTATTCCAATACTGGCCAAAAGCCTCCCCCAAGTCTTTCGAAGACCTCTTGTCTTGTCTCTTGTCTTGTGTCTGCGCCACCTCTAACCGGATAATTGTAAAGGTGATAAGAATAAGTCGAAGTTGAGTGAGTAAGAAGAAGAAGTTGGCGAATTGGTTGTCATCCACCGGGGAGTGTAAGTTAGTGGATGTCTAGGTTTTATTTATTCTAGTGTCGGATTGAAAACCATAATTACATCTCAGACAAGGCTTAAAATCGGCTGTTGAATAAAACAGTTACAGACAAGGCTTAAAATCTACCGTTGAATAAAACTTTTAAAAAGTACAAACTGAATAAAAACTTCTTCCACAAAACATATTACTGGAACAACACATTTGCATCGGAAACACAAAAAACTTATTTGATGAAGTAATTAAAGAAAATATACATTAAAACTTGTATAACGTGGCTACGAATCAATCAGTTGGAATGACGAGAATTGGTCATAAAAAACGCGTGCCTTACGACCATCGATGTCGAGCTGAGTTCAGGCAGAGATGCAGGAATGTCCTGAGGTGCTAGCACAAATGCGCGGGGTAAACGTAGGGTAAATTCGAACGATTTAAAACGGAAAGTAATTGTTTCACAAAATAACATTTAGGGATAATGGAACAGGTAATAATAATAAATAGTAAGGATCTTGCCGATGCCCACTCGATCTTGTACTGTGCAGCTGTAGCGGCATGTCGTGTAGCTCAAGTCAAATTTCCTGACAGTGACAGAGCTACGCGACCAAAACCAGCAGCTCCAGCTTGGCAGTGCAGGATTGAGCGGCGTATCGGTGAGGCTAGAGCACTCATCGGCAAATTGCACTGCTTCAGGGAGGGTAATACTCGTCCTAGAGTGATGCGTTTTGTGAGGCGGGCGTTCTCGGGAATCGATATCGATCCTCGTGATTATTTGGCCCGCGTCACAGAACGTATCGACTTCCTGAAGCAGAAGATTTGTGCATGGGCGAACCGTATTCGTCGGTACAAGCGACGAGTGGAGCGGTACACTTTGAATCGCACATTCCAAAGCGATGAAAGGTGGGTCTATAGGGCTTGGGAGCGACCGGACCAAGGTTTGGCTGACACGCCCCTGCCGGATGATGACGCCATGAGTTCATTCTGGCGCAGCATCTGGTCGGTGCCTGTCAGTCACACTGAGGGTGATTGGATCCGGGATGTTGAACGAGCGTGTGATCACATACCAGAAATGGGGGCTATCACCATCAGCCCCCAAGACGTAGCTTGTGCAGTCCATCTGTTGCCGAACTGGAAATCTCCAGGGCCGGATGGGCTGCACAACTTCTGGATTAAATGGTTTAAAAAATCGCACGCTCGTTTGGCAACTCTTTTCCAGTCGGCCATAGAGTCAGGATCGCTACCCGAGTTCCTGATGACAGGAATAACCCACCTGCTCCATAAAACGGGTAGTACTGCGGAACCCAAAAATTATAGACCAATAACGTGTCTTCCCACACTCTATAAAGTTCTTACATCCATTTTGAGAACTAAGATTAGCAAACACATTTATGAAAACTCTATCATGTCTGCCTCTCAAAATGGATGTAAGAATGGGTCCCGCGGTACTAAGGAGCTTCTCCTCATTGATATGGCCATTAGTCAACAGGTTCGCCGTTCCCGAAAGGATCTGTCGACATGTTGGATAGACTACAAGAAGGCCTATGACTCTGTGCCACATACATGGCTCATGAGGGTGCTGGAGTTGTACAAAGTTGATGCAACTCTGTGCACTTTCCTGATGTCATGTATGCAGCAATGGAGAACGGTCCTTCTCTATCCAGGATGTCGGTATATCCAGAGAACTAGCGAACCGATAAGGATTGAGCGCGGCATATTCCAGGGTGACAGTCTGAGTCCTTTGTGGTTTTGTCTGGCCTTGAACCCGCTCAGCACATTGCTGGAGGGTTCGGGGCTAGGATATCGGTTGAAGAGAGGTGGTCAGGTCATATCTCACCTTCTTTACATGGATGATCTGAAACTCTTTGCCCCCAACAACTTGCAACTTATGAAGCTACTGAAGGTAACAGAAACTTTCAGTAGCGCCATCAGGATGGAATTTGGTGTGGACAAATGTGCAGTAATGCATGTGAAACGAGGGGAGATTATGGAATCAGAGGGAACTCAACTCTCGGATTCCATACACCTTAGATCCCTCTCTTCAACAGAGACCTACAAATATTTGGGTATGTCGGAAGCATTAGGCATCAATAATGCTGACATGAAGCAATCGTTGAGGGAGCGCTTCTTTGGCCGCCTGAATAAAGTACTAAACAGTCTTTTATCAGGTGGCAATAAGGTGCGCGCTTTCAACGGTTGGGTCATGCCGGTGTTGATGTATTCTTTCGGCATACTCAAATGGACCCAGACGGAACTCGACGCCCTGGATAGGAGAGTCCGTTCACTGCTGACTGCAAATCGGATGCATCACCCACGGTCGTCGGTGATGAGGCTGTATATCCCGCGGAAGTGTGGGGGTCGTGGCTTCTTAAATGCTAAGACCCTGCACAACCGTGAGGTATGCAGTCTCAGGGAATATTTTCTGGAAACCGATGTGGGGATGCACCGAGATGTGGTCACAGTGGACAAAGGTCTTACCCCGCTCTCCTTGGCTAACGAGAACTGGCGCAAACCTAGAGTACTAGACACTAATGATCGTAAGGAGGTATGGCAGAGCAAGGAGCTTCATGGACGCTATTACCGGGCACTACATGGACCCGATGTCGACTTTTTAGCGTCCGTATCCTGGCTGCGTTTTGGTGACCTTTTTGGGGAAACCGAAGGTTTTGTCTGTGCAATAATGGATGAAGTTATGATGACGAATAACTACCGAAAATACATTGTGAAGGATGGTACGGTTGACATATGTCGGGCATGCCACCGTCCGGGAGAATCGATCCGACACATTATTTCTGGGTGTTCTCGTCTGGCTAACGGCGAATATTTGCATAGACACAACCTCGTTGCCAGGATTATCCACCAGCAACTTGCTTTGAAGTACAACCTTGTGGAATCGGAAGTGCCGTACTATAGGTATGCGCCCGACCCAGTTCTCGAAAATGGCAATATCTCGTTGTATTGGGATCGACCTATCATCACTGACAGGACTATTGTTGCTAATAAGCCTGACATTGTGGTGATAGATCGACCGGAGCGTCGCGCAATAATTGTTGATATAACCGTCCCACATGACGAAAACCTCGTGAAAGCGGAAAAAGATAAACAATTCAAGTATCTTGATCTGGCTCGCGAGGTTGTTGACATGTGGGATGTGAATACGGCAGTTATTGTGCCGATAGTCGTATCTGCCAATGGCTTAATTGCCAAGAGCCTCGACCAACACCTAAGGAGGCTCTCGCTGGGTGGCTGGATCAAGCGCTTGATTCAGAAAGCAGTACTCATGGACACGGCGCGTATTGTTAGGAGGTTCCTCTCTCAGGGGCCCTGACCGCCGGTAGCCCGGACCCTGTTCCCGGTACTGGTGGATTACTATTTTTTATATTTTTAAATGTTTTTTATTTCTTTTTTGTAAAAATATTTAAATATGTAATCTATAGGGTATTAAGATGAATAAAAGAAATAAATAGTAATAATAATAGTATAATGTCCACAAGACTCCATTGACCACGGAGCATCCTCTGATTAGGTCACTTCAGCAGAATCATAGTTAGTGATCTTAATTACAATAACAACTATACCCTACTACATTGACGAGTTTTATACAATTTTCAAGGCAACCTTTGGATGGATAATAGGGAATAAAAAAAAAAACAATATGTCAGAGTCAAATGTCACATTTATTTTTTATTTTTAAACCTTTCACCACGATTGTAACATGTATCGTTGTGGGTGCATTTAGAAACATTTTAAACCACATACACAAACAGTTTTATAGTTTTCGTTGCGTTTACGACGCGCGTTCGTAGTAGACCCTCAACGTGTCAACTGTGACAAAAACTTGAGCACTTGTCATCGCTGCATACGACTCTGTTTGGTTAACATTTCCTTTGAAGTGGTTGGTGATGAATAAGGTATGGACTGGCATGTGACGCAGTTGGACACCATGATGGTATTGTAATTTTGTTAATTTGAAGTTTTCTTTTAATGATCCATTACTGGAATTGTGAACGGAGATTTCATCTGTCATTGTGGACCATACACTTATAAAAATCATTAATTAATAATTAATTAATGGAAATACTTTTTTGTTGTTTTATTGACATCATTTTCCTTGCGATAAATAGATTTTTTTTTTTTGTTTCATCTCAATTGTCTGAGTTTAAGTTTCTTTAAACTGCCGATTTCTGGGAAATGAAAATTGGCTCTTATCAAAATATCCCTTTGGCGTAAAGGATATCTAGTGTTACATTATACATATAACCAGGATTTGACCAATTATTATACTTAGGACTATTTTTTTTAAATTATTTATCTAATAAAGATTTTAGTACCAGCTATAGATGTTAATTGCGAAACACACGCTTCTAAGCCGTTCAATTAGGTAGGTAAATACGTAGGTGTAATATAATTATGTAGGATAAACCTTGATGGTCTTCTTACCGCTAATCTTTTAATTAAATAGCCACGTAGTATTTAATTGCCACGTAGGTTTCCAATCATAGGATCAGAAATAAATAGCTTTATTTTTGTTTCCAGGAAAGATTTTAGTTTCAAAATGAAAGATTTTTTTTAGTTTTGTGAATAATGTCATCTACTATTAATATTACCTATTGTGTAACGAATCATTAAACAGCCGTATTGACTCCAGAAATCAATTTCACCGAGTGCATTTACGTCAAATAAATCTAAAAATTAATATCACTCACACTTACTACACAAATCGTTACTGCAATTTTATTTCTGCGATTACTAGTTTTTTAGCATTTATAATACCACTAGAGGCCCGCCCCGTCCTTCGCTACGTGTTACAAAAAATGTGATAAAAGAAGAACTGCTCGACCGATTTTGTGCAAACTTCACATAAATAATCTACTAAATATTCTGAGCAAGGCCTAAATATTTGGTTTGGTTTGGATAGGTGAGCCCGTTCTTGAGTTATAAAGTTACAATGAAAAGTGGCATTGATTTTTGATTTAGCAGAAGCGCAATACTATACAGTATTTCCAGTGCTGGACACGGGCCTCCTGCCATGTCGTCTTAAACCGTGAGTAGTTACGCTCAGGGAACGAGATGGCGCTAGATGACTTGTAAAATGCTGTCTCTTTCCCACAACCTAAAGACTCGACGTCATGGTAGGCCACCTGTACCCGAACAAGTCAGTACCCCTAGCACGAGTTTTCACTATTTACTTTACAGAGTTTTTCCAGTATTTACAGCGTTTCTTGTATGAAAATATGGAAAAGCGCCTCTGGTGTGCGAAGAAGGAACCATTTTTTTCCTTGAAAGTTGTCAATTTGAAGTCGTCAAAGTTCCAGTTTACTTTACGTCTCAAATACTGAAAACTCGTGCTGACGGTACTGGTTGGTAATTGAGGGAAGCCAGAAAGTCTTCGAAGTAAAAGTTTACAAGATGTATGAGTTCCTAAATTATGTTATCTTCCTTGTAGAAAGAAATAGATAAACATCTGGAATCTGAAATGTCACAAGTAGCGGATAATCATATGATATAAACATACCTAGTACCGTATCAAACCTGTTACTTATACCTGTTACCATCGGTGTGAAAATGTGAAACTGGATCGTAATCACATTAGCATTGCAAAATACTTTCGCGGGAAGTTTTCACGTCAACTGTTCCATGTTCTTGTAACTGGTATATTTTATGAGTTTTCCTCAGTCTATGCTAATTCAATTACGATTGTTATGGTATCTGAGTTTTAATTAGTACTGAACTGCTAGGTAATGCCTCATTTGGTTTGATTTATTGTTTAACATTTTTTACTAATAAATAAGCAAGATGTTTACATACGTAGCTCTTTAAAAGTCAGAACTGGAGTTCTTAACACTTCTATTAGCATTTAGACTATTTTTTATAGTTTTACAGTTCTACTACTTAGAAACTGCAATTGGAAGACATACATTCGATCATGTCTTAGTCAAAATATACGTTTTCAAATGGAAAACGTCGGCATCTTTTCATACACTTTGCTAGCGTTTACAAGCGCAATAGTCTCCGGGGAAACAAACATCTTTGCAAAGGACCAGTTATATGTAAATGAAGACACGATAATAAAAGAGACACTGAAAATAACTTCAGAAAATGTCGTTAAGAACAAAATGCAGTTATCAGACAACAGTGCCAGTCGGCCAAACAACACAACAGGTATGTGCAACACAAACAAACGCCTATTTGTACAGGGAGACAACTTTGTGGGTTAACAGACAAGACGTCTTCGAAGTAACCGTCTAAACGCCACATTATACTCGCATAAAGTAAGATAATGACAATATTATACGCGCATGAGGAACTTTCAGTTGTAAATTTGCGATGGGTATAACATCACTATTGATACGTCCCACGTTGATGGGTTAATCGTGACGCGACAACCATTCATGGGATTGTTTATGAAGTAGGTGTAAACCAGTATATTTTGACACCTGTCTATAAAGAAGACAGGAGATAAGATGATGGTCACCAAGGATCTACCTACAAACTGTGTAATAAAATTTAAATAGGTAAGAGTCGGGCAAGGACATTAAAGACCAAAATGCAGCCTCCTATACATAGGAAGACTTCAACGTGAGGGCTTAAAACCACAGGTGGTTACTGTGGATTTCCTAAAATGAATGTCAAAGACAAATAAGTGGAAACGAAAACCCTGTATTCGTCCACTACTACGCCACTGCCATGAATAGTTTTAATTATAATTTTTGCATGCCTAATAGAAGTAGATTGTGTAAGGGTCATGTTTTGAATTTGTAACATCTTATGTACTGTACCTGCAATCTATGCAAATAAACGTTTACTTTACTTTACTGAGCCCGGTGTTTGAGCTTTCCTTATCTCTCAAGACCTATATGGTCACCATCAATTTAAGAAGGTAGAGAGTATGACACTCACTATTACACCGTAGGCGCGGGGCATGCGGGCGGCGAGTAAAGGGCAACTCGCTGTCCGACCATCGACCATGCCCGGGTCGAAGGCGCGTTGTGTTCCACGCGTGCCTCAAAGAGCGTCAGCATAATGACGGGGTACGACCATAGCCTTGTCGGGGTTGCGGGACATACGTATATCCCGACTCCGTTAGACAAAGGGCTACCGAAGGACACAGTGGATTTTAGTCAGTACAAGTCTGACAGTCCCTCACGCCCTGCCCGCGGTGGGAGGACTCATGATGATATTAACACGTAAAAAAATGATTAAGACCTAAATAATTCTGCTAAACCAGTACCTGGATTTTAAGCTATAAAATATAAACGAAAGACAAATAAAATGTTGAATGTTTTTACTACAAACAGAAGTGTTCAAGAAGACAGTTTACGTCCAGAGGCGTCTGGGTTTGTGGGTTAACTGTTACAAGGTCAGGCAGACGACCAGTTATGTGGTACATAGGGTGAGAGGCAGCGATATTGCAGTTGTGTGGTCCAAGTTATAAGAGTCTAGACATTAGAAATAAATAAGTGATGAATGAGTGGTTCTATGACCCATACAAGGAATTTCACCTAAATCGTGGGTGCGTTTACAAATATACACAACACAATTCAGATACACAAATGTACAAACCTGGAACAAATACATCATACAAATATTTGCTCTGTATTATGGTCCAAAAAATATAGGTATTATTGTTTTTGTTCCCAGAATTTATAAATTGGGACCTAAACTTGAAAAAATAATAATATTTTGTTATCATTTCGTTTTATTTGACCTTAAAAAAAGTGGTACAAACTTTAACACAATAGAAAATATATCACCACAACCGTAACGAATGACTTAGTGACATTTTTTATTTACTTTTACAATTCGCATCACCTGTTAACTTGGACCACCTCCCAATTATTTGTCTCGTTGCCACCCGGAACCTGCTAGAGATTTGTCACCCGTTTACGAGGCCGGATAAACATTATCGATACTTCTGACTCGATTACTCGTTTATCGATATCGATAATAGTGTCGTTAATTTAACGATTGTGTCCTCTTTCTGTTATGTTCTAAGTTTTATTGCAGTCAGTGAATGGTTTGATTGACATAGTTATATAAATACATTGTAATTTCTAGACTAACATTCCAGTCTAGATCCGCCTGAGCCTAGATAGTGGTTCATTTATGGGCTATCACTGTTCAGATGGGAATTAGCAATTACTTTAGAAATGTAGAATCATTTCAAGGTAACTGAACTCTTTTTGAAGTATTAATGATTCTGCTATTATTAATTTGAGATGGAATCTGTTGATTAGAATGTAAGATTTAGTACAGAGTTTTGTAGCCATTTTGACAACTTTACAATTATTACCCCCAATGCTGTTGTAGAGCAGTGGTGGCCCAGTGGTATCGGGCCCGACTAACGAGTTGTAGGTCGTGGGTTCGAACCCCGCCAGGCGCAATGCTTTGTGTAATTTATTTCATCACCAATGCTCTCAAAACGGTGAAGCAAAACATCGTGAGGAAACCGGCATGTCCTAAACCATCAAATTCGAAGACATGTGACTTCTGCCAATCCGCACTGGGCCCGCATGGTGGATTATGGCCCACTCCCTCTCACAAGAGAGGAGGCCTGTGTCCCAGCATTTGGAACGTTATAGGCTGATGATGAATGCTGTTGTGAATTGGTATTTACTGATTTTTTACTAAAATAAATCAAATTTTTATGGAATCACTTTACGTTAAGGTGAGCCTGAATCCGGTAACGTATGGCATCAAAATAAATTAGTACTAGAAACATTATTTGGGGATGTTACGAATTGGCCATTTTATGAATCAGGCATTTTACGAACTGGCCATTTAGCCAAGTGTTAGACCTTTTTTTAAATGTTGGGCATGTCCCGACTAAGCCATTTTTGTGCCGAATCGCGTAGAGCAAGGCCGGATACGTTTGCAAATCAATCTATTTTTACAACTATGAAAACTTTGCTACTATCAACTAAAAGCCAATGACCACTAACAAAAAAACCATTATATACCACATCAAAATCAAACAAAACCAAACAACCGACTTCCTTACAAAGATCCGTAGCTACTCGTTCATTAAGCTAGTACATTATATATTACATAAAGTTTCCTCTGCTGCCGGGGGTTACAACATCTTGTAACCAGTTGATCTAGTATCCGACGGAACATTGCGCATTACCGTGCAGTATTAGATAGGACAGATAATTTCCGCCATCGTTACCGAGACAGAACACTTCCAATTACTAAGTAGAAAATCATTATAATAGGATATTTTACTGCATAAATAAATTGAAAATCTATTTAGTCCGTCCGTAATAATATTGAAAAGTAATGGACACGTATTTTTTTTTATATTGAAAATGATAAAACGCTTCCAAATTCGTGAGTGGGGGGCTTGTGACGTCATTACGCTTGTAAATTGTAACGACCGAGTGACGTTTTGTGATTTTTAATATCGTTGTATCTTCGTCAATTTTAGTTTACGTGACAAATAAAAAAATACGGGTCAAATATTTTTTAATAATTTATATTTCGTACTAATACATTTTTTGAGAAAAATAGCCTATTAGGCGTAGGTACTTTTTCCAACTATTTTAGGGTTGACTTTGCCCGGGTGACTTTGCACGTGCGCCTCAAAGACTTTTTAGCAATTTGACGGGCCTTAGAGGGCCAAAGCCTGCCGGGGTCGCGGGACTGTCTCATCAGGTAACCGTGACCCTGGAAGCAAAGGGTTATTGAAGGATCACGGTGGATTTTAGTCAGTACAAGTCAAGTAAGTACAAATTTACGACGGTAAAAAATTGTTGGCTTTCAATCTAACTTAATGCAGTTTTCACAGTCAAGGGGTTGTTTGGAGGACTTATACGATGTCGGATGTCCTATGATTATTATGATTATTAGATATGTCCTAGAAAACAATAAGAAAATGCACCAAAAATTCCAAAATACACACTGGAATTCAATAAATTACTAGTTACTACCGCAACCCAAAAAAATTGATTGATTTACCACTCCACTAAAAATACCTGTTACAAACCCGTACCATAATATTATTATAATCACACAAACTAACTGTACTAGATAATAAAGCAATAAATAGCTTCGTTTATACTCCAGTAACAAGTACTGGCGTCGTCGGGTGCCTCTCTATAAATCATGAACGCCACCCAGAGAGTGGAAGTCCAGTATGAAGCTTAAGCTGTGCTTACATGGGTGATTATTGCTCGTGATAGAAGAGCAATATTGCCAAATATTGCCTGGGGGCCAATTCTCGGAGCCTTCGAAAAATGGCGACAAATTTTAAAAGTTGTCGCCATTTTTCGAAGGCTAGCGTTAGAGTTCAGTAAAATTTGTCGAAAAAATGACGTCATTAGAAATTTTTGTCGAGTTCGACACCATCTCTAAAACCGAGAATTGCCCCCCTGTTCAGCACTAGCGACCCGCCCCGTGCGTCGCTACGTGTTACAAAAAATGTGATAAATGAAGAACCACTCGACCGATTTTGTGCAAACTTCACATAAATAATCTACTAAATAGTCCATCTATTTAATAGCATTTGGGTTTGGATAAGTGAGCCCGTTCTTGAGTTATAAAGTTACAACGAAAAGTGGCATTGATTTTTGTATTTATAGAAAAAGAAGATTTTATCATAATCATCATCATACCAGCGGTAAGACATCCACTGCTGAACATACACCTCCCCTATAGACTCTCAATAGGACCGGTTGGAAGCGGCTTGCATCCAGCGTGATCCTTTGGTCTTCATGAGATCGTCAGTCCACCTTGTGGGTGGATGGACCGACGCTGCTCTTGCCATATTGCTACTGATTACGGTTATCTCCAAGCCTCACGAAATGGAGATCGATCTTCTTGCCATCAATTAGGCGCATATTCGAATTTCGTAATGGCTACTGAGATTTCATGATAGAGAAACCCTATAAAACTGTAATTACTTGACTCAGGAATATAACCAAGGATGTTTAGCAGTTGTCCTTCCGAGCGATAGACCAATGAGGCAGGCCAGAGGTAGTAGTTATATGGAACCCAAGATCTCCGGCATAGCAGTCAGGGTCACTAACCACTAGACTGTCTAAATATAAAGTAACATTGAACCAATTGCTTTAGTTGCAACCGATATGTGAAGTGATTTCAGCGATTTAGGGCCATATAGAACCGATAGATCGATATGAAGCAATATCGAGCTAAGTGTCATACGAAACAACTTTCAAAACTAGACACACACCCACTGGATATTAGGGCCTGCAGAACCGGTACTTTTTAAAGACCCGGTACCGGATGTTCGGTACTGGAGTTGGAACCGGGATTTCCCGGGAATTTCGGTACTTTCGGTACTCGCGTACAAATCGCTATTAACATATTGTATGAAAGGCACGAGTGTTGGCACACTACATATAATTATCTAAATCGGTTGAATAATGTCCTCATTACAAAAGTGGGATGGTGCAGTTCAAAAAACTTCGTTTTATTCGTAAATCTATAATTGACAATAATCATCAGTACACAATGCATGAATTTGCTTGTCAGTATTTTTCTTTTTAAATAATTTAAATAATTATATTATTCTGTACAGACCAATAACTTGTATGTGTGGTATTTAAGCTGTAAATTCAAGTTGGTTATTATAAATAAATAAATAAACAATCTCAAGGAACCTTTAAATCCTTTGCATATATTTTAATGAAAATATATCAATCAGAACTTAATTCCTAGTCTTTTTTGAATTAGAAAGAAGCCTATCTTTGTCACGTGATTGCTTTGTTTTTTCCTCTATACAACTTTTACGTCACTTAATCACTTTGTTCCTTCCACTATAAATAAATATCATTAAGCAAACAGCAAAACAACACTAGTTATAATGCTTTATCGAAGTGAAAAATATAAAATTCAATAAAATTTTAATGTAGAAAACGCGATTTTCTTTAAAATAAAGGAAATATCATTAAAAAAAGTAAAAGCTTTTTAACCGACAAAAAAAGGAGGTTCTCAATTCGACATGTATATATATATATATTTTTATGTATGACCACGCACAACTTTTCCTAACGTGGTCCGATTTCAAAAATTATTTTTTTGTTGGAAAGAGTATATCTCAAAGTTGGTCCCACTTAAATTTCAAAACTAAAATCGGCCTTTGAGGGTAGTAAAAAAGGAATTAATTGTCAATCTTCCTACAGAATTTTCAATTATGAACCGATTCTGTTGAAATAAAGTTGACAATCGTAGTTCTGAGGACATTATTATATTGCAGAGATGTGGAGAACATAACATGTTGGCGTCACCATCATCAGATCAACTCCAGATCCCTGTTATTTTGTGAAGTCAGTACCAAGAGTTCCTTAACAGTTAACAACAGCTATACCGTGTTTGGGCTCATTTCACTTAGCTTTATGAGAACTTTAGACCTAGCTGAGGTATTATTGCCATCGAGGGTCTGAGGATGGGGACGGATAGCAGGGGCAAGAGGTCCTCAACAGTTAACAGCACCTTTATCGTGTTTGGGCTCATTTTACTAGTTTTGATGAAAACTTTATATCTAGCTGGGGTATAATTGTCATCAAGGGTTTGAAGATGGTAACAGAGGGCAGTAGCAAGAGATCCTTAACAGCTGGAGTTGATCTGATATTGGTGACGCCATCATGTTATGTTCTCCACATCTCTGTTGTAATAATATATATGACACGAGATAGGAAACTAAGTAAAAAATAAGTCCTTTTAAAAAAAAATCAAACCGACGAAACATCGAACTGAAAAGCGAAAAATAACTTTTGAGGCGGCGCCAAAGAAACAATCAACGAATAGCTACGACGAGCTAAAATTCTCATTATTTAATAATTAAAAATGTTTTATGTTAATAATACTGTTAAAAAATAGTTAATTGGATATGATTTGTTGCGTTATATTGAAAAAATAAGGAAAATAAAAAAGTACCGAAAGTATCGAAAGTACCGGGACTACGGGATGAAGAACCGGTACCGGAATTTTTTTAAAAATCCCGGGATTTCCCGGTATTTTCGGTACCGGGATTTCCCGGTTGCAGGCCCTACTGGATATTCGGCAATTTTTGTTTGGATTCAGTTTGCAAATTCAATACAGGATATCAATTATATCGCAGTCATTATTATCGTGCTATGTGGACGGCGAGTAGGTAATGGGTGACTCGCTGTCCGATTATGGATCATGTCCAGGTCAATAGCGTACTCCACGCGCACCTCAAAGAGCTGCCAGCAATCTGACAGAAGGACTGCCTTATCGTAGGTAACCCCGGAACGTAAGAGCTATTGAAGGGCACCGTGGATTTTAGTCATTACGAATATGACAGTCCCATCTCGTACGTCCTTTAAAAAAAAAGCATTAGTCGATTATTTATATTTATAAATATGTTCCATTATACTGTGTATAATGTTGCACCTACTATGTTTTGTCTCTGCATCACCCTAAAGTGGACTGGTAGAAAATACCAAACGCTTTTCTAATTTATTTTTTTAATTCCATAGTTGAACAATGTTCTTTTACTTTTGCATAAAGTTTTACTAAATAAATAAATTTCTTGTCCATGTAAATGTATCTTAAATAAAATAGAAAAGTCTAGTCTGGTTCTTGATATTCACAAAAGTAGTGCGTTAAATAGTAGCAACGGATTTGTCACAACAAGAATAACATTAATTTTATTTTATGACATTATTATTAATTAAAAATTCTGATTTAATTAAATTTGCCATTTTACAGATCTCGATCTAATCTGATGATCAAACGGCGAAAGACGACACAAAAATTAATTTTAACTCATAATATCTTTTATTTATCGTTTATCTAATTAATAAATCGTAGCCGAAGATAGTTTAAATTATTTATGACTAATCAAATTTCAAAATATTTTTCCCATAAAATATATAGTAGAAGTACATTTAAATATAATTTATTCTTAAACTAGAAAAAATCTCCATTGAAACTTGTTTATCAAATTTTGGGTTTATCAAATTTTCATCCCAGAAAGCTGTGCAAAGATATTTTGGCGCGTGAAAATTTTTTTTTTTACGTGGTAATATCATCAGACGAGTCCTCCCACCCCGGGCAGGGCGGGAGGGACTGTCAGACTTGTACTGACTGAAATCCACGGTGTCCTTCAATAGCCCTTTATGTTCCGGGGTAACGGTGATGGTATAAGTCCCGCGACCCCGGGCGTGACAAGGTTTGGAAAAAAAACCTGTCTATAAATAAGATTTTTCTACCAGAACGCCCTATGTAAGTACACGATAAAAATGGTATTGCACATTCAGAAATTCTTATACCACTGTATTTCAAATTCCAAAGCGCCTACAACATAAATAAAGCCAATTACTCACTTACGCGTCTATAAGTATTATTGTAGGTGCTTATAACAATGTTTAATAACATTGCAGACGTTAACAAATGGATGTTATAATTAATTAGGTTACCGCTATTCTCAATGAAATAACGGTAAAACAGGTGAGTATAATTACAAATAACGTTAAATGATGGCGAAGATCGGAGAAACTCTAATCACATTAGTTTAATACGCAATTTGACTGAAAGTATCTAATTAGTCCGTCAGAATATTAAAATTATTTAACCAGTATTGGCCGACATGTTGCGTAGACCCTAAGTAAAATGGGATAAGGACAGGAAGATGATGATGATGATGATCATAAGGCCGTATTTTCTTTTAAGTAAACCAAAATCAACGAAGAAAATTCGTCAACCTTGTACAATTGCTACTGGGTTCTGACGTCATGAGATGAGATGATGAGATCCTTGAGTGCGATGCTTTTTTCAGTTTAATAATACTTTTAAACAAATTTGAAATCATTCTATAAATAGGCAAAATACATAAATAATAGATATGAACATCATTAAAAAGGAATTCCGATCATAAAAAATATGTATACCTGAATGATTAAAAAAAGTTGCTTTGACTGCATTATTAAAATAATAATCTATAGATCATAAATTAAATAAAAAATAACTTCTTGACATAAGAATGACATCAATTTGAAATATGGATAATAAATATAACATTGTTATTATACCAATAATTTCACGCCATAAATTCGCTTCTGGATATTAAACTCCTTTTTCAATTACCTAACGCATTCAATGATTTTCTATTGAGGAGCTCGTGGCTAAATAATTACAGCCGCACAGGCCGATCTACCGGGTTAAGCCGCGCTTGATGAGGTTGGTCTGTGGATGGGTGACCATCTGTCATAGCGAGTTTCTTCCGTGCCTCGGAAAGCACGTTTAGCCGTTGGTCCCGGCTGTCATTTGTGAATCTTTGACAGTCGTTACTGTTAGTCAGAAGCTCTACAGTCTGACAACCAGTCTTACCATGGGGTATGGTATTGCCCAGTTACTGGGTTGTGGAGGTCCGACAGGCAGTCGCTCCATGTAAAATACTGATATCCAGCTGAATCTGGTTTGACTGGAAGCTGACCCCAATATAGTTGGGAAAAGGCTAGGCAGATGATGATTCAATGATTTTCTATAAGCGGCTTATGAAATGATTGTAAAGGTATGCGTTCGTTAAATTAACATAAACATTCATTCTTACATCATTATACGTATGAAAAGAATACCTGTGCCATTAAATCACGCCCACTTCTAATCAGCCGGGTTGCAAAAATCTAAATTTGCATGACACTAAACAATAACGTATAGCAAATATGGCAGGACCGGTAGCATGGTGCGTCGACAACGTATGCGGAAAATCTCGCAATGATTACGAATACAGATTTGTAGATGTTCTGTACTATATCATCTGGATCTTACTGAGAAAAGCAAAAAATTGCTGATTGTGTGTCGAGGATAAAGCCTTATAATTATAAAAACTTTCAACATAAACTGTAACAAAGTTGCTAAAAAAAAAATTCTCATTGTTACTAAACTTCCAAACAAATCCCATTACAATTACATAAAAACTCAAAGCATTTCAAATTATTGGTACAAAAACACATAATGACGAAGATGATTTCGTAGTGAGTAACAGAAGTATTCGTAAAACATTTGCGAAACCCCAGGCGTTCTCCCACGATCGGGCACGCGAGTTAGAAACACGTGTACACCTCAAACCGGTCATTCCTTTCTCTAACATCATAATAAGCGTAAGGGACAGGCTGAAACAGCCCCCAGCTAAATCCCAGGCTGTCTGCCAGAAACAACAGATTTTGGAATTCCTCCTCTTTAGTTGGGTAATTGTTTGAGCCTCCAGGGCTTCTCCCAAAGCGTAAAAGGTGCAGTTACGACTCTAAACAGCGTCCCACGCTTTAATGATACAAATGTTTTAATAGCCCCTTTAAACGATAAATGCCACTGTCATAATAAAACAGAATTGGAGCAAAGCACGCGATTTAAATAATCTGGGAATGTGCTAACAACTAACGGACAATGTAAACGTTTTCAAGAATTCAGATATTGAATTTGAAAATCCATGTCATATTCTGCATTGGTAATATGATCTCAATGACAAGCAATAACTATAATAACAGATTTTATTTCACAAGGAATTCAAACTAAGTCTTGGTTACTGGGACATTCGAGTGCAATACAATTTCTTCACTCCTTTAATACACCTATAAAAATTTGACGGCGGTATAAACCGTATCGTAAAGGACAAGATCGGATCGTCGGCGTTTGATTGTGGCATTACGAACATGATCATAAATTAGGCGATAGTGATCTTCACAGGACACATTACAACGACATACGGACCGCCGAGGAGCATAAAGAGATGTAAGAGGCACAGACGTTGCAAATATTGGAATAGTGCCAATGGGATGTAAAATAAATGCAATTCTTAGTATTATTTAGAGAATAATAGTGAATAGCAATGTGTAATGCATTTACAATTTGCTAGGTTCATTCCCCTCAGACCTTATTTGTAGTTTCGCCGTAATAGTATATTTATAGCAAAGGGGACACTTGTATCATTCTAAAATTCAGTCATTGTCATTGTTGAAATCCTTCACAAATCAGAAACATAAAGCATTTTAGAAATCTGATCATGTTAATGAATACCGAAATTGGATATCCCAATCAAACTTATGATTATTTATGACAATAAAACTACCGTTAAAGGCGTCGATTTCGAGGTGTCAGATAAAATTTCAATGGCTGCAACCAGATCGTAGGCTCCTTTTATAAGGAGTAGAATAACAGGCTAATAAAGATACGAATGACAATCAGTTGTACGAATGGGCATATTATATTAAGTTTTATTGATTTCTTGTTAGGCTAGACCTAGTTTTATCAATTTAATTGGTATCATTAAAGCGTCATCAACCCAGTCTTTTCCAAGTGTGTTGGGGTCAGCTGCCAGTTCGACCAGCTGCGTTTGAAACGCTTTTTAGCAATGATCATTAAGTTTATACAAATCAAACTTTAAATAGACACAGATTTATGAATACCGCTATTTTTTTGCTCCGAAGTCTTTATGATAGTTTCCATACAAAGGTGCACACACGTGCCAAGCAGATGTTTGGAAGCAATCCATCTGCTATTTATGCACCCTCGGGGAATGTCAATGCAATTTGCTGGAGTGTTTTGAAATGCAGGGGCAGTTAAAAGGGATGTTTTAGAATTTTTGATTAAGGTATTATTGTTGGATAAAAAATTAAATATGGAATTGAATTCGGTTCGGGAGTTCATGCTGATGAAAGAGAATCAATAGTGAAGGAAATTAAAATTCACTAACTTCAATAACAATGAAAGAGACTACGTGAAACGTAGCGTGCTACGTTTTTTTTTTAACAAAATGAGAATGTTATCAGAGTTGATAGGAATCTTTTGTTAAGTATTGCAGATACCTTTGGAAAACATAGTATTTGTCAACAATCATTAAGATAAAATAGCACTGAAGCAAGTCACTGCAACTGACTAACCAAAGAATACAAAAAAGCAGAAAGCGGCCGACCGACGACAGTAGCAAAGAGATAACTCAAAAAGGAGTTTAATTTGATACTTTAACTGAATTCAAAAGCATGTCCTTGCAAAGTAAGCACAAAGCCTTTGCCATTTTATTGCACATTCATCCATATAAAGAATGCTGACGATGTAAAATAAGGTAATGCAGGGTGCGGCAGCTATAAAGAATTGTGACAAACAAACAAACTTTACGACTGCAAATAGAAGTTATTCATCAACAATGACATCGACATTTACATAATTAGCAACAAATTGTTCTGTCTGAAGTGAAGAATTGATAATTATTTTTCCATTTGAAATTGAAAAACATGTTAGTAGGTTCCTACTGGTACTTAGATGTTTTTCAAATTATTTTGTTACCTCTCTGACTCTTTGCTGTATTTTACTCGCATACGAAAAATACAATTATCGCTATCTAGGTATGGAATACAGGAGTTGACGATGACATTTATTAATATGAATATCGCCACGTTTATGACTTCTTCTTTCAGGCATAAATCTTTCGGTATCGCTTCACCCATCAAAATTGCAATCTTCAGTTGCTTTTCACCATCGTTGTAACTGATGCGATCTTTTGGATGTCAGTCTACTCCGCTTTCTTCCTCCGTACTTTCGGATCGCATATCTTCACCGTCAATCTATACGCTGTACACCAAATGTCTTTTAATTTCAATATTCCCAACAAAAGAAATTTCACTTTTACGACTACGAAACCTTTTATCTTTAGACCTTTGTATCTCCTTTCTCCCAATTACTTGATTGATGTTATGACGTTCAATCAATAGACGAATTATTTCAAGACGATAATATTGATGAACCTTACCCTTTGATAGACGGATTGACAGTGAAACAACATCCGGTTGTAAAACTTTCATACCTGTTCAAGTTTTGCACAAAAAACTATACACACGCAGTTGTTAAATTGCGAAATATGAAACGCAACTTGAAACTTTATTTCTTTGACAGTAAAAGTTAATTCAACAGGTGGTCAATGGTTAAAAAAACACTTTTGCTGCATTGAAAACCGATATTAATATCGAGAGCAAAAGTACCAATTAATATTCGACAGAGGTTTGATAGCCATCATAATTACCCGCAGACTTTGATGGAAGACTGTCGTTTCGAGATACAGTTTTTCGATCGCATAATTAATATTAACCGTATCTAAATTACAGGTTCGCAAAATAAACTGTTTTTTAACTTAATAGTAGGTTATCCTCATTGGATATTGGAGAATCAGCAAAAAATCTATTAGATTAGTCCGAGGCATCTATTCAAAAAATAATCGAGTTTTGATTCATCGATAAAATCAAACACAAATCGATACAACATAGCCTGTAGCGATTGGTGCGTAATGCGAGCCGTGTAGAGGTGTGTATAATTTTACAAGCAGTACAATAACAATCAATAGATGGGCAGAACAGGTCCCACACTTGCGTATCAACTTTTTTTGTAGGCTGGAGAAAGCGAGTCGCCGAAACGAGCCAGCGAGACGCCAACGTATCGGAAAGATTATCAATTAAGATTTATGTCGAATATCGATATCGGAAAAGTCACGATTGGAAATGGGACGACACGAAAGGCGAATTCGAAAGATGATTTCTGTTGCAATTAGTATTGTGAAGATTGATTTGATGAACACGATACAGGTCATCAACCGGTGGTTTTTTGTCAAATGAAGTCGTGTTTATTTGCTGTAGAATTGACAGAGCTATGTGAAATAAAAAAAATATGTAGGTATTTTGAAATTCTCACTCACATTTACTTAATCTACAAAATTTTAAACTCGTAGACAAAGCACTATGGAACATTACGTCACATAGTCATAGTCCACATTAGTGAAACTATCGGGACCTTGGCACGAATGTGGTGCAGCTTGTGACGGGAGCACGAAGTAATCCGATTAAAGTAACTCACGATGCGTACGTTATGTTATGACTACCGCAAATTGCCACCAAAATATGAAGCCTTTAACGTAAGCGGCCTAAATATAAAAATGTTGAAATGAGGTGCTTATGAGGCAAATGATGGTAATTTGCAGAACATACTTGTGAATGAACAAAAGAAAAATAACCGAACGAAATATGTAGGAGACTGAGCAAGTTTGTGTTTCAAGAAAATATTATTATTTACCAAGTTTGAGCACAACTAACTGCCGGAGAAATTGCCGAAGAAAGAAAAACAATAGAGAGCAAGAGAGATAAGCAGAGTTCATGAGGAGAAAGAGATAAAGAGACTACTTCATATAAAATCAAACAGTATTTTTATATGTAGATGTTAAGGTAATGCCTTTCAAGTAATAATTATATGACAAAGACAAGCTAACTGGACATTTTAAAACATAAAAGAGCTCATTACCCATGTCTCTAATTACTGTTCTATGATCAGTAGGTGAAGGATACTATTTAATTACATAAGTAGGTATAATTATCACACTAAATTCTATTAGCAATTACACATTGGAGCCGTATTTGGCCTCCAGTCTACTACAATTTCGCGTATTGGCGAAGACTTTTACTGAAATGCTAGGAATAATTATGTAATAACTATAAGGTAATGATACTGCTACATATGAAAAATATCACATAATGTTAAATACTGGTATTCAACTGCGTTTGGTAAAACTGGAAGCCGACCCCAGCATACAAGAAGGAGGAAAAAAATACGCAGATGATGATGATTCTACTTCTAAACTAATGTTATTGATTACACTTTCAGTCCTATCTTTACCTTCACGCTTTGTGTCTGATGACATTAAGCTTTGAATGATCCACGCATTCTGACATCTGGACAAGGAATGACCCACAGATGTGACACTGGCTCTGGGGAAAAATATTAGTCACAGCACAAACACATGTTGCTCCTAAATCAGGATGTTTGTCCAAATGTTACAACGTTGTGTGTTTGTAAAATAATTAAGCAGGCATATGGATTCTGAGATTTCATGCTATCGTAAGATCTATATCGTTAGCTGAACATAGCAGATAATAATTTATTCGAATACTAGTAATGTAATGCTTCCAAAATTTAAGACTGTTTTATGTAGTACATGTCCGTTCCTGAAATAAACGATAGAAAATCTTGAGATAAATACCGTATCGGCAGTAGATACTTGCATCAAGATGAAAATCAAAGATAGTCAACAAAATCACGAGGAACCTTACAAGTTCACACAAAACAACCCCTTTATTACCAACACATAATCAACCAAGAAATCTAAATAGCACAACCCATTAAAATAGGCATTTAGACAACAAAGACGCATATAGTCCTAGATGCAAAGATAGCCATTATTTAAGTCTAGTTAAAACGCATACGGGTAAAGATTGTCGTAAAATCGATAACCTTTAGATTTCCAAGCCATGAGATATGAGGGTAGTGACGTAGGCAGCCTTCCGGACCCCAGGCTATAAGGACGAGATAGCCATCTATTTGATAGCGTACAGTATCTTTTATTTTCTTTGCTAAGGTAAGGTTTAATGGCATCAAGGAATTCTCATTGAGTATTATTATTGTTTCCAACATGCTCTTTACTTTGACCTTTTCGATGGCAATTACGTGATCCAATCAGCTGTAAGTGAATAATTAATAAATTGTCGATACTATCTCTTGCGTATCAAAATGAGAAAGAGTTTCTTGACATAAAAACTTTTTTGAAAGTTAATAAAGAACTAAAATAGCAAGCGGTTCTAAACGAAATTATCTCCAATGAAGGAGAGAAGGACGGTATCAAAGATGATTATATTTTTTACTCAAATTTAATAATAATATATTCACTATTAAATTATATTCTAAAAAAACTACTAAACTGAAGTTGAATATTGATCTTGGGGACGAGCACTCAGAATCTGGCAAAGCAATTCCAAACACTATAATAAAATAACTGTCCGTTAAAATTGATTTTACAAACTGCATAGTACTGAAAATGACTTATGATTACCGCTTAGCGATCACCTGGCGTTCTAGTGCTAATCATTTTGTGCAATAAGCACCTCAGAGAGATAATAAGTATATTATTAGCACTATAGAAGATCTAACCGCATTGTGAAATGTTAGAACACTGATTCTAAGAATATACATAATATTGAAGTGAACGATGGGAATTTTGTACAAAAGACAATCATTTCTTATGGATGTTATGAGAATCGGATATTAGATTAGAAGATATTTAGTAAATATGGGTTTGAAAGATTTAAGAAAAGATAGTGGATTGTGTGAGACATATTATGAATGAATAAGATGTGTATGCTAACGTGTGAGCTCGCTAGCCTTTAGTGTCGACCAAAAGGATAAAACAAAAACAAGTCAGAAATACGAAAGCCGAGACTTATATTAACAGACAGCGGGAGAAAGAAAGATACAAAATGCAAGAATATTAGATAGAAGTAATCAGAGATGTACTAGGCAAACTAAATTAAGAAACAACTACACAAACATCGACGCAGATACTAATGAATATCAATTTGAAAATGTCTATAACAGACCAATCATTGAACTAAACAATATTACACAAACTGGCATTTAAACCCAACAGTAAATAGGGTCTTATTAGACAAACATAAAACTGATTTAACAATAGACCGATTCGGAGCTAATGATGGTAACGCAAGCAAAACGTTTTGCACAACGGAACATCATCTATCATTTATTGTTTAGAAATAGTAGGCGTTTAGCTGATGTTATCTCATCTTCAGTCAAGGCATCGTATCGTGCAGACTCCCACGTGAGATGGGAAAGTGAAGAGGATTTTATAGATACGGGTTATAAGAGCATTCAGTATTTGTTACTCGATAAATCTTTTACATTTGCAATGATAGCTATAATAGCAGAAGCAGTTTAGATAAAATGACCATACTGACTTTCAGCCGGTGTAGAATTTAAATTGAATAATAGGACAGCTTGCTATTATGTACCAATAACATGTGGCCCTCGTGCAGTAATTTGGGACAATCTTTTATCATACCTACCTACAGTCAACAAAGAGTAGGATGTTATTTCTTCGGACAACGCGTAGGTTGATGATATTTTTTCCTTTTCATTAAATTACATGATTTCGTCCACAAATACTTTAATATCTTATTTTAAAATCGTTGCCACCCAAATCCCGAGTTGTTATATGATGCAATCCCAATGACATCTTTGTAAAAAACGACATCTTTATTTTCATGAAACCTTATATTTAAGGTTGTGGAGCTTTTTTAGGGAATTCTTTACAAAAATGTTGTCATTCAATTTCGTCAATCACTTGTAACTTTAGCCATACAATCTTCAATTTAAAAGATAACGAAGTTAATTGCATTTCATTTAGACAACGAGGTTAGTTGTTAAATACTGGCGACATACATAAAGTTTGTTTTAAAAAACAACAAAGCGATGAGTAATTGCTTTCAAAACAAAATAGTGTTTAGAACTATAATAGCGTGGGATGACATCTCTATTGTGAATAGTGAATTACAACAAACATTAACAATGGTAGTTCATTTGTTCAAATCAAACCTAATCCGAACAAAATTGATTACACACAATGAAGCTAATTAATAATTTAATAACGAACTACGATTTAACAAAGCAAACCTTCGTATGAATGATTCAAAGCAATTAAAATTTAAAGAGTTGTCACATTTAAAATCTTCCAAATTACAAACTTACAGCGTTCGAAAAGCCAACTAATCAGTAAAAAGTGGAGCATCGCGTGGATTCTCAAAATTTCAATTAACGTCCAAACTCGTCAAGCACATACAAAAAATGGTTCGAAAATGTTAATCGGTTATTTCAAATTCGTACTGCCAATAAATTCCGAGCCAACAGACTCATTTAATTTGCAATGCCATACAAGAAGGATTGAATTGTCAACACGACTTGCAGTAAGCCCGGTTCAAGCTACCAATCAAGCTTTACTGCATTATAATCACGAAACGGCAGACAGAATTTTAATGACACACTGCCTACGCAAAAGAAAGTGAGAGTGACATACGGACCGATGTAATAAACATTTTTGTTAATGGACTAACTTAGAATGCCAGCACAGAAAACGAAACCTAAGCCATGATCGCATACATTTTAACTTTTAAGTCGTGACCAAATTGTGTTTCAAATGTTAATCCCACGCAAAAAATATATCTACTTTCTAGCTATTGATAGTGTATTTTGTAATATCAAATATTAAATTGAGAGCAAAATCGATCACGGTCTAAACAACATTTCTAATTTTCAATACAAAGAATGTAGGCAAACAATGTACTTTCAATCTGACATCTACAATATGCTCAACGTTAAAGCGAATGATACAGTCGGAGGCAATGCTAAAATAATTAACAATGCAAAATGAAATTCAGATACCAAGTAACTAACTGCAACAACACTATTACAAGAATAGCCCAGTTCATTTCCAGTTAATCAAACGAACAACGCAGCGCCAGTCAAACAAATAGACTTGTCAGCAGATAGTTTCTTAATCTAGGAGGCGTAGGCGATGCAATCTTAGTACGGCCATCAACAGCCTACCTATCAGACAGGCGTGAATAATCCACCATGTTACACATGTAACATTCGTTCCTACAGGGTTGCCAGACAACCAGTTTCTCCCAACATTTAAAACAGATATAAATCTATTTATAAATATAATGCCATTATGAAGTGATCTCACAGACACTCGTTTAATGGGATAAAAGGATAAGTAACGTCGCTCAAGACAACCCTGCAACAGTTTTGAAATGCTAACGTATCGCAAACGTCTAGATTACTGTTGCTAATGTATAATATCTTACACAAAGTAAATTACGGACATTTGTCGCGCTGAATGTTGATAAATGTTTGAGTCTAGCTGATATTAAGTTGTCAACGTTTTTTAAAGCCAGAACACTTATCGAAGAAAGATTATTTTTAATGAATGTATACAATTAAGAAGATGACTATACAGGGTGAATTTTTCAACTGGGCGTGGATGGCTACTTTCGAAACTATGAGGAATATCGAAAAACGTTGAAAGGAGTCTCGAGGCCGATTTTGACGAAAACTAAAACTGCATCATTGGATTTTAGAAAAATCTAAAATCCTGGTCAGGAATCGAACCCGCTGAATTTGAAAAAAAAATCACACCCTGTATTATTATACCGTTCGATAGTGTTGCTAATAAGGATCAAATTCTGGGAAGTAATCATATACGGAAAACTTAAGGAAAACGTATAATTACAAAAATACTGATTAATCTTCAAGGCAAAGACTGTACATATTTGAAACATAAGTTTCCGTTTCTTCTTTAAAATAATGCTATTTATAGTTCAACTCAATAATGTCGTATTGCTAAGTACAGTGGAATTGTTGAAACGTCAAATTCAGTGAGACATTGTAAACGATGAAATTTTATAATTTCGAATAAATTATGGCTCAGTAGATGTAAAGTAACATCGAAAAATAGCAATTTCATAAATATCAGCCATTTCCTTAAGTTTGCCGTATATGATTACTTCCCAGAATTTGATCCTTATTAGCAGCACTATCGAACGGTGTAATAATACAGGGTGTAATTTTTTTTCCAAAATCAGCGGGTTCGATTCCTGGCCAGGATTTTTGATTTTTCTAAAATCCAATGATGCAGTTTTAGTTTTCGTCAAAATCGGTCTCGAGACTCCTTTCAACGTTTTTCGATATTCCTCATAGTTTCGAAAGTAGCCATCCACGCCCAGTTGAAAAATTCACCCTGTATATCATTTTGGAAAGGCCATGTAACGGAAGAGGAAACAATAACTGATATCAACCAACACGATTATGCTAAGGATATATTCGTAGTAAGAATAGAATTCGCAGACGTCATTAAAATGGAATGTGTGTTCCAAATCACTAGTCACAAATAAAATTGCAGTAGATAGTGATTGAGTTTTATTTATTAATAATAAGAACAAAGTAGCCATTCTTCAACGATACATTGACCGGCACTGAAGAATGAGACTAGAATAATGACTAGAGATATAATCTTGAACATGAAGATAGGTAATAATGTTATAGTTACATGTGGTTAAGCTTACGGTGTATCTTCAAGATAATAGGAAAGAGAAACATGGATAGTGATTTATGTACCAACTGTACACGTTTTCAAGCAAATCAGGTCGGTTGTAGAAAATTATGTTGCAGGCGAGAAATAACCATAGAAATCATACTATTATGCCATGCTTTGAAATAATAAGAGATTTTGCAGGAGCAGCTATAATAACGGTGGCTACTAGTTTTATTGGAATACCCATTGAAAATAAAGGTGAGATATTAACGATATTAAGACGTTATGTAGAGAATTTGCTATTCATAACCGCATAGTCGGATCCAGGAGGTTAAAGGCTGATTATAATAACAATGAATTATTATAAAAGCAACGAGTAACCTCGGTTTGACAGGTAACAGGTCCTGCAGTTGTCACCAATAAAGCTTTTATAAACCTAGCAATTCAGGTAAGGAATGTCAAAATAGAAGAAAAAGAATACAAAACACACATTCCAAATCAAGCCAAGACATTAGAGCCTCTAAACAAAAAGCAAGTCTAGGAAAAAAAGGACGTGGTAACGGTTCATTAACATAGATACTAGTAGAGCAGTACGCAGTGTGCAACAGGTCCGCGATGAAGCGAGCGCCGATATGCAAATGTTCCTACCCGGTGGTCCCTGATGCACCACGCTAGATATTGCACTGCCTTATTCTGTTTCGGAGTTTTTATTCTTTATTGCACATTGTATAGCGTAAAAACATGTGCAGTGAAAGTTTTTGCAAGATAATTTGTGGATTTGCAAAATGACTGGATCAGGTTTATACAGCCGAATGCTAAAAATGCCGAAGAGAAACATCTTTGGGAAACTTGCATGTATTAGAACTAGGAAATCGAAGACTTGGTCCCTCTCATAGAAAGCCAGTAAGATTAAGATTATGCTATGACAGTGATTGAACATATACGTCCTTCGCACTAAAAATCTTTCAATCAGCAGTCATTGTGGTGTTCGCAAGTTTAGGTCAAACACATCATAGACGACACTCAGGTATTTTCATTATTGTCTAGGCTAAAGCAAAAGTTAAGATTAAAGTCCTATTCACCTTGACGACTGAATACTCTAACATTCACAATGTCATTTTAAACAACACCTAGTATTTAAGCGGATACAGTAAGAAGTACAGTTACCACACAACTGTAATTAGAACTTCCTGCAAAGAAAGAAATGGGAAAGCAAAAACTGCAGGAACTATGGCTGAGAACAATAATTACATTAATGCACTATTACTAATAGAGCATACAAGTCATATACCCACATTTACTTCACTAGAAACACGTTTTTAAAACTGGAAGAACAGATAACTTTATGATAATGCCTGTTTTATACTACTATTTCAATCACGTCATCCTTACAAAATACATTCTCTAGAATCTAGATGGTGGAGAGCACTAAAAGAGACAGGGAGACAGAAAGGAAGAGAGGGGGAGAGAGAGGGAAAAGGAGAGAAAAAATCACTCCGGGCGTAGTTCACAAGATAAACGTGGTCCTACAAACAAAAAGCTACTTCAATTAAAAACATGTAGATATATGTAAGAACATACAGCTTCCGAGAAACATCACAAGAATAACTCGACTACCTTTTTTTCATGAATAGTCAAGTGAACTGCAAAAGGCTTTACAAAGCAGCGTCCACACAATGGGGTTGATTAATAAAACATTGTGTACTGTGTACACGGTGCCTATCTCGTATTCACTATCGTGTACGATTGGGTCGCGGCGCGTGCACCTCCAACCCGCGGAGCAGACCCGTTTGTGGGTCACAACGAACAGCTTTCAGATATTTGCATATTATACACTTGTATGTTGATCATCATGTTGTATACGTAAAGAGACAGCATCTACGCTTAAAAGGAGAGAAATTATAAACACTCTACGACGGAACAAATTGGACGTCTGTTGATGTGGATAGGTAGGTGAAGGCTGCATTTTATCTGATTTCTATTTATTTCTGATCAGTGTAGCTTGTTTTCTTCCTATCAAACTTGTAGTAGGTATCCTCTGTCTAGCCATTTCATCAAAGACACAGGGGCTTTTACTTTAACAGCCTAGCTATTTGCATTTACAGTCATGATGATGACGTCTCTTCTCGATACCTACACCAAAGTGTTACGCTAGTTCGTACGAAACATCACAAATACCGTGACAAAACATCAAACCTAAGGTTATGGGAGAGTTGACAAAGTACTCATAAAATATTTGCACCAAGAAGAGACTTGAGATTGACTCAATCTATGCAATTCCATAAAATCGACATTAGTTACGGTGAACGGCCGATCATGGGGACGCAGCATTCGTGACCGTGGATCGCTCAATCATACAGAAATCGGAATATTCGGAAAATCACAACCTGTGAAGAATTTGTAAGAAATGTCATGAGCTGAACTAATTTTGTGTTGAAATGTAATATCCAAGATAACCTGCCAAACAATTGTTGTTGACAGATTTCCTTAAATTGCACCTTTTAATCCACCGTTAACCACCTAAATGGTCAATAGGTTAAGATTTCAGACGAATTATTTAGTCACACCGCCGAGATCAAAAGCAGAACTAACGAAGTGTCAAAGCTACTTTATATTGCACTAAACCACATCAATAACATTCAGTTAAAACGAGGCTAACACTACACGGATATTAATACTTAATATCAGTCTTATCACAAGCCTTTTGTGGGGTTACTGGACAGCAATTATCAAAGATTTAAGCAAGCCTCGAGTGAGTCGTGACCACCGGATCTCAAATCCGTTACCGGTGGCTAACCTTGGACTATTTCCACACACCTTTGTATCTGACTGCAATAAAGGTCAATTGGAAAGTCTGCTGCAAGCTATTGTTGCATAATGTTGATAATAATATATCGTCTGATCTAGTTCTATCAGTGATGCAACCTAATGGATTCGCAAGGTTGTCAATTAATTGTAGTTTACAAGACAAATCTGTCTCTTCCATTGGAATACGAATCTGTAATCAGATTCTATGCAAAGTTTCACCATGACCATACACGAGTGATGTAACAAGTCAATGGCGCGCAAGGTCAAGTGCAAATCTAAAGCCACAGAATCGATTATTACCTCCGTATCGAATGACCGATGAGCGTAACAGTTGACCACATAAATTCTCAACATCCGTAATACGCTATTGTTTAATTTATATTGATATTTAGAGATATCAGATAGTTCATGAATAAATTAAGGTGTAACCGATCTCATTTGAATGGATACGCGGCGACGGACCGTGGCAGAACAGGCCGTTGGCTATCTCAATCGCCTCGCCTCAACCGGCTTCGTTTATGCTAATCATCTGGAATTTCTAAGACCGCACCATAAGTATTATCGGTATCACCCAACTGTGATTTGTGGGCGATCGTCGCGTCCGCCGTCCGGAAGAACGATGAGCCCAAAACTTTGTTTTTTAATCAGCAGAGGCGAGGTCAATCGGTCTCGGTTGACTATAAAATTTCTCGCCTATCAAATGCGGTGATCGAGATTAGTTTGTGGGCGAAGTAGGTGCGAAGATGCTCATTGATAATTCATAGAAAAACAAATAAGGCTACTGGTGATACGACTTTTATCTTGATTTGTCACAGCGACCGCCAAACTTCCGTACTTTCGTAGGCCCTTCGGTACTCAAAACTTACTGGTGGCCTTTCTTGTTCGGTTCCCACCCAAACTTCCTCTCAATTAGGCAAATGATGTTCCATTGTTTGCAGGTTGGTTTTTTAAAAGCCGATTGCTTCACGGTAGACAACTCATTAATTTGTTTGTAATCGGTAACATCAGTCAACCGTCAAGAGGGACGCACTCCCACGGTCGATCTTCACGCAGAACAGTTTGTTCCCAGAAAGGTAAACTTACGTTACACAATATCTATAATTAAAAAGTCAGGGACGTAGTGAAGCTTTGCAACAATGTTTTCAATTGAACATTGCGTCAGGTATCTAGTTAAGGTTCGATTGAATGCAAAGACTTCTGATTTCGGTTCAATACAGATGCGATATGTATCGAGACCGAATCAGATCCATAACTTACCTCGCTACAATACTATTATTATCAAGCTTGCAATGACTCACAGACTGATCTGCTCGAATTATTCCGCACTCCACTTTTTGCCTCCAGTTTTTACTTAGGATAATCGCAGCAATCATCGGGCACTTGTTTCGTAAGGCATCAAAATAATTGCTCCGAGAAAAATACTGCGGAAGTCGATACCGAAATTTCAAAAAGTTGCTGGTCATACATTTCCATTTTGATTGTATGAAACAAGAATAATATGAGTTTTATGAGGATAGATGGTGTGATTTAGGGGCCTCTCGACCTCGTAGACTCGAATGGCGTGACGAAAGGACAACAAAAGGGGAAAAAAAACTTAGACAATGTTGTGAATAGGTACTTGGGTGTAGTTTAATCTTACTGTCTCAAATGTATGAATGGGAGACAGTTTTGCTTTTGTTCACCGACATTATTACGGTACAGAGTCACGGCCAGCGGAAATAAGTGCGAAACTGCGACGCACCTGAGAGGTGAATCACTAATAAATGCATGGCAACCAAAATAAACGAGGACCATACGCAAATTTTTCAGTTGCGATTTTATAAATCGTTTTAGTTTGCGTGTTATTACGTGTTGACGGTTTATTCCGGTTATTTTTATAAGAATATAATTTATGAGAAATTAAACTTTTTTTCTGCCTTTTGAAGACATGTTGAATTTAATGTTATCATATTTTATAGTTGTTTTAATGTCGTATCTCAATAATCTAAAATAGGTGTGGTGAATGAAACGTAGATTTGTCAATGTAATATAAACTCAATCTAAATATGTGGTGCAAATTATGTTTTTATGTGGCTGACAGCCTGGTACAAGTTTTATTATTTTTTTAAAGTTCCTTTCTATCTATTGGTATACATAATTTCTTTATACATATATAGTGGATATTTTCCTGCACTAATGATCCAATTCATTTTTTGTTTTTTTTTGAAAGTTAACCACACTATTCCTGAGGCTATAAATTATAGTAAAATCGTACATGTTACCATTTATTACCATGCTATCACAATTTTTGTCTAGCAAGTCAAGAAAAGTAATAGCAGCAGCGTGACCAAAACGAAACACAAACGAAGTCCTGGGTACAACTTAAGCTACTATAGATGATTAACAGAATAATTTGTGGTTTTCTTCAAATTTAATCACTTGATAGATTAGATACCTAATAATAAGTCTTTTTAAATGAATCAACTTAATATTTGACACCGTACATAACCCAAAATGTATTAATTGATCAGCTAATTATATTTTCCAATAAACCGCTATCACTATGGAATGTTGCAAAAATACAAGTTGACATGCGATGACCATTCCAAGATGGTGCTCGCTTTTTTCTTAGCTTAAAGGGTCTTTGCCCTATAAAGGGACAGATAGAAATACAAAGTGACTCATACCTACGCCCCTATCCAACTTAATTAAGACCAACAAGGGGAAAGTGTAAGGTCCATTTATAAATAGAACACACATTGGATGACTCATCGCCGCGTCCGGTTGGGAGCGAATTCCTATATTTGTATCTATATTTTCAACAAATTAACGAAAATTTAAATGTAATTTTGTTTTTAATATCAAAATAACAGTTTATACAAAAGGCTTTTTAAAATATAAAAAATAAAAACTGAAAGAAGTAGTTATTAAACAAAAGAAAAAAAGTCGAGCTCTTTGCTTGGGGTGATTCTCAAAACTGCTCGGTCGCTAACGTTATGTAAGACACATTTAACTGATTTTAAACGAAGTATTTGAATGTATTTTAACTTCAGAAAAAAATCTCATATCTTCTGGATACGAACGCAGCCGCGGGCATAAGTTAGCTTGTAACTAAATCCCACTGACCTCAGCTTTATACGTTATAATCAATGTTAGAGAACCGGCTGCGATGCGCTTCCAAAATTGAGGTTTCTAACCCAAACATTATAAAATATTTTAATGTTGTTGAAAGGCATTCTTGAATGGTAGACGTCATAAAGAAATAAACGACTTCCTCTGTTCTAATATCTGTTTTGATAATTGAAACTTTCATTCAATTAAGGTCACGATTTTCACAAAAAAGGGAAGGTTTTATGTCAGTGGCTTTTTTTTATCTATCGAAGGAATCCTTCAAAAGGCGCCCGGTCTTTTGGGACAAGACCGGGTAGTGTAGGTTTTCATACAAATACAAAAACGAAGGTTTTATGCAATGTCGGTGCCTTTTTGTTGTTATCTGGGGGAAACCTTTAAAAGGCACCTGGTCTTTGGGGATAGGACCAGGATTTGTACCTAACTAAAACCATCCCGGTGATCAACATCAGCACATGGAGGAGGCAAACGTGAACTCTTAAAAGACTAACTCCAGAACACTCCTGAGCAACGCCTGTTAATGCACATTCTCGGGAAGTCTGAAGATGACTTCCCTGAGCCTCGTTGTGCATGGTAGCACGTGATGAGCGCTACCGTCTTTCCTGAGCCATGTCGGTACCTAAGTTCAGGTTAGTTTAAATGCGCAAGCGCGGCAGATCGGGTGTAACGGCAGATAGAGGGTGAAGCTCGGCGAGCGAACGCCGATCTCCCCTGAAACATTGCTAAGAACCCCAAGAGAGAATGAACGCGCAGGCGTAGGTCACGCACATGCGCAGTGGATCTAGTCTGGCGGCAGACACCGGATGAATTTCCCTATCCGGGTGAATCTCCCCTAAAAGAAATTTTCGGTGTGACGTCTATTAGGTAGAAGGAGTATTCATAGCTCAATTTATTAATTAAAGACTAAATTTGATATTATTTTCGCTTAATTTATTTCATTTTATCATTGTATATAACAAAGTAATAAGTGCCAATTTAAATCAATAGAAATAGACAATTTTGGGGACTATAATTTTGGTAACGAAAATTAAGATATCAATGAACCTGCCATCCCAAAAAAGGGTTCGAAAAATGTATCACTAATCGCGTTTGATCCAAATAATTATCTATAAATAATATCAAGTAAGGATTTTGTGAATGGGTGGCAGACATGGCTGGTTGGTTATGAGTCACTGACGACATGACGTCATTTTAACGGCCACCAACACCATACACTGGTATAGGGTTGCCAACTTTTTTACGAAAACAAATCTGGTTTCCCATAAAAACCATTTAGGTACATTTATAGAATTAACAAGTAATTCTTCTTTTTCTACTACTATGGAACAATTAAGACTGAGAAAACATGGGTTTTTGAGTTCTTAATTATATCAGTCCTAGTTAAAACCATATAATATTTTAGCGTCCTAAGACAAGTACAATATCTAAGAGACAATTAGAAAAGCATGGTCATGGACTCACTGAGCATATTCAAGGGTGGGTATTGCGAAAACGATTTCCAACCCATGGATTATTCTGTTTTATGGTGTACACACACCTATATAGCCAGATAATAGTGAAACATTCAAACTTTTTAGAGTGTAGTTGGCAACCCTAGTGCGACATGACTCTGCTGCAGGTCCAGAACCACATGTTAATATGAACACGAGGAGAATGCTAAACGAAGGTTAAGATTTACGGATTAAAACGTAAATAACAATGAATAAAAGATGCAATTTATAGACAATAAAATGGCGATTTTAAAGCTTCAATAAAATTTTGAAGTCAAAGAAGTGAGATGGATTTTTGAAAAGAATATCCTTTTTACTGGAAGTCAAATCGAAATATATCGTTTGGAAATTAGTACAGATGATTATTCTGTAGAGAATGCTAATATATTATTACGGGAATATGTATGTGCCGTTTTCACGTTAAAATTGATGAACAAATTTTGATGAATTTTGGGGAAGTACTTGGGTAAATGTGACACTAGTGACAGTTAAAGGCATTCCTAGGATTGCAAAAGTGTAATTTTAAGTGCCCTAATAAAATATCTTCAACTAACAACATTATGTGAGATTTAACGGGAGGATTAACTGATCAGAGTTTGACGAAGCAACCATTAACCAAGCCGTAATTTTACGGCTATTTTTTATATTTGTGTGGTCATGCGCTCAATAGCTTTATATTATAGTATGCAATGCAAATCTAATTGATAAGATCTTAAAATACAAACTAGCAATGAAATATTTTTATTTTAAAAATGTACAATTAAAAAACGTAACATATTTTGCATAAAGCAAATAAAAATAATTCACAAAAAATTTTATACACTTGACTCAAGAATGCATATCAAATGATATGCACATTTTATATTTTTAGTTCCTTAATCCAAATTAAGAAATATTTTGTACTGCACGCACATTAAACCATATAATAACATTATTTATATGTAAATGTATGTACATAAACGTTCATTTGAATACAAAAAACCCGGTAACGTACTTTTGTTATAGAACAAAGTAGGTAATTATTATCATTTGAGGTTAACATAAGTGTTTCTTAAAAGGTAGAAAACATTTAGAGTGCAGTCGACCGTAAAATATAACGCAATTAAATCGATTCTGTCTTTAGAAATAACAATAAATAATTGAAATAATCAATACGTTTTATTTTTATTACCCCTGACACTTATTACCCAAATGCCATCATAAAACTAAAATGGTTTCTAAAACATGAGTTCTAAAAATATAAAAAATCGTGAGAAATAATATAAAACACGATAACAGGTAGTCTACTAACGATATCAATAAACATATCAAATAAAAGTGTCTAATCTTATCTTAATATCTAGTGAGGAAAGTCCATTTAAATATAATTTAGTCTCTGGTCATAGTTCAAATCGTTATTGACTTGATATTTTGCATAAAATCCATATCATTGGCAAAAAAGTTGAGTTTTTGGGTCGTTGCTTAACAATAATTTATAATTCCCGTTGTGTTCTTCACCCAGCTTGTATAATCAACTTCACGATATAAGTACCCCCTTTAAAACAACTAAGTTCGTTACCGGACTTACGGGGGTGGTAAATTGACGAAGTTTACTTTACACCAGTTATGCACAGTGACCCGATTTCAAAAATTAAATTGTCAAGGAGACGTCTAAGATTCCGAAAAGTAAGATTAAGATCGAAAGTTAAGGACCGCTTTTCCAGATCGGTCTGTGGATGGGTGACCGAACATAAGTTTACAGAGACGACTCATGAATTGGAATGAACAATGGTCCTAGTTGTAGCTTGTAGATCTGGCTATCTGCGTTTGTGAGCTTAAAATGTTTTTAAACCCATCCAGAATACTAGAGAAATTCCTAATGTGGTGCAACGTTCAAAAATAGATCTTCACCGTTTAGCCAAAAGTCTGAAAGCCATTCTTTCCAAGGTGTTACTGCAACTGGTCTAAGGAGGCCAGAAAGTCAATCGTTCCAACTTAAAAATAGTGCATTCAGCGGTAGCTCGAAGTCGACCTTAACATAAAGGAACAGGTAAAACAGATGATGATAACAGCTACTTGACCAAAGAGAAACTTAAAGACACCGAACCTCTTTGTCGTTGAAGCGTCTGATACGAAAATAATGGTCAAAACAATGATGATGGCAGTGAAAGCGACGGAGTGCCCATGAACTATGTAATGATGGGTATCGCACACATAACCACTGTTTTGAAAGTGCTTATTCGGTGAAAGTTATTTAAATGTTAATATTTTGGAGGTTAAGGTCGCTGTCGCTGGTTACATCTCCAAATATGGTGTTATTAAAGTGTGGATACTTAATTTTGTTTTCAAGAAAATTAAGTACAACTCATTGCTAAAGATTTTCTCAATAAATATAATGATGATGACAACAACATCATCAAATGAGTCCTCTTCCTCTCAAACGAGCTCTGGGTGGAGCGAAAGGTACTGTCAGACTTGACTACTTACGATCATCAGCTGTTCTTTAAGTGGCCCTTCGCATTCTAGGACCATGGTAAGCTTTTAAGACAGTCCCGCGACCTCTTTAACTATGTGTCTTGCCTTTTCTCTATTTTAGTAGTACCTATAATCCGCCTTTCGGCGAAATACCAGAATTTTATATGAAGTGACCTGCACAACCCAGTTACTGGGTAACACAGAGGGCCTAATATAACTTTTCTAAGTTGACCCGTTATTTCGGACGCAAATCGTGGTCGATAAGTAAAGTTCATATTTTATTACCAACGGTTTAAAGATTGTTCTGATAAGATAAGGAAAACAAACCGTAAAAAATCAAATCACATCGTTAGAGTTTGCGTAAAAAAATCCTAATTGTGTTCATTTTTTGTTGAATTGAATTAGAAAATTTTAGATACAAAAATTTGCAGAATTGCTTAGCTGATTTTAACAAGTTATCTGTTTTTTGTGCTTCTCCCGAATTTCTTTGCATAAAATAGCCATTTTATGTTCAAATCAAATTTAAAACCATCAACTAATAATAAACTATCCATGTTGACCTTGTAACTTTACAATTTGACATGAAGTGATGCGGAATGCATTAATTAACGCCTTTATCCTGAAAAGTGTAAAACGACATCTGCAAAAAAAACACGCTAAACTAGATGAAAAAGCATTTCTAACATAATCTCGAAACGTCAACCAAAAACTACCAACCACACACTAATTGCCTCACCAGCTGCCAGAGATAAGTTACCAACCTCAAAAAAAAAAAACCACCATAGATGGAAATCTCAGAGTTTCTGGCCGATTATAAATAAACAAACAGTTTTAGGTAAACATCAAACAGGCTAGGCGATAGCACGTTGCGTTGCTTGCTTTCCGTTGCCCAAGTAAACAGATCAGACTCGATAATGAACCGTGTAAACATTATAATAAAGTGTAGACATGGTAATATACAACATGGAAGAAATTACTTCTATTTTTGTGCAAGCATTGAACAGGTTTTGGGGGAGGTAATCATCTAGTGACTTCTCATGTTCTGGTTGAAGCTGAAAGGAGTGCCAGTTTTTACAGACGAAAACACATTCTATTGCTTTGATTACTAACAAAGGAATAGAATGTGTTTTTATCTGTTCTAACTACTGAAAAGAGTGTGTTCCTGTGGCCCTGAAGAGCATAGGCTCTTCACTCTACAGTAACTCTTTCGAATAGTTTCGAACAATTCCTAGTAGACATGAAATGCTAACAGCTCTTTGAGGCAATGAAGTTCGACGAATTCTCGGAGAATGAATTTAATATATAATAATCTCTTAATAAAAGTACACAGAAAATAATAGCAGAGAAGTAGGAAAAAACAGTCCGGTAAGTGATTATTTAACTCACCGCCTAGGTTTCGATTACTTTATGTTCTACATGTAGTTAAACAAGACCAACTACAAATAAAATAAGCTTCCAAGATTTGACCCAAAAAAAACAACATACAGGGTAAGCTAACGAAAAATGTATACCATAAACAGTAACATCTTTCACAGCAGGCCTGTTTTATTTTAAATTGGATAAACAAACAGCGTTCATGAACCTTTCCGCTTCCCAATTACATGCTCCATGTTTTTGGAAGTCATAAGATATGCTTGTATGCACCAGGAACTGTGTGTAGGATGCTATAATGGCTGTTGAACACAACCTTCTGAATACGATATGATGTGATGATAAAATGTACCTCATTGTTGGTTTAGACGTCACAAACGCCTCTGCTGAATATGCTGCCCTGGTAATTTGTGCCCTGGGTTTAATTCCCAGATCGGACAAAGTTGGGGTATTGTCAAGATTTTATAAGCAGCAGTTGCAAATGTTCCAAAATTGAGGTTTATTAAACCGTTTTGGGGCGCGGAACTGTCTTTAATCAGAAGAACACAATGGGCAAATGAAAAAAAAACAGGTTAGTTTTTCGTCAGTCAAGTGTCAAGTCTGGCAGTCCTATCCACTCCACCCATAGCTAGGACTTGTAAGACAATTTATAACCTTAACCTTTTATGTAACTTTAGCCTGGGCAATGAATGATTCTGGTTGGAAAAGTTGAAAGCAGAAAATCTGACTTTTGAACTTTGTTTGGACTAGTTAGAAGATAAACATGTTAAAAGTCCTGACCCCTCCGAGGTGAGCCCGAGGGAGGGGGGGGCAAAGAAGGTCCCGTTTTTTGGTTTTTTGCTTATATCTCGAAAACGATGCGTCGGATCAAATTTTGTTGTACTACATAATAAAACCTCATAAAATTTTCTACAACTTTGTTGTTCACACTTTTTATCTATCTCCAATATTTGCATAGCTGTGAGCTCCGAAAAATGACCAATCTTCAAAAATGTGTTAATTTATCTGTCTCGTTCTTTGTTTTCTTGTTTATATCTTGAAAACGGTGCGTCGCATGAAATTTAGTTGTACTAGAGAATGAAACCTGATAAAATTCTCTACAATATGCCTTTCACATTTTTTATCTATCTTCAATCGCCTAGCTATGACACTCGAAAAAAGGATGGATTTTTGAGAATACACTCACAGACATATTTAACCGCCATCTGTATCTTTCATCACCCTGTTTGTTTTTGTTAACTATTGCTTAATTACTGTTTTATTTTATGTCAATTGGATACTTTGGCAATAAATTAAACACTAATACCCATTATTCGTTAGCTTAATGTGTGTCACCGAAGGGTTTTTGGAATTAAGTCGTTTTTTGACATTGTTGCCGTTGCGTTAACGTGTTAACATTTGCTGTTTTTTTCTGCCATAGTGTGTTATTGTTTAATTCTGTTTGTAGAGTTCATTTCCTGTATTTGACTTAAAAAAATGCCATTCGATGCAACTGGTGCAGCTAGGGCAGTGGTTTTAGCTGATGCCGGGTACAGCCAACGTCGCATCGCCGGTACGCTCGGTGTACCTCGAACCACGGTACGGGATGCCATCAGACGATTTTGGGAGACTGGCTCCTACACCCGGAAGCCTGGTTAAGGCCAACATCGATGCAATTCAACCCGAGAAGATCGATTCGAGATGACCGTTTCGTTGTCAGCAACGTGTTGAAAAATCGCATTTAGGTTGCTATCGAAGCTCGTACCCGTCTTTTTAAGGTGAGAAATGTCTGTGTGAGTAAAAGTACGGTTAGAAGAAGACTGTCAGAAAAGAGTATGAAGGCTTTTCGTCCAGCTCATGATCCACAACTATTCCCACAACACGGTAGAGCTAGACTTACTTTTGCGCGAGACTATGCTGACTGGACAATGGATGAATGGAAGGACATAATGGTCTCAGATGAGAGCAGAATAGCCTCAAGAGGTCCAGGTGGACAACAATATGTCTACAGATGCCTAAACGAAAGGTTTGCTCCATGCGTTATAACCGAAACAGTGGGTTAACAGGAAGGGTGCATAATTTTTTGAGGAGGCATCTCTTACGAGGCTCGTACCGATCTTGTTGTGTTCGATAGAGGCAGTGTGAATGCCTAAAGATACGTGTAGGAAGTTCTTCAAGACCATGCCATGCCTTTTGCACCATTCATTGGTTTCACCTTCAGATTAATGCATGACAATGCACGTTGTCATAGCGCTAGATAAGTCTCTCAGTACATTAATGAAGTCGGGATTCAAGTTTTACCATTGCTAGCACGCAGTTCCGATCATAAACCGATTGAGCACATTAGGGACAACCTAAAAAGACGTCTCTGACCAAGAGTAGCAGCCCCTACGACCCTGGAAGAGCACAAGACGGCTGCGGTGGAGGAGTGGAACAATATCCCTCAGTCAGATATCCAAGACATCACGGATGGATTGCCAAACCAGCTCCAAGAAGTCATTAAAGCCTGAGGCGTCAATACCCATTGTTAATTGTCTTTATTGTTTTAATTGCGACCACTTTTTTTGAAAATATTGAACCTTGACATTTTTTTTCCGATTTTTAAAAAAATGGATTAACGCATTTTTCGAGTCTCATAGCTAGGCAATTGAAGATAGATAAAAAATGTGAAAGGCATATTGTAGAGAATTTTATCAGGTTTCATTCTCTAGTACAACTAAATTTCATGCGACGCACCGTTTTCAAGATATAAACAAGAAAACAAAGTACGAGGCAGATAATTTAACACATTTTTGAAGATTGGTCATTTTTAGGAGCTCACAGCTATGTAAATATTGGAGATAGATAAAAAGTGTGAAAAACAAAGTTGTAGAAAATTTTATGAGGTTTTATTATGTAGTACAACAAAATTTGATACGACGCATTGTTTTCGAGATATAAGCAAAAAACCAAAAAACGGGACCTTCTTTGCCCCCCCCTCCCTCGGGCTCACCTCGGAGGGGTCAGGACTTTTAATATGTTTATCTTCTAACTAGTCCAAACAAAGTTCATAAGTCAGATTTTCTGCTTTCAACTTTTCCAACCACACACCCGTTTTGAGCACTCATTTACCAGACTACTTAACATAACTGACTAAAGAGTATTTCATAAGTACAGTTCAGTCTCTCCCTTCTGGCTTTACATGCGTGATGTGGTGATAAACATTCTTAAAAAAATCGTAGTGTTATACAGGGGACAGATATGTGACTAGAGTTCCGCGAATGTCATAGGATGCAAGTATAACGTTGCGCTAAGATAAGAATGAGGGTCAGAAAGCCGTGAGAATTTCAACTTGAGCAATAAAAAAAATATACAACCGTCAATTTTTTTTCGTTTATCTGTTTTTTTATGTCGCTATCTGGCTACGGTCTAATATTTGATTAACTGTTATCTAGAGGAAAAATTCAATAAATTCCGCATATGACAAATTGGGCATGCCTTAAGTAAACTTAATTTCATACCTAGGTACTTCAGTCTCAGATATCATAATTTTAATAACCACTTTTTAAATGTATGCATAATTGCATACATAATGTATACATATGGAAATTAATTCTTTACTTGTCACCTTTCGTGGGTGCAGTGTCTAAATCAATATTTACTTTGTCACATCCACTCTGTGACAACGCATAATGAGACAAGTTAATGACTATTTTTGTCACACAAGAACACATTTAAATAATGCCACACGTGTAAAAAAATATTGATTGAATAATCTCAAACGGTTCTCCGTTACAACGAACATCAAATATGAATATTTAATTAAGACTAAATAATAACGACTTTTATGTATTTTAATATTGTTCGGCCATGACACTTGAACTTGAGTGGTAACTTATGAAAGAAAAACAAAAAGTGCTCGCGTTAATTTTTTAATGAATAAATTCCTTGCAATTTGGGCTCATAACGTTTAATTATCTAAATAATAAGAAAAAATAAAAGGTTAACAACGGTTAAGTCCAGTTTGCGAACACAATTACTCAACAAAAACAACTAAATGCCAAGTGGGAAATGTCGTGCACTCACCTCATGATACACTGAAGTCATCATCTTGAAACACTTTGTTTTGTTTTGCAAAATTATAGCTTCATAAACACAATCAAACACTCATTTCACTATTCAATATAATTCGTACAATATGGCTGCCACTTTTTATAAGTTCAATAAAAAATATCTATCTGTCAAACTTCCCGCCAAGCGCGCGTAAAAAAATAAAAAGGCAAAGGCACACTGTTACGCAGCCTACGTTCCTGGCGCGTGTGACGCGTTCCGTGTTTAGGATCGGCACTGAGCGACGGGCGATAGCGGCGACTGAATGGATGACGGTGTGCCGCTCAGCTGCTACACTCAATGAACCATTCGAGTTCGGAGGTCACCGATCAACGCGACCCCATCGTTTCTGCTTCAAAGTTTCTCTATTACCCTATAAACCCCAAATTCTGTATGCGATGAAGTTGTTCAGTGACATTTGAGCGCAGCTAGTTTAACGTTCGGTTATTTACATAACAAATACTGACCTACATTTTATTGTATTCTGTGCTTTTTGTGTTTGGAATTGTTGTAATAATAGTGTCAGTTGTAATTACAGATCGAATGTATTGATGTTCAAAAAAGTATATATTACAAATCTTGTGCATCGTTGGCGACTTTGGTAGCAAAAAGCCGGAGGTATCGACCCGTTACTATCGTGTTTAGCGTGGCCAGTCGAAATGTTTTTATCGATGACAGGCAACCATCGGAGTTCGTCGACAGTGATCATTCAGATTATTTTGTCACGGAACCGGTATTATCGCCTGAGTCTGGAGCTAATGCGGTGTAAAACACGAACACTTAGTTTATCAATAATCCATTAGTCCATTACGTTAGTTCTTCATACTCGATTTGCAAAGTTGCTGGAAACACAAAATGAAAAATACTGTGTCAGAATGCTGTCTTTATCCAGTTTCAGTGGTACATTATTCATGGATTTTCTAGATGATTTCGCTCGGTTCCTTGCGGTGTTAGTTGCACAATGAAATTGATTCCTAAAAATTAGACTATGTTTAAATTTTGATTGCCAATAGATCGACCAACGGGTATTCGATGGGAAATAAATTGTATTTTGGACGTTCCGGTTGACGCGTGACCGTACCTTCGACATCAGATGGAAGAATAATATTTCCAGTTTTTAAAGTTAAAATATAAGCAAGAAGTTACAATTCAATACTTCAAGAAGAACAGAATATGAGTACAAGTACATTTTAGGTGATACCCCATCACAAAATATGAATAGAGAAGGGTCACTGATTCGTCCATCAATTTGTATAGAAACCAGTTTCAATCAACTTCCTACTTAACACATCAAGCAGCAAGCTTAGAAGCTAGCACCGGAAAACGTCTTTAACCCATCTTTACCCATCGTTGCGCAAGCGCAACATTTCAAATATGTTTTTTTTTATTTATAAAATGAGAAATAAATCTATGAAATCTAACCCAGTCTCGAAAAGAAGAACTAAAAGATGGATTATATTTTTTTTAAAGGGATTTTAAGAACAAATACATATTTTTTTTATTATCTAAAAACTGCTAATTGAGTCATCTCGGGATCGATATATTTATGCAATCATAAAAAAATATTAATTGAAATAAATCTATACTTTTTATACTGTATAAAGTTTTAACAGTATCTTATTTATGATATAAACCCTTTTCTTGGACAAAACTACTTACACATGTTGTTTATCTTAGATTTCTAGGAAAAGTTGCGTATACGCAACGTTGGGAGTAGCAATAGTCAGTTTTTATTGTTACTCAGCTAGCCATTCATGTTAGAAATGTATTGTAAATAATGGGTTCTCGCTATTCAAAGAGTAGAAGCTCTTTTGTTTTATTAGTCAGTCGGCTATAGAACGTAGAGCCAGCAGTCACACATAGTAATTTCTAAAAATAAGTATCTGGAACTTATGAAATATACACCGATTTACCCGGAGAGCCTGAAAATACACAAGGTGAGCTCGGTCCTTCAACTTCCAAGAAGCCAAGGCTGTCAATAGTCACCAAAATGTGTTCCAGACTTGAAAAAAGAACATCCGGATGGAGGATGATGGAGGCTGAGATAGATATCTCAGCCTATTCAGCATTCCACTGTTGGACATAGGCCTGCCCAGGGAGCGCCACAGCGCACGATCCCCTACTTTTTTCATCTAGCTGCCAGCCACTTTCTTCAGGTCATCAGTCCATCTTACCGGGGGCGCTCCACCCTACGCTTACCTACACACGATCTCCATTCGAGAACCTTCCTACTCCACCTATCATCGATTCTGCGGCAGACAAGACTAGCCACTGCCACATCAGCTTGCTTCAGATTTGGACAATACTATGGTCATCTACTTAATACTTTGGTCTTTTGCCGTAAGACCTCATTCCGGATTTCCCCCAAATGCTGCCCAGCCTAACTGCACTCTTCTGGCCATTTCCCGCTCGAAGTTGTCTTTACCTAGCTGTAATACCTGTCCAAGGTAGGTGTATTCTTGGACAACTTGGAGTGTTATCCCATTGACGGAAATTGGTCCTGGAATAACAAGGTCATTGAACATGACCTTCGTCTTGTCCAGGTTCATCCCAAGACCCACACATCTCGAGGCAGCATTGATACTGTTCAGCATTTTTGCATGTCTTGAAATATTTTTAATTTATTTATAAGACTTGCTTGTTCAATTTATGTCCAATAATCCCAACGTTGCGTAGACGCAACATTTTACGGAAAGAAAAATAATTAATCAAAAATTTTTTTTTCAATATAAATCTCTTTTTTGGTGTATTTATAAACGTAATAAACAATAAAAACATAAAATATGCATTTCTTTTTACCCTTGGGAGTTAATGGGTTAAAAACATTAACCTAAGGAAATATGTACTAAGACCTGTTTATTTAAACATCACGTCTTTGATCACCAAGATGAAAGATATAGATGTTCGCAGCCATCGACATTTCGGGCATGAATCTAAAAATGTCTCCCGATAGACTGAGGAAAAACTTAATTACATATTGACCAATCTGAGAATCAAACTTAAGATCTCATGCTCAGTAGTCGCATTTTTTATTTAAAAGATATAGTTATTTGTCAAAAACAATGTAGCTCACACGTCACACACATTCAGTTAACTGTGTTGCCATTATTATAACAGTTGTAGTAACGTTTAACGAGTCTACGTTACGTGTGGGGTTACCACTATTGTTCGCCGCAAAACCATAATGTCATGCTTTGTTTATGTTTTTAAAGTGTAACATTACAATGAGGAAAATGCAGGTGAGAGATGCAATAAAATGCTTCTATAAAAGCAGATCCCGTTGAGATCTTAGCAGAATATGTTTCAAGGTTAACTTTTTGGCGAAAACGGCTTTGTTTGTCTAGATAGAATAAAGCCAACCAATGACTAACAATTTTTCTAAGAAGCCTTACTACACGTTACAAAAAAAAGGTTAAATTAAAATTCACAGAATTTCTAAGTATAACTCGTATTTTTGCCAGAAAATAGAAGAGACCCAAGAAGGAGAATCAGCTACAGAATAAATAAATGCAAGGAAGATTCAGCTTTAAAAGCAAAGCAAAATAAGACAGAAAATAGTAGTTTCTGATAAGTAGCAAAACGAAGCAGCTTCTGAAAACAAAACACCATCAAAAACGAATGCAGTAGCAACAAACACAGCTTCTTTAAATAACCTCAAAGGAATAAAACCTCCTTACAAACTAACTAACAAATTAAACAAACAAATAGAAACAGAATAAAGTTCAATCGATTCTTACATCGCCGACGTGGGAACTGAGCACAAAGACGACCGCTAGTTTATAGCCAATGTCCTCGCGTATCCATATAAATTGTACGGGGAAATTCAACGGCCATCTGAAGAAGATAGCCATCTTGATGGATAGATTATAATGGCGCTCGCACTTAGACTTTGTGGCTGAATCGAACGTAGAATAGATGTGAACGAATTGTTGGTATGAGGGTAGCTAATTGGATGTGCGAATTTTGGGTTTGTAACGGTAGAAGAGAAATTGATAGGGGTCCGTTCAATTTAGCGTCGAAATATTATTGGTATGACCGTTAATTTTGATACCCGTCATTTAGTGACGGGAATCTAAATGGTCGAACAAAGCTCAATAAGGAAGTAACAAATTTTATCTAAGACCCTAATTACAGATAACATTTTGCAAATGTTAACGAACAAAAACAATCTTACAAACACACAAATTAGTCGGTATCTTTTGACCACGAACAAATGTCACGAAAGAATTACAACATTGTACTCTCAAAGATTCTAACATGGAGAACAACAAAAGCTCCGCCGCGACTGCGCGTGCGTCTATCTCCGATCTCTGAGCAATATGGCGCCACGCCGCCGATTCTAAATCACTGTTTTAGACAAAAAACAACTCATTATCTATAGCGATTCATTATTAAGAATCGATCGGGTTCGGAAACATGTTAAAAAACTGGGACGCTGTATTTCATTAGACGTCTGTTTGAAGAACAAAATGTATTTATCAGTATAACAAGATTTAGGTATGTCGCTGTGTTTTTTTGCATTTTTTTTATTGTATGTTGTAATATTTATTGGAGTTTTGCGGTTATAAATCAGACATTATGACTAATAAATCTGGAATTTCATAAAATATTTGAATTTAAATATGTTGATGAAGTGTATATTTTCATGGCTATGATTTAACGGTTTTATGGCAACAATTAATGAACTCTGACCAATCACAATTCCCAAATAGCCGTTACACAGCACATAAGTAATAATATGTGCCCAATAATATACATTAGCACTTCTAAGGGTACTTAAAGCGGTGGGAATCTCTAGAAAGTTGTCACGAAAACCGGCTTAAACCAGAGTCGAATTTGCGAGAGAAACCCCGCAGGCAAGCACGTGTGTGCAAGTGTCCTTAATTATAGGTATGTGCGTCAAATATATTATGTACACGTAGGTACTCGTATTACCGTCACGCAAGGAATCCCAGGGGCAGGCCGATGTGGCTTACTTGAAGTACTTAAACTTGGTTTGAAGGTTGAAAATGTTGGAGCAGGTGAAATGAATCGAGGGCTAGAGGTTGTGTCCCGACTAATTAAGAGAATTTCAATAGGAAAAGAGTCAGCAACAGTTTCAACTGATCTATCAGTCATAACTGTGTGTTAAAATAGCACAAAAAGACAGACAATCACTAAAAGAATTATAATAACTGTTGCTGTGAACAGATCAAATGGCAAACTAAATTCTAATAAGATTCCAAAAAAATCTAGCCCAGTAATTTATCTTTCAAATAGAATTGACAGAATATAGCCAATGATGTGTGGCGTATACACAATAGATTGACTACTGAAGATAATAGATAATTGTGATTCGAAATTCAACGACTGTTGATGGATTATAAACCGTTGATGACCTCTGTGTTACGATGATAGAAATGACGTCGTCCATTCAAAATAAAAGTGATTATGTAAACAATCAAAGGCATTAACTTTATCGACTCCCATCTACAATTTGGTAAGGCAAAAGACTAAAAGTTGATAGTTCAACAGAGATTCGTAATGACCTTTATGTTCATTACATAATTCCTATAAAAATAAATACAAAAGAAACCATTGTACACAGATAATAATGAGAACATTCTCGAGCAGTAATTTGAAATGCCACGATCTGTAAGCTTATCGCTATAAGCTCATCAGGTAATAAGGGACTGCAATGTCCTACTATTTTGTAAGTATTTTGATGCTATTTTATAAAGAAACAAAGACTGATTCTGTTTGCTAGCACGAAGTACAATTATAGTAAATTAAGTAGGGGGAACTTTGAAACAACGTTCACACAGACAGCTTTGAGAAATATAAATTGTGTTGGTATTCTTGGATGCTACAAATTCGTGTCATGGAAAATGTTGAAGAATCTTAAAAACCGATTCTTCTACTTTCGTGTCAATCGTAAGTCGTACGACGTATCAAACTTGGGCCCAGTCACCTTGTTCGCGACTTCATAGCGGTTTTTAAGTCATCTGGTGTACAGGTCTAGTACTCATTGGACGATGCAGTGAGTGGGCCAAAGGCCACTTTAAATACTAAGATTTAGAGCAATTTTCAATTTGCGACAATTTTACGAATCATACCGTAGCTAAAGAGGCCATTTTGGGATTTCTGGTCAGGAGCGCCGCATTGCACCGCTAAGAAAGATTATAAAAAATTAACATGACTGACGTCAACTTTATTGTCACCATCATCGTTGTCATTCACAACTCGCATATTCCGAAGGATGTAGGCACAATGATCCGGATATAAATATTATCTTCACCTGGTCGGTTTTCCCAGACAATATAGCTTATAGGTGTTATCTACCCACGTCTTCAACAGGACACAAATGGAAGATCTATGTAGGTTGACATCGTTTGTCATGAGATAAGACAAGCCTATTGTTATGTGATCATTGTTATTAGATCATTCCTCTTTAATGGCTATAAAATCTGATTTAACAGAATCTGATTCAATTGTGTTGATTCTCTGTCGGCCAGTCTTACCAAGAGGTATCGTATTGTCAAGTTTTTGGGATGTGAAGGTCAGATAGGCACACACTCCAAGTCAAATAATGATACTCAGACTGATCCGGTTAGATCAGAAGCCGACTCCAAATTTGTCAAAAGGCTAAGCAGATGAATATTGTGATGATTTTGGCAGCTATAAATGATACTTTTTCATCTGTAAAAACATCTTTACAAGTACTTGTCCTTGATGAGAACAAGGCTATATTAAAAAAAAAATCGTTCAGTTTTTTATCTACCGTTTCAGTTCTATGGTTTATCTTATACAAGTAGGGTCACCTGTATAAAATATACTATGGATCTGTAATGTCCTGCTTTCGTAAAGATGCAATTTGTTAACAACGGAACCTATCGGGCTCAAATATCAATATCCTAATCCAATATCCTATCTTTCAAACTAAAATCAACAACACACATTCACAAAATTACGTTGAAATCGTTTGGATGCTTTCGGAGATTATCGTATACACGATGACATGGAATTTTTATAAATATTATGAAGACGATTTGCGCTAATCTCATTTATTGATTTGTGGTTCATGTTGGTCTTAATGCTACACTTTTTATTATCATTAGTAAATAATATTTCATTACAGTCTTTTCCTCATTTCACTTATGCTTCTGTTACGAAAAGATCTGTAGCTGATACCTTTTCTACATGTTGCAAAACCTTTTTCTTTTTCTGTATTGCTTGTTTGAATAGCAATCATACATTCACTACTGACTGTCATTTGATCAGTATCTCTGTTTTCAACTTCTTTTTAAAAATATACTGCTTCATTGTATTTTATTTTTAATTTTTTATTTAAATGGTATCTTCAACTTTAAGAATGTTAATGTTTAGTATTTTATTGACCGACTCTGCACGACTCCTACGCATTTTAAAGAAAAGTAATTCAATCGTTACAACCATTTTAAATGTAAAGAAACCAGATCCACATCCAAATTAATCTCAATAAACAGCCTCGGTTGCTGGCTGTCTAATAAACAACGCGAGTGGGCCACGCGGGCCATACATCGTGTAAGTGGGCCCCAATCGCCCAATTTTGGCCAAAGTGTCACACAACAGCTGATCACGCCGTGAGCTTGTACTAAAACCTCGTGACTCCACCTCACGATGTGAACGGAACCTGTCAACTGACACGTATTGTTCGTTCACCCTTATATTGTCGCCTTTGATCTACGAATGTCGATCTTATCGTTTAACAATCGCAGGGAAATTTAGACTAGATTTGTGTGAATCTGCGTAGTCTTGACTCTTGTTTCGTGTCGTGCTTTCAGCTTATAAGGTTCTGACAGTACATATGTAGGTACTAATTTGCAGTTTGTTGGCGGTGCGAAGCTTTGTTCGCTTTTAAGTTCAAAATGGTAAGTACTTGCAAGTTGTAATTGTTAGGCCAGAGAAGTATTAACTGCGGTGTATCCTTCTACAACGCCTTGTAAACTGAAGGATTTATGATCTTTGAAACATTGTCTTTAATGTATATTTCCTGGAATACTTCCAATAGCATAAAGGCACTTATTAGTTGTTCTAACTGGTTTATTCATTCGTTCACAATTACCGTTATTGAACCTTTTAAGTAAGAACTAAACAAGTAATAAATTAACGGGAAACGTTTTCTAGATCTGAAGCAATTAATCGGAACAACACTTTAATAGTAATCCCTCCATCTATTACCCGTTACACGATATCAAAATAAACGTAAACTAAATCCTTTGATTGCACATAGGCACATTTATTTCTAAGATAATGGCTTATAAACAAATGGATCGAGATATCGCTTTGCTAGACTGGCTACACACCTCCCCTTACGAGATGTAATCTTACAAACAAATTGCATTTGTGCATGCCATCATCAATTATTTTTATCATTTCGCTCACGATTAATTGTGGTCATTGGATATTCTTATCGATATATTTTTCTCGGCAATCTTATCCTTGGACACCCTTATGATCTTAAAAAGAAATTTAATCTCTTAGATTTTCAAGCTTACGGCATGCTCAAAGGCAGAATGAAATATTTCCTTTGCTCTGTCCATTGTTGAAATTAAATTGCGAATCTGTGGTTGCATGCGAATTGAAATGCTAAATCTGTCCAGAAATAACCATTCCGCAATATCTGTCAATTCGCCACAGAATTTTTTATTCATCCAAAATTCATTTTTGACGTAAAAAGTGCAAATCCGTGAAATATAATTTGCTGGATCGAATGTTGCTATTTTATAAAAAATACAAGTTATTACATTAGTTCTCGTTTTTATAAATCGCTAACTTTTTTGGTTTAAAAATCTTTGCGGTATTGAAAATTTTCTTGAACCGTGGATTTTTTTTGTCATGAAATAACTTCAAAATTGGTACACAGTTTATCCAATATCTTTTAAAGAAACCGCATCAATACCATCTTAATATTATAGTAAAGGAGATCAAATAATTTCAGAGGTATTAAAATCTTTGGAAATAAACCGTTACTTCCGTCTATTCTAATATTGTCACCGTCAAACTAGGTAATATTAGAAATGTGAAAATACAGATTTTTGGACGGATGGATGTCCGTTACACATCAGAACGGCTTAACAGTTTTGGATGATACTTGGTATGCAGGTAGTTTATGACATAGATAAGGATACCTAGGTATCCGGTTTGTTCCCTTGGGATAAAAATCAAGTTACACTCAGGCGAAGCCGCTGTTAACTGCACGATATATTTTTCATGTGGCCTGCAGTAGTATAAAACGACCAGACACATTAAAAAAACATTTTAATGAGACAAATACGTTACTAATTTATAGTTATTTTATATTTGTTTAAAAAAACTATCTCATAACCAGTGGGTGGCCTAGCATGAATATATTTAAAGCGATTTAAATTTTAATTAGACCACTATTTATGATATGCGCCCATAAAAAATTAATACGACGGTTTTAAAATCATAATTCACTCAAAGATTTTTAATTTAAAACATTTTTATAATTTGCTAATTCGATCGATTAGTTTTATTGTAACAACTTTTAGATTTATAAACACAGCCGCACACTTTCTTTATTATTTAGGTATTAAGTAGGTTATATTAATAAAAATGTATCAACAGTAAAATTATTATTGGCTTATTAATGCTTTCTTTTTATTTCCGTGGTAAAATCATATAATGAGTCCTCCCGCCCCGAGCAGGGCGGGAGGGACTGTCAGATTTGACTGACTAAAATCCACAGTGTCCTTCGGTAGCCCTTTATGTACCGGAGTCGCGGTATACGTATGTCCCGCAACCGGCTGATTAATGCTTAACGTGTACAATTAATCCCACCAAAAACATTTCATGTAAAATGTTGCCAAAACGACCACATAAGGTTTGTCCTACGAAAAAGATATCAGATCTCATGTAGAACCAAGCTTCTGAATCTACACGGCCTAACTCTAGCAACCCTAACTTCACTAATTCTACAAATCAGTAAAATGTATGGCTTCACCGTTTCGCTACCATTTTGCAGTCGATGCTAATATTTAGATTCTGAAGTACCTAAGTTACGAAACAGCCAAGCCCTTGCGCTTCGCTTGGCTCGTCTTGGCGGGGGCACTGCCGTGCCCCCAGATGTTGAACTTTCCTCCCTTAGACTTAAACCTGATGATATGATTGCCTTATTACTTTTCTAATACTACTAGCATTGGAGATTGATCTCCAATATAGTTTTCACACTCTACTCTTCCAAGAATAGACTTTATTTCATTGTTATTTCTGCTGTTTTATTACAGGTGCCATATTGGCAGTATCCGTACACTATTGTAAAAAGAAACATCTATTTTCTATAGGTATTTTAAATACTGTCAGGCTTAAAACGGTAAACATCTTTCTACGTTCTGTCATTTTATCTAAAGTTTTTGTTGATGGAGAAAATCCATCAACAAAAACTTTTTCTAAGGCGCTAATGCTACGTGTGTTGACTTGATTTTCTTTTCTTCTTTCACCTTTTAAGGTAAGCTTCAGAGAAAACTCACCCCCTTTTGTTACTGACATCACTACCAAAAGGGGTGAGATTTCTCTGAAGTTGACTATACCAACTCCAAAATTATCAAATACCTGGGGGTCTACCATGACGTCTTAAAGCGTGAGTAGTTCCGTTGAGGGAAAGAGACAGAGCTACAGATAGCGCGCGAGTTGAATGCAGTCGGGGTCTGAGGTGAAGAGCCCCCTGCTACCCGCACGCCCCACCTCACGCGCCTGCAGTGTAGTACTTTGCCATCCTTGTCAACAGCACTACCGCATTCCTAAGCTCTGCATTCAACTCGCGCGCTATCTGTAGGTCGCTACGTCTAGCGCCATCTCGTTCCCTCAGTGGAACTACTCACTAGGTCACCTGTACTTTTAGAACATGATTTATATGTTTAGAACGGTCAAGTACAATATAATTTAACGCTTGCAGCGACGACTTGGCGCCTAGAAGTACCTTAGTACGGTAATAAGCTAAGTAATTCAATTGTTCAGTGTTTACTATGATTACAGCTAAGAGTGTTTTGTTTTATGGTCTGTTGGCTTTACCGTTGGGTTACCTAAATCAATTTGAATGTATTATGTAGGTTACACTTCAGTGTAATATTTTCTCACTAGATTTCCAATATAAACAGCTTAGCTTGTTTTCTTTTTACAAACGTTTCGATCAGTTGTCATCTGAGGATTATCCCCAATTATATTTGGATCTGGATGGGATCCTCGTCTTAGCGGTCCATTGGCAACGGCAACGGCACCACTGGCTACCTGTAACCTGTGCGGGAGAGGACAGCGTCCACCTCACGACCCAGCCACAGTGGGAGCGGCCCACAGCAACGGACGTCGCAGGACGATCACCGGCCACCGTACGCGCGGGCATGTGGACGCCGATTAATGGGTGACTCGCTGTCCTATTAATGGAACATGCCTATTGCCTAGGTCGACAGTGGAAGAGGCCGCCCTAGATGACTAAAGCCTGCGAAGGTCGCGGGACTAACGAGGTACCTTGAATCCGGAAAGAAAAGAGCTATTGAAGGACACCGTGGATTGTAGTCAGTACAAGTCTGACAGTCCCTCCCGCCCTGCTGTGGACGGAGGATGATATTACTATGTAAAAAAAAAGTTATCCAGGGCTAGAGTTTCTGTCAACCCGTAACAATTGATGAGCGTCCTAAATAGTACAGAATAATTGGACAAGTCCCGGCTATACTGAAGAGATGAATAAATCGTAGACGATCAAAAAAAAAAGCTTTAAACACAACAATTTATTATTATATTGTCAGCAGTCTACTTCAAGTGAAGTGCCGCCACTTGACATGCGATCCCATCGAGACTCAAACGATACTCGATTGAAATCATACAGATGTCCGTGAGAAATATTATCGATGTCAGTAGCATGAACTTATTTATAGGTTTAAAAAAAAAACTAGTGACGGACTAAAGTCGGTATTGGTATCGGCTTTGACAGAAATATGGGATTCGGCTAAAAAATTGCCGAATATTCGGCTCCACCTTAGAAATTTATTTAAGTTTTGGCATGATGCAACTTTTGGTATTAAAATAAAAGTACCTGTTAAAAATGCTGCTTTCAAGATTGAATCGGCTCATTAGTAGGCAACACCATAAATATTTTCAAGAAAATTAGGACTGATTTCAAAGTAACTATTTAATTTTGATTGCTGATTTTATATAGATAAGAAAGTATCGGTTGGCTACGGCTAAGGCCGAAACCACAAAAAGCCGAATATTTTGGTATCGATATCGGCCGAAAATCGAGTTTATGTCGTACACTATTAACACATAAAAAACTGGGTTATTCTCGTTAACTTTATATCTTAAAAGCGTTAGCAATTTGCACGCGTCACAAGTTAACAACCACTAAACGATCTGATTTCAAAAATAAATTGATTTTATTATATCAAATTACGTTCGTTATTAAAGAATAACCCAATTGGAGCTTCTTTTATGTGTGGTTTAAGTGTTATTATTATAATATATATATAATTACGGAAGTTTGTTATGTAAATGATGTAAAAATTGTTGTGTTTGTGCATTACGCTTCGAAAATTATGTGTGTCATGTTAAATGAGGTTCGGAACGTAATTTGGAGTACTTTATGGTCTTGCATTTAAATTTTATTGCACAGACTGAATAACAGAATATAATTTGAAGCCACAAGAATGATTAGAAGTTAAATATCCCATTTTATGTTATAATGATAGTGTTATTAACCCTGAAATTAAAAACTTTTACAGCTGTTAAGTTATACTATCCCGAAAATAATAGGGTTTGGCAAACCTAGTAAAAATAAGCCTATTATCATCAGCAAGGCACAAATTCTGACCTCTGGCTGCTTTTGAGAAATTCCTAACGAAATAGTCACTTTGCCCGACCTGGAAATCGATTCCAATGCTTCAAGCTCAGCAGTAGGACAAAAAAGAGGTTATAATCACTCCATATTATTGCTAATGTTGGCACACAGGCCTCCTTCCTATGAGAAGGGTCCTCAGATAGGAGGCCTGTATCCCTATGTGCCATGGTCATCCGAAACGAAGCAGTCACAGCATAAAAAAACGAACAACAAAACATAACCTCAAAATGCCAACACAACAACAATACGCAATTTAAACGGATCACAGTTAACAGTACCATTAAAAAGACTTCAGTATGACAAGCTCATAACAAACCATAGCCAAGCTCATCAAATTATGCCGTGAAGATGTTCTCAAGTGCGCGCCAATCAAGGAGATTGCGCCCCAAAGCCCGTTCCCATGACCCATGGTGTACTGATTGGAGCAAAAGCTCTCTTATTTATGGGAAACCATCATGGCTTCGCAGTAAGGTTTACGAGAAACAGTTCCCGGGATAATAAGGAATCAATAAGGTCTTGTTTTGAAGGTCAACATAGATTGACGTGACTTCACTTTGGGCCCTACCAGAAAACCAGCGCTGTGACAGTTAAATGTCACTGCACATGCTGAGGTAGGAGCCTTTTGGCCTCGCACAGGACTAATTGTTTTATGTTTTTTGTTTTGATTTACCTTTGTTTTTCTTTTATTATTTTTTGTTTTTCTCTGTTGTTCTTATTGATGTAATTTTGTTTATTCTGTCTTGTGTGTCCCAGTAAATCTCTTTTCTTTCTTTCTATTGATGAAATAGGTATTAACAGATCAACAATGGTTTGATTTAAAAGTATCCAAAAGTGCTTTACAATATTATTTTAATTGCGAATGACTGTGTGTTTCACTATTTCTTTTTCGATTTTGATGTATTTGGCACGGGGATACACGAAAGTAACATAATTATAGTAGTTTATCAAGATTGAAATATTTTGGGCCAAAAAATTAAAGAAGAGAGATGAGAAAAGAGAGATTGTTAGGGATTATTTTTTCTGAAACTTTACTATCCCACCTTTGAGCAAAGGCCTACATCAATCCTATTCATTGAGTAATCCGTAAAATAAATAGTAAATTAAATTCTTGTGACTAGATATTACGACTAATCGCCCTCTTTTTGACAAACCTATTTAATTACTCAATCATTCTTGTTTTAGTTCCCATCACTTCAACGTTTACATTCACAGTTCTAAACCGAAACACATTATCATTCTCGATTAATCGAAACTGTTAGAAACTAATTAAATTAACGGTCCATCAATAACTTGTGACGTGTTGATAGTTGTATTTCCTTTTTAAACATAAGGCAATGACAATTAAATTGGCATATATAGCATAATCTTCCATCCCACTGCTGGGACACTGCCCTACTCCCAGTTCCCAGTGGTCCGAGTTCCCATAGTAGTAGGTATGTGGGTATTCACAGAGTGTATCCAGTGCGGGATGAAAGATGACACATATCTTTGAATTTTTGATTCTACGACATGTCGGTTGCCTCACGATGTTTTCCTTCGATTTGAGGAGCAGTGATGATGAAAAAATCACAAGAATAACCCCCCTGGAGTTACTCTCTTTAAACACAGCGTTGCGCAGCGCTCACGCCACGCCTGGACCAGTTTGCTATTCACTAAGCTTCAGACAGCGACAGCACTGCTAGCACTGCATGATCGGAGGATCACAAAGCCTCTTCGAAAAACACATCGTATAGTCCAGCGATGAAATTCCTTATAGAGAATAGCATCGCTGGTTGTGTTCGAGCCTACGAAATACAGGTGACGTCATAAGAAGTCATGGTAGATCACCTGCTCCTATGTCGAGACAGTCATACTACTTCTGGGTTTTTTGGCAAATTGGCCTTCATCATCATCATCATCATCATCAGCCGGAAGACGTCCACTGCTGAACATAGGCCTCCCCCTTAGACCACCACGCCGAACGGCAATTCGCCACACGCATCCATCGGTTGCCCGCGACTCTCACGATGTCGTCGGTCCACCTAGTGGGAGGCCTACCTACGCTGCGTTTTCCGGTCCGTAGTCGCCACTCGAGAACCTTTCTTCCCCATCGGTTGTCAGTTCTAAGAGCGATGTGGCCTGCCCATTGCCACTTCAACTTGCAAATTTTACGAGCTATGTCGGTGACTCTGGTTCTTCGCCGAATATCCGTGTTCCGGATTTTATCCGAACTCCGAGCATAGCTCATTCCATTGCTCGTTGAGTGACTCTTAGTTAAATTAATTGGCCTTCACTTATGACTAATTCGTCATTTTTTTCCCTTCACAAGCTGACCACAAACGCAAAAACGCCCTTCTCGTGAAGGGCGTTTTTGCAACCCTAAACAATTGACCTAATGGATTTTTAGTGTTTCAATATTTGAAGAGGATAGCGAACCATCTATCAATGTCTCGTTTAGCTCATTAATTATATAGAAAAGTTGTTTTTAACTCATTCCTATCGTTATCTTGAGTTGCCATAATTATGGTTGAGTCATAACAACATAATTACTGTAGGAGTTTAATGTGTAACTACCATTTAATTAGAAAATAACAGCTTAGGATGGAAGATTGATGGCGTAGAAGAGAGATAATGGAGTGATTGGCTCTAGTTTCTTGGCTTCAAGACCCTACCTTTTTTTTCTAGGTGATACCATGATGATGCTGCCTTCCTTTCTGACCTCCACAAACCAGTAATCGGGAGATTTCCCTTGCCAAGCCTGCTTTCCGGACTTTCAAGCTTCTGAATAATAGTGATAATAGTAACGTTTGTAATAGATCTACAAATAATAAATATCGCCTCTAAATGTAATACTCCATATACCTCCAACCTCCAATACCCCCATACACTCTGATGTTGTCAATACCAGTTCAAGACCTAGAATTTGCAATAGTTAATTTTGAAGTGAATATTATTCAATGTTAAAATCTGTTAGAGTGGAGACCACGGACTAGCAAGCGCAGCATAGGACGTCCACCAACAAGGTGGACAGACGACCTTATGAAGGTCGCCGGAAGACGCTGGATGCAGGTCGCTTCCAACCGGTACATGTGGAGATCAAAAGGGGAGGCCTATGTTCGGCAGTGGACGTCCTATGGCTGAGATGATGATGATGATGATGATGAAAATCTGCTGGCTGGATTGGTTTATTTATTTTTGTGTAAGTCTGTTTAGATTTTTTTTCTAGTATCTTCGCAAATCTTTCTTATATTTAAAAGATGAACAAAGTTCAAAATCTACCTTGTTTTCAATAAATGTCTTACTTAGATCAAGAGCTTAGCGAGCTAGACCGTAGTGCAATATAACGGTAGTACAAGTGTATGGCACAACTGCTCAGTGCGATCTCTTGCTTTATTGATATTACTGCAGGTTCCGTTACTGTGGCGTAAAGGTATGTCATGAAGTTAGTTAATATGTTTTAGAAGGTATCTGGGATACCTAACCGACCTACTAGTCACCGATTTCTGTGGCTATAGTAGGTAACAGGAACAATAAATATGTAATTTAATTTTACATGGTGTTATCACTAAATGAGTCCTCCCATCCAGGGCAGGACGGAAGGGACAGTCAGACTTTGTACTGACTAAAATCCACGGTGTCCTTCGATAGACCTTTACATTCCCGAGCCAAAGTTACATGATGAGTTCCGCGACTTCAGCAGGCTTTGGACTTCTAAAAAGGGCCGCGGTATATTTTTGTGACAGCTCTTTGAGACGCCCATGGAACATGTTGCGAATCGGACAGCGAGTCGCCCATTACTCGCTGTCCGCATGCCTATAAATATGTACATACTTTCATAAACTGCAGCCCACAAAAAAAAACAATGAACACATAACCTTGGTCAATAATAATTTCGCAAAATTAATTACGTCTATTTTTACATGTTAATTGTTTTAGCCAGGAAGTATTATTTCCGTTATTTACAAAAAATATATACACCTATCTATTCTAAGAAGGAAACACAGTTTTATAGACAATTGATTCGGCAAAGTTATTACGAATAAAGAAAAGACAATACATCGGTTTCACGGATTGGACAAATTGATTTTCACACGGAAACAATATATCTATGGGAAGTACTAAAGATATCATCTCAGTTATTTGTAACGGATGGTAAAAGGTGCTGAAATGTAGGCTGAGACGAAAATCTCTTATTCGGCCTATTGTTTTAAAGCATACTTTTATTATAAGTAGGTCATATCAATCAATTTCAACATACATATCAAAATTGTGTTTGTTAAAATGAATGAAACGAATTTTGGTTCAATGAAATTTAGGTTTTCACTAATCCGAAATGGGCCCACGTAGGGGACGGCTATTTCACATTGAGAAGACAATTGTCCCAGCAGAAAAATAAATTATGGGTTAGTTAATCGAATTCATTTGACAGACTAATGCTCCCACACTTGGGACACAATCTCACTCTATCCATCACACGACGCAGTATGTTAGAGGAAAGTCCTATAGGCCCCTTCGTACACAAGGCGACGCAAGTCTCCAATACCTTACGACTTTAGTATCCATGGTCTCTTGCCTGTGTGTCTTATCTTTATCTCTATTAGCATTGCGATATAGTCACCTGGATACCAAAGTTGTAAAGTATCGGAGACTTGCCTCGCCCTGTGTACGAAGGGGCTAACAGTTTTTGGTTCTAGGGCATGACAGTTTCCACACGAAGTTTTCCCTCACCGTTTTGAAAGCAGTGGTGATGAAATAAGTAATGGCACGGCAACTCGTAACTCGGGGAAACAAATCTGTATAAATATTATGGACCTATTGGCACACAATCTTTTATATCAACCCATAATAATGGTGTCCGCAGATGGACATGTCCCCGACCCACAAAAGACAATCAAGTCTCTATTGTTAGATTGCCAGAAAATATGAATCATTCTGTGATAGCACAATGATCACGTTTACATTTTGTACACAAATAAGTTTAGAGGAAAATGTATGCAAAATACTTGGTTGTGAGAACGAAGAAACACCGAAGAAACGGTATTTACGAGTAGATATCTAGATTGTGTGAAAGATGATTTAGAATCCAAAAAGGATGATAGAATTTTATTGTTTATAACTACGCTAAGAAAAAAATGGGCTGATACCTGAGGAACAATTTATATTATCCAAAATAAGCGAACTGGATGGCTACCCCGATAGCAAGCAGAAGCACATCGTTCAGAAAAGTGATAGAAACATGGGAGATTTTTTCCCAAAAATGAGAAAAAAAAGGGGAAAAAACTGTTCTTGGAAAATTTGATTGACACAACAAAAAACCTTTATAGGTTTCTTTTTTATTTAAGAAGAGAAGACTCAACACAAAATCGACGGATAAACTAACCTGACCCAGGAGAAGCGCTTTAACTTTGAAGAGATTAGGGTTGTATGCGTTCCGAAAAACTAGGCAGAGAGATCCCTTCTTTTGTTTCTTCTTTGATTGCCCTTCTAAAGCCTCGAACGACATCACGATTCACAACGACAGGTCAAAACAAATCCTTTTCCCAGACAGCGACAAATCTAGCCTCAGATCGCTCCATTTGCAAACACGCATCTCGGAAACGCGAGCGTCCTCTTAAGGATACAAATGATGCTATCTCGGTAGTAAACGGAACAGTTTAATGTTCCCAAGCCGTTAGCTCGACTGGTCATAAAGAAGAGACTGTGTCCACGTCTGGGAGGGAACGTGTGGTCGTGTGTTGTGGTGAATTAGCACCAGTTTATGTTGTACAGACGATTTGGAGTTGGTGGGAAAATTCTGTTGGGACGAGTACTGTATATTTGTATAACGCATCCTTAGGCTAAAGCTACACTAGGCCGCAACGCGATCTGCGATCCGTGAGTGATTAAAACAAGTAAATTAATGCTCACGTATATGGCTACACTGAAAATCAGCGATACCACGTGTAATTTGTTTCGCTCTTCCAGTCGCATAGCAAATCGCTGCCTAATCTAGCCTCAGCCTTACAATCAAAGTGGCCTATATTTTATTTTCTATTTAAAATCCGTATTTTCAGGAGTTAGAGTGGTTTGGGAATAGAGCGATGGGATTGTCTCAATTTTAAAATTATCATAGGCAATTGAAAAACGATGATCCCACAATCAAAGAAGTTTAATCAGATAATAAGATCTCTTGTATCATATCACCTAGTTATTTTTAGAGGAATACAATAGTTACGTCGTGTAAGTTCCAGAGAAGAACGTTCGAACGTTCCAAAAAAGAAATAATGTAGATACTGCATCTTATTGTACCCAAAAATTGTTCGATAGAAACGGTATCTATAGATGTTCGAACTTCGCATATCATGAAACATACTCATCTTATTCATATTAATAGCATAAACCGTCAAGTGTTACATTCTAGATAACTTTAATTACGGCTAATTGATACTCCAATATTAATCTCATAAAACGTTGCATTATACCATACTTTTGCACGCAAGATTGTAAGAATTAATCAACTAATTAAAGTCATCCTGAAACGTCTTGTAATTTTTATTTTACGATAGTTTTAATCTCTACTAATTATAATTGGTTCTGCATACATAATATTAATTGCAAACTACTTTGTATTACTGTCTACACTACACTGTTTTTGTGTGACATTGTATGCATATAAACTCATATTAGGGTGGTTTCACACGTACAACTACACAAACCACACAATTTTTCGTATTGGTAATAAATATTAGAATTCATACGGACTACATTTTGGCGTTATTATTGACCCTATGGGTGATACTGACCACATTGCAGTCACAATACTAGAATAACAATAAGCATGCATAAGGAGGAGTGGTAGCCCAGTGGTTTTGGAACCAACTTATGAGTTGTAAGGTCGTAGGTTCGAGGCTAAGTGCATTACTATGTGTAATATATTTCAACACCACTGCTGTGAAATCGGTGAATGAAAACCTCGTGAGGAAATGTCCTAGTACAAAAATTCGGATACATGCGACATTTACCAATACGCACTGGGGCGCGTTGTTGATTTTGGCCCGCTCCCTCTCATAGAGGGGTGGCCTGTGTTTCAACAGTAGGCTTATTATCGGCTGATGATGACGATACAAATTTTGCCGCAACGCCACTGCAGAACAACGAACTGCAGTGACACTATTCACACTTTACCGCTGTTTTACCAAATTTTGTCGCTGCGATGTGGTGTGGTTGTGGTACGTGTGTAAGAAGCCTTAATTACATTCAACACGGCATCTTCTTCGCGATGCTAATGTTAACAGTTTACACGCTTTTTAACCCTTTTTGTAGACAATAAAATAGTATGCTAAGTGTTACAAAGCATTGCATAATGTATGTATCGTTTGATTACTGCTAGAGTGTTGTTTTTCTTGCAATATGTTAGATTCTTGTCACGCTTGCAATGTGTTGTTGTGCGGAAGGCGGAAGATACACGTTCAAGATCATTTCCTCGACTTACAAAGATGTGGACACACTGGATGTGAAACATATGCTTAAGGTACTGACATTTTCGCAGAGCTACAAAAGGGGACCGTGGCTGAGGCGACCGTAGAAACAGGAGTACCTACATTTTAGTGAGGACGAGTCTGACAGGTCCTTCCATTATGCTCAGAAGGACTCTATCTTTTCGTCCCAAGAAAGGTCTACTAAAACTCATTTTGAATGCATTTTGATAAGTATACATCAACCTACCTCAATCTGTCTAATTTCTTTAATAGATTTTCAACCTTATCACATAGTGGAAGGTAAATTTCCGATTCGTAAAATTTGACAGATTGGGGTAGGTTAACCTCCTTGCGTCTGTACATAAATAAATAACTTACAAGTGAACTGAAATTTTAATAGATACCATGCAATTTGATAATGTATCGCAAAAACTGGATCTGCAACTTTGTTCAGACGCTTGTAACCAAAATATTCAGAAAATCGACAATCAAGCCTTAAATTAAGTTACAATAGAGAAAAACCAATACCAATAAAATTATTTTCCACTTTTAATTATTTTTTATTTACACTACAGATCACGTTTACACACAACTCGACTCGACGATGGCCGATGTCGCATCTAGCAAGTCAGCCTCCACAACCAGTCTAGACAATGCACATTGTAATTTTTTGCACCAGTGCAAGTTACACAGAGTCGTTTACACGTATCAAGTTGAAAGGTCGTGGGACTTTGTCTAAATACAAACATCTGAGGTAAACGGTAATAAGATGAGGTAATGAATAAACTTGTTGTTTTAATGTCTGTTAGTGCCGTAATTTAATTGTTTTGTTGTGTAAGCTCTTTAACGGGATAGTACAGTCATTTGAGGTATGTAGTAAGTATTTATTTGTGGCTGAATGGATTGTAAGATCACTAGCTTGTGTTAACGGTTTTACTCGCATGGTAGAAAAATGAGTGGGAAATCCGCATATACTATTCCAGACTACAATTAACATTTGTGATTTTGTGCAATCTGACGTTGTCATCATAGGGCCAAACGCCTTCCAGTGTCGAGGAACCGTCTGTAAAGGTAACTGTTACCCCCGGACGGAACACAAAGGGCTACTAAAAGGAACAGGGTGGATTTTTAGTCAGTGAGAATCTTACAGTCCCTCCACTCCACAAAAGGCGGAAGAGGACTCGTTTGATGATTTTACAAACCCAAAAAAGGACGATTTAATTGTGAAGGTCATAACAGTCAGATCATTGAAACATGGGTCTCAAAGAAGATAGATCTATAATGACGTTTTGGAGATTGTATAATTTTAGACGTTTCGGAGGTGGTGTGACGATCTGATGTCTGCCACACGAACATGTCGTGTGGCAGACATGGCCAGAAATTGCCAAAAATAGAGATGTTTGGAAGGAGAAAGGGGAGGCCTTTGCGCAGAATTGGGACACAAGATAGGCTATAAAAAAAATGAAATGGTAACGAATCGCTTTATGCATTTAAACCTCAGAAGAGAGAAAAGTCCTTCTCATAAACTCTACAATGTCGAAGTACCAATCAAATTAAAAGTGCTGACAGTCGAAACACACGCTACAAACGACTCGCAACATGTAGCCATACAGAACCTCGTAGTTATAAACAACAATAAAGAAACCAGTTAAGTGTAAATCTCAGAAGACGAGTCCAATTAAACCAATCAAATTGAATTATACAATTAAGGGACGCGTCTACGGATGGCCCATTGAAGGAAAAATGGATAAAGAGAAGCTGATGGAGGTGACAACCTTGTTCTAGTGCTAGGGTTGTCACTTGCGCGGGCATGCGGGCGGCGAGTAATGGGTGACTCGCCGTCCGACCAAGGTCCATGCCCGGGTCGACGGCGCGTCGTGTTCAACGCGCGCCTCAAAGAGCGCCAGCATAATGACGAGGCCCCCTCTCAGAGGGCTAAAGCCTGCCGGGGGTCGCGGGACTTATACCATCACCGTGACCCCGGAACATAAAGGGCTATAGACGAACACCGTGAATTTTAGTCAGTACAAGTCTGACAGTCCCTCCCGCCCTGCCCGGGGTGGGAGGGACTCATCTGATGATTTTACCACGAAAAAAAAGAGGCTAATCGGTAACGATGCTCTGGTCGCTTCAAAGCTCCAGAGCCTCTCGTCGCCGTTATATGTATTTGATAATTTAAATAAAAGAAATCAATTGACTTTCAATATTAGGACTGTAAAGTTATCAGGTTTCAGTTTCCTTGAAAGGCTTCATTTCTGTGCCCACAACATTGACCGAGGCATGAAGACTTACTTTTTACCAAGGTCTGTAGATAGAATTGAATGTCATACATAATTAACACCATCAGTTGCTACTACATAATATATCTACATAATTGTATGGCTTAATTTTTATTTGACCAAATACGTAGATAAATAAAATGGAAAAAAATAATTATATTTAAAAACGATACGTCGTTCTTTATCAAGAAATGTGTGTTTATTTCTTTTGAATGGTAACAAGAAATGAGCATAATTATAAAAAAAAGATTTTCCATTTAATTGTTTTAAAAACCTCCTCTACGGTCACAAATCGTATTATAAAATATAAAAGCAAATAGTAAAACAGCCAGCCCTGACGTGTTTCTTTGAATGCATTGTAAACATCTCTGGGGACGACCGTGAAAGCTCAGCCGTCAGTACACAAAAAACTGTGGTTGTATCTACTGAGAGAATGTGTCGTTTCACTTGTACTTGTTTACTAAAGCCGTGTGTACACGAGGCAACTTGTGTTGCCCTGCAAGTTAGGTTTGAGTCGCGCTATGTTGTCAGACTTCGCATCGTGAAACATTTGCTGGTGTGGAATGACTGTCAGCGATGGGCAGAGATAATAAAATAAAAGAACAGAAGAATTATTTCTATATTATTTTTTGTTCTTTTATTGAACGCTCATGGGGACTATTCTCAAGTTAATATGGTATGAAAGCTTCTTAGTTCTTATACAAATTCAGCGTGACTCCGTCTACATGATGCTGACAATCTATACGTAGAGTGCATTGGTGGAATAGACCAAGGAAGCGCTGACTAAAACGATTTTATTAATACCGATCCTCTAGATTTTAGGAGCTGATTTTTTAGAAAATCTCAAGACGGTCCAGATCTGATTAATTTGGCATCAAACTGAGGATGAGATGGGTCTGCATTGAGGAACAGAATATACAGAGACATTTGAATTTGGAAATCACTTGTCTTTGACTGTCATTCGCAGTGACAAAGTTGAAACGTCAAACAACTCTGATCGCCTAGTTAGAACGCACCCTTAGCCATATTAATTACTCTTTCCGCGAAAGAAATTATCGCCATTAATTTGTTAGCCGATCTGAGAAGCGAATACAGATAAAGATAGTCTTAGGTCTTATCTTAGTAAGTTAGTGTAATGGAAATGGATTGCTCCGGCCTTGTAGCTTGTTACTGCAAGTGATTACGAACTTTCCGAATTGATATTAATTGCTATTGATTTTAAACTGGAGTGGAGGAAAAGTTAATGGATAGACAAAATTATCTGTATGTATCTACCGTGGAAAGTATCCGGGAAAAGTAATTCAAGAGAAAATGAGTAATTAGAAATGTTAATTTCTTTGATTAATGATGTTTATTTTATGAATTGCTTGAAAGCATGAGAAAAAAGCAGGAGATCGTGCGCTGTGGCGCTCCCTGGGAGAGGCCTATGTACAGCACTGGACTGCAATAGGCTGAAATGATGATGATGATGATGATGACTTTTACACATCCGTTATTAAATTATCTGTTATTTTAGCAATTCAATAAAAAAATATTTCAGCATTTAATAACTGAATCAATCAATATCACACTCTAGAAGCAATCAGTCTGAAATCCTGAACGGTTGAAAATTTATCAGACCGTTTGAAACAATCACTTCAGCTTACTCCAATCTAACATAACGTTTAAGGCGAATAACAACAATGCTACCAACTTATCAATTTACGTTCTTACAGAGAACACATAATTATTTCAAAAATTTAAAGCAATTTTAATTCAATTCCTAGTAAAAATAAATACAAAAAACTTCCAGGAACAAATCAATTAAGATGCCAAATATTTCGCATTCCTAGTTCGTGGAGCTGTGATTATCTCTTTGGAATTACAGCAGTGGTTCCCAATCTTTTTTACGAACGTAAAAATGGAAGTTCTCAATTTTAATTGTATATTTTTAACCAGCGGTCACTTTTGGACCTTTTGTGTTCATTTAAGAAAAATGAAGGTTTAAGAGAACTTGTAAGAAAGTCGTTGAATTCAAAATTATTATTATTAAAAAAAATATTAGATACCTCTACCAGTGCATTTTAAAGCAAACAGAAGAATTTGAGAGTCTGTTGATTTAGTGAAAAGTTGGTTTAAAAATGTGATTTCAGAATTTATGACGTATATGGGAAATCAGAAAGCGCTTTTAGGAAGAACGTAGTTTTTTTCCATCAAATTAACAGTAGCAACTAAGTTGAAAACCATTGGGCGGCAGGCTTATAAGGCTTGCATATACACCCACTATAGGCTAGCAATGTGCTTATCTTGAAAAATGATTTGTTCAATATTTACTTCTCAATTTGTAATTTGACGTGTCAATTAATTCGATAAATCAATACACGCGGTTCATTTTGGATTATTAAATGAGTTTGTTTGTATTAATATGGGTTTCTATGCGTAGGTTAAATATGCAATGTTTAATGATCTTTGGTAGACTATTTTAGACACTAACACATTACTCGTTATGGAGATAGTTAATTTAAAACTACCTATTAAGGTTTGTAATTAAGAACCTGGATTTAGACTAATTACCTCTAGATAGTTAGGTAGTCTAAATTCAGGTCCCTCTGAAATTAGGACCGATTTCAGATCACTGTAGTTGCGGGCTTACGGACGGTGAGTAATGGTTAGCTTACCGTCCGGTCAAGGAGGAGATCTGTTGACGGTGTGAAATGCTCTACGCGAATCAAAGAGCTGTCAGCAAACTGATGGCGCCCGATACTGTCAAGTGTCGGTGTAAGTGTACGACATAGTGGACAAAATAAAACATTGTGGGGTGTCTCTATTTGCTGATGACCTGAAGATATACAAAACTATAAATTCCGTTGCTGACTCTTGCCGGTTGCAAAGTGACCTAGACGCGATTTTATATTGGTGTCGCAGCAACGATATGACTCTTAATGCTAGTAAATGCTTTCATATTAAATTCACTAGGAGAAAGAAGCCATTTGCTACGGAGTACAAACTTGATAGTACAATATTGGCAGAAGTCAACGAAGTCCGAGATCTTGGCGTCATAGTTGACAGTAAACTAAAATTTACCACCCACATCAACAAATATGTCACGAAAGCAGCTCAAATGCTCGGATTTTTGAAACGAAACGCGGGTGGGTTTAAACAAGAGCGCACCAAAATCTTGCTATATCAAACCTTGGTGCGCAGTCATCTTGAATTCGCCAGCGTGGTATGGAATCCGTTTTATGCTGTTCATTCGCAGCGGGTTGAGAGCATACAAAGAGCGTTCACTAGGTATCTGGCTTATAACTCTGTCGGTTTTTCACATAGGAATCCATACGAAGTACGTTTAAAAAAATTTCAAATGAGGTCTCTTCGTGAACGTAGACGTCTGCTAGACATGTGTTTCTTTCACAAAATCGTGAACGGTCAGTATCAGTGTTGCCACTTCCTTGAGAATATACCCTTAAAAATTCCTCGCACCTATCCTCGAGGGAAACTTAAATTTATTTTTCATACTCCATCCGTTAAGACTAATTTGGGATTACAAGCACCCCTCCGTAGAATTGTGGATGAGTACCACTCCCTTCTTACAATAATACCCGACCTCGATGTGTTTCACGATAAACTACGTATGTTTAAAAGCAAAATAAAAAGTCTCTAAGTTTTGTTTTTAGATTTTTTTTAAATTAATTTTAAATCATCTTTATTGTTAAATTATTTTGTATTTTATTAATTGGCCAATTCTATTATATTGACATTTCTATGAAATTTGTATCCAAAGACATGAAACTATTTCAAATCTCTTTGTTTGTTTCAAATATTTTATTAAGATACATTGAACTGTTTGTTTTTAATTAACTTTCATTAAGTAACAACATTTTTTTTTCTTCTTCTTTATATAATAAGTAATTGTTTTTTATCACCGAGCTGAAGAATTGTGAATGTTATGTACGCCATTATTGTCACGTGCATCAGACCGCTCTTATAAAAGTTGTAAATTTTAATGTTAAATGTATGTGATGTGGCTGTACTTTTCTAATAAATAAATAAATAAATAAGTGTCTGCCAGTGTCACGAGAACACTTTAAGAGGTTAGCACGGCCCTGGAACGCAAAAGGCAACTGACGAAACAAGGTCAACAGACAATCAGTCAAATCTGACATTCTTATCAATTCAACCCAGAGCAGAAAGACTCATCTGATGATTTTCCGCCCCCAAAAAGGCTGTTATTGAGAAATTCTATTTGGAAAAACCCAGTAACAATAAAGGACTCAAAAATGAAAACCAGGAGCTTTAGGATCAGCGATTGCAACTGTTAGTCAAAGTAAGTACACTAACCTAAAGCTTCTGACCACGACACAATCGTAAAAAGAATGCGCTCCCGCCCATTCAATTGTTCAAGCCCATAGACACATTACAGACCATAGACAAACCCATAAAGCTTGCATACTTTCCTTGCACTTGACCGTCCCAACAATTATACCATAAACTTTCGCTGGGAGCGAGCAGCGCGGTATGCAACTGACCTTCATTGGTCCAGTGTGCCACAGCCCGCGGCTACGACTTTCACGACAAATCCGACGATCGATCGAGAGACAGATCGATATATCGATCTTAGCTATCGATGTTATAGATAAAGCTGTCGATCGGTTAAAATCAGTTTTGTTCGGTGAAAAAATTGTCAAGTTCAAACGAATCTTCTGTATAATAGTCAATATTAAACGGTTACATGAAAAATCGTATACGACGATTTTTTTTTATAACCCGGTTACCGGTCGGGTCAATTCGGATCCACGATACAATTTTTCCTATCTACCCCATTGACGTGGCAGTGGCAGCGGGATCTAACGTGTCCTCCAATCTAGGGCAGAGCGGGAGGGACTATCAGACTCGTACTGAATAAAATCCACGGAGTCCTTCAATAGCCTTTTACGTTCCAGGGTCACGGTATGTTCCAGGACCAAGGAGGCAGCGAGATGAATAAAATCAATTCGTGATCGTCAAGAAACGAGCATTTCCCAAAAATTTTGAAGGCATGGAAAATCTCAGTCTTCCCACCTTGTCAATCCACGTGGTGGATAACGGCCCACTCCCTCTCATTGAGACACTGGCCAGTGTCCCAGCAGTGTGACCATTTAAGCCAGATGACCAGATCAATTTTTTATCCATCTGTAGGTCTTAAACGGCCACTTAGCAATATTTCAAAAGATTCACTTTGTGGTAAATGAATAGCTACTGATGGTGAATTGTTGCTCAATATGGCCATTTTAGACTCTCTGGTGTGTGCAGTCACACATTAATATCAGCCAAAATTGCTTTTGGCTGATTTAAGTGTTTAACTGTGACATCAATACCACAAGGTGGAATCGTTTGACAATTCACTTGATAAATATCTTCCATTAGATTTACAGTTTGGAACTGTAACCAGTGACGGATTAACCCTTAATCAAATTAAGCAATTGCCTAGGGCATCACGTCTGGGGGGGGCACCAGAAGAAGCACAAAGAAATCCTAAGGTCGAACTTAATTGTGCTTCTTCTGGTGCCCCATGGGTATCACGTCTCACTTTCATGTCACCAAAAACTTACTGAAATTGCGTAAATTTTCTAGCTCGCTTCGCTCGCTATACCATCATACATAGGCCTGTGGTTGCCTTATTTATTGAATATACAAGAAAAGTGCAAAAAAAAGTCGAGCTCGCTTCGCTCGCTCTTGCATATCCTTAGACTCTGTTTTACCTACTGGTGAGTTACCATGAACTCCTAAAGCGTAAGTCTTTAAGCTGTGAGAAAGAGACAGAGCTATACAAGTCGTCTAGAAACATCTCGTTCCCTGAGCGTAACTATTCACGCTTTAAAACGTCATGGTAGGCCACCCGAACGAAGTAGGTAGACACTACCGTGGATAGGTGGGAGACGCTCACGGCAACAGACGTCGCGAGGCGATTTCCGGCCACCGTAGACGCGGTCATACGGATAGCGAGTAATGGGTGACCCGCCGTACGATCATGACCGTTTCCGGGTCGACGGCGCGTCGTGTTCCAGGTGCACCTCAAAGAGCTGTCAGCATACTGACTGTGCCCCCCCCCCCCCACGGGACTATCTCATCAAGTAACAGTAATCCTGAAACGTGAAGGGCTATTGAAGGATCACTGTGGATTTTTTGTCAGTACAAGTCTGACAGTGAAAATACCCATGGATAGGGGGGCACCAAAGGCTTCAATTGCTTAGGGCATCAAGTAGTCTTAATCCGTCACTGACTGTAACAAATTCGTATTGGTATTGATTCGTTCGCAATCGATTTTGTGATTTAGTACTTTCGTGTGAGTATTCATTGTTAACATTTTTTTCTTTGATTCGATGCGGTGTACATTTATTTTAAGTTTAATAGGTTTTCCGTCTTACTATTTATGAACTAATATAATAAGAATCTTTTACGGTCGCTAACTCATAGACAAACGGGAGAGAGATCTGGGTGAACGTTTGTTCTGGAAAATGTGTTGAATAAATAAGATTCGGCGATTAACGTTGCAATTTTGACTAAATCATAAATAATATTCAATTGAATAATTAGATTTTAATTTCGCGGAAAAAGATACTGTTTTCGGTGCAGGATGCCTAGGCGCTCGTTTCTGCCCGCAAGAAATGCGCAAAATCAGCATAAAATACCATTTGCTTTAGACATAAAATATAAATGTCACAATGACTTGGCAAGTTTATCACATCGTGGTCACATGTCAATGTCAATTAAAATAATGTCAATAAGTAGACTTGTGACAAAAGAAAGCAGGAAATGTGAGCACGTGAAGACAAAATCGCATTTTAATAATCAGATGATGAACCGAAATTCAAGAGGTGGGTGTACCTATCACTTGTTTTGTTTTTATTTGCTACGAATAATTTCTTCTTGTCATAGTGACTTTAAGAAAAGTTTATTAATGTTTCCTCTTTAGCAATTTAGAGCCATCCTTGAAATACAACATAAATAACCCATGGCAACATTCTCGGGCGATTTTTTGACTTATTACAAGCTCTAATATCTACCTTCTTCAAGTCAGACTATCACAGTACACTGCTGAGCATAGGCCTATCCCCGATTGCGCCAAAATCACCCTGTCATCTGCTTTCCGCATCCGACTCTGTCCCAGCAACCTGCAAGGTTGTCGGTCCATCTAGCTAGGAGACGTCCCATACATACTATAGTGTCCAGCAATATAAAATTGCCGAAGATTTAAAGAATCGGTTAATCGGGTTCGCGTATGGACAAATGACGATCATGGCTTAATGCATCGCCAAATTATGGTTTCCGTAGCCAAATCATTGGTACACCCTTTTTCTCATTCTTCATTGGGACAAACCCACCACACTATTCCCAAAGCACTGCAACTCCTGAGAGCCAGAATCAACAGTGGCAACCACCAGAAAAGCGCCGAGACAATGAAGCTCGACGCGTCCCAGAGAATGAATTTATCTGTCTTGGATCCTGCAACGAAATTAATCAGAAAAGAATAGTGGAGGAGTAGGGAAAAAAAGGAGTAGTACACCCTACAACAACTAACATGTTGTTGCCCACAACACTCTCACTACCAAACAACAGACAAGTGTTTACCCAAATGTTCAACAAGACCACTTTCATTAGACTACAATAGTTACACCCACTGCTTTCACTGTCCAATTGATAGCTACACCAATACCTGGTTATCTTGTAGACAACACATTACATTTACATTTTAAGTTCACGCGTGGGCTTGGAGTTTCGATCTTGACCGCGGTGAATAGGTCACCTCATTTTCCTTCCGTGAGAACTGAGATGGTAATGTCTTTATTTTGAATTGATATTAATGCTAAAAGTTATTTTGACTGTGGTAACTTTCTTACAATTTCAGTCATTGAATTTTTCCCATCAGGATATTCGCTAACGTCAAAGCGCCAACTTGTGGGACACAAGTCTCCTCTGAGTACTAGGAACTGGGCTTTAATCTATCACGTCGGCCCCTTTCGTGTCGACAGATGTCACATATCTTCGAATTTGTGGATCCAGGACATGCTAGTTTCCTCACGATGTTTTTATACACCGATTTGAGGATCGAACTCACGACCTACTCATAAGTCGGAGCCATTATGACTGGTCACCTCTGCCCCTGAAACCTCTCCCCTGAAATGTCTCTTGCTTCTTGGTAATTCTTAGTATGACATAGCACTTGTTGGTCTAGTGGTCATTCGCTCAATTGCTTTGTATGAGGTACGATTCCCTTTTCCAACAAGAATGTCTAAGTAAAAGTGTGGTAAAAGCTCAGAGTTTTATGCGCCTGGTTGAATGAAATGGAAATCGTCCCCTGTTATGGCAAAATGGGGATTTAATTATTTTATATATTTATAAGCCCCTGTAGTACAAATCTGGAAAACAGGTCTTATTGTAACAAAATACGGGTGTCGTGCTACCTGACAAAATGTAGTAAGCCTATAATTTTATGTAAACTTAGTTTATTTCCCAAAATATTGCACAAGTTTTAAGATCCATAACTTAGAGTTAGTATGGTGATTGTAGGCGATGCTTAAGTAAGTTGTCACTGTTTATGGTAAGGCCTATTCAGGTTACTTTACATAAAGCCTGCCCGATATCGAAAACATTATAGATTTGGTGTCTATTGATCAATCGATTGAACGACTTGGAGAATTTGTTGCTAGCTGCGTTTAAGGATATTCAAATGCAAAACAGATTTTATTACGCATAAACAAACACTTCTTTGAAGCAAGAAGTGAGTGGTTCAAATAATTGAAAGAACTGGCAAAAAACTGATGGAAGATGAGTTGACTTCAAAATCCTACAAGAACCATTACATTTCTCGACAATAGAACCTTCTTTCTTTCTAGGTTTTCAAGACAAATAAATTTCAAAAGTACGATTATTAAAAAAAATATCAGATCCGCTTTTCTTTAAAAAACAAAAGATATGTTGGCTCGTCCAAAAATCTACGACAATATTATGTCATAAGCACAACATCATCATTCATTTAGCGTGTCAACACTTCATATTTCAAACGTCAATTCGAACATGACGTTTTCATTTTTTAATATTTTTTTCAAATGACAAAGGAAAGCGAAAGTAGTGCACCACAATAAGATTTTTGAAGCAAAGGTCAGAAGGTTAAAAGTCTCTTCGTGAACAATTTTTCATCTTGGGGATACCGCATTCAATTTGTGAAACCAACCGTGGTCCGTTATTAATATCATTTTGCAGTAAAAGAGTTTGTGTAAGTGATCTTTTTAGAGATATTCTACGCTTACATTTCACCTTTTTTGTAGAATGTTTTTTCACGCCTGACAGTTGGTAGGTTAAGTTGTCATAGCCTTCATTTGTTGACAGTTGACAATCACTCATTTTTATATTTGGAACTGGCAACTTTCTTTACGTTGCCTGATTTCTCTACAAGTTGACAATAGGACGTTTGGATCACAATAGCTTTACTTGGCATATGACGACCTTAATCTAAAGTTCTACTTAGAACTACACATAAAATAAATATGCTGCTGAAAAATAAGTAAGTCGAAAGAGTTTGCATACCCCATTTTTAATACACTTTCATAAAACATGATCCAGAGTGGTGGTATACTCTTTCGTGCATTTCCTCAATAAAAAGAAGAACCTTGCCTTGCGATGGGGTCATTATTAACTAGTAAGTAAACGAAATGATGGAATGAAAAATGTACTCTTTTCTAAACGAGTGTCTGAAGAAGGCATGGCATAGAGATTGGAAGTTATCTAGAAGGCCTGTCCAGAAGCAGGCCAGAAAAAAATAAGATTACGTTTACAAAAAAAAAACCGCACAAGTAATGGTTGGGCGCCAAATAGACCTAGTCTAGTGGCAAAATTGCTAGTGTCCGCGTTTGAATCTGCGGATTGCATGAAGAAACAAGTATTTCTAGAAAGGTCAGCATGTTGATAACACTATTAGGTATGTGGAAAATGGACGGCTGCACTGCTACAACCTTCACCCACGTACCTAGTACCCTTAGGGTCATCGGATTTTCATCATTATACTATTGAATCCACACTTTCATTTTACAATGGTTTAATTATAAAAATGTAAAATTTAATTGTTCTTTATCTTTTCTCACCTTAAGTTTTGAACGGATTTTCATGAAATTTGGAATGCGGGTAGATCAAGTCCTGGTTTTGACTAAGGACATGATTTACTAAGGATTTACTTTACAAATTTTTGATTTTCATCTACAATTTTACTTCGTTATCTTTCATTTTTGTGAGAAATCGGCACCTATCCAGGTTTGCCGATCATACTGAAAGAAGCTTAACTGTAAAACCTATATCCCGGAAAAACATTTGAAGTCCGTTGGCAAACGGTATTAAACTTCCCTTTTTGGTATACTTTCGATTCGGTTTTTACTTACGATACAGCCCATAGTTGCAATTAAATTCTCATTCTTTCTAAACACCATAAACTTTATATTTTCCTTCTTTTTCATCAGACGCCTTTTATTTAAGAGTTATTACTTTATCACTACTTACACAGCAATAAAACTGCTATTATAAAATTTAATTTATACGATGGCAATAATAAAATCCATAAACGCTTGTCCGGGATGGGTGACAACCTGGCAACCCTAATAGGAAGTGTGCCAACAGGTTCCAGCGGACAGTCGACCTACTTTGAAAGAGGCTATCTTACACCAAACCTACATACATTATACAGTCTTTACATAAACAGCTATACAGGGTGAATTTTTCAACTGGGCGTGGATGGCTACTTTCGAAACTATGAGGAATATCGAAAAACGTTGAAAGGAGTCTCGAGGCCGATTTTGACGAAAACTAAAACTGCATCATTGGATTTTAGAAAAATCAAAAATCCGGGCCAGGAATCGAACCCGCTGATTTTGGAAAAAAAATCACACCCTGTATTATTACACCGTTCGATAGTGTTGCTAATAAGGATCAAATTCTGGGAAGTAATCATATACGGCAAACTTAAGGAAATGGTTGATTTTTATGAAATTGCTATTTTTCCATGTTACTTTACATCTACTGAGCCATAATTTATTCGAAATCATATAATTACATTGTTTTCAATGTCTCACTGGATTTGACGTTTCAACAATCCCGCTGTACTTAGCAATACGACATACTTGAGTTAAACTAAAAATAGCATTATTTTAAAGAAGAAACGGTAACTTATGTTTCAAACACAGTTTTTGCCTTGAAGATTAATCAGTTTTTTTGTAATTATACGTTTTCCTTAAGTTTGCCGTATATGATTACTTCCCAGAATTTGATCCTTATTAGCAACACTATCGAACGGTATAATAATATAGGGTGTGATTTTTTTTCCAAAATCAGCGGGTTCGATTCCTGACCAGGATTTTTGATTTTTCTAAAATCTAATGATGCAGTTTTAGTTTTCGTCAAAATCGGCCTCGAGACTCCATTCAACGTTTTTCGATATTCCTCATAGTTTCGAAAGTAGCCATCCACGCCCAGTTGAAAAATTCACCCTGTATACTACTTTGCATTTCGTTTCTGGCACGGCAAGTTGCCCTGAAACCGATTAAATGTAGTTTTGTGGGCCATAGAGATAAGCGTACGGTGTTTCATTAAGAAGTTTTGATTGTAGATATGGAACGAACTGGCCACTGCACTGCTACTGGGGCTATCGGAATCACCTGCGGTTCGAAGAAAAAATATTGTCTCTGGTCTGTGCCCATTTTGGAACAGTGCGCCATTTTGATTTCAATGCTTTGATTACGAGGTTTACGTTGAACCTCAATGTATGTGAAAACAAAATATAAATTGCATGCTTTGTCTTTGGTGAAATGATTTACTGATGGCTACTTATATTTTTTTAATACAAAAAAGAAAAACTATAGCATATTCATAATACAACAGATTGACAGAGGACATTAAAGATTTTTAAGTTTTTCAACATAAAAATAAAGCAAACAATTAAAAAATCGTCAAACTCCCAACAACGAGACATTAAAAACGAAATAAATCAAGTCAGAACCACGCATAATCTTACATTGTATGTAAGCATTAAAAAAAGCAACTCGTATTACCTACCACCGCCAATTAAAGTTGCAAAACTCACATTGATGCGCACAAAGTAATAAAAAGTAAAAACGTATGGAACCCGTTCGCACAATGAGTCGCAAACGTTGGAAATCAACGCTTTAATGACGTCACATGGACGCGGGATTGACAAGTGGTGGCAGACGATAGGCGTATGCGCTTCTCATAGGGTTGAACCGTCGAATAACTTGGTGAATATAATTTTTACTTCAGTAACCTGCTTTTGAAAAAAAACATTCCAATTTACTTTGATTGATATGTGAAACGATTTTTTTTAAGAGCCTTTATAGGCACTGCCAGTGATGGGGAAATTTTGACAAAATCAAAGCATTATTTCCAGTAGGCCAGTTACAGGGACTTTGAATTGTCAAAACAGCAAATAAAAATACCACAGAAATATGTGCTACAGTCCTTTTTTTACGTGGTAATATCATCAAGAGTGATGAGTCCTCCCACTCTGGGCAGGGCGGGAGAGATTGTCAGACTTGTACTGACTAAAATCCACGGTGTCCCTCAATAGCCCTTTATGTTCCGGGGTCACGGTGATGGAATAAGTCCCGTGACCGTGCTACAATCCTAACTGCAAAACATAATTACTGTGAAAGTAATGAAGCTGGTGCCCACCCGTGCCCTTTCCAAAGCTTATTTTATGTCAAAACAATAAGACGTATTTCATATGCGACACAAAGAAGAAGAAGGGTCTTTGGACATGAGACTGTTACAGTTTATCTAGGCTACTCAAAAAGCTGTTAGCCCAATGTCAAAATCCTCAAAATACGAAAACTTCAAAATCAATCGAAATAACACATAGGTATACTTCAAAGACTTTCTCATACTTTAAAGTAGACACCAAAAAAATCAAACCCACAGCCCTAACCTAGTACAGAAAAGCAACAAATGATCGACATTGATGGATGGACTCTCGTGGATAGGTACTAATTGGAGATTTGCATATCCCCCTCCCCCATGGTACAACTTTCCTACCTTCCCCTGTAGGCTCCGCTTAATTAATACCTGCATGGAATCAGTTGCTATTGAAGAGTTACTGTTAGATCTTGTGTGTGTGGTCTGATGGCGAGATAGGACCTTAGATTGTAACGGGCCCTTTTAGAAGTAGGTCCGTTGTTGTATAGACGAACCGTCTTACCACAAGAAAGATAAACATTTTGTTTAACATGCACTAAAAACTGTCAACATCACGTTGATATAAGGGTTGTTTTGCTGTTACACTTTTTTAGACAAGCGTTCATCAGATGTTTACTTATCTTATAGTGGCAGGGCGGAGTGTTTAAAGCCCTCTATGAATGTCAATTAGGCAGTCTAAGGGCAGTTAGTTCGGCAGATGATCTCCGGCCACCGTAGGCGCGGGCATGCGGACAGCGAGTAAAGGGCAACTCGCTGTCCGACCATGGACCATGCCTGGGTCGACGGCGCGTCGTGTTCCACGCGCGCCTCAAAGAGCTGTCAGCAAAATGACGGGGCCCCCTCACAGAGGGCCAAAGCCTGCCGGGGTCGCGGGACTTATTTCTATCACCGTGACCCCGAAACATAAAGGGCTATTGAAGGACACCGTGGATTTTAGTCAGTACAAGTCTGACAGTCCCTCTCGCCCTGCCCGGAGTGGGAGGACTCATTTGATGATCTTACCACGATAAAAAAAAGAGTAGTTAGTTCAAAGACAAAATGCTATTTTTGTAGACCAAAAGACCTGTGAGCTGTGTCCGAAAGAAGTGTGCTAAATATCCGCATAATGTTTACTCGTAGCTCATTTACAATTCCACAAAAACATGACATTGTTGATACCCAACCCCTATATCTAGATTGGAGATCAGTAAGGATAAGTCTCTCTGTATGCGCTATATCTACCCATATCTTCTGAAAGACTGCGAAAAATCGAACAATTCTTTTTTTGTTGTACTCGTTATTGTCAGGACATGTTTGATTGCTCTAGAAAAATTCACTAGGTAGGTTCAAAACTTGAACCCATGCGAAGCCGGGGCGGACTGCTAGTTAAGCTACTATAGCGAAACACTCGGATTCTTGTCAACTCTTGTTGATCATAGGAGCTTTGAACCTTATGTCACGTTATTTAGATGCAAAGGCATATTCATTCAAAATGACGTTAGCTGCAACTATCGTTAAATTCTAGAGCCGCCTCTAAGTTGAAGTAACATTGTTAGACAACCTTCAACCCAAAGTCAAGTTTAAGGTTTGTATGTCTTTGAAAATAATACAGTTAACAGTCATAGGACCATTTGGAATGACTATTTATTTTGATATCATTACTACTTCCTGCGCCTAGATAAAGATCCTTTCTATAATTGCGTATTAAGACTTAGAGATTTAGCTATCCCCTGTATTAGATCAGGTATAAGTGGGGTATCAGCTCTATTTAGACTTCTTATATTAATGCTAACGACTTAGATCTGCATAGTGTCATCAGAAGTCACGTTTATAGAACCTCTGTGTCTTCATGGCTGACAGACCACAAAGTGGCGACCATCACTGCCCACGCGCATGTCGTGTCGTGAGTTATTGCCACCTACCCCCCTCGACCCGCGTCCCGCTCTCCACATCCGAACAAAGTGGAACGAAAGCTTTCCTGAACTACAGATACAGTTTAACGGTTCAATATTGCATACAAACAGCTTGATTTACTGCTGACACTTAGAGAAGAGCAAATAGAGAGAGATTTCACGCTCCGAGACTTGTATTCAAAGTTCGAGATTTATTTTCAAACAAACCGACACTTACGTCTTTGCTAAACAAGAGGGGATGGACAAAGTGGCATTTTGTTAACGATAACGAGTTTAGTTAAAGAAATACTTTAGTCAATTCTATACTACTTATCTAATTGAAATTACTGTCAGAAGCGCGAAACATCTAAAGTAATCATCAGCTGTATAGACATCAGCTCAATCCAAAGAACAGTCAAGAACACAAGCCTAAAAAAACAGCCTACAGATAAGGCTGGTTCTAAACCAGAAGAAAGCCCTTCATAAAACACTCAAGCCAGAAATCAAAACTTTAAATGCAGACCGCGTAAATCTTGAGTGCTCCTGCCTGCCTCTAGGTCTAAATTGCGCAGATATTCCATCATAAAAAGGGCTAATATTAATACATCCGCCCGCTTTGCGCAAAAAGGCACAACGTGTCTAGATACTTGTATATTTCTTGTTGCTCCAACATCCTGGCAGCAAGCCTTTCTATAAAATAAAAGGTAAATAAGTATAATCTTGTGGAGGGGTCAGCCGTGCAGTGCCCTGCATTGTCTTCTGATATTACGGGCCATAATGCCCTTCCATAGCCTTTAAAATGGAGGTGGAACAAAGCCAAGGGGAGGCACACTAAAAATTGACAGGGCGAGTAACAACATTTCGTATAGTAAGGCATTGTATAGTAAGGCGTTTATGTCGGTCACGCCGGGTGCATCGCGGAATGGACGCAAGAGTCGAGTAACGGTGCTATAGTGGCCAATTAGCGACGCAGACGCAATACTTCCTAATGCCCCGTGCACGACCACTGGCTCTACGACATTCGACTCGCCTTGCGCTTGTTTCTTGGAACTGTCGCTGGATGGTCGGATCTTTTTGCTTTTGACTAATAATTTGACAATTCAAAAGTGCCTCTAACTAATCTCATCGTTATTATCATTTGCCCATCCTTTTATCAATTCTGATGACTTCCAGTCTATGCGCAACTGAATATCCAGTATTTTACATTGAGTGACTGGCCTATCTGCCTTCCACAACCCAGTACTGGGTAATACGATACCTCTTGGAAAGACTACTTATCGGCTTGAAATAAATGCTTTGAGTTAGAGTTTCCTTCGCGTGAGTTCCCGGTGGAAAAGTCGCGTCACGATTATACGTGGTACGCTCTTAGCAATTTCTTTTTCTCCGTAGTCGTTGTCGCAATTCGCGAGTCGCTTCAACGAGTAAGTCGTGGCCAAGGTGTAGGATTAAGTAATATGATTACGAGAAGCACAATGGTATGCTTAAATAGTAGGTATAACAAAAGAATAACCAGTCTTAGGATTATTCCATTATGATTTTCAGTTCTATCATCATAAGGCTTTTGTGTTACAGTTTTTGTCTGTAAGTTGTAATATCTAGATATTTTATTTTACCTACTTAAAAGTTTTGAAATAGGCAGGTAAGTAGACCGAAACTAGAAATGGAAGATTGGCATTTTTTATGTGCAAACATGCTTTGTTTACCAACTCTACTATTACTAATTTTACGGATAGGTACAATGCAATTATAGAAAAAGAATTGATAACCTCCTCCTCCTTGAAGTCGGTAACACGGTACAAAGTTCAAATAATAATGATTCCTATTTAAATAATCAAATTATATTATCATCTATCTATTATCTTACTAATATTATAAACGCGAAAGTTTAGATAGGTGTCAGGATGTTTGTTACTCAATCACGTCGGAACGACTGAGCGGATCTTGATGTGAATTTGGCTCAGAGATAGATAATATTTTGGAATAGCACATAAGATACCGTTTATCTCTCAAAGTTTATTCCTATATTATTTTTATATTTTCGTAAGATAGTTGCTGGCAACAGATACTAAATTAAGTATTTTTTTTTTCCATGCAAATATTCTTGGTACATAATTAACTTAGTTTTCGTTGGTAGACTAATTTATACAGGTTGATTGATCATTATTAATTAATCCAAATTAAATGTTTAAGAATATCTAATAATTGAGTAATCAATTCTAAAAAACACATAACGACAAAAGATGTCCAGCTGATTTATGCCAGTAATACCAAGCATCTAATTATGAGGTTTTGTTAAAAATGGAAGGAATTTATATTAATTTAAGATTTCAAAGCTGTTTTATAGTATTTCTTTTTATCGCTGGAGGCTTATGTAATGCAAAGAGAGTAAAGGTAATAATAACATAGATTGCGAACTTTACATCCGTGCCAGTAGCTAAATACACATTACGTCTGTAGACATTGGCAGACATGAAAAATGGTTTAGACTTACTTAAATCTATACTAATATTATAAAGTTGAAAATTGTGTTTGGTTCAACGCGCTAATCTCAAGAACTACTGGTTCAAAATGATAATATTTGCGTTAAAGATAGTGATGTGTTGGATACTTTATTTATCGAGGAAGGCTATATAATTATCAACACGCTACGACCAAAATAAGCTGAGCAGAATACTTCATCAGAATCAAATGCTTTAGCACAAGATTTCCCGATTTTAACGTAGGTACTTGATGTATTTACGTCCTTTATTGCAAGGAAAAATGAAAAAGCGCCCCTAGTGTAGAAAAGAGGAACCAATTTCCAAAAAAAATAACGGCGAATTTCCTGTTTACTTGACGTCACAAAAACGTGAAAAGACGTACGAGGGCCGCATAACAGAACTATAATATTTTCACACTAGTACCTACATAACAGGTAGTACTGGGAAGGCACTGCTTCTGAGTACTACCTATACGTGCCAGGCTGTATGCTGCATTACCTAGATACCTACCCGCCACTCACTCTTTGTTTATGTTTGCATGCCCTACGGTCACTGTCAGGAGTAGGGTGGCAAGGAAAGTGAGTGAAGCAGGAATTGCTCTATGGTTTTACCGTGAGTTTTTTTTTATTGTAAATTGTTGACAGCTACAACAAAATACTACATAATTTGAGGAAGTAAATAAATAAGTACGAACATATATCGCTGATAAAAAGTTCATTAGAACAGGATAAGAATGTATGTTTCCGATGAGACTGGAATAGCCCAACTATTCCAGTCTCATCGGAAACATACATTCTTATCCTGTTCTAATGAACTTTTACTACTTTTTTTGAAGTCAGTTAAAAATGGCTATGCTAGGAAAGAAGGGCCAGAAATTCGAAGGCTCGTGAGTTATAATGACATCCATCAATCCATGCTAGAACCCCGTACTGGATTTGGAAGAAGATTTCACTCTTGCAGAGAGGAAGCCTATGTCCCAGCAGTATGACTGTTAAAAGCGCAAGTTCGTAAGCTGGTTAAATTTTTTTCCTCTTGAAAAAGAAGAAAACCCTAACAGAAATACCCAGAGCCTTTTCTACCAAAGAAAGGAACACCTCTGGGAGAAAATGGTTGGTAACGGCGAAAAAGTATCCCTCAAACACACTAAACCATGGTGACACTACACACCGTTCCTAATAAGAGCTATAAGTTCATTGAAGGTAACCAAGCAATTTATGTCCGAAGCAGATTGCTTTGTATAATCTGTTACATAGTGGCCTGGGGCCCTCGTCATCGTAAATAGGGACCTGGAATGCTATGGGGTCTTATCCGATGCTTAGAGCCTTGTAGTGATACCCTATTATGAGTTTATGAGCCTAGTTCCGTTATTAAATATTAAAAATAATGATGCTTTTGTGGGTTGCGTAGAAAAGGTGGCACTTATTCTTTCTAACGCCGATTTTTTTATCTTCTGGTTAAATTTTGACGTATACAGAAAAAGAAAGAAAAACGTTTAATCTTAAAATCTTATCTTCTGCACTTGTGGCGTGTGCAACACGCCACAAGTGCAGAAGATAAGATTTATCAGCCAGATAATGTATTTAGACCTGTTTGAAATCGTATTCTCAACATCATCTAAGAGGCAATTTGAAAAAAAATACAAAATTTAGGGAATATTTCAGTTAAATAGAAAATGTTTTTAGAGAGAAAATTCGGAAACTGCTGTACTATTTACTGTGGTTTTAAAATACGAAAATCCCTTCTATCTGCCATTCTTCAACTTCAAACTTTAACTACAAAACCGTAAACAGAAAGTAAATCAACAAATCGTTACCACGCAAAAATAAATACCCTACACTTAACACCAATACTTCATTCCACAACTAGTTCAATTTCCACATAATTTCCAGCACGACACGATAAATTGTCGCCGACCATCCATCATGCTCTTACGCATGCTGAAAGCGACAAGGCCGAGTAGCTACATTTTGATTTACGCATCACTTTCATCCCGATACCGTTAAAGCTTTTAAACCGGCTGATATCGAGGAAAGTCGGTAAAGCAAGACGGATGGTCTGCTCTTGCTTAATTTTATGGTAATGGGTGCAAGGCGCGTGTGAAACGGAAAACGCAGCGCGGGCGCATTGTCGCTACGGACATAGTGTAGAGATGAACAGTAAAACAACTTTGCCCTTTTGTGAAATTGAACGCTTGTACAATGTGTCACACAATTTTACAGTCTACTTATCAATCGCCGTTTGTATGGATGTGACGAATGTTTTTTGAGCCCTTCCCTCCTTTTTTAACGTGGTGAAATCATCAAATTTGTCCTCAGATTCCATCAGATTTATCCTTGGTAAAGCGGTTAAGGGACTATCAGACTCGTACTAACTAAAATCTTCGTTGTTCTTTCAATGGTCTTTTAAATTCTGGGGTCACGGTTACCAGTACATCTACCATGAGTTTGCACAGCCAAAACTCGCTAGCGTCTCCGTAAATTATTTGTATGAAATATTGTACAGCGCCCCTAGCGGTCACAGTGAAAATTAAAATTCATACCATGAGCACTGTAGATTACGATTGGTTAAAAACCTAACGTAATCTATACGACGGTCACTAACGTTTTGTAGCTGTCACCATACAAAACGGTACCATGAGTTTCTAATACTTCAGGCGCTAGCGAACAATACGCTTGCTATAGTAGTTACGTAGCTCACTTGCTTTTTGGCGTGTGAAACATGTATTTACATTAAAGTTATAAACTTTTTTGAGTATAAAAAGTCAAAATAATGCTTGCAAGAGCTTTTTAGCACGGAATCTGTTAGTGGCCGCTTAATTTGGGAACTACAACGTGAATTTCAAGTTACAATATAAGTGAAAAAAAAATCTTAAAATTTACAAACCCATAAAAGCAGCGTTTGACGATTTGGACACATTATGGTTTATTTCTTGCGATTCTCACGTCTTTAGACACTTGAACTTACACACTTACACTACCACATTTTCACATTTTTTATGTTACACATTAAATTTCGTTTAGGTGGAACTATTTTAGAATTTTATAACTTTACCTACTTTTTTAATAAATTAATACCAAGTAGAAACATTTCTTTTCATGAAAACCACCAATAATTGTTATAACAGTGAGGCACTTTGTAGTAAATAATCTATTGTTATAAACTTTCAAACCACAAACGCAGTGTCAGTGATACTGTGATACAAGGGCAAGGTCAACGACAGTGACGTTTTAGAAGTCGTTCTCTCTTCTTATTTGTGGGAAAGAAAGAAACAAAACATAAGGAGTGAAGTTAGCAACACGACACCATCTATCGAGCTTACATTATCGCCTGCGTAAGATTCAAATAAACTCATGGTACCAGCAATATCGAAATCTATTTGATCCGAGTTAGCACGCTAGCGATTTCGACGCTAGCGAGTAAGTTTTCGATGACAACTCATGGTAGAGGTACTGTAGACAGTCCCGCGACCGGAATTTCCCGCCTACTTACTATTTGTAGTTTTTTTTAATGTAACTTGTGGTGCCATAGCACAATGTTTATGTTTTTTTCTATTTTCCGACAATTTTGTGTAATTTACGATGCGCGACGCATGCGTTATTGTGTGCCCGGAGAATTGATCCTAGTTGGAATACTGTAAGTTTTAAACTACTAATTCTTCTCTGCTAGGGATTTGAAACATACTTCTTTCGTAACAATTGGTGTTATGATAAATATTACGGAAATGCGTGAGTTTTAGTTTATTTAATGCAAACGTTAAGTGGGTACTTACGCTAGTTTATTTATTGTATATTTACTTTAATAATGCGTTCAAATAACTCGGTAGTTTACTTGAGTATATTGTTATGAACAGTTTATAGGCTTAATGGATTTTTAAGTACAGGCTTTTGTGTTTATTCTCCCTGAAATGGCGTAGAATGAAATGTAGCTCAATTTAATGTCATATCCAAAATTTATAAAAGTGTAATTCTCATGCAAGCTTCATTTGAAATTTCAGCTGAAAATACCTCCTGTTTAAGTAACACATTACCGAAAATTCTAAAAAATCCTGAAAAATTACCAACTTAACTTAAGTCATTATAAAAAATGGGTTTGTTAACCGCAAATAATATGTCAAATTTTTCCACTTTTGGCGATTTTGTGTAATATTAATTATCTAGGTAGGCATCATCTTTTTTTCTTCCCCTTTTAATGAGATCTTCTGTCCACCTGTCCACATAATTATACGTAGGAAAATTCAGAAACCATTTTCACGCGAAACGAAACTTCTTATAATAGAGGTGCGCGCTACGAAAAAAGCCAGAAGATTAGAGGTACTACTTTTTTGGCGCTAGTGTCATGACATAGACACTAGCGCCGCGTCAAAAGACCTTCAGCGAACTTATTAGTAACTGTCACTGTCAAAAAATCTAATCTGACATAAGGCTAAGTACTCACGTTGCCGAGGAAGCCGCTGCAGGGTTGTATCTGGGGCGGCAGCGGGGGCAGGTCGGGGGAGCGCCGCGCCCGCGGGCTCGCTCGTGTGTTCCGCGCCTGCTCCGACTGACCCATGGCTCAGTTCTTGTGCATCGCTGGAAGAAGAGGAGATTTTTATTAAGTTGTTCTACGTAATTTCTACTGTGTCGTGGGTAACTGCATAAATTCAAAGTTAAATGCACAAACAACCAAACTCGGAACGGAGCTCCTTGAAGCTCTTATAAATGCGTTACTCTGCAGTGTTATTCTCTATAAAAACAGCCTTGTGACGGCGCGGAAGCAGCGCTTACGCCACACGCTCTAACTAAAGTTTGTTATTCACAAAGATACTGACAGCGAAACTATCCAATCGCGCAGCGCAAACGGTGAGCGCTCGCGCTGCACAATTGGGTGATCTAAAAACCGTCTCGTCGAAGAGCACATTGTAGAGTCCAGCAATGAGATTTCTTAAAGAGAATGGCATAGCAGCAATCCAGCAGTCGACCGCCGAAGCTATTGACCCAAACGTGCCGTCAAATTATTCCCCATTAGATGCGTCCGAGCAGAGCGAGCAGCGTCGCGAGGCATTTTCCGCGCGAGGAAACTGCCTCGTGAGGCTGCTCTGTGTGGACGCACCTATTAATATTCCGACTTCTTGAAGAGAGGTCATTTGATCTTTCATTTTCTGCTTATTAGATGGACATTTGATATTATAAAGGTTCAAAGTTATTAACCTTTCAGGTCGTAAATCATTTTATTTACCCTCTTCTTCGATAAAATAATATGGTACTCGTTTAATAACAATTCCGTTACCTACTTAATCATAAAAATTGCCAAGATTGTACATTGTTAAAGGCTTATTGTAAAAAGAATACCTATCTCCTGTACAATTTTGATGTATCCAAAATATTATTCTATTCTATAATTTCAAACTTACATATCCGAACCGATCAGCATTTTTGGCCGACTAGTGACTGACAGCAAATATTTTTTTATTATTTAAGATATGCTCGCGTTTGTCCACCATATCGTCTGAATGTCTGATGGCAAGTAACGATGTGGTTGGACGGTAAAAATGCTTGACAAGAAGAAACCTATTCACTCATATCTTAAAATGAATGAAAATGGTCGACTTTTGGCACACCTCAATTCTAATCCAATACCTACTAAAATCTAAAACATCATCATCATCATTATGATAAAAACTATGTGACTGTAATCTCATCAATCAGATTTTCTAAAACAAGCTATCTTTATTGCCAAAGTCACCAATTTTAACGATAACTTAGGCAATTTAAAGTGCTTTTAATGTATCCATTTATCCAATTAATGTTTCTTATGGTAATGCCTGATTTTGATATCAAAGTTTTTAGATAAAAAGAAGTTAACTTATCTGATTTTTTTGACGATTAGCATTTTAAACGTTTTCGGATACCTAAAGTAAAGATTATGATACATGTAGCATTGTGCAAATAACACGAAAATGTCACTTTTCACTTATAAAGGTTATTTTTAGTGGCAAGTAATAAAGGTCCAGTCTATGTTAGCAACAAATGCAAGAGAGGTTACCTATCGTTGCACAGGAACGCATAGGGCTACTGAAGGAAAAGGGTGACTTTCAATCAGTTAAGTCTAACAGTTTCTTTAGATCCACTCCGAACGGGAGGACTCATTTCATAATTTCCCACCCAAAAAATATAAATGCCTTGCATTGGGAAATTCAACTAATAATAATCAAACTCAAGACATCATATTCAGCAGCAATACTTACAAATACTAGACCAAACGAGACTGTTTTAACTATGCAAACAAATATGTTGATGATCTGATGACATAGATACAAACAAACACAACCAAAAGTTATAGGGTAGATACAGTCAGCACCAAAAGTTGCTGACCATATTCAGATTTTCAAAATTGCTGGGCATCTTATTATTATGGTGTACAGCGGTTTTGAAAATCTGATCGGGGTCAGCAACTTTTGATGCTGACTGTACACGTTCTTGTTATACCTAGTTACACACTTTGACTACAAACGATGCCCATACATATCATAATTCGTGACTTTACACGACATTTATCATTTTCACATCCAATTCCATTTTAAAACTCAATTAAAACATGATAGTGTGTCAAATCGGTTCTCTATCTAGCGTAGAACAGGGAGGTCATCTAGAGAAAGTTCTTCAACAACTTATTTAGAACTCTAGGATTTACAGTATAAAGTACATAATCCTTTGTTGTTTTTATAGGTTTTAGAATGAACGTTCTTGGTAATCTAACGTTATTTTTGTTTGAAAACAAGAAAAACATGATTTTGTGAAAAGATTGCGGATGTCTGCCTTGTATTGTGAATATGGTGATTGGGAACCAACGGTTGCTTCTCGAGGTCGTTTGTTCACCTCTGATTATAAACTACTATCATTTAATAACTCGATTGATAATGTACGTTCGAGAATCGATCGAGTTGTTGGAGCAATTCGAAGTTTGAAATGAAAACAACCTAGAGTCCGTGCCAGCACTTATGACCGGAAAATTCGAGGTAATTACTTCTTTTTTAAACATAATTTGGGTGATATAGACACCCAGAGTTGCGTAAAAAGGATTTCAGTCGTGGCGCGGACTCTTCAATGAGTCTACTACTGTGTCACTCCTTGTTTATGGTCTGTCAAAATATGCTTCAAATCCTTGTTCAAATCGGTACTCTCACTGTTTTGTCTCATGCTTGTCTGACAATTTATCACGTCTAGAAAAGTTACTAAGTAGGTAATTGGAGTAAACCTTTGTAGAGTCCGCGCCACCACTAGTCAAACAAAGTCGGAAAATTCGCGGTTCAATTTTTTTTAATGTGATGTAATGGCATAAATATTAGCGCCCGGATGAAAAAGGTCATGTGTGTGTGCCGTGTGGTGACGCGGACTCTAGGCTAGATTTGACTAAGTTTTTATTTTTATGGCACCGTAACTTGCAGATAAAATATATCTACATAATATTTATCTAGACTAATTTATTGATACCAATAATTAAGTCGAAGAAGGTTTATTACCTTAGTAACTCTTCTCATAATTGATACAAATCGAATTATAAGAATATGATGGGCTATTTATTTTCATTTACAAATTACCATACGCGATTAATAAATTATTTTGTATTTTATTTTTTGCTTTTCATAAATTTCTCTTTTAAGATTTTTTTTTGATCAATGGGTGATAATTACCTATGTAAAATATTTTTATATTAATATCACGGAATTCCACAAAGCCACGCCATACTCCATGACTTATATTAATTTATACTGAAGATTTCAGAAAGCTTAAATAAAATCGCTTGATTACAACCCTATAATAAACAGAGGAAGCTCTGGGTAATCAAAACTAAACTAGCCACCATAACTTTTACAATTTCAAAGAATAAACTGGTATAAAAACAGTGGTCGGTAATATTTCTAGCAGTTTTCACATTATGCGTAATTCCACTTACAATTTCATCCGATTATAAGAGTTAACGAACCCAAACCGACGGTTTCTTTTATTCATGAGCTGATTAATAGCTACAGACAAAGAATTATTACTTGTGTAGAATATGGGGTAAAGAAGGCATTAATTTAGGCTTCAAGAGTATTGCTAGCAATGCTAATTATCTGCTTTGCTATTCTCTATAAACACTATGACAGCGCCGGCCGCAGCGTTCACGAAACGCTGTGACTAAAGTTTGCTATTAAGTGCGTTCACACAGAGCGAGCAGCCTCGCGAGGCATTTGCTTCGCGCGGCAAATGCTTCGCGAGGCTGCTCGCTCTGTATGGATGTGGACACACCTCACGAAGCTACTGACAGCGACAATAGCGCTCACCGCATTTGCATTTATAGTATTTAATACTACAAAACCGAAAAGTTTGTATGGTTTTACGCGCTAATTAATCTCTAGAAGTCCTGGTTCGAATTCAAATTTTATTTTGGTTTTAGACAGTACATTTTATAGGGTGTATAAAATCATGCTACGACAAATAGGAGTCGAGTAGCGGGGATGAAATCACGGAGGAAGTTTATTATATGAGTATGGACGTTTCTCTGATCAAGCTTCGACCTATTTACCTTCTAAACAAGAAATACCAAAGATGTTACAAGTTCTTAACACCTAGACCTAACACCTACATCTTAGCCTACCTAACCATTAATGTTTCAAGTGAAACTGGTCGGTTCTATCAAGTTTTCTATGTTTAATATCTCATTATTTGTTGGTTTACATACTAAGTATCTTGTTTGTCAGTATTGCAACATGGCGGAATGAAGACTCGATGGTTCTGAATAATTATGCGAGGTTACCCGTTTACCTGTGCTCTACAGACTTGAGTTGTGCAAGGGAAGGTCTTTGCGTTCTGTCAGAGGCCTTAGCACAGGATTTCTGCAATTTATTTACAGAGTACTTGAAGTATTTACAGCGCTTATTGTGTGGAAAAATGAAAAAGTGCCTCTAGTGTAGATGGAAACCAGGAATTATTTTTTTCCTTTAAATTAACGTCGAAAATTCCAGTTTACGTCACAAAACGGGAAAAGTCATACCATTTTGCTTTGTTTAAATTAATTGTGTGACACATAAAGTGGTATTTTTTCTTTTTCCACAAAAAACACTAAGTAGACAAGTTCATAAAGTTACGTAGATTTCAGACAGTTTCGTAAAGGCGTGAAGAGTCAATTATTTCTTGTATTTTTTTCAGTTATGAGAGGTACACCATAGTTTTAACTAGGTATAGGTTTGGTAGGGTCAACTTAATTCTCAAACAATCACGTTTCTAACAAGAATAGTTAATTTACCTACTTATTCAAATTCCTCCATTTTAAATAGATTATACGACCTTGTATCGTTAGCATAATAGTTACCTATCGGTTGATTAGGTTTCCTTTAATTCTATACCGGTCTTGTGTCGGCCGTCCATCAATCAATATCTTTCCGACCATTATGTGGAAAACAATCCAATAAATTGAATTTCAAAAGAGGCCTTTGGTTCTAAAAGAGGTCGTTACAATTTATTGAACGGGTTATTTGTTTAAATAACTCATCAGTGCAACCTAGTTTAGTAAGCTTCGTTAGGCTCCAATAAAATACGGAGATCCATCATTTCAGTCTTGCTTTAATAATTGAATTTATAAAGAAACATTACAAGTAAAATCTCACTCGAATCATCTGGAAATAAATGTAGTGCCTAGACACGCCGACACCGAATTCCAATCCTTTATTTATAAAAGGCCCGTTGCGCTAGCGCAGCGGCTTAAATTATAGAGGGTGAATCGTCTGCAGTTAAACGAACCACGACTCATGAAGTTGTTGGAGCTTTTTGTACTTTTTACTGGCAGGCATTAGATCGCAACGTCTCGTCGGCCATTATTAATGCGCCGATAAAGACCGAACGGCTTCGGCTGCGCTCGGCCAATTGCGCGGGCGTCGATCCATAGACAGTCTCTGGTCATTATAAAAATTATTGATTTATGCTTCTAACATACAGGTTGTCTCAAATACCTATTTTTATTAAATGACAAAATTTCCAACGTTCTGCATTTCGTCGCCTACGCAGCCGGAAATGGTTTTGACAAAATTAATTTACATGATCTAATTCTCGTCCATATGGCATTTGTGGGATAACAGGTTCCATTTCTAATTGCTTATTTAAAATTCTGACAATCGAATATTTATTTGTTGGTTGTCCGTTTAACTGTGCCATCTGTTCGTACGTAAAAAAATTTAAGTAGGTATTTTATTCTTGGTTTTACGATTGACTATTGCAAGTTACGGCGGACGCCAATAAAGGGCCGTAATGTAGCAGGAACTACAGTACTTAGTGGGAGCCCAGATGTTCATGGAGCGTCATTACCTACCTCGGTGGTCGCGGCGTCGTATAGGTGATAAATAAATGGTTATCTGACCGGATCGACGCATGCACCGCCCGCCGCGTGGGAACTACGGCTTGGTTTCAAAACAACACGCCGCACTTATGTTACAAGCCGTATAATTGTTACAAGTGATACTAACTTTCTAAAAAGTTGTATAGAGTTACTTGTTTTATGATTAAACTTATAGGTTTCTCCTGTCGATACTCTTTATGTTAACCGAGTTTGTTTCTCCCAACGAGAGATCGAAGGTATGAATGTTGGAAAGTAGATATTGACAGAGACAAGTGTAGCAAGAAAAAAGCTTCGCAAACAGTAATCCAGTACTTCTAGCACAGATTGGAACGCACCAGAAGGTTCCACTAACTCGTGAACACAAAGCTAATCCCTAACGATTATCGAGAATTCGCGACATGACATTGACATTTGACGCAGCCGGCAGCATATTTCATGATCCAAATATAGACGCTGAACTATTGTAACAAAATTCTCAAGTTCATTTCTCAGAAAACTCGCGCACGAAATGTTTTCAAAGTTTTTATTATATTTCGCAAGAGAACGCCGTGAAATGCTTCGGATTCTGTACCGCACGAGTTTTGACGGCGCCCGCGCCGCTGAGACGAATAAAGCTTTTTGCCGGTTGACCGACCACCAACCATTGCAAGCTACTTACGACTACCATAAGCCTTATTAATTGGAGCTTAAGATTGAAAATCGGAAGGATTAGCGGCCATCTGTGTTGATAGAGATCAAGTTAGAGTGGTACCGTAAGCCAGCGGTTTGACAAAGGGAGTCAATTTGAACGCAGATATCTGAGGATCGTTCGTGACTCATCTGTCTATGGTGATTATCTCGAAACAATATGGCGGCGAACTCGTGAGGTTTGCTATTCTGTCGTGGAAAGAAAATTGGGAATAACTAGATGAGGTCTCTGATCTTTATTGGTGATGCTTATCAAGTTAATTATTTTGAAAGCTTAAGATGATGTTGCGCGTTGCAGTCTTTCCTTCTGCAGCATTGAGCTTTGCTTTTAATGGCAGCTTTACGAAGGCTGTGAGGTGGAGAGAAGGAAAGTAGGAAGCTTTTATAGACCTGATGAGTGAAGGTATTGATGGCTCTAATTATCTTCTTTAAGAGTTTTTATGAACTAGGCACTCTTCGAGTGGACTACGGGCAATAAACGGTTTAGTAGATCACAAATGAACGTTAAAGAAAAATGACTGTTCGAGATATCTTTTCAACGGCTCGCTAGCTCATGGGAACATTTTTATCAAGAAACCTGATACCGGACCTAGGTACCGGAAATATTATACCAGCGTCAGAAGATGATTTCTAATTATATATACTGTTTCGGATTTGTATTACTTGGCATTTTAATTGTTAAATTAAAATGATTGAAGTTTATTATAGGGCTATCTTAGGATCACCGTGGATTTTAGTCCGTACAAGACTGATAAATTTCACCACAATAAAAGAGGGGCTTAATTGGAACAGAGGCCCAAACGATAATTTTCACATTTTTAGGGACGTCAGTATATACAACGTACATACTGGACTGATATGATGCTTATGGATTTGGTCTTAGCTTCAATCTAGTCTAGAAGCTAAAATGGACCGAGTTCAACCAGAAGGAACTAGGAACTGGTAGGCTTACCACCGCTACAAACCCACCACACTATTCCCAAACCACTGCAACTCCTGAAGCCAGAATCAACAGTGGCAACCACCAGAAAAGCGCCGAGATAATTAAGCTCGACGTGTCCTGGAGATTTACCTGTCTTGGATCCTGCAACGAAATTAATCAGAAAAAAATAGTGGAGGAGTAGGAAAAAATATGTTACCACCGCTAGTGGGATGACTCAGCCGACACCACAGAGCAAACTACAAAAGCCTATTCCAAAGTTTTTGTACTAGACAATACCTAAGTTCTATTTCCCGTATTATAATAATGAATCGATGAATAGAATTCACCACAAATTACACAAAACAACGTCAAAAAAGAACAAAAGATACAAACATTTAAAAAGATTGACCACAATTCATAAGTTCGTTCCGGTCACATCCGTAATTCGATAGCTTACTGTTTTTGGACAAAGAGCTTACGCAATGGAGCATCGTGAAATACAAGACGTCAACATTTATTGGTCCCTTCACAGCTGGCTATTAAAATATAAGCCATTTAACACTGATAGAGTCTTTACAAAGAACCAATTACCTAAACCTCTTAAGGAGTATTAGTACCGTGAAACATGATCATAAATTTGGCCCCTAACTGACGTAACCGACACAGACTAATCCCAGTAGTGAAAGGATATTGGAGGTCGAGAGGAACGCATAATACCCAAAACACGATCGTCTTACACAAGTAGATCTTTTGTTCAACTAGAGATGTCTCGATAACCATCTAAACAAAGGAGTTTCGCTACAAAGTTGATAGCAGATAGTTACATTGACAGGAAAATAGATCGCGGTTACGAAATCACTGTTTGTATGCAAAATTGTTTTGCTCACGATTGCAACAAGTTGCAGTTATGCAAAAGTAATCGTAAAATTTCACGCACATTAATATTGTTGACGTATATTTCACACACGTTGCGTTTATTAAATAAACTGATGAATGGGCAGGTAATGCGATATGTATGGGCAGTTGAAAATAAAACCCACCGAATATAATTTAATACTTCTTAAGCAATATTAATGAAGAACCTAGCTGTTACTTAGCTAAATAAGTAAAAAAAGCATTCAACATACCAAACTTTAAAGCACTAGCATAATATCTCACTACCTTACTACTATTTCAAACAATTGACAAAAGAAATGTTTTCTATTTGCCTATACGCTGGCAGAACCTACATTTCTATTTCCCCCAACCGGTCACACCCGCATCGGTTCACCTAGCGAGAAAAAAAGAAAAAAATATTGATATCATATCTCTGATCTTAAATAACATGTGGGGAGGTTATACCGCTGTTTATGGTATAGCGTGGACAATGGGCCGGTGGCCAGGTAATTACTGGCACAGGGCGTGGGCAGCGATAGCGCCTTCAGGACTATTGTGGCTATCTCGCGATCTCATCCTGCTAATAAGAATGGCTGATTTGTGCTTCTCCTCAAGCGTCTATTAAAGCAGGCTTTGTTTGTTCACATAGCGTGACTGCAGAAGATTTGATAGAACAGAACCGTTGGATAAGATACTGAGATGTGTGCTTCTGGTTAGAACTGCTATGGTCAACAGAACATGTACATAATTTTAGACAATCGGGTTTCAGGACGAAACGGAACAATAGGATAGGAACCGAAATATTGGTTCTGCGGAAGGCTTTTAAACGTCTGGCAGTTTTCAATAGTAACAACTTATTAGCCAGGGTGTTTCGTGTTTTGACGTTAAGGTCAATCGAGAGACAGAGATTTTTCAGGGTTTTCGCACATAAAATTGTTCTAACAAATAGCATTATTTTTAAATTCGTATTCAAGTGTTCCTTCATCATCTATAGAAACCAGGGGACGAAGAAACAGCTAGTCACTGAAGAGGAGTTTGGAAATGAACTACAAAGTCAACAAGGATGAGTAGATTTTGATTGCAGTGCACCCGCTGCTTTGGTTATGCTTATTTTATACTAATAAATTGCAGCATGGCACCCGCATTTTAAGTAAATTTATATTCAATCCAGTTTTGGTAAATATCTATCTTCGACTCTATTTCGACATTCAAATCATGAAACACATTGTATTAAATCCCAAATATGGCTGGTAACAAAATGTCACAGGCAGGGCAATCTTGTGAACAAATTGGTATCTGGGCAGATAAGTAAGTACCTACCTACTAAAATGCCTCCAATTGAATAGAAGTCATATAAGTATAATGTAATGACATCGAGGAACAATATGCCTGCAACCTTCTATAGCTTAGTATTCTAGATTTTAGTGGCTTCAATCCAAAATAAGAAAAATTCTTTGAGTTTGCCCAAAAGAACTACGGAGTATTTTGGAGGTCAAATGATAGGACAGGATCTGAAAGATCACGCTGTGAGATTTAACGAAATTTGACGGATCACGGCAGTTGCATGCGGGATGACCGCTGGGCTGGTCTCCACACAATGGGTGTAGAAACATAGACATCGCAGTCGGGAGCGGCTAGAGGTCGCGAAACGACCTGGACTCATACCAAGAGGGCTGGTTCGAGGAGGCTCAGGATAAGAACTCTTACAAAGTATCGGGAGAGGCTCTTCCCTAGCAGCGTAGGCAAAATAAAACGATAAAAAAAACACAGAGATCTGTTAATGTATGACATTCCTGAAATCTGTCTGTCACCTCCAACATAGGCTCATGTAAAAAAGATCCCTGGGCCTATCTATATAGGTTTCAAACAAGTGAAGAATAGGTAAAAGGCATTCATCAATTCTTGCACTTAAAATTAAGGTTAAACTCTAACTCAAATCAAAAGTATCCCTACCTAAAGAATATGATTGCGTCTGAAAAATAACAATTCACACACAACATCATCGGCCTAGACTTTCCCACTATATTGGGGTCGGCTTCCGGTCGAACCAGATGCAGCTGGATATTCAGTATTTTACATGTAGCAACTGCCTGTCGGACCTCTACAACCCAGGGTAAGACGATACATCATGGTAAGACTGGTTAAGGTTGTCAGACTTTAGAGCTTCTGGCTAACAGAAACGACTGACAAAGATCAACAAATGACAGCCGGGACCAACGGCTTTACGTGCTTTCCGAGGCACGGAGGAAAATCCCTATGACAGATGGTCACCCATCCACAGACAAACCTCGGCAAGCGCGGCTTCACCCGAAAGATCGGCCTGTGCAGCTGCAATTATTTAGCCACAAGCTCCTACTAATTTTATATTGAAAAATTACAATACAGCACGATTAAAAAGAGCTAGATGGTCCTGATTCATAGCCTTGTAAAGTTAGCAAATTCTTAATAGAGCAAATCTCTAAAGCGTACGCATATAGCCAATCTTTCGGAGATATGCTCTGCTTACTCAGCGACCCCCAAAATGTATCTATTTTGACCTTTGAAATGTTAACCTGTCATATTTCGAGGTGTTGTTTTATTATTTTTTGAAAAATTTATATGTGAAAGTAGGGTGATTTTTGTAAGTGTTACGTTTTCAGTTCAAAGCCGATGAATCGGTCTTGTTGTATTTGGATTTATGGAGCTAGCAAAGCCATGGGCAACAGCTGGTTTTGGTGTAGTAGTCCTCGTAGTAGAAGAACAAGTAGAGATAGTTGCGAGTATAAGAAATGAACAGTAGGAACAAATGGCTACCCTTGGCATTATGCGACATGCATGCTCTTACTTTGCTACCTATGCTTTAACAAAGACGCCACGGTTGGAGAAGCTAAACGATATACTGCTGCGCAGTGTGTCGCGGGTTCTAACTTCGAATGGAGCAAGTATTTGTAAGATCCACAAGAAGTTGTTCCGGGTCAGAATGTTTTTTTACGTGAGTATCAATGTTTGTAAACGCACCCAGTGCCGAAAACAGGAGTATGCAAACGGTGCCCAAGCACAAGGCGCAGACCTCCCTGGAGTACCTAACGGAAATAGCCCGAACAGGGCACAGGTAAAGAACCTGGCACTGGGCGCATAAAAGACGAGTTACGACACTGAATGCACTCACGATGCAGAAAACAAATCGTGGGACAACTTTTTTCTAAAAACAAAAGAAACTAAAATGGGTGAAAGATGCCAAAACCTGATTGCAATGCTGATTATCCATAGTGAGTAGGACTAGGAACATCCATTCATACCATAATGCCACCCAGGGAACTAGTTTTACATGTGTTCTGTATATTTGCTTATCTCCAAAACGGGTAGGTAAAGCCACGATCAAAAGCCATAAAGCTAGATTTGATTGTTTGGAACGGTACGTCATTATCACTCCATAATTTTATAGCAGATAAAACGAATTGGTTTTATTTGTAACTGCAATTTTCAGTTCAGGATGCCTTATTAGGAATTCGGGGACATCCGAATAGTAGGTAAGCTTTGCCATAAATAATGTTTTATGACCAGACTTTCTTGTTTCTACGTTGCAAAAAATAGTCACCACAGTCACCTAACGGTTTGGTACAGATTTTTCTTATTAAATATTTACAAATCTATGCCTAGTCAGTAAGACATAATTTAAAAGGAGACAAGACCTAGATACTTTTGGCTTATCAGGTTGAATGAAAAATCCATGAAAGGGTACATTAATAGTTTGATTTCAAATTCTAGGTTTCTTCAGCATGTTTTCAGAAACGAAGCTAATAAAACGAAACAGTAAATAAATAAAAATAATCTAGTAGACATCTGTGAAACAACTTTTTTGCTCAAGTGAAGCTGTGATTCATTCAAGTTTACTGGAAAAATATATAAAGGAACTTACCTTTCTCCGAAAACAAAAAATAATCTCCGAAACAGACGTTGATTACAACAGTTCAAACACTAACAGCGTCCAAAACACAATATCACACGTGAAATCAGTTCGTATCACTGCAACGTCCGTTTACTTTGAGTTATTATTTTAGTTCGATAAGACCGGACGGTTCACTGTTATTTTGAACCGGCGTCTCGCTCGCAACGAAGCACCGCGTGCATTTCAATGGATGAAAGTGTAAACCGTGGTTTTTGTATAGCGCCCTCTCGTTTGCGCTAGCGAGCGCGAAAAAGACAGAGAAGCTATACACTCAAGTTCAGCTTTTTGAGTGGAGCGACAACTTCGCCCACTATTTTATTGTTATTCTAATTTTTACATCTCGAATCTTTTTACCGGCTGCGGTAACATGTTTACAGATCACCCAAAAAGTTGGGTTTCGAATTTCTTACTTCTAGTGAATCTAGTATTAAAATATTATAGGGAATATTGGTGTGAAAATAAAAACCAAGTGTGGATCGATCGTTTATTTTTATTTTCTTCCCACGGGTGGCGAGAACCAGAGTAGCGAGCACAACCTAACGTAATTATGAAAATGGTAACTATTTTCAGGGATAACCACTTCTAAATGAATTAACAATTTTCAAATAGTTATAATTTGGTACAATCTAATTTAAAAGCTCATAAATTGTATGCTATCGTCGTTTTATATTATCGTAGCTATACTTAATTGCAAAAGAAAGGTGCCAATTTTCGCAATAAGTTTTAGTTTAAGTATCGAAAATTCTTAATCATTATCCGTGAGATAAACAGCAAAGTGTTACAAGTTATCGAGTTGTGTTAAATTTTAATATTCTTTATTTGCGGTGCAGTTTTAAAAGTTTGGCGCCCAAAATATAAGATGTGAAATCCCTTGTGTACTGCTCCTACCCCGGCCTATAAGATATTTTTTTAAATCTCTAATGATTTTACGAAACTTCAAAAGAAAATAAATGATATAAATTGATATGAAGTGTAAACAAATATGCATGTAACCAAGGCCACATGAGCTATCGGTTACAAGCCGACTTGTCCCTGACGAGAGAGCAATATAAAATTTGGAATTTTGTCTACATTGCAAAATTAATAATTTATATTTTTTTACTTTTAATCCTGTGCTGATTTGCTACGTGGCCAAATTACATAAACAAAGGAAAACTGCTCTCTGTAAGAAATAGTACATATTGTGTAGAACAAACATTGGTTATTTGCTGACAGTAAAAAAGTTGAAATACCAATAGTTACATACATTATAACGACAAAGTTCATGCCACTTACAAATGATCATGTGGCGTATATAAAGAGTAGTGATTTTTGGGGACCGGTCTGCCTTTAGATCCACTTGTACTAGCTTTACATTGGCACGGCAATCAAATAACTTGAAAGTTTACACGCAAGCTGACACAAGTAGCTGTAAAGACTATAATAGGACGTTGATAAACCCATCAGACAAAGGAACATCGGATGTCGCACAGGTGTCAAAATAAAAGGATCGTGGTCTCGATGGTTTTATTCACGTCCTATTCCATATTTGTAAGGAGTCTGCATAGGTCTGGCGTATCTCTGATAGTAATAAGTCCCCTATGCCGAATACCATAGCAAACTCCTTCTGTTTTCCTACAAACATTCAATCATCAGTTCAACATTTGTTGAAAAACATTATCCACTGCTGTTCTGGATAATTAGAAAGTCAAGTGCATAAGCACATTACATCAGATTAATGTCTAATCAAACATAATATTATATGCAAACTTGAATCTAACACATTTTTTTTTTGCTTTTTCAAATATTTTTTATCGAGGTATCCTTTAGCGAATATCGTTAATGGAATAAGTACAATATAATATGAACTTATGACAGAAAAAATGAAATACATTACGTGACACGAGAAAATGAATGTGAATTAATTAGTTGAATGAGTTTAAAAATACCCAACCGCTCTAATAACGTAGCTTTAGACAGTACGTGAACATTTCAATATCTGAAACATTGTAGTCGTAAACTGATGTACTTGTCTACCCGCATTAACATAAACATCAAATATTTCAGATAAGGAAATTGACAAAAGAATTAGCGAACATATAATGATACATCATTTAAAAGAACTGAAAATGACTATACATTAAATTCACAATATACTAAATATATACAAGGATAGCCTTCCTGGTGTAAATTTTGCAATGACATTTTTTTTTTACATTTTCCGTTTTCAGTTATTACAAACAGAAGTAAATCACACTACATAAAAATAAATATATAAAACACGACACATAAAATAGTTAAGTATGCACGAATATTAAAATTTTATATGAAATTGTAACTAGGCAAGGCTTTCAAATGAAATAAATATAAGTTGTGGGGCTGCGAACAGAGCGAGCGCGGTCGACGCAAGATGGCGTGCGACCGACCACTACCAGCACGACGTGAGACGTCTAGCACGTCCACAGACACCCCGTGTAAAATGATAATATACGAAAATATAACATATACAATTCTTATTTTTATGAACTATAATAACAGTTACGCCTATATGAACTGTTACAATCCATATTTGGAGCTGTAAATTATGTTACAATTGATGGTCTTCGCTGCTCACCGTTTCGTTGTGCCGCCAACATGTAACGCAAGGCATGCCGATACATCTTATAAAAAGTTAACCTACCGTTTTCGGAATGAAAACGTGCGTCCGTAAACGGTGAACAGCGTGGGCCGGGCATATATCAAAGAAGAGCACGACACATAGTTCATCGTATCCGACGACACTCAGGGGGCTTCGGCCCCCACTAACATAGTCCAGCTTCATACAAAACTGCTAACACCTCGAATAACCACTATCCGGCAGAACGCAGCGGGTCGTTTGGTATCAACAATGAACACAAAACCCGCGAAGCGTTCGCCACCCTACATTATATAATGCGGCAAATCAATAAAATCGCCGCGTGTAAAACTTATTCAACATGGACAAACCATTATGTCCGCTTCCGATATCGTTCGAACCTCGGACATAAAGCCGCATCTCGACATGTTCGGCTTGGAAACAGTTTCAACTGTGGATACATCTTTCGCGAACAACGGCCGAAAGGCGTACCCACTGCTGGACAACGGGAGATGCGTCTAATCATCTCCTTACATTAATGTTCGCGTTCAAAAATGTTGCAAAAGAAAACAGAACAATTTACTTTACGATATAAAATTTTGAATGAATTTAGATCGCTTGGAAACGTAAACGAAAAATACTAACAAAAATAAAATACCTGTTCTACTTATATTTTATATTAACAAATTATTAAACAAGTCGGGACGATATTATTGTAAGAATTATATTAGAATCGTCCTATCATGTTTGCTTTGGAATGCTATCGTCTCGTTTTGCGTTAATTATGTAATTTTTGAACGAAACAAATAAAATATATATTTTCCCAACAAAACATTTTAAAATAAATATATTATAATGATGCAGAAATGCTGCTTATTAACTTCAAGGTCATTATTTAATAATAACGCACAATACCGAACACTTTCGCACATTAATCAATTTTCGCCGAGTATCGACTATGAAGCGAGAGCATTCCATCAAACATTCCTACATCAATATGAAATCTCTACAAAGAAAACATTGAACTAAAATTAACGTTACATTAAAACTCCTCCCTTCCCGTCAATATCTACAATCATAAGATATGTTAGCACTTCTAGCCTTCCACTTTTGTACCTCGACAACAACCCTACACACTCGGAGAAAGTAACGTTTAAGGCTTCGCTAATTAATCCTATTATTATTGCTAACTTTTTCATTCTAATGCCACTTGAAAGAGCAATCGAGCCACTAAGAACATCTTCTCGAGACCGATCACGGCGGCACGTCGTTTTCGAATTTGAAAAGCTGCGATTTTTCACTTTCGACATACAAACAATAAAACGCTCGAAGAACAAAGGGGGCGAATATATACAGATCGGGCGATGGATCAGGAAAGGAAACGATCAACACTGAGACCGCCCGCCGCAGCGGCCGCGTAGTGAGCTACGAGTTACGACAGGAGGTGTTCTGTAGCAGAGTGCAGGCCCACGGCGACAGGTGACGCCGCCGTCGGCCTGCACGTGGCCACGGGCGGGTGAGCGGCCGCGGCGGCGGGAGCGGGAGCGGGCGCGACTAGCGGGTGAGCGGCCGGTCCAGAGCAAGCGTGCAGCACGGCAGGAAGCGCGCGTGCGGGTGTGTGCACTGTGCCGCGCAGCGCAGCGCCGCGCTGTGCCGCCGCTTGCGGTCGCCGCGGCCCTCGTCCGGCACCTCGCCGCCCGCGTACTGCGCGTGCGCCGCGCTGATGTCCGACAGCAGCTCCTCCCACTCGCGCGACAGCTCGTCGGGCGGCGGCGCGGCGGCCGGGGCGGCGGGCGGGGCGGGGGCGGGCGCGGGCGCGCAGGCGCGGCAGGCCCGCTGGCTCCAGATGGAGCGCGCGGCGCTGGGCCGCATCTTCTTGGCGGCGCGGCCGCACTCCTCGCAGGGCGCCCAGGCGGCCGCGGCGGCGGCGGCGGCGCTCTCGGGCGGCCCGTCCGTCCCGTTCGGCTCGTCCGGCTCGTCCGTCTGCACGCCCGCGTCGCACTGGCGCAGCGGGAAGCGCAGGCGCAGCCCCGGCTCGTCCAGATCCGGGCAGCGCTGCGCCGGAGTGAGGTTGAGACGCCCGTAGTCGATGCTGCGCACCGCGCGGTACTCGAGGTAGCGCTCGGTTCCCGTGCCCAAGTACAAGCCGCCCGATTCACTGCGACGGAACTCGACGGTGTCGGGGTCGCCACAGATGTCGAAAGTGTCGCCGTCAGCGTAGCGCGGAGGCTCGGCGTCTGTCTCGCGGCGGATGGGGCGGAAGTGCGTGCGGGCGGATGTGAGCAGGTCCTCACGAGGGCGGGGGGACGGGGGGCGCGGCGGGGGGTCGCGGGCGGGGGGCGGGGCGGGGCGCGGGGCGCGGCTGCGGCGCGGCGGGACCTCTACGAAGCCGCTGCGGTCGCGGCTGTGGTTGATCGCCGTGAAGGAGCGCATCGTGTTCGCGACTGTGGTGAGAGCGTCGTAGATCTCGTCGCCTTCGTACAGTGCGAACGACTCGAGCTCGAGCTCGCGCGGCTCTGGCTCGACCACGTCGGTCAAGTTGAGCGGTCGGAAGCGGTCATGCAGAGCATCAGCAATGCGCGATGGCGAGTCTCCACGATCGAGAGGAGGCGGGAAGTCTGCAGCTTCTGTGGACCATATGCTCTCAGTAAGAGATATAAGACTGCACTTCTCGGCGGACGGATCGGCGAACAGACGGTCGGATGGAGATGACAGCAGATCTTGGAAGTCTATCGGAAGGTCCTGATACTCATCGTCGGGTGTGTTCTGGTCTTTAGACCACAGAGCTTCGATGCTGCGATCGAATTTTGCCTCGAACTTAGCATACAGTTCTTCCTCCATGGGCGTGCGGACGCGAGGTTTAAGGTCCTCAGTGATGACCCACCCGCCATCAAGGTCGAGGCTGTCGTCCCAATCAGGCACCATATTTACGTTCATTCCGATCTTCCCTGCTGTAAGTTCTTTGATCTCGTCTGTGACGGTGTTCTCGCACGTGCCGTAACCCTCGTCTAATGCTATGGCTCTGATGAACTCCTTCACTGGGTCTTGTGTTTCTATATCCCAGACACCCTCGTGTGTTACCCACTCAGGCAGAATCTCTTTGCTGTCAAAGGACTTACTGTAGCTGTTGCAACGTTTTTTATTGTTCTTTTTCTGACCGTGGTAGGAATTACGTCGCTCCTTCCCTGAAGTAAGTTTCTTGTTTTTAGAATTCCAATCTTTAGACACTGATAATTCGCTTTGCATTTTGATCTTGGAATCTGGCGCTGATTTCCGACACCACGCCGGCGGTGGGAGATAATACGGTAGTGGCGACTCTCGACCTTTCTTTAAAGCCGGAAACGCAGCGTAATATCGACGAACAGCCTCAGTTTCTTCTATGGAACACGTTGGCATGCCTACTCGTGACGCACCTTCTTGATCTTTGATGTCCTGGAGTCGTGTGCACAGCTGATCAACAATGTTGTCAAGATTAGGTTCCTGAAAATAATCAATACAAGAGGTTCATAAAAATTTATAATGTATTATGTAATACTACTACCAACTGAATACTCCACTAGCAGTGTAGCTGCTTCACATGCTTATTTAATGGTGATGATAACTTTACTGACAGTTTACTATTTTGCTGCTCAATTAGTCATATTATTTTACAGAAAACCACTATGGAGTTTTAAGTCCATACTGCCATTAGCCATAATTTAAATTACTTGTACATTTCACATAGTTCATTACATATCTTTGTTTTTAACCTTGGCATGGTTAAAGATGGAATATTAAAGTACATATTTATGAATGATATCCCTTATTTTGATGCATGAATCTATGTAAAGTCTAGTATGTATAGCAGCTACAGTACGACAAGGTCCAAGAAAATACAAAAGAATGAAAATAACACCAAAACTACAAAATGATGAAATTCACGACTGGAAATAAAAATTAAAATCATGATGAATGTGGAAAGAAAAAAATAACAAAAATCAAACAGCCAACGCAAGTTGCATGATAAAAAAATCCATGTTCTATATCCTGCAAATGCACTCTCAAAAGATGTTACAGAAAATAAAATATGTGCATACAATGATAATGCAAATAATTATGACAAGTAGCTTTCAACAATGGAACAAAGGAAGAATGCAACGATTCTCCTAAACTAGAGTGCAAACCAAAGGGGACATCAAAATACAGTGGTGCGGTGCTTTCATAGGCAACAATCATTAATGAGGAAACTTCATGTAGGTTTAGGCAACAAATAAATAACAAAAATACAGTCTAATCACTCCCACAAGGAAAATCATAAAAAATACATTCAGATTACACAAATAACCAGACAAAAACATAAATGGAATCATGTTGCCTATAAAATAACATATAACATTGGAATAGATGCAAAACCGACCTTTTTGTAAGGATTCTTATAATTGTTAATTGTCTTCATTTTTACATTCCCACTGTAATGGTCACTTTCCAGTGTTACTGAGCACTGCATTTCCTCTTGAGAGTCGAAAAAACAATAATTAGTTATGTATACTGATTATTATTTGATCACTAGGAAGTTGGCAATTCTATTTCATCATTACTTCAATGAGTGTTATGGTGTTTATTTAATTGTCTTCTAATCACTTATTTACTTAACAGATCATGCCAAGATACTTAATGATATTGGGCTAATTGATTAGAAAAAATTCCATTGACTTTTGTACTTTGTTTATTTATTTGTAATAACCGTGGAGTTGTTATGCGATGTTTGCCATAAAATGGTATCTTGCCGAGTCAATGTGTTGCCTTTGACTGAACAAAACATGATAGTGACTTTACAAAATGTATATTTACATATAATTGCAATGATCTGCGGTAAGAGATTGTTGGAGTGACTTACCTGTACCAAGTGTGTGGGTATCAGATGATGGAGTGTGGAGTTTGATGAAGTTCTCTCGACGTGGCAGGCCAGCAGGCAAACGCCTGACTCTCTCTCTTATGCTTACGCATGCTGTCCTTGATAGTGTCTGCCGTTATCAAACACCATCATCTTGTATAATAATCGTGAGTCCATTTTACAATCGCCGTGGGCCGTGTGATATAAATCGATCCTTTAATTCCTCCGTTACTAATACATCCTTAATTTCTTTGGCCTATTCTTTGCTAGTGGGTCTGTTTTTTCTAATGCAGTGCTTTGCTTCAATTTTTATGCAATCGCATTGTCACTAGCTAATAACAAATGACGCACTATGTGCACCCCTGATTTCTGCAAAATAAAAGTTTAATTTACTATCATTCAATGTTTTCATACAAAGGTCATTGAGATTTAGCAAGCACAAAGAATTTGGTGTGCCGTGAGTACCATGCCCGCCCCGCCGTGCTAAATGGGTCGATGGCGCCAAAACGTCACTCGAGTGAGGGTGAGCGCGGGCGAAGCCTTCTCGCATTCGCAACGTCACCCGCACAATACTTTTTGCTAAACATCAACAAAGAATAGTATCACGCGCGTTATGGCAAATCTTTCATCGTCGTTTGGCACTGACTCATAGGCACTCATTCTACTCATTTCATCTACGATACGATGCAATTTCACAAGAAGGCGACAGTGTTACATGATGCACTTTCACTGAGGACGCGCCATGAACCTACTTCCGCATTGACACATGAAAACAATTAGAATTAAGAGAAATTACTCACCTGTAACAGTTTATACGGGGTTAAACTATCATGTTATATCAATACACACACACCCCACATGAAAAAAAACATGGCAGCCGCAATGAGTGAGTGAGAGTCACACAAAATTATTTTATTTTGCGCAACTCCGTCAAAAGATTGAAATGACGTCTTGATAATGACCAATGGCAGGGCTTCTCTTTTCAAAATCATTAAAGATGGCGGCCTGGCAGCCTGTGAGTACACTACATACACCTTGTGATTCGTTGAAAATTAACTATTGGCTAATCTAGTACGTGGATTTAAAATTCCAGCCAATGAGCACTCAGTGTTTGAAACCGGATATTCGACTTTCACGCCACCTAGGGGCGGCAAAATTTAAAAATAATAGTAAATAGCATTTTATTAGCACTAAATTTCCTCATTCGAAGTCGTTTGTTTAGTTTTATTTCAGGGTCAGTGTAGATAGCCAGATGATGGATGACGTATTTACAGTAATTATAGGATACTTTTTTCGGTGCGTTAGTAGGACGACTCACCGCTTTGGCAAAATAAATACGGCCAACAACCAAGAAACGTTGGTACTTGGTAATACCTACTTATCTCCCAAGGTCGTGTGAAGGCAACAATGCATATAATAAAACACGTTCATTTATATCGATCTCTTTATTCTCTTACTCTTTAAAACTTTATTTCTCAGTACATCGAATAACAATAACTGACTTGTTGGAAAAAAAAACGTTAGATACCAATACTGTTGGCAAAGTAATTAGAAAGGTTTAGACAATGCTTAGAGAAAGTTTATTATCTTAGGAAGGAAAAGATATTTAAAGTGGTGCTACATCATCTGCAATCAGCAGTTGGAAATTGATTTTATACACAGCAGTTAATATTCATAATAAAATTTTTAGTGTGTGCCTTCATTGTTCAGAACGTCATTAGATTCAACACTTGTTAGTAAAAATAACATAAATAAACCAACTATTTACTTAATTCTTTAAGCGCACAAATGCCAGACATTTTCTACCAACAGATTGTTGTAAATTAAACCAAACATGAATGTCAACTGTTGTCTGTTGTTAACAGTACTTTGCATGGTATACTCCCAACGGCCACCACTAAAACCGGCCCCAGTGGTGGCCGTTAGAACAATTACTTATTTTTTGTCCCAACGACCGCCAGTGGCGGACGTTGGAACCAAATAATTTTTATTTTATTTTCATTGTTTTGTCAATGTAATCTAACTATAGCATTTGCTATATTTAGATTACATGGTCACAAAGTACTAGGCTAGCATAAGTCCAAAGTGGTATTTATTTAAATTTTTGTTTCTGAGTCAATACAAGACAATTTCAGGTACACTATTCCTGCCAAGAAATATTTAAATAAAAACCACTTTGAACTTATGCTAGCCTAGTACTTTTGCTGGTTAATCAACGAAAAAGGCAAATTCAACATTAGTTCCATTATTTCCAGATTCCTTTAAAATGGAACTAGTGATAATAAAAATAATGAGTAGTTCCATTATTTTAAGTTTCTTCTAAAATTACAAGTATCTCTTTGGGAAATATATTTTTACCGGACCCAGTGGTGGCCGTTGAGACAAATATTATTTGGAATGGCCCAACGTCCGCCACTGGTGGCCGTTGGGACAAAAAATAAGTAATTGTTGTAACGGCCACCACTGGGGCCGGTTTTAGTGGTGGCCGTTGGGAGTATACCCTTTGCATTAATAGAGTATTTTTTTATAGTAATCAGGTATCTTGGAAAAGATTTAACAGTATTAATAATATAGTATCCGTTCATTCCAATTCACAATTGAAAAGAATAAAAGTGTACAGCTACACAATTTGTGCGCAACATAATAATATATATTTTTGATAATAACCACTATAATAAACTAAAATAAAACTTAGTGATCACAGAAATGCATCAACGTAATACATATCAAACAAAATAAACCAGGAATAAATTAACACATGAAAAAATAAACGAACAACTTTGTACGGCATGGAAAGTTTAGGTTACATTCAATAATAATGTATATTTTTTAAAGTAAAACGTTATTTACATATGCAGTGTGATTGATTACATGTTACAAAATGCTTATTGTCATTAGGGTAACACATTAACTATCATTACGTAAATAATATTTTAATCTTCTACATATATATGTAATGTCGTTACTCTAGTACAACAGCTATGCTATATGCGGGGGTATTTAAGACGCATTCAGATGGTGCAACACTATTTTGTGATGAAAACGTGACTCTGGACTACGTTTTCCGTATCTATGAATAGATCACGTTCAAAATTGTGTTTGCACGTATCCCAACGCATCATAATTAAATACAAACGCCGAGTGCCATCTTAGCTAATTTATCGTCACCTAAACCAGCACGAAGGCATAAACAGGAGTAAGAACAATCCACTAGTATAGTTATTTACACCTTGACTAAGTAATGCTACATAACTCAGTGGCTTTCGGGCCGTTTACTCTGTTCCTCGGTTTTGGTGACGATACCTTCGCTCTTAGCGATCGCTGCTTGTTCGGCGGCTTTCTTCAATTCCCGCCGCTTCTGGGCTTCTCGTATTATGTCGAATAAACTCTGTAACAATATTTGCACAAGTTAGATACACAATCGTGTTAAATACAGAAAAAAATCTGCAACGATCAATACACACCCCTTTGGCGTAGTGCATATAATCTGGACATACACGCACGTGGATTGCGCACTATGAAGTTTAAACTAGTAAATAAAAGTTATATTTCAAATTCAACCTGACCTTGTGTGACACAAAACAAAACATCTTTATCGCCCAAATGGCCTTTCCTTATTATTATACATGCAAAACAGCTGACCGAGATAAAGTTTGATGACATCCGAACTGCGCATCGGTGTACTGTGAAGGATATGACGCCAAAGATCAAAAACATCAATCCTCGAGATTTGCCATTTGCGTCATAGCCCTTCTCCTCATACTCATAACAAGTTCTTAGTCGACTACGACATTCTTAGAGACGCGACTATGTGGGAGATATTGTTGTGCATTGTGTATTATTATTTATTTTTATCAATACTTGAAAGTTTGTGAAAGATGACCAATTACTTCTAAGCAAAACACAGGTGTAATCTCTTTTATCAAAAATCGATTGGCAACCATGTAGTACCATTATAAGTGCAGTTCGTACTGGTAGCATCTAAACTCCCTAGCAATAAGGGTGGTTTTCGTATGACTTCAAGACGTTACCTTCCCCTCGGAGTCGTTGGGTTTGTCCATTTCCTTAGCAGCCACGGCTGCTTTATCAAGCGCCTTCTGAATCTTGCTCTCAACTTCGAGGATCTCTTCCTTGTCTAATAACTCGATCAGTTCGGCCATCTGTTTCTCAGACAGATTCACGTTTTCGTTGCCTATTATTTCGAGCATCTGAAATATGTGAAGCAAACATTATTTTAGCGTTTGTTTCTGTTCAGGTTCAGTACAAATGGAGGAATTAGTACTTCAGTACATCATGGATCTTAGAACAAAATTTTGAAGATATCCATCAACCCCTGTCTCATCAGTGAATATTAAGCACTGATTATGTGCTGTGTCAGGATAAATATGATACGTTAATAACATTGTTTAGAAATTCTTAAAAAAAAACAAGCAATACTCATTAGAAAACGAGTTCTTTTTTTATGTATTAGCTACCTCAAGGACGGCCATTTTAAAATGGCTGCAACTACCATTGAATAACAGGTGATAAACGACTTTATTATTCTCTTACACACATGCATAAGAACACATATTATTATAATAGGCAATAATGATGCAGACAACACGTGATGCAGAAAATATTGAACTAAAAATATTTGCAGCTCAAGTCGTGAGGTCAATGACCGATGCAGACGTTCTGACCTTACTACGTTTTCTAGATGTCAATAACATTTCTTGTTTACAATCATGTATGTACACGTGTTTATGTGCTTTGTATTATCCTCTATAAACCTGGGAATATAGAGATTACAAGGTTTATTCCTATTAATAATAAAAAAAAACAAAAACACGACTCTTAAAATATGGTAGGGATATTTCAAGCAGGGTCGGACTAGGCCGGTTCTGCCTGGGCTCTTCAGAAACTGAGTTATAGCCGTTCAGAAATTTTCAAATGTAGTTCCAGAGATAGCCTCTCAGGTTCAACTATTTTTCGACTTCAACTTAAATTGCGTGTAGTAGGTCATATGAATCGGATCCTAGCCTGCAGACGTGATCCTACCTAATACCGGGGTTGCGGCATGCACCCCCGTAAGCTGGGATCCGGTTGGCAAACGTCATCATCATAAGTCAACTTTTCAAAAGGTAACGAACATCAATATTATTCTATCCTATTGATGTCATAGGCAAAGCATTACATAACTACAAAAACTTGTTTTTTTTTAGGCAAACCTCCACCACATTGAGCCTTAAATGTCAAGTTTTTATGAAGAAGGAGCTCATGTATATTTTTAACGTTGACCGTGAAGATTATTACATTTATTACCAAGCGATAACACGGAAGTCTAGTGTTGTGAACAGAAAGAGGTCATATACTAATGTTATCGCGTTTATAATCACTGAAGGAGAATTTGATATGGTTTGTCACGTGTTTTACATCGTGGTGGAAAGTTGACATTGACCTTGAAACGACACTATTGTTGCATAGGTCGTTATTGCACTTTTTTACAGATGGTGTTTGGTGAATTTGATTTGTAGATGTTTTCAGAAACAATACTAATACTTAAATCGAAAGGGGTTGCGATAGGAGTAATTTATTATGCTTAATAATTATTTTTTAATATTAAATATAAAGGATGATGCCAGGGCTACTATGAAATCTGGTCCCACCCTCCAATAGCAACGTGTCATACGTCATTGGATAGGTATTTATAAGCTGAGCAAAACATATTATGGCACCAACTCTGAAATATTAGTCCGTTCTGAGATATGTTTGATTTAATATGGCAGTTTAAGACATAACCAAATAATGTATTTTTTCGTAAATATTACATTTTGGTGCAGAGGAGGAGGAAGAGAAGCTCGGTTCTAAATAATGACAGCCGCACAGGTCGATCTTCCATGTCAAGCCGCGCTTTCCGAGGTCGGTTTTTGGATGGGTGACCATCTATCCGAGATTTCTCCGTGCCTCAGAAAGCACATAAAAGCCGTTGATTACGACTGTCATTTGTATATCTTTGACAGTCGTTTCCTAATAAAGAAAAAGTAAAAGCTCGCTTTTTAAGGTTAACTCTTTACGCTCCGAGGCCTCGGTTACTCGTTTGTCCGCGACCACGGCAGGCTTTGGCCGTCTAAGGGGGGCATTTTTACATTTCCAAATGAGTCCTCCTGTTCAGTGTGGAGCAGAAGGAACTGCCGTTCTAAGGTCACAGTTACCTGTTTAGACAGGCTCGCGACCTCGGCAGGCGTTTGATTCCCGTCAGATTGCTGACAACTCTTTAAGGTTCACGTGGAGCACTACGCGCAGTTGACCCGAGCATGGTCCAAGACGGCGGGTCATCCTTTACTCGCCGTCCTCATGCCCTCGAGTACTGTGGTTCAAAATTCGCCTCGCGACGTGCAATACCGTCTCCCGCAGCGGTTATGTCGAGATGGAGGCTGTCCTCTCCTTCACGTATTCCGCCTCCTTCTTCGCTAGCATCACTGCTTAGAATGAGCAGGAGGAGGTGATTACTTCTTAATAAACGGTTGCGTCTGGCTCCGAAGTGGTGCGGCCCAAGTTACCTTCACGGTATGGTCGATCGTGTGCACCTCCGGGCGATTTCGATGATCTCGCAATAGTTACACCCAGGCATACCTGTTTCACAATTCGACACAGGAACTTCCCGAAACATCTGGTGTGGACCTGCGTCACTCCTCAAAGAAGGGTTTTACCGCCACGGTTGCGGCGTTGCCAAACCTCGGCTACGGCAGTCATACCCTCCATACCCCATGAGATTACGCCAAAGCTCTTCCCGCAGCGCCACGACTTGTAAGAGGTAGCGGAGATACGCCTCGCCATTGTGACTCCACTCCACACCCCACTTATAGTGTTGGAAGGCTTTCGTCTCTAGATCCCCTGACATACGGTATGGCATCTGACCTTAGGTACCAAAGTATTGACACAGATGATGCGCACAGGTCTTCAGAACAACGTCGGATCAACAGTAGTTGTTGTGAAATAGTAAGTCTTAGTAATTGTATAAACCTACTAGCTTTTGTATGATTTTACCATGTTAAAAAAACTATTCTCGCTCTTATGTGTAGTGACCGAATGCGACAAGGCATTGACGCATTGTTGAAATATATTTGGAGCAACAGCTTAAAATCGCTCTACAACCTGCCGTTAACCATCTCCGTAGTGGAGGTGGTAAACGGCAAAGCGAGCTTCCATAGTAGGTAACGACTGTCAAAGATCTACATCTACCCATCCAAAAATCGACCTCGGAAAGCGCGGCTTGACATGGAAGATCGACCTGTGCGGCTGTCATTATTTAGAACCGAGCTTCTCCTCCTCCTCCTCTACACCAAAATGTAATATTTACGAAAAAATACATTATTTGGTTATGTCTTAAACTGCCATATTCAATCAAACATATCTCAGAACGGACTAATATTTCAGAGTTGGTGCCAAAATATGTTTTGCTCAGCTTAAAAATACCTATCCAATGACGTATGACACGTTGCTATTGGAGGGTGGGACCAAAAATTGCATCATCCTTTGATGTTTTTAAAAGTTTTATCTTTTTTCTAAATTTTGTAAGCAATATTGAAAAAATGTGGCAGTAGCAGTTAGAAATGAATAAACGAGAATTCAATGTTATAATTTTATACAAATAATCATTTAAATTAGGTATTATATCTATTAAATTTAGTTTGAAACTGGGTGCATGTTTATGTCCAAATTATTCCACAATGGTAGCTCAGATCTCTTCCTGTTCAAAATTCGTTTGACGGCTAACGAGTGAAACAGTAGAAAAATCAAGTTCAGTTACTTTCGTGCTTATCATAATAGCATTAGTGCTGTAATGTTAGTGATAAATCTAAACAGTTTGTGTAGATTAATGTTGCTATGTGTTTTATGTAGAGATAATAAATGTGTATTGGACTTTGACCCAGTTCAAAGTATCAACTAATACTGTAACATTAACTCTATGTTCTCGTGGGACATTAGCATCCGACCACAGCTTCGACAGATTATTTTTGTTTATAGATCATTTTAATTTATCTGATATGTACATTGTTTTCATATAATATTACTGTTTTACATGCATTTTCTTCACATAAAATGCCTGATTTTTTATAGACAAAAGATTCCGTGAAGTTTTAGATTATAGATTGCTCTATTGCGAAAATAGTCCCCACCGTTACTGATAGCATTTTATCAGCAGTAAGAACATTTATATACTACCCGCGCTATGCAACCCGAGAATCACGCGCGTCTCAAGGAGTGTCAACATAATGACGAGATACCATTTAGTGTACCATCACGATTTAGTACCAAAGCCTGCCGGGGTCGCGGGACTCACGAATTACCGTGACTCCGGAACAAAAAGGGATACTGAAGGACACCGTGGATTTTAGTCAGTTGTAAAATATACAACATCATAATACGACTTCAGAAGCAGGTGAAACAACTGGTATTAGTATACTGACCTTCAGAACATCATCAATCTTCAACTGCCCATCAAAGTCATCATCTAGCCTGCCAAGGACATCTTGTATCAGCTTCAGCTTAGCCTCATCAGGCACCTTTTGTAGACTCTTAATGGAATGCATCAGTTCATCAATCTGGATAAGTTGTTCCTTCGCCTTTCCTGGTTCAGACTTCGTTTGTTCAAGTGTGTTCTTTAGAGCTCTCTCCTTACTTTCTAGCATTTCTAATGCGGAGTCCAGTTTGCCTATCATATTGTTGACGGCCTTGTACAATCTGTAAAGAATCCATGCGAGAAATTATGTGAGTGGTTTATTGTCAAGGTTGTCTACGGGCAAAACCCAAACAAATATGGCGGATTTTTAAATGGCGTTGAGAAGTAACAAGTCTATTTATCTTTGTTATAGAGAATAATCTTTCTGTTTTTGCTGGAAATTAATAATCTGTCTCGGTGTCATCTTGATCCCGATCTTTGTCTCTAACCAATCAACGACCGATTTTGCCTGTCTTAAAGATTTTCAATCAGAAGCAGTCGTCAAAAATAAAGGAACGGATTTGCATTGAGATAGGATAATAACTACGTTAGTGTCATTGAAAATAACGCTAACGGTGATTGTATCTGTCATTGAAAATGACGGTGTAGAATAAAATTGATGCTTGTGAATTAAATTTTCCATCATGGCCCTTTTTTCCAACTATGCCTTGTTTCTACTACGAATGGGATGACTTTGGCGCCATATTGTGGCGTTCAACAAAAAAAAACCTACTTTGTAGAAAATATTTTTAATGTTTGTATTTGTGTACGTTTATTATCCTTATTAGGTATCTTGTTACATTTATTGTTTTTTTAAGAGCGCATAAATACTAGAAAAGCGTGCAATGGTGCATGAAGTCACAATATGGCGCCAAGGTCATTCTATTCCTGGTAGATCGCATATTAGTTACTTTTAACTGCCACTACTTCCTTTATAGGCCAGAAAGCGTAGCGTTAGACCTCTGAGAAGCTGGAGGGAAGTGTTGTAACCTATTTGGGGATTGATTTAGGTTACTTCTAGTTTTTTTTTAAACATTGCCTCACACTAAGAATATCTTCGTGTATCGTTGGTGCGTTTACAAACATAGAAACACACAAACAACCAGACCCAGAACAACTACTTGCAGATCATACAAATATCTGTTCCATCCGGGGATCGCTTGCGCAAGTGCGAGTTTGTTGGAACTACTGGTCGAAATTGAAAAAATCTTCGTCTTGGATAGCCCATTCAACACGCTACGACCGAAAAGGAGCCGTGCAGCGGGGAACACCTAGTTTAATAATAAATTGTACAATACCTGCGAGCACCCTTCGAAAGTTTGAGGTCGGCTTGCTTAGTCTTGACCATCTCGTCCATCTCTTTGACATCCTCATTGTAGTCAAGAAGTTCTCCCTTCAATTCTTGGATGCTCTCCTTCTCAAGAAGTAAGGACTTCTTTTGTTCAGCTGTGAATTACATAGAATCAAATAAGTTCATTATTTGACCATCATGGAAAACTGTTGCAGTTCTACAAAGTAATTTGAAAAATTATATAAGAAAAACAGTAAATTATTCTATTTTTAATCTAACTTTTGTTGATCTGATGAATTTTGATTTGGTATTATGGATTAGAGCTTAAATAGGACCAAAGTCATGGCTAATCTTAACAACTAGTCTTACTAAGGAGGTATTAGCCAGTACTGAATGGGTTGTGGAAGTCAGATAGACGACTGCCTATCCATGCTTCATGAAAAAAATATTGACAGAACTAAAACAAACAAAAAAGTGTACAATAAATTGTCTTTTGGAAGTCGATGGCAAAAAAAGTCAAAGACACAGACTGCAGAAGTTTTTATAGAAGGGGTGTCACAGCAAATGTAGAAATCATAATTTTTTCCGTAATTTCATCATCAATTTACTTAGGTAGGCACTTCGCTACGCAGAAATCCAAACATGTCATTTTACAAGTAAAATGTATCAGTAAAATCATACTGCGAAAAGCTGGTACAAAAAACTGAATTTCTCAGTAATACTGAGATCGTATGATAGTAAGTTTGTAGCCAAAATCTTCGCCAAACCAAAGGTGAATGGACGATGCTAACAGCAATACGGACCTTGGCTGAAGTCCAAAATATAAATACAATCATACTTTATAGGGAAAACGGTTTATGGCAGATGAATTAGCGGTCTTTCTCATAATATTATTTTCCGTCATCTTCTTTGAAATCTGTGTTATTGTACCAATATAGACAATGATGTCTGATATTTATTTCAGTTCTAGGTTTCCTATTTTCTTACTAATGTGTGCCAAGTTGATGATGGATAATTATAGCGACATAAAAAAAACTCTAGTTATTTTATTTTTCCTGTGTCGTGGATGCGTTTACAAACTCACACAAATAGCCTAACGGAAAGACAACCTGTAGGCCAACACATATAAATAGTTATTCCCTGTGGAAATTAAACCCGTGGGTGGACACACCGCAGCAGCCAATGCGAATGCAAATTATAAAATACCTAGCAATCGAACCATTTGCACATGCGTTGGCTAGAACATTTAGCGTTCTTTTTTTAACTTTGTTTAAAATATATAAAAAATGTAATTTGTGTATGTAGAAAATAAGTAAAGGATTATAAATAATCCTCATGCTTGCTTTCTATTAAAGCAATCATTCAGTAGTTCCCTCAGAAATGAGATCTGTCATAAATACCATACGGAACTAATTACGTAGGTAGGTACTCGGTATATTAATAGCTATATGTAACCGTAACATTCTAGAAGTCTTTATTTACAAACACCGTGATTCATTGGTCTGCGTATGCAATGCACAATTTTCTTACGTAGATACTGAAATATCTGACTTATTCCGCGAAACAACGTTGCATGTTGCCAAACTAATAGAAAAATAATAACTGATTTTTTGTAAATGTGACTTTTTAAAACTTTTGTGGTGTGTCCTGCTGGGTCTTGGGACTACCATGTAATCGTGACCTTGGAACGTAAAAGGCTATTTAAGGAACAACTTGAAGTCAGTGGCCTGTCTGGCTAAAAAGCTCTGCTATTACAAAAACCTAAGGCATTTATTACAGCCTGTTCTATGTCATCCCTGGGCTAAAGAATTTTTACCAATCTTCTTTATGATGTATTGTCTTCTCCAGCCAATATCATACAAAGGTAGGTACTCTAAATTGAATTCATCTATGTTTGTATCGCCATTTTCGAATCAACAGAAAAAAATATGGATTATTTAGCACTTTTTTTGTCTTGGTAGATTCGTGAAATTAGTGGTAAGATCGTGGTAAGATCTTCCCGCCCAGAGCAGAACGGGAGGGACTATTAGAGTTGTACTGACTAAAATCCACGGTGTCCTTCAATACTCCTGTACTGTAATGAAATAAGTCTCGCGACCCTGGCCCTCTAAAGGGGGGGCGTCATCATGCTGACGCTTTTTGAGGCGCGCGTGGAACACAACACGCCGTCAATCCGGGCATGGTTCACGGTCGGGCGGCGAGTTGCCCATTACTCGCCTATGATTTTAGCACTTAGCATTAAATATATTTAATGATTGGTGGTGCAAGCGGACCTAAACGGTTGAACTTGGCATATTTTGTCGTATGGAAAGATTCCAAGACGCTAAATGACGTGAAATTAATATCGTATTACGATAATAAATCGATATCTTGTGTGGGTGTGCAACTGTGCATGCCACTGCAGATCAGTATAACTTTACTAGAAATACCAATGCACATACATTTTATAGAAAAGTTAATAACAAACGGTAAGTTTTTGCCGCAGTGGACGAGAGATGGACTGCTGCTCAGTGTATCGTGGGTTCGATCCCCGTACGGAACAAATACTTCTACGATTTACAAGTAGTTATTTCGGGTATGAGTGTTTGTGTATATGAACGCACCTTCGATAAGTACAGGAAGAAATTCCTAGTGTGGGTTGCCCCTTTAAGGAAAAAAAAAATAACAGGCGAGAAATTATAAAACAGAATTGAATGCCTAATAAAACCGACTGATATACTAGGTATATCAGTCGGTTATATTTTTTCTAAAACGATGCCTTATTTTAGAAAATTCTCCTGTCCTTCATATTATTATACGCAGACCCGGAAAAACTACCTGTAGGTCAAACAAATATTTGTACCGCGCTGAATTGAACCCGACACGCAGGTCAGCAGCTCTGCGTCAACCATGCCGTTAATCCAATTAAATAAACCAACATCTAATTACTTATGTATTTACCTTCAAAATATAAGAATTGAGAATTTTATCAGTTAACATCTACGTTCACAATTTTTTTAGCATGCTAAATCATCAAAATAGTCCTCCCACCCAGGGACTGTCAGACTCGTACTGACTAAAATTCACGGTGTCCTTCAATTGCCCTTTGCGTTCCGGGGTCACGGTAATACATGAGTCCAGCGATCAAATTATTGTAAGATAGACAAACATTATAAAATCAGCTCCCCATGACATAGACTCATGTTAAAATACGGACGAAGTGGTGCAATGTGCATGATAATTGATAACGTATGCAAAACTGGTTAAAACCGGAAATGTGTTGTTGCCTTACAAACGAGGGGATCATTGTTGATAAGGAAAACGCAGTGAAAGGAAACCGATCATCACCGCGATAGAGCCGCTCGTAAATAAATGTTCCATAGGTAGGTACTATCGAACAACTTTTTAACTGTTCAACATGTACAAAGGATAACACATCTGTGAAGTGTGGGAGAGAGACAGAACTATACAAGTCGCTCTATCTCTTTCCAACACTGGAATTAATCTCGCAAGGAGGAGATAATTTCAAAAGGGCGGTCAAACGGTTACACGGATGACTCTAAAAAGGTTCCGTTTTTTCATATTATGGTAAGTCCATATGAAAAAAATGGATAAGATGAGAGTTATAATCTCAAGCTCTCAATGATTACTGATGTCGACGTCGCACCAGTAAGAATAGTCTTCATGGGGTTCAGATTAGCCGCAGGACTGTCTAAGCAAGTAGCCGTGGCTCTGGTACGCAAAAGGCATTTGAAGAAACTGGGTAGATTTTAACTCTGTCAAGCCATTCCATGATATTGCCACCCAAAAAAATAGGGGTTCAAATTTTAAATTGTTTGATAGTACATTACCTATGATGTTCAAAGTTCAAAACACGTTTTGAGCACATGTCACAAATAATTTAATCTATTTATATGAGTGACAAAACGTGTAGAATACATAATTATGAAGGCAACAACATGAACTTGAACTTCCGTACATCTAAGAGAAAAAATATGGAAAATTGCCAATGTCAAATAACTGCCTAGACTTTTCTTAACACATTGGAATAGATTTCTAGTCTAACCAAATGCAGCTGAATATCAGTATTTTACATGGAACTACTGCCGATCTGACCTCCAGAACCCAGTAACCAGGGGTAAGACTGGTAGTCAGACTTTTGACTAAAGTAACAAAAACAACTGTCTGGAGATAAACTTTTTTTTTACGTGGTTAAATCATCAAATGAGTCCTCCCACCCCGGGCAGGGCGTGAGGGACTGTCAAACTCGTACTGACTAAAATCCACGCTGCCTTCCTTCTTTAGCCCTTTATGTTCCGGGGTCACGGTATTGAGATAAGTCCCGCGACCCCGGCAGGCTTTGGCCCTCTAGAGTGGGGGCCCCGTCATTATGCTGACGCTCTTGCGCACGCGTGAAACACAACGCGCCGTCGAACCGGGCATTGCCGCATGCCCAAGAAGAGATACTTAAACTTAGAAAATGTCCTCATTTAGACAGACTCCTCAAAAAAAAGTTGCAATGTAAACTTACCTAATTTCTCTAAAGCATCCTCAATAACTTCAATGTCTTTGCCAGAGAGACCTTCCTCAGATTTCGGTTTAGGTGCATCAACAGCAATGACAGGAGCTGGGTCTACCATAGGACTAGCACCTTCAACATCAATAATAGGCGCTTTGTCTTTGAGTTCCTCCTTCTCCCTCTTCTTGGCTTCGAGGATCTGTTTCTCTTTCTCTGCTTCTTGGTGCTCCTTCTGTTCCTCCTTGATCTTCTGGACTTCTAATTTGATAGCATCAGCTTTAGCCTGGAATTATAAAAGTTCAACAGCATAGGTATACATAAGATCTTCCCAAGTAACTAAGTCTTTCAGTAGTATGGGTGGCTTTACAAATATTGGGACAGCTATTGTTGCCATTGTGGGTATATACCATGTGACGCTTACTAAAGAATGTGGATATTTTTTTCCTCAAACAAAGCTTTAGATACAAAGTGTTGTTACCTTGAAGTCCAATTTGCCTTCTTTCTCTCCAATAGCAGCCTTTGTCTGAGTAGCAACTTGTTCCGGCAAAGCAGATATGGTCGCCTTCAGTTTGTAAGTGGTAGGGACATGTTCAGGCACCATCAGGGCTCTTGACAACAGCAGCAATGATGGTGGCACCTTCTCATTTAAAGACAAATCTAGCCAATTCTTCAATTCCTTTTTCAAACGCTCCTCTGACACACCATAAGCCCTCATTCCTCTTGCTCTACAAGCTTGTTGCAACTCACTAAAGTTTAAACTCTCCACCCCTTCTTTAGCAATAACCTTATCATCAGCAGACAAGGATCTCAGCTTCATCTTAAGATTAAACCTCAACATGGCACTGGTACCTATAGTTGATGCATTCACCACTTTACACAAAGCAACTAAATGGGGTCTCTGTAACGAATCTAATGTAATCTCATCCTCAAATAACTTGGAATACTTCATTATCTCTTCACTGGTTGCAATGTCTCCCGACGTTCTGATTTTACTGAAGAAATTAGAGAAGTCTCTAGCCAGCTCTGAATGTCTATCACTGGCCTGCGGGGCCATTTGATCTAAAGTCTCTTGGAAGAATTTAGCTATTTCCAACTTTACTTTTAAATGTTTCTTTAACTTTGCTTCTTTCTGACTACTACTCTCGAATGTGGATGGCAAAGCATTGGGAAACATTTTAATATAAACAGGCAGGAAAAATTCCAAAAATGGAACAATTATAAATACAATAAATGGAACCATTCTGAAAAGATCACCTATTGTTGTGACCAGCAGCCTATGTTCCCTTCGAGTCAATGAGTGACCAGCTAAAATTTTAAAGAATAACATAGTGGAGATCCTTATTTCTATGAAAAGTAATCTGAACCCATGGTAGTAATGTTTAAGCTCATTTAAAAAGCGTTCTTTGAAAGGCTTCTTCGGAGGTGCGTCTACCGGTGGGCCCTTAATTGTTTCTTCAATTTTTCTCTTTATAGTTTCAACAGTAGCTTCAACCTTTGAGGAAGGTTTCAGTGGTTCTTTGTCAAAGTAAAATCTACTTGTTGAAAAAGGCCTAATGAACTGTGGGTGGTAGTAAACCTTTGTATTGAATGATTTTTGTGTGACATCATCATGCAGTCCAATAGGCTGGATTGTATGCGACAGTGGCCTTGAAAATGTTATGTAGGAAAAGTTTTGATACTGTCTGTTGTCCCATGGTATTGCTAGAAAATAATAAAATAATTTAATCATACAAGTACATACATACATACAATAAATAACTATTTGACAAAACAAAAGACTTTGTAAGATTATTCGGTGATAAAATCAAGTTGGCTCAGGCTAAATGCTAAAATAAATAAATAATTGATGCCTTTATGTCAATTTCCTTTGATACACTTATTTAAATTTGTTTTGATTATTGAACAAAAGTGCACTAGCCATGTGATGGTCATGATGAAACAAAAAAAATAATTAGATAACATTGGTAGATGCTGTGAATGAAAAACATGAAAGAATAATCATATTCTCATTGAAACTCACAGTGCTTGTTTGTATCAATAACAAAACAAGCTACCCTTACGTAAAAATAATAGTTTCCATGATGAAGTCATACATAAGTGTACATAATAATCAATCAAATTCCGCTTTAGGTTATGGTTTAGCGATTACTTTTGCTGCAAAATATTATTTACTTACTCGATTTCTTGATGCAACGACATTGGTTAATAATTAGCCTGATCATATTGGTCGCTATTTGCAGGGCTTAGCTACAGGAAAAATTGAAAATACAACAAAAACAAAATCAACCCTTACACCATGACAATCATAGAATCACAGTCCATAAAGCACAGATAAAAAATCTAAACTAGATAGATTTACCATAGACCACGTATTTATTCTGGGTTTGTATTACGGATGGAATAGGGCCTGTTAATTATTGTTATTTTTTATACCTCTATTAGGTAATAAATAAAATAAAGAACTTGTTCAGAACTCATATAAAATCCACACAAAAATAAATCTACAGAGTTTACCAGACGATTATTCAAATACCACCCTTCAGTTGCTATTTGCGTTGCAGAACAGCTGTAACATCTCAATACATTCTCACGATTAAAGTAAGTTCCAATGCATATTGCATACATCTCTATAGAGAAGAATGGGCAAGAAAGTCCATGGAAACCATGTAAACTCTGTAGAGAGAATAGAAACCTCTTCTTATTATGGTCTACTGTGGACACAGTCTAGGCAGGCGAAGTAATGGTCGCGGTCGTGGTGACTCGGGTGGGCATTTCTTCCCGAATGAATCCGACATAGAAACCTCCGGAGTCATTCGTGTCCGGTTTGAGAATTAGAACCTATGTCAGGTTCCGCCGTAAAGAGACAACCACTCCTCAAAGAGTGGACTTACGACTACGGTTACGGTGCAGTTACGCCATGCCCAGCTCGTAACAAATCATAATTTATAATCCCTAAATATAATCCCTAAATTATAATCCCTATCCTTTTCGGGATATCTATTCATCTCCGCGATTCTATTTCCTTATTTACCAAGTTCCATGAATATGCAGCGAACCATCTATGAATCTATGGTTGGTAGTTTATTGATTGTCAAAATGTCAAATTGTTATTCGTTCGCGAGCCTAACCTATATATTGTAATCGGTTGAAAAAATATTATAGTTTATTTAAATAATACACATATTGACATCAAGAATAAATGAATATTGCACGCTGCTACTTAAGATCTAGTTTTGTTAATTTAACAAAACCTCCTATTAGGCTTCTTTCGACCAGTAAGTACATTATAGTACAAAGGGAATAATTTCTTATCATGCCATGCAATAAAACGATTGGTTATTAACCGAAAGTCGCGAATTTTTTTACAGAAACCCAATCTTCCAGTGCTATGGATTTATCTGCAGTGAAGAATGCGGCAAAAAGAATAGTCTGGGTAGACCTTGAGATGACTGGCCTAGATATTGAAAAGGACCATATCTTAGAAATAGCTTGTGTGGTGACTGATGCGGACTTGAATGTGGTTGCTAAAGGACCTAACATAGTGATCAATCAGCCAGACAGTGTTCTGAATGAAATGAATGATTGGTGTGTGGCCCAGCATGGTGAGGTATTGATTTCTCCAACATAATATTAATTATTAACTTAATTTAAAATATTTTACACAACTTTTGTGTGTGCATATGGTATTGGTATTACAGGCATTGTCATTAGTGTCATTTAACATTTTACTAATTTACAATATAATAATTGGTTAAGATAGGAAGTAGATAATCATTATTGATTATGACTGTCCTAACATCCTGGCAAGCAACTGTGAATGTGCATATAACCTTTTATCCAATTGCCACTATCACACAACTTACACGTCGCACACGTATCTCTTGCAAATGGCATAAAAAATATATCATTGCATGTATAATCTTTGATTAGCTTTATCCAAGGAAAGTTTTGTTAACAAAACTTACTACCTGGGGTTCATTGACTTTAACAAAGCATTCGACACATTAGAACACAGTTTTATTTGGAACGCACTTGAAGCACAAGGCGTCGAAGCAAAATACATTAGAATACTTAAAAATATCTACACAAAAAGCACTGCTCGAGTGAAGCTAGAATCGACAGGAGACGAATTCCCTATTAAAAGAGGTGTACGCCAAGGAGACCCTATATCGCCAAAATTGTTTTCAGCCGTTCTTGAAATGATATTTAGGAACCTAGAATGGACAAAGGGACTAAATATAAATGGTGAAAATCTAAGTCATCTTCGCTTTGCAGACGACATTATTTTGTTTTCGGATTGCCCAAAAACTCTGGAAAGCATGTTGCAACAGCTATCGAATGAAAGTATTAAAGCAGGCCTGTCAATGAACTTAACAAAAACTAAAATAATGTCAAATTCTACAAATATAGAAATAAAAATAAATGACGAGGTAATAGAATATGTACAAGAATATATATATCTAGGACAACTTATATCTCAAGAAGACTGCATGCAAAAGGAAATAGAAAGAAGAATTGCTAATACCTGGAAACGGTTCTGGTCGCTAAGCGAAGTGATGAAAAATAAAGACATGCCTATAAAACAAAAGAGAAAAGTATTTAATATGTGTATTCTTCCATGCTTACTGTACGGGTGTCAAACTTGGGCGTTGACAGAAGAACTATCAAACAAATTAAAAATTTGTCAAAACGGAATAGAAAGAAGTACAATGGGCGTAAAAAGAAAAGATCGAATAAAACTAAAAGACATAAAGAGCAAGACAAACTTTAAGAACGCATACACAACTTACAAACAACTAAAATGGCGATGGTCTGGACATATGATCAGAGAGGAAAAGGAGAAATGGACCAGTTTAATAACTGAATGGTATCCACGAGATGGTAAAAGGAATAGAGGTAGACAGACTAAAAGATGGGAGGACGACATTATAAAAATAGCTGGTACTACATGGACGCGTACAGCAAAGGACAGGACACAGTGGAAATCTTTAGAGGAGGCCTTTGTCGAAGGACAAGCTGCGATACCACAACCACCGTTTGCCGATATTTAATTTAATTCCATAAGGAACTTTGTATTTAAATTTTTGGCATGTTTAAGTAATTAGGTATAGTTTATAAAACTAAGAACAGCAATAAAGGCTTTTTTATTTTTTATTTATTTTTATTTTTTATTTTATTTATTTTATTTATTTATCCAAGGAAAACAGTTATTGGGAGTTTTGAGAAGAACAAGATAGTAAATTAACTAACAATCCTTATCCTAATAAGACAATTATATATTTATAATTTCTTTAATACTGCGGGCGTGCGCTACCATTTATTTTAGTAAACTTTACACAATACCTCACCATAAGAATTGATTATAAAATGAATTATCAGTTAAAAATAATACTTACTTTTATTGACTTCATTTTATAGTAAGCATCTGAACTCATGAACCAAATTGTATGAACAAGAAGCTTTTTCTAATAATTTTTTGGTTGCTGAGAGATACAACACTGTGATTTACAATTTTTTTTTTATCATTACAGAGTGGACTGACGGAGGCTAGTCGCAAATCAAATGTTTCACTCAAAGATGCTGAGAAACAAGTTCTGGACTTTGTCAAATCCCACGCACCCGAGAAGAAATGTCCGTTAGGTGGCAACAGTGTATACATGGACCGTTTATTTATAAGAAAATATATGCCAATACTAGACAATTATTTACATTATAGAGTAATAGATGTCAGTACAATAAAGGAGTTGGCGAAGCGATGGTACCAAAAAGAGTTCTCAAACATGCCACAGAAGAAATTTAGACACCGAACTTTGGACGATATCCTTGAAAGTATAGAAGAATTGAAGTATTTCAAACAGCATATATTTAAGTCAAACATGAAACTGCAAACGGAAGTTTGAAGCATTGAATAACAGAATATTGAATGTTTTACGGGTATTTTAAATGAAATAGTTAATTAAATTATGTCATGCATCTTTTATGTTGTGTTCAACTCCAAACTGATGACCATTTAGCTCAGAAGTCCACAATCGGTATTAATTAGTACCTAGCTGAAATTAAATAAAATGTAAAGTAAAACTGCTTTATTTTTCTTCAACACTGTACCACATTATCACTCTTCAAATATAGGTACCTAAATATAAACTATTGGTAACAGTTAGTATATAATTGATGCCTGAACATAAACCTTTCCGAATCCGTCATACTTTCCCAATCAAGATAAACTCCACTCCTGCTACGACGCCGCCGCTATGTAAAATTGGTTTTGAGGACTGGCTGGCCTGACTGCTGACTGGTGGTCCCCCCAAAGCCTGCGGGGGTCGCAGTCCTGAAGGACAACGGATATCAGTCAGTCCGTACTAGTCTAATAGTGCCTGCCCTGGGTGGAAGGACTTTGATATTTTTATCATAAAAAAAAATGGACATCTGCGAAAACTTGATGTATTGACATAGACACTAGCGCCATCTTTGCTTTGCTTGCAATGGAATGTTTTGCGTGAAGTCTTTTGGTATAACCAAAGAATAAATAATATTACTACGCAAAGAAGCGTCACTCCCAAAAAAAAATAAAACAAATGTAAAATCTATGCACGAAAGAATAAAGTACATTTTAACTGGCAGCCGTACCGCCCACCTACTTTTATATTAGCCTAAACTTCCCGTGCGCAAGCAAAAATGTACTGAATGGTTACGCGCGAAAGTTTATTTTGGTTTATCTGACGCCAAGGACATTAAAAGGTTACCGTCGGTCAAGCTCAATAGGGTTGCGACTCGCGAGAATAACATAAAATAATATGAAACAATGCATATCCATATTCATAGTTATGTGAAACTTCAGACAATATAAATTTGAAAATGTACCTATTATGACAATTCATAAATGTTGTGTTGTAATATGTATTGTACCTACCTCATACTTTACTTAATAAGCTGATGCTAAAGTATGTGAAGTATTCCCTGTACACCGTTTTACTTGAAACCAATTCTTAAACAAAGAAATATGCAAATTAATAAGTACTTCTTTTTTTGATCACGCTATTCCACAATAAACTTTCATTTAAATCTTATTATAACAAAAAAATATTATTATATTATAGGCTGGTTCGCCCATTATTAAAATATGTATAACTATCCAACATTTTTAAACCATTTTATGACCATGGCTCTTGGTCTATCATAACTTTAAAGATTGTTATCGTCTGTGGCAAAAAAGTCCTTATCATTCCGACCAATTACTATCGCATACTGTCACAGGCCCCGCGTTGTGTGTCTTTGCAGATAGGTAGGTAAAAAAGTCGCGCAGCGAAATACAATCGCTGACCTTGAATGCGTAGTGTGGCCATTTTCTGAGTTTGAACGTGCGTAAACAACAAAACAAACATCCTTCTACTTTCTACCGATTTTAATTCGACCTACCTACGTACTCAGCTTAACGTGATAAGGTGATGTCAGGTTTGATATTCGTCTATTTTACCTTGGTCCTCTAGTAGGCCAAACTTGTAACGTACCTAATCATGATAATTTAAGCGGGGATTATAGTGTTATGAAAACTTATACTAAATTATAGGTAAACGTGCGTAAATACACGTAACCAAACAAAAATATTTAGGAAATGAAGCGCGAGCGGAACGGGTGGCGCGTGGCTGCCCGTTGAATTGGCCTCCACGAAGAGGACCCCCACCTACGTGCAGTTTTATACCTAAGCCGCAGAGTGAACCAGGCCTGGTATAACACGTAGTTCGCATGTGGCGACGTAGATGCCGCCACAAGTGAATTTGATTTGAGAAAAATAGATTATCCGGGTCAGGAATCCAAGCTGTCGATTTTGAAAATGAACTCTAATTTTAAAATAATTAAGCTTTAATTTCTGAGAAGATAAATGTTGCTACTTTAGCAACTTTATACGAAAAAATGTGCGTCCCGTGGCTCTAAAACCTCGTAAAATGGAAGCTTGTGTCCTTTTACAATGTTGAAGAAATGTACTTTATAAATTATTATCTATATTGTATTGCTTGAGCAGTAGAATATTCTACTTTACGATTTTTAACACCCGACGGAAAAAGAGGGGTGTTATAAGTTTGACGTGCCTGTCTGTCTGTAGCATCATAGAGCCCGATGAAGCGATTTCAATTTAGTTTTTTTTTCCCACGGTTTTATACACTCACTATTCTTGTTTGTCGTTCCGGTTGAACTTTTGCAACGCAATTTTGAGGCACTTCCCGATAAACTAGAAGGCTGAAATTTTGCACACGATAAGTTATCAATATTGTACCTACTAAGTACCTAGTCACCGTCTATTCAATTACTAACGTAATGGGCATCACATTTGCATAGAGCTCGGTCTAGAATTCTGGATGCAAATGCAAGCTAGCCGCAATCAGTCGGATTTGCCTTTTAGACGGACAGCTTAGCCTGTCCGAGTTAATTCATTGTCGGCCGGCTGATTAATTTGCATGCAAAATTGGTAATCGCTTGGTAGGTACTTACCAAAGTGGGATTTTGCCCGTGATATGAGTTTGTCTGCCTCTGGTAAAAATTTCGCGGCTGTAATAACAGTATGAATAGTGATAAGCCTTTTTATGGGTTTTAAAATCGTCAAATAAAGGAGTTACTTGACGATTCTCCCATCTTGTGTTGACTAAAACCACCGTGTTCCTTCCATTCCAGGATGCAGGATTCGCGAGAGAATAATTAACTCGAGCTGCGATATAAATCATGAGTGAGATAAAGAGAATTAATCTGTCGTAAAAACGTTAACCATAAACTAGGAATTTCTTGTACTGTGTCATTGGTGTGTTTACAAACACTACACTTACACACCCAAGCCAGCAGTGGCTGAGCTATTCATTATCGCTCAGCCACTGCTGGCTTCCCTCCACATTACTTGAATGGACATAGGACTCCTTCTTACCAATTTTCAAGGAAAGTTGCTTATCTATTTTTTGTTACTCATGTAGGTACCTACCACATAGTGTGAAAGTACCAAATACTTTGTGGTTACCTAGACAGTGCCGGTCCTATTAACATTTTCAACGGGTGCGAGGACAAAAAATGGCGCTCTTCTAATTTTTTTTTTCTGTTGGCTTCTCAGTCGTTTGTCGCGCGCACTCTGGACGCTCCCGTATATTGTTTCGTGCCTTGGTCGAGAAACATTAGACACACACACACAGAGCAAGCAGAATCGCTAGGCAGTTTCCTCTCGCGGCATATACCTCGCGAGGCAGCTCGCTCTGTGTGGACGCACCTATTACACAATGCTTGTCTAGTGACAGACAAAAGTTCACCACGCGGCCTGTTCCCCTGCAATTTTGGGTGCGTGTGTTACGCGACTCGCACGCTCCATCAAGCGTCTTTTGTTTCATTTTGGCGCCCCCCCTTTGAAGGCGCCCGTTGCGGTCGCACCGCTCGCACCGCCCTAGGGCCGGCCCTGTACCTAGAAGTGGAAACTACGTTTGTATGTTTTCATCTTCCTCCACTATTCTTTTTTGATTAATTTTATTGCAGGATCCAAACAGTTAAACTCGTTCTTCGGGGAACGTCGAGCTTCATTGCCTCACTGCTTTTCTGGTAGTCTCTACTGTTGATTCTGACTTTCAGGAGTTGCAGTGGTTTTGGGAATAGGGCGGTGAGAATGTTCAAAAAAACCTTATTAGCAAATGATAACTACATTTCTGAATCCGTTCAGATAGAGTCTTGAGCATACAGAAACCATTGAGCTATTATTACTACGTATAGAGACAACACCACGTATCACCACTATGTCCCATCCAGGTTGAGTGCGCGCGCCTATGTTCATTCGGTTCATTCAATTGTTTGACAGCTCTGTGGCGTGCTCTAGGCGCGCGCACTCATCCTGGATGGGACACAGTGGTGATGTGTGGTGTCGTCACTATACGCAGTAGTAATAGCTCAATGGCATGCAGAAACTGGCATAAAAAGTCTGTCAATTTCTCTCACTCTAAAATATCGCACAAATTCACTCACTTTCAACCTACACAAAGACTAATAAGTTTGCACCAATTGTACCCCCGCTCCGGCCTCATTAGGGATCATAAGCATAGGCACACGTGTGCATATGTGAGCCCGGGTTTGCGTAAAGGTCAAAGGGAACGGGTACCCGGGTATCGGGTTTATTTAATGGTTTCTGAAAGGGATCGAGTAAACTAATACTGTTTATGTCATTATGTGCTTCTAATGTGGCTTTTAGGTCTAGCTTGGGCCTGTACCTTCGACTTTATATAGATACTCGTATACCTATGTAGATTGTAAGTATATGTTCGTTGATACATAAAGAGTATTTGGTGATGTGACGTTATCTTCAAGTAAATACTTCGATTTTCTGATTGAAAATACTTGTTTCCTGTACTAAAATATACCTACTCAAAGATTTGTAGTTTTTTTTCTACATTGCCCCCCCCTGTTTAGGATTTTGTATCGTGGGTGCGTTCACAAAATTGACACTCGCACATACACACTCAAGACCCAAGCAACTACCTGCACTTAATACTAAAAATATTTTCTGTGCGGGAATCGAACCTGCGACACGCTGCACACCAGTCGATCACTCAAACATATCACGCATGAGTATTTTTTTTAGTGGTGGTGAAATCATCAAATGAGTCCTCCCGCCCTGGGTGGGGGCGAAAGGGACTGTCAGACTCATAATGACTAAAATTCACCCGTGTTCCTTCGCATGCCCTTTGCGTTCCGGGGCCACGGTCTCCTGGGTTAAGAAAAACCCGCGACCCCAGCAGGCATTTGGCGCGAAACACGACGCGCCACCGACCCGGGCTTGGTCCTTGGTCAGACGGCGAGCTACCCGTTACTTACCATCCGCAAGCCCGCTCCGCCGTTGTGCCCTCTGCTGATCAGAGGGACACGCGTTGGAGCGTCCAAACGACAGGCTATTCGCATACGGGCAAAGAGACCCCTTAGGCACACAGTGCCTAAGGAAGAGTTTTTGCCCGCATCCCAGGGTGCACCGGCCCGAAAACTGGGCTTCCCCCCGGACGTATCCGAGAGGGAACTCCAGGCCACGGGCGCACGTGGAGGTTTCCTGTCTTAGCACCCCACGCATGAGTACTTAGATACGTTGATTTGTAATGCTTTCACGCCTAAATCGCTGGTTGTAGTAAACTTTGGTACAGAGATAAATAGGACCCTGGAGTTTTTTATATGCTGTTTTTGCATAAAACTTGCAGAGGCAAAACGTCAAAAAATAAGAGTCAAAGAAAGTTAATCGTTCTGTGATAAAAAAATACCCCTTAAAAACTCATCACGTTAAAAATATAAGTCCATTTAAAAGTTTTGTAAGGTATTTAGGTAGTAACACACACACACACAACCTTTAAAGTACTAGTACTCTATGCATATACGCAAGTTTTTCTTCTCAAAGTCGTTGACCCGTCTAGCTTTGTTAGTTAGTTCTGCCACAAATGACTGTTTTACTTTTTTAGATGCTCAGATTATTGTGAGTTAATGAGCCCAAGTTGTAACCCCTGAAGTTTGAAGTGGCTTTTAACTAAGGAGCTTATATTTTTATAAAGAGCATTTGAAGAAAAAACACCAACTTGTTCCATCAGATGTTCTTTTGCGTTCCAATGCCGTGGTAGCCTTTTTAGACAGTCCGCGACACCCCGCATTTGCCCCTATCGGGCTCCGTCAGTATGCTGACAGCTCCTTGAGACGCGCGTGAATTCGATGAGCTATCACCTCGTGTCTGGTCCTTGTTCAGACGGCAAGGTACCTTACTTGCTGTCCTACTATAGCTATACCTACTTAAAGAACACAATCGCCTTAGGAAATTCGATCAAAAGAAAAATGAAGTCATTAATACTTCGACCCCACATTATAGCAACTTACAAGACTAAATCGACCAGCATTACTGTTGATGGGCAAATTACGGCTGTCGAAAGTAACCTTGGACAAAATGTTGAGGCTCAAGGGATAACAAAATTGTCTTGTTACACGCGACGAATGTTATTATGATTAAATATGGAGTTAGGACCTCTGGTGATGACAGTTTGGTCCTCGTTAAGTGGGTAGTGGGTTGTTCTCACCTTTGGCTTGGCACTTTTGACCTTTGTTATTGATGGCGTCTTGGTAACCAACGTATCTATTCATGTAGGTATATTGTGGGTGGGTTCCACTACTAGCGGTCCACTTCGAGCAATGGCACCACATGCAACTTGTAACCTACGGTAAGAACTATTAGGTTCTCTGTGGGTAAGGCTCGGAATCCACCAAAGAGGAGATGTGTTTGAACAACCAATCACATTTCCACCGAAGCTAAGCGGAGAGGAGATGTTGATTTCTGACATTGAGCTATTATTACTACGTATAGAGACGATACCACGTATCACCACTGTGTCCCATCCAGGATGAGAGCGCGCGCCTAGAGCACGCCACAGAGCTGTCAAACAATTGAATAAACTTGTGCGCGCTCACTCATCCTGGATGGGACATAGTGGTGATACGCGGTGTCTTCTCTATACGTAGTAGTAAAATAGCTCAATGATTTCTGATTGGTTATACAAACACATCTCCTCTCGTCGCCGCTTTGGTGGATACCGGGCCTAACAGTTGAGATCGCACAGACTGTGGTAGGTCTTACCAGGGTGCGTAATATTATGATGAGGAACATCATGACAATGAGATGAGCGTGATTTTGTAGGCATTTTCGGCATGGTCTTCCAATTTTAAGTTTGGAAATCTTCAATAGTAGCCCAGATTCTGTATCCTTCTCTGGCTGACAGCAATAAACTCGTCTCCATGCTAAGTGGGACTGAAACAACTGGCGAAAATGCCTCTTCTTCATCACCTATGCCAGAGACAACATCTTGAATTCGTTTGTTATTGTCATAGAGAACAGGTGTTGTTCTCAAAAGTAACCTATCAGGTAACAAATTTTCGTAAAATCCACTTCAGTAAATGGTGCCTTCAGGGGTGTGCCTGCACTTACAGACGATTACCGTTAATGGACGATGAGACACAAGTGTAAATAGACCTTTCACGAACCTATCAACCAAGTGTTTTGGACATACGTACTGTGTAATAAACGACGCGAAAATAATTGCTGGTTCAGGACTTTTTATGGGCTGAAAATCACGTTTTACAGCAGCACGCGAGCATGACCATGAAGCCATACGTCAATAGAACCTAAATTTCTGTTTCTATTGACGTATGAGACTCGCCGTCTGATCATGGACCGTGGCTGACGGCGCGTCGTGTTCGTGTGTAGCTGTTATCAATCTGACGGGACTTCCTTAGAGGGCCAAAGCCTGCCGGGGTAGCGGGACTGTCTTATCGGATATCTGTGGCCCAGGAACGTAAAGAGCTATTAAAGGACATCGTGGATTTTAGTCGGTACAAGTCTGACAGTCCCCCTCCCGTCCTGCCGTGGGTGGGAGAGGACTCATTGGACGATTTTGTCACGTAAAAACAAGGCATGGAGAAGTTTAAAATGTAGAAAAAATATGTTTCTATTCTCAATCGGCTCAAGTAGACAGCAAAAATGAGTAAAAATATAAAATATACCTTCTTCGGCCAATTTCTTACCATATTTCAGCCAGAATTGAGATTTATGGTTCAAAAAAGGTTAATCTTCATAAGTAGACCTCACAATAAACTTTTCGCAGGAAACCACACCTTTATAACTTACAAGGTAACAGTCTTCACAGTCAAGGGCGTCACGCAAAGAACTTGAACCATTACGTATAAAGTTTTTACAGCCAATAAATAATTTTCAACACATAACAAATGGTTTATTTTGACCTGAACTTTATGATGGATCGTCAAAACTTAGAACTTCCAAGTTCTACTGTAAAATTGTGGAGGGTAGTCGGCAATTCCTTGATGTCAACTTTCCCTCCATTTTATTGACACTTGAAGTTTGAAACATAAATGGACAGAGACACCTGTCGCGCTGTAGAGGAACTAAAGAGTAATTTAGCAAATGAAAGCGGAGATTTCGCGCCACAACTGACGACGAAGGCTTTTTTTTTTTCATCGTGGTAAAATCATCAAATGAGTCCTGAGCCCATACTGTCAGACTTTTACTGACTAAAATCCACGGTGTCCTTTAATAGCCCTTTATGTTCCGGGGTCACGGTGATGAAAATAAGTCCCGCGACCCCGGCAGGCTTTGGCCCTCTGTGAGCGGGCCTCGTCATTTTATTGACGCTATTTGAGGCGCGCGTGGAACACGACGCGCCGTCGACCCGACGACGAAGGCTAGCGGAAAATTCGTGGTACGTAGTACCTACACTTTTTTATTCAATTTGATGTAATAACTTTCAGTTTATTGTATCGAAAAATTAAAAAAAAACACGGCTCTTGTAACGCCAGATTTCCAGTTTACGTCACAAAAACTACCTTCTGAATTAGATTTACAGTTAATTTTCATCAATAAAATATACATACATAACATCCTTATTAATAAACGTGAACTGAAGTTACGACTAGGATCTTCAGACTAACCATATATTTTTTTAGGAATATCTTTGGCGTAACTTTATTTCTTGATTTATTAATAAGCCTTTAAATGTTTATCTCCCACACTTTAGTTTTTTTTGTTATATCAGCCCATAGTGCCACAGCTGGGGAAAGACGTTCCTCCATGATGACTCCATATTTTAAGTCTTTCATTTTTAGGTCGATAAAGTAGCAGGTTTGACCTGCTTATGGCGATGATAGCAAGGGACAAAAGCTACGGCATTAGATTACGTATATATTTCAACAGCACCATAAACATACTCGTGGAACATGACGTCCTAAAGCGGGAGTATTCCACTGTGGGACCGAGGTGGCGCTAGACGACTTGTATAGCTTTGTCTCTTTCGCACACTGGAATTTCTCGCCAAGACGTTATGGTAGGTTCAGTCCTGTACAAACGCCAGCACATCAATCAACTACTACCCCAAACTATCAAATTGTCAGGTAAGTTAAGAATCTTCTTTAATTGTGATAAATCTGACAGTTTGACAGATTGGGGTAGTTCCATGTGCTGTGTGTACCATCATATACCTTAAGCCCTGCCTATGATGTGTCTGTTAAACTATTTTCAAACTTTCCACCACCCGCCATCAGAGTTGCAAAGTTATGTCGAACTTTTCGCGGCGAAGCATATAGACGGCGGCAAGTAGTTAGGTAAGGTCTGCAACATAAGTAGACTATAAACACATTTTGAATAAATTAACCAAAATAAATTAAAGATTTTATTCAAAAAATACTCCAAGATAAAAAAAAAACAGTTGGGAAACACTCCTTTCTGTTGAGAAGAACATAATATAATGTGACAGACAGTTTGAAGTTTTGAAGGACCTAGACAGTCCCTCCAGCTCCACGCCCTGGGTATGCGGACTCATTTGATGATTTTACCATTTGAATGTACATTTGAATTATTAATTCTAGAACACGCTGATTTCTGGGTGTTGCGGAAAAATATTATGGCGACCACTGTCCACTAGGTGGACCGACGACATCGTGAAAGTCGCGGGCAACCGATGGATGCAAGTGGCGAATTGTCGTTCGGCGTGGCGGTCTAAGGGGGAGGCCTATGTTCAGCAGTGCACGTCTTCCGGCTGATGATGATGATGATGATTATGGCGAGTGCGACACAGTTGGCGTTGGCTGCGTTTTGTATCGCGTCTTCGATTCTAGTTATTGTTCCAAGTCTGGCTGTTAGTGTAAATTATACGAACCCAGAATACAAGACAAAATTGATAAGAGCCGTTTTAACCTTTTCACCGCCACGCCATATCGGTATTCCTATGCCCTGTACGCCAAGCCTTTTTTAACCATAAATTATTTTACTTTTTATCATCAAATATTTAAATGAGGAATATGCATTTTTGTTTACTGTATGCAACTAAATAATGTTTAGACATTCAGCTTTCAAGGTGTATCAATAAAATACATAAAAGTAATGATTTAATAGGTTTATTTTGTATTTTTCTGCGACCTGTTTTTTGTCGAGTATAGCCGTCGTTGGCGCACAGGGCACGCTTGCTCATGTCGGCTATAGCCGACATTGGCGTTCAAAAGGTTAATAAATACCATTGGTTTTGTCAGTTTTGACTATGATATAAATAACCAATACATCCTACAATAGTAATAAAATAAAGTCAAAGAAAATCTCCCGGTCGAATTCCCTACTTCTGACCGTATAAGTTACTTTGCAAATCTTTTTGAAATAAAAAAGCAGCTTATGAACTTTGTCTCAAAAAGGCTCAATATCGATAAGGTTATTTGCATAGGCTATCCAAGCTCTACAGTTTCGCAATAAAATGAACGTCGTAAAAACTCAACTTTTGCCTTGAGAATAGAACATTTTCTATGTTGATTAAAGACTTGAAATGCGAAATTGGGTTTATAGGCGCACTGCTTTGCTATTATTTAAAAGAAACATACTCTACGTCAAGCTCGTCGTCGAGAGGTTTGAGCTTTCATTTCTTTGAAAAATTTAATTCCTTTGTTCATACACTTTTTTTATCGTGGCAAAATCTTCAAATGCAGGGCAGGGTGGGAGGGACTGTCAGACTCGTACTAAAATCCATGGTGTTCTTCAATAGTCCTTTACGTTCCAGGGTAATTTCCGCGGCCTCGTTCGTACACAATAGGTGCTTTTTCATTTTACATGCAATCAACTTCTTAATAGTTCAAGTACGCTGTACAATGAAATACTGAAATATTGTGCTTCAGGCCTCATTTTAGTATTTCCCTCCACATACTCGTGTCTAGTCATTGGCGATCTAGAATTCCATTACAAACAAATGTAACTAAGTATGTAATAAGAAAAATGGCACATCCAGGTCTTTATAGTTCCGTGCGGAAAGGTCATTTCTTTCATTGCTATGAACGTTAGTGCTCTACACATAATTATCTGAATCTAGGGTAGGTATAGGCTATGTATCATGCCTAGGGTATATGTCCATTTGTGTTATTGACCAGGGGTAACAGCGGCTTTTATTTCTTTTGCCAAATTATACAATAGGTCAGTGAACACAACAATCTGGGCTAATTTGGCACTCGAGGCCTACAGCATTTACAGCCCATTCCCTCACAGAGAGGAGACATGTTTCAAAGCAGTGGATACATTATAGGGTGCAACGATTATTCTTATTTTTAAGACTCCAGAAAAAAAATGGTTTCTATTTGGGGGAATCTTTTTAAATGTTTTTATCAGATTTCACGAAGTCCCTTATTAGAGAGCATTTTTTGCAAGACTTTTTATGCTTAACTTTCGTGTACTGGTATAGGTAATTCAGAATAATTTTTTTTTTTACAAAACTTAATTATGCAACAAATTGCTTCGACGGACGTCGCAAGACGACGGCCACCGTAGGCGCGGGCATGCGAGCGGCGAGTAAAGGGCGACTCGCTGTCCGACTATGGACCACGCCCGGGTTGACGGCGCGTCGTGTTCCTCGCGCGCCTCAAAGAGCGTCAGCACAATGACGGGGATGATTTTACCACGTAAAAAATGCCACAAATTACTTACTAAGGTAAACTCGATTCGTATTACGGGACCAGTAATAATTTCGTGAAAACATTCTCTTGGCGAACGCGATCAAAGGCATATTAGTGCAATGAACCTTGAAGGTTTAGTAGGCTCTATTTATAAACCTCGATTATTAGCGGATTTGATTAAATTAAGATATATGTTCATAAATATTTATGTAGACTGATCTCCAGGACCGGATTTAAAAGGAGGCAGGCGGGGCATGTGCCCCGGGTGTTGGCTTCGGGCCTTGGGGGCGCCAAAATCATAAACATGATTGTTTGCTCGTAAAAAAACTGAATTTTCGGAAAAAGGCGCAAAAATTCGAGCTCGCTTTGCTCATTGTTGCATTGCCTTAGACGCAAGTAGCGTTAAAAGCGAGATTAATCATTCCCTCCTGACTCGTGTAAGTAACAAAAAAGTAATGGTTTTGAGGTTTTTTCAATTAATTTGTAAGACTGGGGAGGGGGTGCCTCTATCAAGCTTCACCCCGGTTCGAAGAATCTTAGGTCCGGGCTGCAGGTTTCAGGACTTTACCTTTTGACTCAATGTTGTAGCAACTACCTTTATTATTAAAAAAGGTTTAACTAGAAGCATATGAACGTAATAGAGACTATTTTTTTTGTTCATCTTACACTGTCCCACTGCTGGGCAAAGGCCTCCCCCAAGTCTTTCCAAATGTCCTTGTCCAGCGTTACTTCGAACCAGCCCTCAGAGACTATTTTAAGACAGAAATTTAATATTACAAATTCATATCATAATCGGCTTAACAAAGGAATAGACGGTGGTAATTTCCCTATTAAATCTATAATTTATATTAATAGCCATCCATTTTCGTATCGCGTGTAAAATCAGAGAACAGTTTTGGCATACTAAAATATTTAGAGAAAAAAGGTCAAACAATTTCACTGAGTTGCGTAGCGTATAAGGTCACACCAATCGATCTTTCAATAATAACAATATATTGTGTGGACATTTTGTGACAAATTGCTTTTTTTTCATCAGCGTAAAAGAGTGAAAGGTCACTCGAATTTATTTAGCAGCCTCAACCCTTTATATCGAAAATATTTCTTTGTACAAACTCAATTTACTTGTCAGTTAATAAAAATGTACCAATAGCAGTACCTGAAAACTACAAAGGCCTAACTTTCATGGAGGACTTTAACTGTCTAGATTTAAAACGACCTATTTGAATTCAGGAAGCAGGCCTTAATTTGACACGGCTTTTCTTTTCCAAAGGCTTTCCATCAATGTCAAATTATTACTTGATTTAATATTTTCTAAAAAAGAATTCATTCAAGCCATTGTACTCGTATGTCACAAGCAGGGGGTTTTGTAGGGTTTTCGGCTCATAAGTCGCTGCCAAGCCAATATTCAGTTGTATCCAGTAAGACTGGCAGCCTACCTATACAAAGATGGGAGAGCTAGGCAGATGAATGATGATCATTAAGGTCCTGAAAGTGTAGTATTAATAAGACTATCTGGAGCTTCAAATTATGTAATACTTAGTCAGAAAGCTACCAAAAACCCATAAACGGGTATGATACACGTATCGCCACATTTTCCCGAAATACTTTTCTGAGGAAGTCATACTCCGTGCATTCACCTACCCAGTCGTTCTGTGAAACTACAGTATTTTATTTTATAGCTCACTACTACTACACGTTTTATTCAGGCAGGTATTATTGGACAACAGGTAAATAAATCAGCCTTGAAGAAGGGATGACAAGGGTTACCTTTGTCCTTTCCTCACTTAATTGTCACGATGATCGTTTAGGGCACGTAGATTTACAATTACAACGTATTAAGCCTGTTTAATTTTGGCGCGATTCCGCAGAGAAAGCTTCCAGAGTGCCTCGGGGTATTGTAAACCATCTGGGGTCTAAGGCGCCCATTACATGGTAGGTTTTGACTGACGGAAAACCTATCGTCTAATGCGATAGTTGACGTTTCCATGATGAAAATTGTAGGCGATAAAAATGCCATCATTCATGATTGATGGAAATGATGGACCGTCTAATGAGCGCTAATTCAAATACATATATTTTCTAAATGATAATTTTCTTATTAATAAGTCTGGGTTTATTTACATGCAGATGTCAGTAAAATCAACCTACTCCAATTCCGGAAGCAAAGAGATCTGAAGATGGAGCGAGCTCACAGTGAAGGAACTAAACTCTTACGCACCGGGTAAAACTGCTTGGCTCCGACGGGATGGTGGTCATGATCCAACTGTCCTGGTGAGATCTTCCACCGCAATTGGGATCGCTCAACCGTCATCGAAAGATATAGCTTGAAGTGCTTTGCACCACGTGAAACTGAACCGCTAAGACATGTTTCCTACCCACTCCAATAAACATACAACAGATCCAGATGCATAGGCTGCTACATTTGTTTTTGATGCTGAAACCTTGGGATAAAATATCCATGCTTTAGATTATAAAATGTCCAGATTCAGTGTTCGAAACAAAACGTAACGTTTTTAGTGTAATAGTCGCTTCTATTTATAAATGTGTGAATGAGTGCTACGCACACATTTAAATGTCATCCGTGGAGATGATCAATTAATTTGTTTTACGTAGAAATTGAACGACAGAATTGGGTAATTTTTCTACCGTGTGGTTGGCTTCAAATCTCAGTGGCCTACTTCTATAATCTAAGTACAGGTACATAATAGTAAAAAAAAAAAATTGGACGTTCTATATTCTAAGTACAGGTACATAATAGTAAAATTGTTACACAACTCTGTTATATAATTAAATAGCCTCATAATTAATGAAAATGTAAGACATTATGTGTTTCCACAATAAATATGGGCCAGCAATAATTTTGCTTTGCATTATAAGTAGATATACAGCCTGCTCGTTCCGTCTTTGTTTACTTTCTATGCAGGAAACGCTTTATATTCCAACGTCCACACAATGCTAGATATGAAATGTTATTGCAGAATGCTTTTATAATGAAATGTAGGTTTTTATTTGTAGAATAAATTATGTAATAAAGTTGAAAACTGGCAGCAGGATATACCACGTTAAAAAAGTATTTGAAAAAAAAATGTCCTATAGGCAATTTGGCTGCATCAACAAATTGCGAATTGAATTATTCCGCTAGCTATAGTTTTGAAATTTAATGGATACGTATTTTCTTCTTTTGTTGAATCAATGCATATTTACCACATATTTACACATCAACATCTTTGTAAATATTTGTCAAAATTCGAGAGTCTGCTCGTGACGTCAGAAGCAATAAGTAAAACTGTCGTATCTTCGTCAATTTAGGTATACATAAAAAAAAAATTAGATAATCTTACTAACGAACTAATTAGTTTTATTCAGTCAAATAGATATAGTAGTTACCGTATCCATAAGAATTACGTTTATTAGTTCTACGACTAATGAAGAAACTGGCCGTTAGGATTTGAAACGCATTACTATTTACATTTTCTGTAACTTATTTACAACTCATGGAATACGGCACGGTTTAAGCTTTTCTTAAACGAGTTTTTCGGTCTCATTTAGACACGCAACAGGTTTATAATTGTTTAATAAATAAGTTTTCAGAACGGGTAGGTAAACTAAATTTTTCATAACCATTATTTGTTAATGTCATTACTCGAGAAAACTGGGGCCTAAGTCTACTAATTTATATACGTCACAATGGTCTCTCAATGGTAAGTTTTTGACAGATTTGCCATACAAAAACTGTCAAAAACACACCATTGAGAGACCATTGTAACGTTTATAAATTAGTAGACTTAGGCCCCTGTTTTGTTGTCATACAACGTAGGAAACATTTAGAAGATTGTTTAACAACCGTAGTAAATAAATGTTTCCTTGGAAGGTTGTTTGACAACAGTGAAATACTTTGCAATAAAAAATATTGTTTTCTGGTGTTCATTTTTATAGGTAAACTAGACTTAAACGTTTTGCACCTACTTATTATGTTTTGTCTCTGTATCACCCTAAGGTCGACTGGTAGAAAATGCGTACGCCGTTATGATTTAGTAAATAAAACGAGGAGAAGAGATTTTTAAAAAGATAAAGAAAGAAATACAGAAACTCATATCCAGATGCATTCGAGATATTTATCTTTTTAAAAATGTATACTATTTAAAAAAAAACTAGTAGGCACGCTGTAAAAGTAAATGAAAGAGATATTATATTTTTTAACTAAATTTATTCTCAAAACTATTCTTTTAGAAATCCTACAATAGTTATCGAGTCCAGGTCCAACACTGTTTTTTTCTCCAGACAAACAAAAACTAATAACAATCACAACGGATCCTCAAAGTATCCATTACATAAAGATAAATAAACAATTATTTATTACATCTTCTAACATTAACTAATTCTTCTAAACACAATAAATATTCGTCTCTAACATAATTTGGTACATTACTCTACTTATATTGATTTCGGTTACATTTTATGATTTTTAATAAAAATATAAGTTTACTTACAATAATATTATCAATGAATTTTAATAGTACAACTTGTAGTCAAAATTTTAAAATATTATTTTTAATAAGTACAGTAAATTATTAATAATAACAATAAAGGCAGTTTAATACAGTGCCACATAAATAATTCTTGAAGAATTAGCGTTTTGTTTAATTTCAAGAAAAAAGACACAAAAAAAGCTCTCAAAGAGACATAAATAATTCAGTTAAACTCACAATCAGCTGATTATAATAATGGCATCTACTTAACTATATTATAAGCGCATAATCAACGACTTATAAATGCTTTATGTTGACACTTTTTAACTATTACAAATATTTGATTCTATACATCAGAATTCAGCACACGGGAATCGCAATCATACCTTTTGTATAGGTCTCCAACCATAACTACACTCTGAGGTATTTGGCTACGGAATATGGCTACCTACATATTTAAGCAGGAAGATTATTTATGGAAGTTCAGCTTAAAATATCTAGGTAATCTAATGATATGGCTGCGATCGCTTAAATTCGACATAGCAACGTTTAGAAAACAGAAGACTGCGAGTTATTTTTAAAATTAAAACGTTAGTAGGGTAGTTAAAATAAATTCGTATGCTAACGATCAAAGTTCCCCGTGCGGGCGACAATATTTTCCCCAAGTTTTACTCTGAACTGCTCTGATATTCAACTCATAATTGCGTCTTTAACTTGATACATAAAAGTTTCACGTTCTTATGCTCTCGCTACAATCTTAACTCTCTTGAGATGTACAATTTATTTCAACTATTAACATACTATTATTTTCAAGGTACATTTCACACGCGCTCATTTTGCAATATTTCTACACTTTTGAAATCCAATTCTCTTAAAACTACTTGACGAAGGAAGGGAAAACGTATTCATCACAACACATCACTCGGTACAACGGTACCTCGAAGTAATTAATAAAATATTCAACAGATGATGTAGTAACTCAGAGCTACTGTATCAAATTCGTTATACATACATAACGGTCATATCATAATTTGGCATATTCATTTTATCAAAATCGATGGCCCACGTATTCTCAAAATATATCGTTTAACATTGATTTATAAATCGATTATAAAATAATTTAAAAAATTGATAGAAATAGGTACACAGTACACGAAATTAGCCCTAAAGGAGGTTATTAACTACTATTTTATATTTTTACATTTAACACTACCTATTTGTTACATGATTACAATTTAGGTTTCATTATCTACATAATAATTAAACATTTATTTACTTGAACTTTTGCATGTTACTTGCACGGCTTACTGCCAGTATCTATAATCGTCGTTACTTGCCGATCATATAAGATGAAAGGCGGTCATGAAAGTCATTCCAAAATGACTAGAAAAGTTTATTTTAAGCTTTATCCGGTTACGCAAATATTGCGAACGACTTACGAGAACTTCAAAGTTATATTACTTCTAACTCCGGATACAAGATAGATGCATTACTAAAATAATGCTCGTAAACATTCTTCTAACGACTGAAATATTATTAAGCCTCACTCCGATCAACAGCAGATGATTATCACATTCTGAGACAACGCACAATCTATTCGCGCGTGAATACAAATTCGTTGTAGTGGTTCCAACGATTTTCTTCTGAATCCACTCCAGGTTTGAGCTCGGCAGCCCCGCCAGCGGTGCCGCTGCCACAGCTCGCAGTCAGCTTGAAACCGTTCTCTTGCAACATGTCGAAAGCTTGTTCAATGAACGAGTGCTTTAAGAAGAAACGAGAGGTGTACCTGTCAGCAAGTCCGTGGTCGGGATCTCGAGACTCGTTCAGGGTTTCTCCAAAAACGTCACGGCAAAGATTCACCTTACCACAGACGAGGATACGCGATAACTTGCGGAACTTAACATCGGCAAGGCCGTCGCGGCCGAACGCGAAGCTTCCTCGGTAGCCGACGGTGATGCAGCCCTTCTCGCGGTTAGGAGGACGCGGGTCAGCATCCCGCACAGCGTTCTCCAGTCCGGGGAGTCTGTAGTGTTTGGCTTCACGAGCCAGTCGCTTGTGTTCTCTGAAGCACTCCGGAAGAACGAGCCCGCCGTCTCGGAGATAATCCAAAACATAACGAAAAAGTACTCCGTCACGATCGAAGAAAATACGTCCACGGGCGTCGCGCGGGTGATCGGAGTCTTGCAGCGCGGCGGCGGGCAGCGAGTCAGGCTCGCGCAGCAGCGTGTCGCGCGTCGTGGCGTAGTGCACGCCGCCCACGTTGAGCTCCAGGACTTCGGGCGGCGCGTCCGCCATGGCTGAGGGTTGAGGGCGCAGTGTCGGAGCGACTGCGCGTCCCTCGCTCCTCCCTGACCCACTTACCGCGCGTCTCGGCGCCGCCGCGCGGGCCCATCAATAACGCACGCCCGGGTTACTGACTCGAACGTAATTATTTCCTACCCTTTCGAGGGAAAACTCCTCCGTAAAAGCCTTCAAGGTCGATGTCTATTGTTAGCTAACAGATGGTATATAATTCTTTGATTCAACGGAATGCTATATTTGCTTTGCTCCTTTTATGGACTTAATTAATTGGATTATCGTTATACGGGAATGAGTATTTGCGTCTATGAGCTCGTATTTGACATCTGCGTGAAGATCAACATGTTGTTAAAACAGGCGGGCAGCTATTAACTCATCTAAATGGAAGCAGTTCATATAAAATCCAACAGAGCATAAACCTTGAAAGTCTTTCAGGCGTTAATGGGATGCCTCCCAAAGCACATATTTCGGGAGAAACTTTTTCATTCAACCGGCGACCCTAGCACATTATTTTTAATACTTTCTCCCACGTTTTTCGCACCACGCAAAGTAATTAAGCTTACCTCCCCGTGTGACATAATTATTACAACACATTGTTACATTACCTATTTTTAAGCATAAAAATAACTCAATCAAGATAATAAATTTAAAACTGTGGAAACCACCTGTAGGTCCTCTCGTTCCCAAGTTATTTTTGTGAGTCGATACTAAGTTACTGTCTGATAAATTGCGTATTCAGCGGAATAAGATATAGCCTTGTCGCATTGTTTACTTTGCGAATACATCACTTTCCATGTGTTCCACCTTTACCAAACTTTGTTTGCTATGAAGACAAAATGTTGACATTTGACCTTCGTTCCTTCGCATAACGTGAGATTAGATTTTCTCGGAGTGGCATCAGCATTTGATAAAATGGAATTTACAGGGATCTGAGAGTTTTTTTCTGATTACTGGAGTAATGAGTGAGTGGAGGCCTTTTATTACGGTCCAGGGAGATAAGCTTTTGTTTTCTGCACATTTTCGAGATGGAGGTTGACGCGAGCTAAATGTAATTAAAAATTCCCGCCGAGTTTTGGTCCCATTTACCTACCATGTTGTAGTACATTTAACTCTATGTTTAAATGTGAATGTTCAAACTGTTTAATGATAACACTGCGTTACAAATTTAAAAAAAAATTGAGTACCCGCTTTAAAATTTCATGATTTTTTATTTATAGGTATCGTTTAATAAACATACATACAAATTTTCTTTCCATCACGTCTCATTTTTTTTCCGCAAGAAAGTACCAGATTATATTAGAAATTAAAACGTAAAACATATTTTAAAGAAATCTTATAAAATCAACCAAATTGTTTTTATATTAATGAAGTCTAATTTTATAATTTAAGTAAAAAAAGTCAACAAAAATATTATCTATGGAATTTTTATATAAAATATTGTGCAACTTCAACTTTTTCTTTTGTGCCTCGAATGATCTTCTCGTTATAAACGCCAGCAGTAATCACCTAACATATTTGTGTCCCAACGGCCTTGAAATCGTTCTTCAAGCTTCTTTACATCCTGGTAAAACCTCTCACCCTGCTCATCACTGACCGCACCAAGATTAGATGAAAAAAAAAGAAAAATGAGGATGAAGAAAGTGAAGTTTTAAAGAAAATCTGCATCCCAACTTTTCGTATGCTTTTAGCATGTCGTTCACTAGCTGTTCCGCATTTTCGACTCTGTGGTTCCCTAAAAACCCTTTTATAACTGCTTTCAGTGACAACCAGGCATCAAGGTCCGTATTAGTAAGCTGTTTATCAAAATTTGGGTCTTTCATCAAAGTACGTATTTGTAGGACCACAAATACGTAATCTTTGAGTTTGCATCACTAAACTTTGAAAATACTGTCTTCAAATATAAAAGCCATCTCCCTCTTTATTCACAGCCTTCACAAAATTTTTCATTAAATGGCATTGAAGTCTTGTTCCCATTTAACCAAGATATCAGAGTAGCATTGCACGAAACACAAAAAAACTTCGGTATCCATGGTTTATCTTGATTAATAGCACGTCCAAAATAGAGTAAATATGCACTTCTCACTTTTTGGAAACATATTTGTTTGTGATTTCACTATATGCTGTCCGCAAACGTAACAAAACTTATTTGGTACATTTAAGCAGTTGCGACGTCCAGTTAGTACAGAATCCATATTGGTTTTTCAAACAAATATGTGCAAAGATGTTGACGTTATCGAATATAAACGATAACTAAACAAAACAAAAAAATAGAACAGTACAATACATCAAAAACGGTAAAGGTCTTTTACGCCTAAAGTGAGGGTGGTAGAAAATAATAATTGACATGTACCTCGAAAACTAGACGTGATGGATACCATATATGTTTGGAACATTTAATCTATGACTCATTACCTATTCATTCCAGCTAACAGTTAAGAGGGTACCAAAATCGTGTAACGCAGTGTAATGGTTTAAATTGAAACATTTTGAGTTAAGGTTATCCCAATGTATTTAATTAAACGCAATAAATTACTTATACCACTTTACTACAGTCATGGGTGTAACACTCCCAAATATCACATTGTAGGGAATAAATACGAGAATACAAGCCAAAAATTAATACTCTTACTTTAATCTTTACGGATGCCGAAATCCGTAAATGTGAATTCGTCGATGTCCTTTTGATTTCTAAACTCGCATTTTTCTATTTTGCTAGAAGGGCTCCCTGTGGTCTTCAGCCAATGCATCCTGGAAAGACAGTGGAATTTTCTAGAAATTACGAGAAAACTAATTACTAAGTCCCGGAGACTTTTAATTTGCGCGGGTCTCACTGTGTAATGAATCGTGGTTCGTATTCATTACAAGTTGCTAGGTTTCCCTCTGACGTCGGTATTAAATCGTAGCAAGATAAAAGTTTACATTCAGTGTATAATTCGAAAATATATTGGATCGAGTTGTGAATTCTGGAGGCTGTCGTTAAATGAGATTCGCCGTAGGGCGTCGGGAAATTCGAGATTGCATTTTTTTCTCTCTCGTAAATTTTCAACGGTTGAAACTTTGGAAGGCTGAACGAAACAATCCTGATTTCTTTATAGGTACTAGACACAGCTTAGTGATGAATTTTATCTGAACTCAAGTATTTCATCATCATAGGTAGCCACGGCCTGACCTCACCACGACAACAACACAGCTGCCTCAAGGACATACACGTACATACAATTTCAAAATTACTGGCATCAAAAATATTGAATGATTTTTATTTCAGTATTCATTTTGGACGCATTGGTTGGTTCCCCACCAAATAAATAACGAATCTTAAAATTTCTTACCAACTGACAGATATGCCGCTATAAAAATGTCGATCTGTATTTCAAAGAAATACTTTGCCGTTTCCTCGTAAAATGTATCGTTTTTGTTCAAGATCAAAACAGTTTGGGGAAGTATTTACATAATCTTAATACAGCCAATAGTATTTTATATTTAGATATTGGAAAAATACACGTAGAGAATTAATTTTCTGAGAACTACTAGCGCAGATAACGACCATTGTGTACCGGGAATGATGACGTCAAAAATCCATGAACAGACTGATTGTTCGTTAAGATATTTTTTAAGGAACGAAAAATTGAGTTGCGAGCAGGGTTCGAACCTGTGTCTTCTGGATAGGTACTCCAGATGCCATAACCAATTAGGCCATCGCAACCACTACACCCGAAGCTGTATTTCTCGTTCGCTTGATTTTTCGTTTATATTATCCTCTGGTCAAGCTTAACGTCAGCCCTTTAATTCTTATGAATGTCTTCGAAACATCAGATGGAAAGGCCTATAATACTTTAGAAAACTACCATTTCAGCCCGGAATCATAACTACACAGCTAGATACATTCGTCTCCTTTCTGCTGTCATGCTTCGTGGTTCCACGAACCATTTTGTATGTCTTTAGGGGATCAGCTCTTACGAAATATAGTTTGAGTGGATTCAACAAAAAACAGCATTACTGGAGGAAGCCTATTTTATGAAGCTGTTTTAACTTAAGGTGAATGCTCCAACCAGCCCGCGAAATTCAAAATTTCTTGCGTTTTTTGCAATTCGCAGACTATTGCTAGGTTTTATGTTGATTAAAATTTCATTCGCGGTTGTAAGACGTATGTAATTACAGAATTATAAGCACCAAAATCACCAATACAACCCTCCAAGTTCATAAAACCCTAGGAACAATAAAAATACAGAAAAAGTCTTTCATAGAGTTTTATGACCTTGAAGGGTTATATTGGTGATTTTGATGGTTATACTTCAGTAACTACATACGTCTTACAGCCGCGAATAATATTTTAATCAACATAAACCTTAGCAATGGTCTGCAAATTGTGAAAAACGCAAGAAATTTTGAATTTTCGCGGGCTAGTTTGAGCATTCCCCTTAATGAATGATTGAGGTATAAAATAGAACTCACATGGTCTCCACTTTATCGAGCGGTCCCTGCATATGGCCCAGTACAGTCCCCTGAGCCGTATTCTTGCACCATCCGCGAATACCCAGCTTTTCGGCTTGCTCTTTAGTATACTGCAGGAAAAAAAATCAAGATTAAAATCACAGATATTATATCTATGATTAAAATCAAACCAATATTAGTCAAGTATAAGTATTAGAGACGTCAATATTCACGAAAACAGATAGCCTTGTAACATTAAACTTCAGGAGGAATACAAACAGTTCTGCACGAGTATAGTATCTATGAACACATGCAGCGGACGTAGCAGTAAATACTCTCAGTTCTCGTGTCAGTGCCGCAGTATCCTTTCCTGTGACTCGTTTATTAATTAGCCTTATTTCGGAGATCTCAAATGGGGACTAAGGCCTTATATCTTGGCGGCTGGTGTTAGAGCCTGTATTGCCAAGACATTTAATTAAAATCAGGAGTGTTTTTGAGCGTCAATGTTTATCCAAATGACGGTCCGTGAATCTTTTGCTACTTATTGGCAAAATTAATAAAATAAAAATAAAAAAAATGTTCTAATGTTCTGATGTCACATACGACAAGATCCGGGAAACTACCCGTGCAGGTATCGAAACTGCAACAAGCTGCGCAGCAGTTGATAGCATAGCCACTGGGCCAACCGTGCCGGCGAATATGTACCCTCTAAATAAGCAGTTGCAATGCCACAATGCAGTCGAGATCATATTTTTTCCTTATTAAATATTAATTTGGGCAGAAAACAAAGACTTTATGATTGAGTTATGATGATGATTCCATATTTAACTCACAGGATCGTGCTATTTGCAAGCTGCTTCCAACCAGTCTTTTTGGAAATCTATGGGCGAGGATTGTATTCAGCAGAGGACGCCCTACGGCTATAAATGATGATGAATATCATCATAATTTATAGTCTATATCTAGCCGATTTCGGCCAGAGCAACTGCAATCGACGGCTATTTAGAGTGGTTGAGAGCTTTCCTTTCATATGCTACTCCAACTACAAGTAATGTATACCCTGAACTGATTGTGATGAATTTTGGTGCAGAGATAGATGGGATCTTGGAGAGGGCGAGGGAGGCTAGTAATTTAGAACTGCTGGTTCTGTCACTGTATCGACCCACTGCTGGGCAAAAGCCTGTCTATAACATCCCAGATTCATTAAAATCTAATCCAGGGCCAATGTGACCCAGAACTAATCAACTACCTTGCAACACAATAATTTTATACATTTTTAACTGTTTAAGGAAATGTGTAAACCATCAAATTGTAATCATTTAACAATTTCATAATGAAAACACTATAAAAAACAATGATTAGGTAGTATAGTAACAATATTTATGCATTTTTATGACAAATTAGGTGGTAAAAACGTGCACTTATTACTTTGATAAGGATTTCGTTATATAAAACTGCCCAATAATTCATCTGTGGAGCCCTGAGTTGCCCTGCATTGAGAACATTACAGAGAAAACCTTAGAATCTACTAACAGCCTTTAATCTACCTTTCGAAAATAGACTCCCTGAACAGTTCCAAAGACTTCAAAGTCCATAGATTGTAAAGACATGGTGTGTCTTTAAGAAGTTCTTGCAACACTTTTATTACAGCCCGTTCTGATTATTTTCAGAAAAATCATAAATGACAACTACCTAATTCAATGTCAAATGACATTTAGATTTAAATTGTATGTTTAGTTAAAGAGGTTGGTTGTGTAAAGAAAAAAAATACAATTATTATTGCTGGGCACACTAACTGCATTTCTTGTGATATTCATGATATTTATGAACATTTCCCGTTTGTGTTACCCTAGTGTAAATTGACACCTCTCAGAGGGCCGTGACCATGGAACATAAAGGACTATTGAAGGACACCGTGGATTTTAGACAGTATATTAAGTCTGACAGTCCCTCCCGCCCTGCCCGGGGGTGGGAGGACTTGTTTGAAGATCCAACCACATAAAAAAAGTGTAAATTAACAGTAGAATAAATAAATATCTACCCTTGTTCAGCTTGAACATGAAGTCATTGTTAGGTGAACTCAATAAACTTTTGGCCAACTTAGGAATTGCACCCGGAACCTCAAACTCAATAGTGCAGCAGGCACTTCAATAAAAGCTTTAAAAAATAGGAATAAGATGTTTTTTTTCTTTTAATATTCAATAACAATTTGCTACAAATACTAACTAATACCACTCCCCACAGAGAGGAGGCCCATGTCCCAGCAGTGGGAACACTTTATGCGGATGATGAATGATGATAGATACTAAACCATTATTTTCAAAAAACTAAACTACATGTAAAAATCTGAGAATCTTTCATCATAGCCACTGATACCACTTCTGCATTATGCATTATCAAACAACTTCGATAATTAATAATGCGGCAGGTATAAACACCTACACTTGTGAGGGCTGTAATCAAATATATTATTTTTAGCTAATTAACTGAACATGCTGTATTCAGTTCATTTTACCAATGCTGCACATAATTCACGAGTTCGAAGATTTAATTAATAATTTGCTATTAAAGTTAAGTTATTATTTATTCAGGTATTTCCACTAACCTTTCTGAAGAATACTCCTTGAACCCTGCCAAAAACTTCGAAGTCGACAGCTCTAGCAGTCATTGATGCTACAGTTCCGTGGCTGCCTCTTAAAGTAGCAGTCAACGCTGTTAGAACTAATAAACGTAACATTTATTTTTGAATGAACTAAAATATTCAGACGCGCTGTGCGTATTTACAATTTTGGAAGTCTAGATTGATTTGAATTTGAAGAGAAAATTCTAGGGCTATGACATTTACGTTCCGTTTCTGGTTCTATAGCATGTTGATTACTTTATAATGTTATTACAAAATATACAATAACTTCTCTGATTTATTATGAACAATTTTTTGTGAGTTGTTGTTACATAAATATTGTAATTAGAAAATTCCTCTTCTTTATTTCGCAAATTGGAACGCAATTTGAAAGTGCATGGCACAGTCGCATAGGCGTATTCCTTTCATTGTTCAAATTCTTAAAACAACAATATATTTAATAGTTCCAACAATATTTTAATACATAAATACCTATTCAAGAAGATAATTAAAGGGGGAAAATGACAAGAAACTCTTTTCGATGTTACTAAACTACAGATGTATCAGTATCCATTATTTTAACTTTCCTAAAAAAATATTAGTAAAATGTTCTATTGACAATTTTGCAAGAGAAAGGCAAGAAGAAAAGTCCTTTACCTGTCAGTGTCACTGTCAGTGTCAATCCTCTAGAATCGTCAGACTCAGTGGTGAGCCCATTGTTTGTTTTTTTAGTTTTTAATTGCAAAATCTGAGTATAGTGCATAATCTATAATACTATATCGTTATTTGCAGAAGCCTACGAAAGTGTCAAATAATTTGTTTCGATTAAAATATGGCACTCTTCAGCTGTGCAAGGTATGTTGACAAATTATGTAACATGGGTTAGGTCTGTATAAGTCGGCTATGTTTTTTATGTTGCATGTAATATTGTGATCAAAATTTTACAGATTGGGCAGTCGGTCCGTGCTAGCAAGTTTCAATAAGATTCCTAGTGTGCTAGGCTCTGTAAATTACGCTCAAGCTGCAGCAGGAGCACCAAAAATTGTATTTAAGAAGTTTGAGGAGCCTAAGTTGGAGGACCATGATGATAGAAACGCTCGTCTCAAGCGTCCCATGTCCCCGCATCTTACCATCTACCAACCTCAGCTGACCAGCATACTGTCCATCACCCATAGAACTGCAGGTAAATTATATTATTAGTTACTAAAATTCTGGATTTTTTAAATGTGTCGTTTAAAACAATAATTTCAATGTTATTCAATTCAACACATTACCTATTATCTAGCTAGATAAATGAACTTCAAATTGGAGAACTTACACAGTGATGATGTTTTAATGGGAAAACCTGTTTCTGTTAACTAGTTTAGTGATCTCATAACATAATATGTTTGTATTCTATAGGTCATTTCATCAATGTCTGGCATTTACTTTGGTATTTTACTTACAAACATTGTTCTAGGAATCATCTTAACGGGTTACTTCGGAGTGCTGGGTGTTGGAGCACTGGTATTGCCAAATGACATCTCGCACTACATTGCCCTAATTGAAAACCTCAATTTGTCTGCAGCAACACTCTTTACAGCAAAGTTTTTGTTAGCTGCTCCTTTCGGCTACCATTTTGCTAACGGAATCAGGCATCTTTTCTGGGACATGGCTAAAGGACTCACAATCAAGGAAGTATACACTTCTGGATACACTATGTTAGGTCTCGCCTTTGTTATTACAGCTGTATTAGCAGCATTATAAGCACATCTCAATAGGACCAGAATAAAACATAAAACATTGTTGGGTATTATTATTTATTTATTGTCAATCTAAGTGATGAATAAAAGTTAATCAATCAGACTTGTTTTTGAGACCTCCTTTCATGTTTTGTTAGTAGTTATACTGACTTACTGCTTTTAAACTACTGGGATTACCTGCCCAATATAAGTAAACAGTGTTTGACAGTAGGTTTTCTATGTTAATTAAACTTAAATGTATGAAACCCTCAGTAAAGGGACTAATAAGCATCTTGTAATATTCATTTATGCTACACCACAGGTAGAAATAACATCATGGATCTGCTTGAATTTCTCAAAGTCCAGCTTCTCTGTGGTTGCTAATCCAGTTGCAGTATTCTGAAAAAGAAAACATATTCATAGTTGAATGGCACACTAATTGAATGCTTGCCTTATAACTGACTTGAAATGAAAACTCACACTGAAAATGACATTATTGTTCTTGAGGAATTCTCCATAGATGTTGAATAAGTCCAATCTGGTGTCAAGTAGTTGGGCCAGACTGAGCGGAGTGTGTGCGATCGAGACATCCGATAGGAAGTCTTTAGCGGCCAACCATGTGCGAGAGGGAGCCATAGCTATGTTGCACGTGACGTAATTGGAAAGGGTATCCCGTCCACCTGCTTCACGGTTCAGGCAGAGTAGCTCGTATTGTGATGCGTCGAAGTTTGGTAAATCCGCACCTGGTGACAGTATAAATTAGATATAAGGTCGCAAAAACTATGTTAGAAGGGTTTATGTTATGCAAATCATTACTTATTAGTATGTACTGAAGGACCACTTTGCTTTTCTATCTGGAAAGCGTGTCTGATCTGAAGACATAATAATGAGATAAGAGGTATTGATCTCTTGACCCCTATTGAGGAAATAAACACTACACTCTCAACTTTGAACTAATGGAAGATTACTGTTTATACTTTGAGTGACGTCATAATGCACATAAGAATATCACCTCAAGGAAATTTTTTTGGTAACCTAAAGAATAGAACAGACCAACTTTTTAACAACTTTTTAGGCTGACTTTATATTCTATTGAAATCCAGTAATCCAGTAGGTATAGCACTAGGCCACACGACTAATGCAATGTAGCTTTGTGTACTGTCTAACCATGGTACTTTTGATACATTTGGGTGCAAACTTACTTGAAACAAAAGCCACGTCGCCGCGGTTTTCCTGAAGACATTTCACGGGGCTGCTGTCTCCCGAACATTGCTGGCGAAGTTTTGACACGTCATCGCCTGAAACAATACGAACAGTATTAGAACAGCTGTTGATTTGGAAATAAAGCCTACTTTATGGATTCTTCGCGCATGAATATTGATTCGAAAACTCGCCAACTCATTAAACCGCGAAATACCTATGTATCTAGTTATTTTTTCCCGTTCAATTATGATGAGCCTTCATAATTCAAAGAAAAGGAATGATATGAATGAAAAAGGAGTAAATGAGACTGAGACGTCTGATAGGGGAGAATGGAAGATAAAAACGTGATGCGCCGACCCCTAGTAAAATGGGATAAGGGCAGGAAGATGATGATGATGTTATAGGGTATTCAATTTGAGAGTGCGGTAGGATTAACAGATAAAGGGGAACATATTGTTGTAATGCCCAAGACACAAAAGAATTGTAGGTAATAAAAAATATACCTACCTAGTGTTCCACTCTTTCCAGATCGGGATACCTTGGTGAAGTCGAGTGGAATAATTCGCTAAAACGGCCGTGGAAACAACTTATCGACCCTAATCAAAACTGGCCTTCGCAAACCACTCTAGTAAATAAAGCCTAGGTACCTAGCTCATATACATAGGTATACCTAAGTAAGTAACCTAGGTATTTCGTTATACCTCTTGGATTGTTTTCCGGCTTGTCGACTCCTGGTATGCACGAGCCTCCCGAAAAGAATTCCCCGAAATGTTTGATGCACTGTGAAAATAAAATGGTTTATTTTGAAGTTCAGGAATATGTTTCACACATAATATACGTATCTAACTACCAAGATGTTTGCGGCTCAGGAAAATAGGTCACCTAGTGGCACTATTATACTCATATCTTGCTGAAGTGGCAATTTATGAAAGATATAAATAACGGTCATCTCACTTCAGAGCTTTTATGCTCGACATTTTTAAACTTATGCAAGTTTTGCTTGCCACTACAACGATCAGAAAAGGCTTTTTATAGAGTTTACAGATACAAAGGGGTAGGTACCTAATCTTAACTATGTATTTTAGTTAACTTACCTGGCCATCCGTAATAATTCTCTTGTTTTTGAGGTAGTATAAAGGAGCATCTAATCCGCTGAAGGATCCGTAACTATTGTGGCAGGATCTGAAAATAAGACTATTAATTTTGCTGTTGGTTGGAAATGCCTAATCTACGAGTATAACGAAGGCAAAAGTAAATGAATTAGTCAACCAGGTCTTCTTGCTACCTAGTAGATAATTCTATTGTCAAGGAAAATCCCAGTAGTATCTACTGGTAAGACCACTCGGTAAAAAACTGGCAAGGTCTTAAAAAAACTTTATACCTACATAACTTTTGCTTAAGCAAAAATAAAAAATAAATACGTATAGCTTCTAACGCTTTGAGAAAGACCTAATAAGCTACTCCAAGAAGCTAAATCAAAAGAGACGAGACTTCCTAGTCTAAATACCTACTAAAACAAACTCCGCAATCAAGGTCCAAAAATGTTAGGGACCTTAGGGATTCAGGAAATTCGATAGAAACTGTGTGTTTTGGTGATTTCTTCAGATTGGCCTGTCGATGTCGGCGCAAAAATCGGATATTTTGTTAGGAGCAAGCACAATAAGCAAGAATTACTTTGTGTATTGGACCGGATATCGGTAACAAGGTCTGATATTTCTCTTTGAAGTTTTTTTTGGTCATCAGGGTAGTTCGTTACGGGATATTGTAGGGATTGAGTTTTCTTTTTTGTTGATTGGTTTGATCAGTTATATTGACTTGGTGTTATATTTTTTTGGGAAACATTTTTTCTTACTTTGTACAATAAGCTTCAGAGAAATCTCACCCCCTTTGGTAGTGATGTCATGAGCAAAAGAGGTGAGTTTTCTCTGAAGCATACCTATCTATATCTATGTAGCCACTTTACAATTACATATTACAATTGCAAGTAGGCTATATGTCAGTTAATCACACCAATAAAAAGTTTGGAATCATTTAGAAGGACGAATAAAACATTTTCTAGATCTAAACTATGTGCAGACGCCAGCACATCAACCTACCTCATCATGCTAATTTGATTATAAGAATAAAAACCTGCCGCCGCAGCTTACCGTGAAATTCAAAGCAGATGAGGCCATAAAGAAAGACAGATTGGTGTAGGTGATGTGCCTACGTTTGTACCTACTTTGAAAAACCTCCTGATCGAACCTTTTAATCTATTTTAATAAGCCGTAGATTCGGTACATTGATTTTCGAGGCCTATCACTATAATCACAGGTGGAGTATTGAAGTTTCTGCCAATACTCGGACAAGGTCATGGCCGAATTTATGAACCCAATTTATTATGTTTAGCATAACATGGGAGTCCAAGTTTTCCTTACCTTTTACCCCTCAAATCCTCAATAGTCTTATAACTGCTATCCTTCTTCACGACAGCAACAGCGTAGTTAGGAGTCTTAGCTGTTCCATACACCTCATGGAACACTGGATGCAAATTGTATTTGTTGGCTGCGGACGCTACTCTCATATCGTCGACACTTGCCAAGTCTGAGCCGTTGTCTTGTACCTGGATTTTATATGTATTTGGTAAGTATTTCGGGAAAATGCTGTTTTTTTTTCATCTGTAGAAAATAGGTAACGTTCGGGATTATGAGCTAGATTTTTGGCAGCTAGAATGTGACTCAATGTTTTAGTGTTTCGAGATGCATTTAGTAACAGTTTTGAAATTGTTGTTGTTTTACAAGAATTTCTAACTATCATGTGAATTTTGCCAATAAGGACAAATGTAATTTTTACTCTTTGTTGTATTTGTTACTCTTTCATACAAAACAGCTCAACAACTTTTGATGAAATTGGCATGGCAGGTGTATATACATTCTCGTGGAATAATTTTCCACTTCCACTCGATCGACGGTACCCAATTACTACTATGATTAATAATATTCATTTCAATCTGGACCTGAAACTGGCTATCAATGGACATAAATAAAACCTTTGTTATGTTAACTTTATAAGGGTCGTCTATTTATTAAATTGTAATGTAAAAGTTATGTCAAAATGGGTCCTTTTTCAAATAATTGTTTTGTTAACCCTAAAAGTTAACCCATCAATTTAACCGTTACAAAACAATTAAATGCTCCCTTAGTTTCTGAACATAAATACGAAGTTTAAAATTGAAGATAGAATTCAAAAATTCTAAGCAGAGAATTTCAGCTATTCCACGGAAAATATGAACGTATAACCGAACGAAGTTTCGCAAAACCGGAAATTAAAATCAATGAAGCCCAAATATTTTCAAACACAACAATCGTAACGGGTAAAGTTTTCGGGAAATGAGCCAATTAATAATAGCTGGGAGTATGAATAAGACAAGCTCTCCGGCACACATCCGATTCAAATAACTAAAGGAGGTACACCTACATACTGTTGTTTGCCAGGTGCATGCAACTTTCATCCGACTGATATTATATTTAATTACTTAACAACCATATAGTTTTGAATCTCTCATTTCGCTAACTAAGCCGGTACTTCAACAAATGCCTAAAGAAAATTCGTTGAGCGTTGAAATTCTTACAGTGCATGTACATTTCAGCATTCGTTTTGTGATGGTTATGCTTAGTGTTACAATAAAAGGATATAAAATATTTAAATGTAAATGATAGCAGGTAATCTATTTACTCATACCTAAGGACATCTACTGTTGCATATTGTTATATATATATATATTTTTAATTAATAATTATAATCTTATTCCTATACCAAAAGACTGAATACCACTTTGTAATCAGGTTTTTCATTCATATTTAGAGGCCGCTTCAATTTGACATTTCTAAATATTAAAATATAACAGTCGTCAAATCAAATCTGAAGTAGATGTCCTCAAAATCTCAGTAACGAAGGTCCTTACATAATCTAAAAATACTCACGCTCTTCAGGCAGTCTGCTTCTGAGGCCTCTTGAACGCAGTCGAGACGCGGCCGAATGTCACGGCTGAATGCGAAGACTGCCATCTGGTGACACTTCGCGAGGGCTACGTTTGATGTCACGCATAACCTGTGGGTAGTTGTAGAAAAACTTTACATTATGGCATATAATTTTTTGCTAGAGCACGCGCCACTGTCGCGGGACTTATTTCCATTACCGTGACCCCGGAAAATAAAGGGTTATTGAAAGACACCGTGGATTTTATTCAGTACAAGTACTTCTGCCCTGCCCGGGGTGGGAGGACTCATTTGATGATTTTAGCACGATAAAAACAAATGAGCACGTGCCTTCATTTTATTTCAATTTTAATAGCATGCTAAAATTACCAAATGAGTCATTCCACCCAGGGCAAGGCGGGAGGGACTGTCAGACTTGTACTAACTAAAATTCACGGTGTCTATCAATAGCCCTTTCCGGAGTCACGGTAGCTCGTAGTCCTGACCTTCACTTGGATTCCGGACGACTGAATGTACTGGCAATAATTCCTGGCACTTTTTTTTTGGTGCAGTTTAATGAAACGACTTAAACACTAAAGACAGCACCGCGTCAAAATTGTCCTATTTTTCCTATAAGCAAAGCATTGTAATACTGAAAGCCAACCTATACATAGTGGTTGGTGAGAAAACCTGAAATTTTCCATGGCAAGTTTCTCACAATATTCTGGCATACACAGCAGCTTTCAGCATATGTGAGCGGGATTAAAAAAGGCATGTCGGTGTTTCGCTTTGTCTCGCAAAGTCAACGCAAACGCTTTGAGGTTATGTGACCGACTTTGAAAAGCCGATTGAGTTATAGAACCGTGGTTTAGAAGTTTTTTTTTGTTTACGATATTCAAAGTAGAAGTTTCTCTTTGTGGGTGCATTTCTATTTTGTTCTTTGTATATTTTCGTATAAAATCCACTGAGGGAATATTGGAATATATGAGCATGAATAAACGTAGTGGCAATTTTCAGATATGGTTTAAAGTTTCGTCAAAGCCGGGATCGCGGGATTGTCTCTGGAGTGACGGGACTGTCTTAATACAACAGCCTTGGATGGAGAGCATTTCAAGGAATAGGATGCAGTCACATTCAGAGTAATATCACCTCCTTTTTTAGTGTTATCACTACCAAAAGGGGTGAGTTTTCTCTGGAGCTTACCATACGAGTCTGACAGTCCACTTCTCTCCAACCAGGGCGCTTTTTTAAAAGAACGGGTACCTAGAACTATGTTATCTATATATTCTTTCTCATAATCACGTAGTTTGCGGCCCCCTAGGGAGCTAGAGGTCACGCATTACCTGTAAGGTCAGTGTGTCAAATGTCTTTCACAGATGTAGGCCGCGCTTTCCGCTCATAAGGGGAGATTAAAACGAGGGGTGCAGAGCTGTGGGCGAGTTTTCTTGTTTCACTGTTTCTATATTTTGAAAAATACCTGGGCTAAAGGCCAAGATACTTTTTTATGGAATGGAATTGATAGAATGTCTTCGTCTTAGTGTATCCGTATAACTGTAATTGAATTTTTAGCTACAGAAACCTATTGGGAATGTGAAGGTAAGTATCTTAAATTCTTTCAGACTGGTAAAAGAAAAGTTGTGAGTGGTAGCAAGCTCTTAAAATAACCTAAGTAAGTACTTTCTTAACAAGACTTTAGCGACAGACATAATTTCGTAATTAACAGAAATAACCTTACACAACAATGTTGTCATTGAGTACGTATGCACATATACATAAGTACGACAGGTAGTTTTAAACAACAATGGGCTCTGCTCAACCAGGTATTATTTAAAGTAACTAGGCAGTTACCTATAGGCCAATCAAATAAACACCCAAGAATTACCCATTCCACCAACACGATATGCGATAAAACCCGGCTTAACTGACCTGACAAGATAATCTGCCTTACGACGCAGTTAGGCCGTACAAAGCCGTTCGATATAAATATGGATGCAATACAATACGCTGCACGTCATTGCTGGCCTAGTCTAGTACGGAGTTTCAAGACAATAAGGTTCCATACCCATTATCGACCGGACTGGGGTTTTGCCGGGGCGTAGAACTTCCGAAAGGGCTAAAGCCTGGTTCATATGTGTGGTCGGATCCAGTGCAAATACTAGCTGAAAGATTTTTCCGAAGAAAATTGGGGTTTGAAGTTTTGGAGTGTCGGAAAAGTCACCGGATCGGTGTAATGGGAACAAACTTGCACCTATTATGTAACTTAATTTTATATTTAATCAACTAATCCAGCTGTTTATAAATCTTGAACAGTGTCTTATTTTTTATGTTATATGTCAGACGGAGGGAGGGTTAGCCTGGTGATCTGTAATACAGGTTTTACCTACAATAGACACCAGTCTCTATGAAGTGATAACTTGACTCTAAACTGTGTACCTTTAATTGTGATTAGAAAAAATAAATATTACTTACTTACTTACTTACCTCAGGTCTGACTTTCCACACTCACGCCCCATTTTCATATGATGGGTTATTTAAAAAAAAAATATCGCTTCGCACTTGGTGTCAATTTAGCCCAGACCCAAAAGTAAGATCTAGGATAGAGCGAGCTTACTTAGATGGAACCGAAACTCCTGCGCACCGATGGAACACAGTAAAAACTATTTGGCGCCCGTCGTGGTGATGGTTGTGAGCCTGACGAGGAGTTGGGATTCACCGATCCCAACATAATCCGGTCTAAAGTCTCATTTAAACTATGCTTTTTTTTTTTTTTAGCGTTGTAAAATCACCAAATGAGACTCCAACCCCGGGCAGGGCGGGAGGTACTGTCCGACTTGTACTGACTAAAATCCACGGTGTCCTTCAGTAGCCCTTTATGTTCCGGGGTCACGGTAATACAAATAAGTCCCGCGACCCCGGCAGGCTTTGGCCCTCTGAGAAGGGGGCCCCGTCATTTTGCTGACAGCTCTTTGAGGCGCGCGTGGAACACGACGCGCCGTCGACCCGGGCATGGTCCATGGTCGGACAGCGAGTTGCCCTTTACTCGCTGTCCGCATGCCCGCGCATTTAAACTATGCTGGAAACTGTACGCAAAGACTACATTAAGACAAAGATTTTTGAAGAAAGAAAAATTCTGCTGCGAGTGTTACCCGCATCTTCTGAAGTTGCGATAGCCTAATTTCGAATGTGTTGCGAAAGCCTAATTGGTAAGGCGACAATGTAATACTTATTTAGAAGATGCGGGTTCGAGTCTCACTCGGAGCTGAATTTTTCTTTATACAAAACCTTTACGAAAACGCTACTCAGGCGTTGTTGCGTATTAATAAAAACTTCACATTAGTACACACGGCTACACATCAAGCTATACAAAAACCAGTTTGTCTTGGCCTCGCTTTACATGATCTTTTCACACAATGAGCAGCCAGCATACTAGTTTTGCATAGCTTGATGACGTGTAGCCGTGTGTACAATGAATGCAGTTGATCAACCAAATTGAAACTTTTATGCAAGGACTTTCAGCGTGTAAATGGGCCATTATAACGACTAGTGGGAACAAAGCCCAAGAGGCCAGTTTATACAGGTTTTGTTGCCAATGACGTACCACCTACGGTATGCAAATACAAGTTCGATAATATTTACCTGACGATCAGTTCTGGTGGGCCGTGGCCCCTCTCGATGACCTCCGTGTAGTTGGCCTTGGCCAAGTAATCTGCTGGCTTTATGGGAATGTTGTCCGCTACGTGGTAGATCTTTTCTGATAGGCCTAGCACTTGGGTGAACCATGATGGTTTGTCTCGTGCACCTGTTGGTATAATATTTTTTTTTAATATGGCTATCTAGATTTCACAAATACCGTAAATTTTCTATCAAGCTTGTGAGTTTGTTTTAGAAAAAAAAAGTATTTGCCTTTTATGAGTTAAAGAAGTAGTAATAATACGTTTAGAAAGTAGTGGCCTTTTTATTATTGGTGCCTATTCTTTTAATCTTGTTCCTACGCAGGAAAGAGATTGCACTAGATGTCTTGTATTGCTCCGTCTCTTTCTTACACCGAAGTGCCTAACATAAAATAATACTGCTTTAAGAAATTAAGACACCATGGTAACCCCCCAGTTGAGAATAATAATTGCGATAAAAAACAATAACGCCGTCTTATTGTAAAGCGAAAGAAATCAAGAAAACTTTGTTGCCTGTTAATCCGATTATAATTTTTTTTTGCTCTTAATTTTTCCATTTGCTGAAAAAGTTTTTCCTTTTTTGTCAGTTGAACAACTCCGTAATTTTTCGTTTTAGGGAAATCATTTTTAAGTGGAAAGCTGTGTTAGGTTGGTTTTTACGACGATAATATTTAAAATTTTGATTTAAAAAAAAAAAAACAACTTTGTTCACCGTTTCCTATTATCACAGGACTTTTGAATTTTACTGCAACCACAGAAAGATTAAAAACAGACTGCAACGAAGCAAGCATAAATTTTTATTGCTTAGCCACTATTCAATTGATAATGATTCGGTCCGTTTAATCAAGAGTTAAAGATATAATTAGCAATCCAAAACGTAAATCTTCTAGCAGAAAAGAAAAATGTTTAAGAACCCATGGTTGTTTTAAAATCTTTAAAAAAAGTATTACAAATAGTAATTTAAGAGATTAAGTATAACTTACCAATAACAGACAACTGCCTAATTTTCTCTCTTAGAGGCGACAGCTGCGCCAGTACATCATTGTGTCCTAACAGTCCTTGCCAAGGTCTGGCTGCCCAGGAACAGGCCTTTTCCTTTACAGACACCTTGGATCCATCCACACAGAGGTAGCTATAACCATCTGGGTTTTGTTCTGCAGTTCCAGCTGGAGTTCTACCTACTGGGAGCTGGAAGAAAGTGGAAACATTTCAAGGTTTGTTGACTAATGGGAAAACATTCATCATCATCATAATCTTAATCAGTCTATAAAGTTCCCACTGCTGAGGCACAGGTCTTCTCTATGTGAGAGGGAGTGGGCCGTAATCTACTACACAGGCTTAATGCGGGTTAGAAGATGTCACATGTCTTCGAATTTTTGCTTATAGGACATATCAATTTCCTCACGATGTTTACCTTCACATTCACCACTGTTTTCAGAGCTGTGATGATGTGATGAAATAAATTGAACAAAGTAATACGCCTGCTTGGTTCCCAACCCACGATCTACGCTACAACTCTTAAGTCGGGGTTGACACCACTGGACCACCACTGCTCTGCACTAACATTTAAATTGATATGTAGTTTAGATGAACTGGATTTTAAGGTTGTCTACTAACACGAACAGAAGAATTATACCAGTACAAAGCAAATAAAGAAAAGCATGGTAAAAGTCATCAGTTTGTAATACGCGATTATTGAAAGCACAAGCGAACCTTTGAAAATACAGGAAGGAAAGTGTAAAGCAACTCCAATCCATCAAATCAGGATAAGCCCACATACTTTTCCGAGTATCAATCATATTTTGGTAAAGTATATTGGCATACTTCGCTAGATTGAGCCAGCATTTGGATGGGCGGACAAGATGTCTTGTGACTGGGACTGTAGCACCATAACTATTTTGTACTAGTTTTATTTATATGTCTTTTTGACAATTCAAAAGTGCCTGTAATGGCCTAATTGAAATAAACGCTTTGATTTTGATTTTGAGACACGTAAAATTTAACTTTTACTGCTAAAAAAATTAAGCGTCCAATCTTACTTGACTGGTAAATATTGCTTTATGACTTCATTTGAATATTTCAAGGATGGAGCCACGAGAATGTCTGATTAGGTTATTGTCCTGGAAAGTAAAGGATAACTGAATGATCAAGACGGTTTTTAGTCAGTCAATTCTTCTAGCCCCCTCCGCTCCACCTAAGGAGGAGTAATTCAGGCATTTTTTAGGGCATTCGAGTAAAAATGGGGTGTTTGTACGGATCATGGATAACTTTTATTATGGGAAGAACATCGACAAACAAATTCCTATAAACAAATACCTAAATAAAGCTTATGTTTCGAATAAAATAACCCAGAAAATAACTACAGTAGTTAATATTAAAACTGTAATCAACGCAAAACAACCAACACACTCTACTCATATACAACGTGTCCCAAAATTCAACGATAAGCCGGCACCAGAGGATGGACCTACTAATGACTACTAGAGAAAAAAATAGAAAAAAAATACCACTACTTTTTTTTAAATTACTTAAAAAAATGGAAATTCTTCGAAAATGTATACCCCTTATGACTCTTTTAACTACCATGACTATAATTTTTCAAATATTTCAGTTTTTTTGTTTGTATCGGCAACCTAAGTAGTACTACCATTCACCATAATCTTTGAAAATTACAGAATTTTCGTAGTTTTATACAAAAAAACAACCAAAAAAAAATTATTTCCCTAAAATTTTGAAAGATTTTAACGTTCAGTACACTTTAACTCATCGTAGTGTAAAAAAAAAATATGGACACTAGTATGGCAAGTTTTTTAAAAAATTAGCGCAACTAACCTAGATTTTAAAATGGTATAATACTTTAGGAAAACTAGCCACAAAAAAAAAATAATGACACTTTTTCTAATCAAGAACCCCTATTTCATAAGTTGTTGTTAATAGTAATCACTTCTACTATGTGCCCAAAATATCAAAAAAAATATTTTTTTTTAAGTAGGTATTTTTTTTTTATTTTTTTTTTTCTCGAGTAGTCATTAGTAGGTCTATCCTCTGATGTCGGCTTATCGTTGAATTTTGGGACATGTTGTAGAATGCCAACATTAATTTTGACTAGGTGCAGAAATGTTCAGTTAAAGTGTCTTGTTTCATTTTCCATTTCGAGTTTCGACGCAGACGTGATTTCCCCTGAGTGATAGTCGGTGCATAGATGAGGCTCAATAGAGGAAAGAATATTAATCTCTGCTTTTAGTTTTTTTTTTTTCATTGAATGGGAATCACAAATTTTCTGACTACAAAGTGGGAATTTAATGTATGGAATATTGTACAATTAAGTATGTTTGATGCCAAATAGACTGTTTTTTTATGATTTATGAATTTTTTGGCCGAGACAAAGACTTTTTTGAAAAACGTTTTTTAGTTAAGTGCTAAATAGGTACTATTTTGGATACTGTCAAAAGCCTAGCATAAATAGATAAACATACTTCTGAAATAGATATCGTGAACTTAAACAACTAGAAATAGAACTCAGAAACGTAGGACTACATCATAATTTAATCATTGCAGATAAACATCAACTATCGGATACTAAAACCTATCACAAAAACTTATTTCCTGTCTTCACTCCACTACCTCGGCAAAATCTTTTCTATCCTAAAAGCTATTTGCATTTTCACCTTCAGATAATCGAATATAAAAGCTTTACAGGTGACTGAGTTGCTCCGTTTGAAAGTCAGTCTACACTGAACGAACCAAAGTGATTTCAGAGAATCCGATTCCCGGATTAGTTCAGGGGGATATGTGGGATACGCTGTGAAAACAAGTTAAGCTGTAACGTACTGTAATTGAACTAGAAACTGAGTGGTTATTCAATTTCAAAGCTAAATTTGGACACACTGAAATAACTAGGGAAGGTAATAGAATTAACAGTTCGTAGGAATAAATAAAATGATTAAATCTCGGAAAAGGTCCAAAAAGAAAAGTACACAAGAGAGACGGACGCCGAATCTACTGATGAAATTACTTCACGTCAATCCCTTGGGACTATATTGTGGAATATAGAAGAGTCTCTAATTCTTCGCAAACATTTTCGGCTTTGATAAACATCATGGCAAAAAGTGGGAGAGTTATTTATTTATTCTTTATTTAAATAACTGCTGTAATTGAAAACAAAAACATAAAAATGAGATCGTGCGCTGTTGCGGTCCTTGGGAGAGAGACCTATATGTCCAACAATATACTGCAAAAGGCTAAATGAAGACAATGACCGCCATTTAACAACGTAGGGTTCGCTAAAACGAATAAAAGTTAAAATTACTTACCCCGAAGAATTTCCGGACGTAAATGACCTTAGTAAAGGCCACCTGTCCGCCATTACTTGCCAAACACCTCAACGCCCCTTCGTATCCACTATAGTTGTCAGGGTAGTCACAAACGTCGGGATGCTCACACATAGCACATAGTTGACTGTAGTGGGTCTCTGAAAATATATCCCTTATAACAACATCCCTTTTAGGGCCATCCCGGACGAAACAAGGGTTGGAAGTTCGAATTCCCCGAAGGCAAAAATGATTTGGCAAAGAAAAATGGTTCGTTGAAAACTAACAAAGGTTTCCGCTTGTTTGAGTATGTAGATGTTTTCGTGTAAGTAACTTGAACATGAGATTTATTGCTTCAACAAACACAACAGTTTCGAGTTCTTGGCATGAAAGCAACGTAAGGATTTAATACGATTTAGCAAATCCTCTAAGATTTGCTCGAATTGTTTTGTTAGCAAAATGTGCGTGTTTAATCCTGAAATGCTCTGTTTTGTGGCTTAAAGGGGGTTGTAGGAAACCGCAAAAAAGTTCAAAGAAAACGATAAGAGGTAACATGTTTTATTTTTCATGGATGTCGACTAAACATTTTTCCAGCCACAAAAAGGTCGCGAACCCTGGACGAAATCTTTAATTTGGGTGCCGAAATATTTCGTTTATAACCATTTATTTCCGCTTCAATAACTTTGAAAACATCAACATTCATTTGACAATGTCAATATTATGGTAATTTCCTTATTTTGTAGTAGGTACATAATCACAGTACATTTATTACAAAAGTTGGTACTTTTGGAAACAAGTTGTTTAAATATTAAATCTTCAAGGTACCAGGAAAAAATCGAATATCTTTGTTCAATGGCACTTTTAAAGTTTAAATACTGGTACAGACGATAAATATTGCAAATTAACCTTTAAAAAGAGAGTTCCGGTTAGTTTCGGCTTCTCTTCATTGTTGTCTGTGTCGTACAAAGCATTATAATTTTTAACGACGACCTAATGAATACGTCATAATAGTTAGTGTGCAGCAGGAATAACTCTGTATGAATCCAAAACTAGCCAATTATCTATTTTTAAAAGGCAGTTAGAAATTAAGAATATATTCTTTTGATTATAAAAAAAAACATCTCTAAGGTGCTGATGAGATTTGAGCAATAAAAAATAAAGGATTAGTAGTAGTATAACATTAGTTACTTACTCCAGAAAGAATTGGTCTTAGGATCAGGTGACCATTTTCCCACGATGCAAGACTTTGAGAAGAATGTCGAGAGAGCCTTCAGCTCATTCTCTTTCGGTGAAATACTGTGGTCGTTCATTTTTGGGAACACTGATCGTTTCTGCAGCATCGTTAGAGGAATCTGTTGAAGAAAATGTGATTAAAAATTTGGTTTAGATATGAAAAGTATCGCAAAGAAATTCGTGCTATTAGTCGGTAAGAGAAAATAAACTGTGTGTAACAGACGTCGCTGGCATCAGTTTTGTGAATACCAAACTTGTTTCGACGCAAGAGCAGCGCTGCACTACACAAGGCTGTGTCCTTTTTTTTTATCGTGGTAAAATCATCAATCCTCCCACCCCGGGCAGGGCGGGAGGGACTGTCAGACTTGTACTGACTAAAATCCACGGTGCCCTTCGATAGCCCTTTATGTTCCGGGGTCATGGTGATGGAAATAAGTCCCGCGACCCCGGATGGCTTTGGCCCTCTGCGAGGGGAAAGGCTGTGTCCTTACAGAATAGCACTGCTAATTTTGATGATGAATTTTCATGTGCGATACTTAAATAAGATAAGTTTTTATTTGCATTCGGGCAAATACGCGGGGAAAACCTAGTAACGTTATGATTCCAAATCAATTCCTTATGATACAAATTAAAAATTGTTTATGATACAACCCTAAGTACTAACGTAAAAATTTGTCAAAAGAAAAGCGTAATTATTTGCTAACGTCATGTAGAAAAACACAAGTCATCTTGGAACAAAATAAGAACGTGATTCTTTGAAGACAGACAGTCCAATTACATTGTGCGGATATTAGGACCAGAAATTACTGGCCCCTGACATAAGTATCTTTTCTTTTGAGGTTCTCTTTGTTTGACTTAAAAAAGAAAAACCTTTAATAAACTAGAGTCGTTTAGAAATAATGTGTTTTTTTTTACTTTTTTTGTTTGGAACAAAAAAAGAAACATTTGAAAATTAAAAAACAACTGTGGCCTGCCAGTCTTTGGATTCGTGTCTAAGCTACGGGTGGTTAGGGCTCCAGAGATAGAAACCTTCATACAATGTGAGCCGTATTAGGGAGTGTGGCCACCATCTAATCGCCAGAATCACTTAAAGAGAGCCTCGAAAGATGTTCAATGAGATTTGTAACTATTGAGCATTGGCTGTTACGATGATCAGCACAATGATACATTCCACATGTTGACAACCTCATGTGCTAAGTCGAGATACATCAGTATCTTTGTTATTCCTATGAGAATATTTTTTTTGGTTTTTCCTGCAAAATTAGTAGAATATCCACGTAGACGAGTGGCGAATAACGCTTAAGGGCCCAAATAGCGAGCTCCATATAAAAACATATTTCTCACAGCTGACACTTGCTATTTGAGCTGAATTACAAGTAGTTGTTACTCTACGAATTCTTTTGTTTTGAGAATGTAGAGACATTTTTGTAGTATTAACGTGTCGGATCTACGATACCTAAGTGGAAAACCGAAAATAAATTGAATTTGTAAGGCACGTTTATTAAAATTACGTGCATACGGCTACTAGGCGGGCGGGGAAGTGGATTTTATGTCGCATTGGTTTTTTGATGGGCTAATCCCACCGCAAAATGTTTTTCCAAACCATTGCAACTCCTGGAAGCTAGATTGGAATGCCCCGAAGCAATGAAGCTAGTCTTGAAAAATTAAATCCATGGGAAAATCACAGAGAAGTAGTCGGAAAATACATAATTATCGCTCTGTTTCTAGCAAGAAACGGAACTCCGGAACAAAGTTGTAGGAACTAAGGGTCGTTTCCCATTGAGATTGGACTGCAAAAGCTTGCATGTAATCCATTGGTGACTTAAAACCGCGCGGACAAGCGGTGCTGACTACCTCTCCGCGCGGAGCACTGCCTACACATTTGCTTCTTCGCGTCCGCTAAACCGCGCGGACGAGTGAATCATAAAACTGAATAATTAGCTCAAACACAAAAGCAGTAACTGTCTAATTAGTGAAGGTATAAATGAGATTGCTGATTTATTTAAACTGAAACACTAAAGCAGTGATATTGGAACAAGAAGCTTTTGAGATATAATGATTTATTTATTTATTTATTAAGTCTACCAACAATTGTTTACACTCTTACAAACTATAGTAAAAAGAGCATTTAAACATAACATTGCAACAATTACTTATAGTTAAACACCGCAAGAACATAAAAAAGAGATATGATAGAGATAGAATAGAGCTTCGAAAAGTTTAATTTCCATAGAGTCTTAATTTTCATTTTCATATGAGTAGATTAGAATCCAAACCTTCATTTTTATTCAAGACTTGCTTCTTTTAAGTCACTTTACTCATTACCATCGTTATCAAACTTGTTTTACTTTATATTCTAATTTAAACATAGCTCTGTCTCTTTGTAATACTAATGTGTTCTGCCAGACATTCGCCGACTCGACATAATTCATGGAAATACGTGTCTGAAAGGTTCTATTTAGCATATTTTTTCGTTTTGTTCAAATATTTGACTTGCAATTTGTGTGCCAGTTCATCGTAAAAACTTAAATAATTATTTTGTTTAACTAAGTGTATGGAAAATATGTGTTGGTAGACGTGTATTTACCAGCACCGCTTTTTGAACGACTGCATTTTTTATCGTGTCTGGCAGAACGTTTGGATGTCACTTTTTTAAGCTTTGCCGTTTTCACATGTCAAGTAAATTTTTCATCCAGCAATTTATTTTTCACATAAATATTTAGCTACGTAGTTTTGAAATTATGTTTTGAATATTATGAAAGTAAACCGAGGCTTATAAAAAACAAGGAGTCGAATACGTTTGTGTACCATACCTCAGCCTTTGTTTGAAGTTGGCAAAGTACTGGCTGGTACCTATATTACATTTTTCTTCGAATATTGCTATCTGTCCAATTTAGGTGTTCGCGTCTCGTTTGAAAAGAGAACCCTTCTATATTCCTTTGTTGTCTATTGTTCGCCGTATTTTTTTATTAATCTCCGGTACCGAGTGGAGTTCATTTCGTATTGTTATGCCGATTGAATTACAAGTAGCTATTGAGAAGCACGGATAAGATATACGAGACTGAAATGAACATACACAACGGAATATGTGGGTATAATGGATTTGTGATGAATCAATATACGTCCTTATATGGGTTTTCATTTTGTTCGCAGATACGTAGATACTACCTATTATTATCAGCTAGGCTCAAATGATGTAGACTGCCGACTCTGTAGAAAAGTGTACTTATCAGAAAAACTGATTTCTGAGAAATTCCTCATGGAGAGAGACCGGTAACATTTTGCTAGACCTAGGAATCAACACAAGGACACATTTCTTTGTTTTAGTAATAATAAGTCTTCATAATTTATGTTCTGTTACTTGAGAAATTTTAATTAGAAAAAGTTCGTGAAACCTACACCAAATTAGAGTAAACAGTTCGTTAACAAACATGGTGTCTAATTACGTTTTTGTGCCGTGTTCAAAATGTTCAAATGAAGTAACTTTACGTGTCTACGGTGTTAAGTAACGTTTTTGCTAGAACTCTTCAAGTAATTACTTCTGGCGACTTAGGACCTTCGCACACGTGCTACTTTCAGCATCAGAGATCGGCGATTTTGAGATTTCGTCAAATCGTTTTTTTAAATTGCTTTAAGAAACGAATGAAGAATTAGACCCTGTGAAAATGACTGCGATAGCTCAATTGGTGCGAAAAGCGTCTGATGTTCAGTACATCAGAAAGTCAAGTCTAATTAAACCAAATTACCTATTACCTATCTTTCTCCTGTCTGAAATCTTTTGAATGACTTTTTCTGGTGAATTTGAATCGATCCAGGGCGGTCTGTTGATACACAAAGTTACATTGAGTTTCGGAAAAAAAAAACAGGATAATTGATGTCAACTTTTACGGTTTAGATTTTCTACAATGCTGTCGCTAGCATATTGTAAAAAATTGCGATGATCTACGAAGTCAAAAGTCGCCTGTCTGCCTAGATCCCAAGTTCCTTACCCATTCGAGTGGGTTTATAAAGGGAAATTAATTCATACCTGTTACGTAATTACTTACCCCTGTGAAGGAACTAATATATTCGTTACATGCCCTCATTTCAGCTGAGGACCGTTTGGGAAACAGAAACTCTGTTTATTACGATACAGGGTTCTAATTAATTATTGTATCTGTTAGGTTTACGTAAGAACTAACTGGGGAATTGGGGTTTTAGATTTCAACAAGGTTTTGTATAATCTGTTGACTGTGTTCGACGATTAAGATTTATTTATTCAGTAACCTTGAATTACAAAGTCTGCTTCAGAATATTAAACCTTATACTTTTATGGCTATTATCTCTAATATTATATTATGCTTGTCTTTGCGGAGAAGATTTTCCGTAGGACTTATTTAATCAACGTTACGTTCCGTTTATGACCGTAATAAAAGGGAGGATTTATTCTTGTATCTGCCTAGCTAAGCCGATTGGTGCTGTATGATTTATATTCGAGAATCTGGGGAATTATTAAGGGCGAATAATATTCTTTTGATGGTCTGATGGCGTGTTTAAAGGACCTTGACCGAGGTCGTAACCTTCGATTAACTTTATATTATAGTGTGCACAATGACCCTCCTTCGCACAATGCTATCTATCGGATCCAAAACTAAATTGTCTATCCCATCTTTTTTGAAGCTATAACCAAAGATTACTATTCATTGTCATCCATTGGGTAGTTTCTGAGATTAGCGTGGTGAACGAGCATAGTGTATCGTTGGGCAAAGATATTTTAATCTTAAAAATAATCCCTCGTAATTATTCTATTTTGTCGTCACAGAACCTTTTTGTTGAAGATATATCACCTCTATGTACATACTGGCCATGTAGATACTGGCTGTATAGAGGGCTATGTACTTTATGGTTGACATATGTTTGTATATGGTATTCCATTCAAAAGTACCTATTCCTTTGTAATTTGCTCTACTCACTAAATATACCTCAACACTTTTAAACTTGGCGGACTACAATTTCAAGTCATCCCGAATGAGGAAACTGAATGGAAATATACCACTGATCATTTTACCTTCAAAACCATTCACCATTCAAGTATTTAAGTGCCCACATAAAAGTTACGCCTTGAATAATTTAGGCTTTAAAGCACAAAGAGCAAAACTGGTTAAAGACAAGTGCCCAAGTGGTAATACTAGTTGCAACTTAAAGACGGCTCAATCTCGCCTTGAACCCATAATGGCATTATCTGCATTCTGCAAGTAACCTCACTTCTTGAATAAAAAAGTAAGACATGTCCATGCACAATTGATATGTGCATAATAAGCACATAATAGGACGAACAAAGACGTTAAGACGTTGATAAATAGGTTTATTGTGTTTATCGGATTTTCCTGATCGTTTTCAGGGTCGAAGGTTCCGATACAATATTGATATACCTACAGTAAATAAATAACAAGTATTGAAGAATAAGTTGTTTGTAGAAAAACAAAGCAGTAAATGTTTAGGATACACTACAAATACTGGATTTATTTGTACTGGTATCGAGCTGTGATCATCGAAATAGCTCCATTTTGGAGAAACGTTTCATTTAATTTAGAATAATATTTAAATAAACATTAGATATGGATGTCTGATCTTGAATCAAATGGAGTATGTAAGGATCGCAGTATGGCGATAAAATTTCTGTATTCCCCCTTAGAAATATTTGTCTTTTTCTCTCCTCTCTGTATTCATTCCTTTTCGATAAATCGTCTCTTACCTTATATCCAACGTTTCTGTTGACTCCTGTATGGCAAGACTTGAGCCCCTTCAGTTGATCCAAGCTGTTGATGGGCAGATCATTGTGGACTACTATCACGGCTTCGTATCTGAATGGCGCTAGAATAAACATAGGTAATTATAACTTTTAAGTGTTTAAAAATGAGCTGTTAAAAAATTTACTTTGCAAGGCTAGCCTGAAGGGAGACGTAGAATCCTATGTAGGGTTATTTATTTATTTTTTGTACACACACAGAAAGGTAATTTATAGATGGATGTAAAAAAAAAGGTATGAAATAATTACATTGCCACTGCTTATTTCTAAAAGGTTATTTTATACTTTTTTCCGGTTTCGAAAATATTGATTTCTGTCTGTCCAGCGATAACTTACGCTAAATATATTCAGATGATAATTTCCTACGTGTGAAGCTGTGAAGGCAAGTTATTAATGACTTGGTCTGTTTGCCGTCACGTTATCTAACTCACCTTTCCCAAAGTTACACAATTTACGGGTAGGGTAAACGCGGCCATCTTTATCTTCCATCTTTGGTGTATGACTTCCAAACTTCAGTATCGTTTGTTTTGCTTTAGTTTGTCATTTATTTCGTGAGTTAGACATAGTTTAGTTAGATTTATAATAGGTAAATATTTATTTAATTTATAATCCCCTAGTTAATTTTTGAGTATTGATTCACACAAACTTCCCTAGTAGGGTTGCCAACCGTACTATAATATAGTATTGTACTATATTTAGGGTCTCCGTACTATATACTGTTGTAGAAATATATAGTACGCCAAAATACTATATTTCTGTACAATAGGTCAATGTTTATATTTAGCAATACTAAAATTTGTAATAGTTTTAATAGGAATAGCTTTCATAAAAAAGAGCTCTTGATTTATATTACTTTAAAACTTGACTGTGATAAATCACTATCACAATCACTTAAGTACTAAAACTAGTAAAGCAAACTTTTGAGTAGGTACACTTGTATCGATTATAATGTTTTTTTACTAAACTGTGAAATGTGATTGCACACAAAATGGTTGATTGCAATTGTTCAAAAATGGGATCTGTGATTTTATATCTTTCAAAATGTCGAAACGTGTGAGCGAGAGGTACATTAGCTCTTGTATTCGCCTTAAGGATATTTTTTATTCTTTCCTCCTAAAATACTATATTTTTTTGAAGCGTACTATATTTTTGTATAATTTAAATAAAAAATTATATATAAAAAAAACACAGCAACTCCAAACTTACGTATGGAGTTTCTTACCCATTCTTCTCCATAATTAATCTAAACTTCAGAATGGTTCCAGAAACAATCTCATTCTCCCTAATTCTAACTTTAAACGTTCAGAAATGCGTTGTGACAGCCTAATTATGTAAAATAAAAATCTTCTGACTTTGACTTTTTATTCATTTTCCCATCAGTATCTCTCTTTAAAACACGACTATTCATTATCGTTATTATGCAATACCAACTTGCGTTCACAAAAAGTATTTCGAAATCTGAGCCTACTACAAAAACTTATCAATGTATTTAAATGTTTCTACTATCTCTACTGTTATTACAATGGAGGCAATAAAACAATTTCCGATAGCCTAGGGACATAGCATTTAAAACTTTCTCTCGATCAAAACTTACGCAACCAGAAACATTATTTGAGTAATACTGATTCCATTGAAAGCGTTTGATAACGTTTTATCTGTTTGAATAAATTGAACCTCATTTTAAAAGACTTTTTTTTTAATTTATACAGAGTAGTTATTTCGTAATAGCAATGTTTTATGCCAGGGACCTCATCACAAGATCTCTGTATTTTGTTTACGGCGTTCTTGAAGTGTTTGTATGGAAGGCCTATAGGAGGCCTATTTTCAGAAGTGGACGTCCTACGGTTGATAAAATTGAAAAAGCGTGTCTAGTGTACGAACAAACAACAATTTTTTTTTAAAGTTCCAGCTTTTATTACATTGGAAATACTCTGAAAATATTTACCTAAGTATATCAACTTTTTTACTCTGTGCTTTATTTTTTTCATTCGCTCCAGTCCACATATTTGCAAATAACAGTTCTTTTGAAAAATAGCTGGGTTTTAGATATAATTTCGTTGGACGTGCCAGACAGATACGGTCTCTCTTTTAGAGTTTTATTTACTGCCTGTCTAGCACATCAACAAAAAAAGTATAATACGCGTACCGAGCACCGACGTCACAGAATTTTGCAAAGGTCTAGGTAAAATTCAGAAAGGCGTGGTTCAACATAAAAATTGTAAAACTATTTTTATGTATCTAATCTTGGATTCACTGCTATTCCTGCTATATATTTTCTAGTATTTTAGTATAAACGTTTACGCCATAAAGATATGTTTCTTAGTCTTTGTTTGCTCCCTATATACTGAAACGGGTGAGGTTCATACATATTTCATGACATAAAGCTGAGGGTACGAAAGTGCCCTACCATAGAGATAGGAAAACAATCCACTATGTATATTTCAGGACTGTGTGATAGCATAGATTACAGACGAGAGAAATCTCAACCTTTTTTCTTTTGGCAACCTTTCGTTAGTTTTATGGCGCTAGGTTAGACTTTTCTTATTTATTGCTGAGCTACAGGTATTTTAATAAAATATTTAGGTCCAGAAAAGTTCGCTCGTGTTTTAGAACTGAGACTGGTTAAAAGATAAAATAGGAGTACCTACCTTCTTCACATCTAAGGCTATTAACTTTAATAGAAGATTAGTTACGGCATATACCTCTTGCTTGAAGTTCTTCAAGACACAGTAAAAGTAAATCTAGGTACATCTTTAGTTTTACGAACTTTCGTGTAAATTAAATTCAGTTTCTGAACTTTTGCAAGATCATACGAAACAGTTTCAAAGTTAAAAAATTATAAACATTCTCACTAAGAAGACTTGAATGAGAACTTAGAATACGAAAGATTTCACCTTAACCAGCTTAATTAAGGAATTCGTCGTTCAGAAGTAAATCTACTTAATAAACTTAAATTGAAAAACGTTTGAGAAGCATCAAAAGTTTCTAAAACCAACCACCATATTTTTGAAGGTGGCGCTAGTTGCCAAGACAGCTGTCAACAAAACCGTTAAATTAAGAACATTTAAACGTAGTTCCGTTTTTCGCCGTCTAACATTTACTTGACCCTTTATAGTTCACAAAGTTAGGACTACTTTTGGGCTTTGACGTTTCAAAAGCAAATAAGTTTGAAGTGAACTCAAACAGTTGGGACTCAACCGAGCAGAATTTAGTGGTTTTCATTAAAGTTTACTGTCGGGATCTTTTGAAGAGGGCAGTAATGAGGACTTCTAACTTTGAAATTCGTTTTACGAGTCAGTATTTTATGAAAGGATTTTAATTATGAAATAAAATATGATGATTTTTAATGGAGTAGATCCTTAAACAAGTGGAACTTAATAAAGGCTTTAAGAAGTGGTCGGTTGAAAGGAATTCCTGGAACTCGACAAGACAAAAAGAAGTACTGTGGTATAGAAAAGTAATTGTTTAATAAGGTAATCTTAAACTTCAGTGTCGATATATCGATCAATTGTGTAGGTATCTTATTAATTTACCAGAGAGTTTACTAATCTACACTAAAATTACAAAAGAAACGGAAAGATTTGTATTTTTGTGTGTATGGTTGTTGTCAAAAACTACTGGACCAATTTCAAAATTCTTTAACCAGTTGAGAGCTGCTTTAGTCCTAGTATGAAATATAAAATGTAAACAATTGTTTTCGGAAAATTTACTGCCTTACATATGCTTCAAATAAACAGAAAGGAAAACGCGGATGTAATAATAAAAATATGAAGAAAAAGGATTCTCAATTCAGTAGAATCAAAAGCTTTAGAATAAATAACTCCTGACCAGTATAAAAGAACGTTCAAGAGTTCAGATAACAGTGTAAATAAAAGGGAACCGATCAGATTTCCGAACATTTTTTGTTCGAATTTCATTTTACCAAAGACTATTGACCGAAGACGTCTCTTTTTCTATATTTTACAAATTTTAGATAATTGGAGTATTATGTGGCATAACGTATTAATAGGTCGGTCGGAGTAACGAAAAATATCGTATTAAAAATTAAAATACCGACCCAATTGAGAACATCCTCTTTTTTTGAAGTCAGTTAAAACATATGTCAAATTGATATAATGAGTTCTGTGAAGTAGAAAGAATAGGAATGATAATAGTTGAAACGTTTTAGGTGAAATCATTGGGTGAAATTAAATTCGATCAAATATTTTTCGTACTTATAAGTAACCTAAATAAAAGTATCAGAACTTGGACTAACCATCTGGTTCCTCTTCAGTCCTATACTCCTGTACCACCACAAAGTCTTGGTTCTGTATCTTGGTGGCGCAGTACATATCCTCAGGGTCGACAGGCACGATGTCTGCTTGGCGTTGCTGGACATAATTTAGGCAGTCCACTCTGAAAGAAGTTGGAAAAGGTTTTAATATGAGTTTAACATAAAGTAGAATATTGATATGATTGACGGCCACGACTTACTAAGAAAAAAGGTTTTAAATCTATTCAAAAATCAAATCATTTGTTTGTGGAGGAAGGCTTTTGCCCAGGAATGAGATAGATATTATTATCCAGTTACTGAGTTGTGGAGGTCAAACAGGCAGTCGCTTCATGTAAAATATTGATATCCAGCTGCATCTGGTTTGACTGGAAGCCGACCCCAATATAATTGGGAAAAGGCTAGGCAGATGATGGAACATGATGGGATAGAGCACACTAACGAAATAAGTCTTTGATCGTGTTCTTAGGATTTAAACCTTATTTATTTCCACACACACATGGAAAATTATAATATTCTGTGCCACTTTAATTTAAAGAGTTACTTATAAAATGCCAAAAGCTGGACATGTATTCAATTGGTCGATTCCCAATTCTTGTAGATAATTGGGACAGGCAAGAAACTAACGGTTAAAGCTTAGCTAGATTATAGAAAGTCCGGATTCTTAGTACATAGGCCACGGAGAATAAATTGAAGTCCAACAAAAAAGGACGAAAGAAAACGTGGCGCTCACTCACTCATTTCAAAAAAATAGTTGCTTCAAGAAAAACGTTACGTTTTGTTTTGAACACGGAATCTGAAAATTTCATAAGTAATCTTTTTTTGTTGTTCAGCCTAGACTGTCCCACTGTTTAGCAAAGGCATTCCCCAAGTCTTTCCAAGTGTCCTTGTCCTTCATAATCTAAACTTTTATAACAAAAATACGGGACAGATAGACAGACGTGAAGTGACAATTTTTAGATCTTATCCTTATCCGTTCAAATAAATAACGTTGTTCTTAGCACAGTATTACTAATACCTAGATACATAAATAAAATATCTAGACTTGTACACAAGTACCTAGTCCATTCAAGATCACGTAGAAAACGAGTACAAAACATTTATTTCAATGTTTTTTTGTTCAAAGTTAAAACAATGAAACCGAAGCGTTATGTGAATACTGAAGTTTAAAATGACATCTGCATTGTTTTGTTTTTACGTTAGTTTTTTGTTTCAGAATTGCAAAATCCGTATTGTTCGGATGTTTGTGTTATTTCCGCGGTGGAAAATATTGGTGGTGTCGACTATTTTGATCACATTCATGCACTGACGTTTTCCAAAGAAATAGAACAGCTTTTGATGGACAAACTTTCTTTCTACGTGTATATGTTCACAAGTTATTTTTTTTTAAAGAAAATTGTTGTGATCAGAATTATGATATGATTTTTTTTTCTTGTGCCTTTCCAAAAGTGATGTGGTATGCAGCAACCACGCTATGAAACTACAACTCGACCAAGCGAAGTTTGCACCTCGCTGGAATGCGGCGCCCCGCTCCCCTACGCGCCCCTGCTTTCCCGCTCATCTACGTGTTGTTTCAGAAACTGTATCCAAAACACTGTTGCTCAGAGGATCCGTGGCTCAAAAGTCATAGCGAGTCCTGTTTTGCAGACCGTACCCAAGCGTCAGTGCAACGGAATCGACGCGAGGTGCAAACTTAGCGTGGTTGAGTTCTATATGACCGTTTTCACTGATGTTACGCTTTGTAGCGGTGCGAGTAAGATGCGAAGCTCGAGTTATGCGAAGTATCGATAGTATAGGAAAGACGATCCATAGCACACATCCAAAGCATGCATCCTTCCATATAAAAGAGGTGTCTTTATTAAATCCGTTTCCACCAGTGCTACGCTATGTGCACTAATGCATATGATTGGTGGATAACAAACTCGGCATCCTCTAGGTTAGGAGTCGTAGGCAGTTACTCTTTATTTTTTTATTTGCATAAATATTAAATGACAAGCTTAGTACGAAGAAGACAGAGCCTAAATTCAATAACAGAGGCAGAGTTGGCGTTGAGACCGAATGACCCACTGCAGGCTGTTCTGCGTGTCGCAAGTTCGATTCCCGCACAGAACAAATATGTGTATGATCAACAAGTATGTAGTTCCAGGTCTGGGTGTTTGTTTAAATGAGTTTTAATGTTTTTAAATTTAGACAAAAACTAGGTATACGCCCGGAATTAATGTTGTATTAGATCATATCATATTAATAGATTATTACCACCATTATGGACAAGATTTGGCAATTGTTTAATTTTAGTTAGTTTCGTAACGTAGTAATGACTTAGGTACCATTAACAATCCTTTCATTCCTTACGTTTTCCTTATAAAAAGGTGAAAGGTGAACATGTGTGTTATGCAATAACTCATAAACAGCTGAACGGAATTTGAATAAATATTAACTCCTTATCTTCGATCAATCATAGTTTATAAAAGTTCCTAATGAATACTTTTTGTCCGGGGCCATAACCGTTAATAAGGAAATTGTAACTACTTTGAGGGATCTGTTCGAAGTCGCTAAAGCTCATAGGGTGTTAGAGTTTTGGGATTTTCTTTTGGGTGGTAAAATCATGAACCGAGTCCTCCTACCCTGAGTGGGGTAGAAGGGACTGTCGAACTCGTACTGACTAAAATCCACAGTGTTCCAACTATTGCTCTTTACGATCGGTCACGGTTACCCGTTTGGACAGATCCGCGACCTCGACAGGGGTTTGTGGATGAGTTCGATTGATTAAGGGAACCATGGCGAGAATCTATATGGGGGAGGCCTTTGTTCAGCAGTGGACGTCTTCCGGCTGATGATGAAGAAAGGGAACCGTCGATACGAGACAAAAAAAGAAGAAACAAATTTTGCTTTTTGCTTACCTGTCTCTTGCTGGCACACATTCAATTTGGGTCTTGGATTTCGTTGGAGCATTCGCCATGTCGTGACAAGCTTTCAGGTATTGTGACGGGACGCATATTTTAACTAAAATATAATAATAATTCATAGGTAAAATAAAATATCTGAATCTTGGAGTCTTATCAAACATTTACTCATAATTGTTGCAACCAAAGATTCCTAGTTTTCATAATGTCATTTCGTGTTACACACTAAGTAGGTAAATAAATGTATAAAAATTAAACTAAAATACTTAGTTCCCTATTCTTCTTCCGAAATAACTTTATGTTTGGCCTAATTCACTAGTAGATGTTACTTTATGTTTCAAGTTTATTCAATGTCAATGAACTTATGTTATTATCTTAGTATTACGTGTTTATTATGATGATTAATATTTATGCCATTTGACCTTCGCGATATGATTTATTTTACTAAGTTTGCGACCTTTGCAATTATTGTCTTGTATAATAAAATAATAATTTAAAATTTTAAAAACCCCCGACACAAAAACCAAGTTCCCATTCAAAAATTAAAAAATAATAAAAATACGTCGCGTTGGGGTCTGCGCCAAATTATTTATCATCTCCTGTTTTTTTGAAGTCGTTGCAAACTAAATTGAAATCGCTTCATCCGTTCGGGCTCTATGATGCCACAGACAGACAGAAAGACAGACACGTGAAACTTCTAACTCCCCCTTTTTTTCCGTCGGGGGTTAAAAATTAAACAGTGTAATAGATGCAATACGTCGAAGATACGTTGCATTAATTTAAATAGAGATTGTAAAAGTAAGATTCAAAACCAGTATTTTTATGTAATCATTAAATGAAATTTCTCTCAGCTTTGTATTAACAAACAATTCGATTCTAGTCAGACGATTTATCGAGATAGTTCAATACACATAAATCGAACAATAATCGATTCACGAAATTCCGGATTCGAATCGAATAAACACATCAACAGAATGTTTACCCCCGTTATTTATAGCCCATTCTGTATTAGAATCGAAAAATCGAAATTTTTAAAAGGTGTAAACGGTGTAAATTATTTTATATGTATTTTGTTTCTAAGAATATGCTAAGATGCTAGGTATTAGATTGGATGTTTCTCAACAAATATGTAGTTACGGAACACGCGAATATTTGCACATTATGTGTCGGGGTTAAAATGTCAAAGTTTTTGCATGTTTACTCACGTTGCTTTACAGTAATACTTCCAACGCAAACGCCACGATAATAACACTTAAATTGCTACTTTTATGATCGCTTGACATAAATATCTTCCTTTGTTTTATTCTATGAAAACACTATAAAAACACAGTAAAACTTTGGACACAACACTTGAACTGATTTCTAATAAAAACATTAATTTATTAACAAAAAAAAAACAATAACATTATTCAAATTTGAAAATCGAATTCCAATAAACACAACCCTGTTCTCTCTGATTTCGAAAATTAAAAAGAGTAAATTCAATTAAAAAAAAAGCCATTCGGATTGCACTTGAAAAAAAATAGAACACATTTAAAAATGGAACATACATGACGATTTGCTGTGCACACAAACACATGTCAGGGCTATCACATAAATTGTGTATTTTAATGCCATGGTCAAGGCAAGCTCGCGCGCTATCGCCTTACTACCGCGGACAGTCCAAGCAACTTCTTTTATATTCTCACGTTATCTTACTGCGATTGTTTCACCATAATACCCGTATGAACGATCACAGAGGTGGACACTGCATTTGCCGACGATTGACTTGTAAGGTTTGCACGACACAGTGTCACGTGTGTTGGCAAATTGGAAAACGTCTCGCGGTGCAGAGTTAAGATTGTTTAGATAAGATCTTGAGATAAAGTGACAAGAAGTGCCCGTTTAACTCTGCCAATATTTTGTGTACACAAACCCTTAATTTCATTACAACACAGTCTTACTTACTAAACTAAGTATTGACCACTGTTTTTCTATTAAGTAAATACCTACTTAATACTCTGCTGAAGCAAAGCCAAGTTTACACTCTACTTACTAATTAGTTAAATGAACTTATGGACAAACATAAAGAAAATGATAAAGCAACAAAAGAAGAATTAACTTAGCAACTCTGCGTCTTTCTAGTATTCGTATCGATCTTCATTACCTGATCAGTTTGCAAGAGTCATTGCTCGCTTGAGACCATGGCTTGATTAAATAATACAATACCGCCGAACGCGGCTATTTTAAGATATCGATTTTTTTTTCTTGGACATGATACCTACGGAATAACGTAAACTGCAGAAGATGATAAAAATGCGACATCATTCGCATTCTTTGTATTAAATTCCTTATGCAAGTATGTATTTTTTAAAAGCCATACTTATTCATTCTATTCACTAACAAAAAAAAAAAAAAAAAATGTAAGAATGAAGAATGTTTTGTAAACATTTTGAAGATAAAAAAAATACTCTGTGATCTTTTGTTTATTTTATTCTATCCGAAAATACTGGGCAAACGTGGACTTATTGTCATAAAAAAAGTAATGTTAAATTAAAATAATTTTATTTGTTTTCTATTATTAGTATTAGTACTGATTTATTTTATTATAACACTATAATGTGGTGTATGGCTGTCTGAGGCATTCCATTGCGCAACAGATGGCGGGAAATTTTAAAAAAAAGTTTCAAAATGTCAAAACAAAAAAATGTAAGAATATTATTATGATTTTGCGGCAATCATTGTGTTTTATTTTAAAGATCATTAATGATTGTTTAAGTATGGACTGGATTCATTGCAACAATTGTTATACTCAGTTAGAACCTGGAACAACTTTGCATTTAACATCATGTGGTCACATGTTTTGTAATAATTGTTTAGAGAAAGGTAAGATTATTACCATCTCCTATCAAATAAAAAAAATTGACACCGGTACATAAATTAAACATTAACGTTGTGTACATTTCTTGTAGGAGGTAAAGATAGTACATGTTTAATATGCCGAGCACCGTGTTCCATCATGAAACTTGTTCCAGACGTATGTAATATCGTAAAATATTACCTACCAACTTCTTACAATAGGTACTTTGGAATGTAATTTTCTCATTTACGATTAAATTTTAAGATGAAACAAGAGATTCAAGATTACTTCACCGATCCAGAGGAATTAATTAAAAAGTCCTGTGAGGTGTTACAATTTCAGAGGCAACATAGGCGGCGGTTGTTATCTTATTTATTGCAATCAGTGAGTAATTTTCTTGCTTTTAGCTGTCTTCTTAATTGAATTCTGTAGATGATGATTTTATGCTTGCCTTTCATTAAAAATGAACAGTTTTATACGTAAAAATTATGTAGTAAAGCAAAATAAGGCTTAATTTTTTTCTTTACAAATCCGTTAACGGCCACTGTAAAAAGTGTCGACTCGGAAAACTGATTTGTGACTTCTATATTGAGTACAGGTACACAGATCAAAGTATATGTGTACAGATACGAATTCAACAGATACTGATGTCTCTCTAATATATAAAATTCTCGTGTCACAGTTTTCGTTGCCATACTCCTCCGAAACGGCTTGACCGATTTTGATGAAATTTTTTGTGCTTATTCGGTATCTATGAGAATCGGTCAACATCTATTTTTCATACTCCTAAGTGTAAAAATAATTTATATGGCAAAACAACGTTTGCCGGGTCAGCTAGTGTTACTCTATGCAAACGTTTTTCGAGTTAACATAGACGCGACACAATAGACAACTGTTGTGTCGCGGGATTCTGTTACAGCAGCATCTGCTTTAAGTCTTTGCTACAATTATTTCGAAGTGTAGATAATACTAGCAAAAAATTTGGTGTAGTTCTGTAGACGCTGTTATGGCGATTCTCAGATCGCGCGGATTACTGATCGCGTTTATTTTATTATGTAAATAGTTATTTATTCCAATTTCTCAGATATTAAAATCATCGAATGAGTCCTCCCGCCCTGAGTATAACATAAGTGACTATCAGACTCACTGACTAAAAATAAATCCTGTTCTTTTAGTTACTCTTTATGATCCAGGTTTATGGTTACGTTTACAGCTGGTTTCGCGACCCTCAACAACGTTTCTATAAATAAAAATAAACTAGAGTTGTTAACATATTTTGTCAATTATTTCAGACGAAGAAATTCTATACGGCGCGGACAGAGTTGAAACGCATGACTGAGCTATGTCAGAAGCAGCACACCCAACTGAAGGAGTATCACAGAACTATTCGGAGTTTGGAAGCTCAGTTGGCGAGCCAGCCCAGTAACAGATAACTTTAAATTTTGTAGTAGACTAGTTTAGGTCGAAATTTAAAGGAGAATAAGTAATCTTTGTCCTGACATAGCCTAGATCCAAGGGAACTTCTTCAGTTTTTAAGGAGTCCAAATATAACATATTATGGTATGCACATTGCACAGTAATTAACCGCGGTAGAACTTCCATTATATGGTTCCTATGTCCGGTTCATGTTCTTTAAGAGATCAAATGAACGGTTGAATTTTAAGCGCCTCTTATCAACGTACTTAACTGTGGTAGCTTTGTATAGTGGGTCTAATTAACTACTATTTGACGGCAAGGTTGCCACAGTGGTTGAGCAATCCACTGCAGTGCTGCTTATCGCGGGTTCGATCCTCGCAATGAAAAAATATTGGTATGTTCTGCAAAATTTTATAGACCTTCCTTGTCTTGGAGCTTTTCAGGTGGTCGCTACAGTTAAATGATTGAGTTGCAATGATTTAGGAATAGTGTAGACAGTAATTGAGCTTGACCCGTCCTGTGAAAAGTTGCAAAGTAAAAGTTATAAACAAAAGTATTGGTATTTACTTTTGTTTAAAAATTATTAAAATTATTAAATACCAATGGGAATCCAATACAACCAACAAAATATACCATAAACAATTTTTTATCGTCACAAAATTAAACTTCGCATTTTGATACCCATGTAATATAAGGTTATAGGCTGTTCGCATATGTACGCTAGGGGATACATTTTCAGAGCAAATATCGCCGTTCAACATCCCCATATCGCCTGGGAGCAACATATCACCGAGTTTCGTACAGACCACCCCTACGTATAAGCGTAATGCGAAAAGTACGCCATTTTCGGTAAGTTATTTTTATACCTTTTAGTTCGCGTTTAATGCGCGGTAGAATGTTATTTTTGGGGAGACAGCGAAGTACCAGCATCCTATTTAAAATAAAAAGATTGGACTGTTTAATGTTGGAAATGATTAATGTATCTCAATCTTTTTGGAACCAATCAACGGCAGGATGTCCCAATCAGACCGTATTACAAAATGTCACTCAAAATCCAAGCAAGACTTTTTTTTTACGTGGTTAAATCATCAGATGAGTCCTCCCACCCTATACTGTTAGACTTGTACTGACTAAAATCCACGGTGTCCTTCAATAGCCCTTTATGTTCCGGGGTCACGATGATGTTATAAGTCCCGCGACCCCGGCAGGTTTTGGCCCTCTGAGAGGGGCCTCGTCATTATGCTGACGCTCTTTGAGGCGCGCGTGGAACACGAGGCGCCGTCGACCCTGACTCGTCGTCAAGCATGACCATGACTTAAAATTAGGTTCAAGTCACTTTAGTTTAGCTTCATCCAGGGCGAGAGAACTTATTTGGTCATTTAACTGGGCCAAGATGTCTTCAATCACAAGGAGCCGTTATATCATGTTGATCATGATTTGATTGGTTGTATTTGGCGTTAAACAAAAAATTATGTTCCCTGTATAATTAGGTAACTGCAAATCTTATGAATGGTTCTATATGTATTACGATTCTCAATGAAAACTTGTGCCGCTAGAAATGGTCGCTATGAATTGTATGACTCACTGGACAATCATTTAATCTATACTGGATTCTGGGAAGGCCTGGATGGCACAGTATGAGGAAAGGAAATGATCATTTAAGTGAAGATTTGTGTGTGGATTTGACATGATTATTGTACTATATCTAGGTAACTACTACATAACATGGGTTGTACTGATTGTGTCAATAAATATAATGAAACAATCTCTTTGAACTAGACATTTCTGTAGCAGAATTTTCTGACATATACTCGTATCTTAATGTAGATTTCCATGTATTATGGATGTGGTTTTCATCATCATTTGAAGAGTTTAGCCAGAAGGCAATCAAATCAAGAAAATCTTCAAAATATGGTATTATGATTAGTTAGTTACTCTAAAGCTTATCAAAGCACGTCTCACGTACGTCTTATTTCAGATAATAACATTTTGTTTGTTTATTTAAATAGTTCATAGAACACGTAGGTATTTCCCGGGCCTTATCACAACATAATATTAGAACATAATAAGGAAAATGTGTCACTAAGATAATGCCCTGGTTAAATTAAATGTCGTATCGATTTGTAATTAAAATTCCTCCTCTTGAATGAAGTGAAAAATTAAAGGAATTCTGCTGAAAGAAACTCAGGTTTGGTATTAGATAATGCTGGTATGCATTCATTAATCTATATTTAGAAACAACGAAAAGCTTTAATGGTCGATATTCCAAGTCAGGGGTTTATAAACTTAAATACTTAAGTACTATGCGAAAATTTAAGTGCAAGGAGACGAATTAATTAGAATATTCAAATTACTTTGTGTATGAATTTTTGACATCATCATTGTTTGTTTCAGTGTGTAATTATTAGAAAAGCCTGCACTATTTATTTACAATCGTTATGACGTATAATTGAACTTTTCGCAGAACTGTAGCATCTTTTCATTTATTTCATGGAATCCCTCGCAACGAATCAATATAAATGAAATACACTGTAATAATTTAGATAAAAACAAAAACCTTTGTTGAGTCTAGATTTATTTTAGTATTGCCATGCACGAAACAACTGATTTATTTATGTTATCTTTGCCTGGAGACAAAAGGGTATCATGAAAACAAAATATTAATTTCAGATTTGTGTTGCTATGTAAGAAAGTAGCCGGGTAATTAGCGCAAAGGAGAGCTTAACTTGAAAATTCTTGGTTATGCACATTGCACATACATAATCACGAATTTTCAAGTTAGGTACATAATTTCAAGAAGATTTCAAGCTTAAATATGAGAATAAATAAAACTTATGCATTAATAAGCTAATAAAATACATGGACACACATAAAAAAAAGTTTGTTAAGTTATCACTTAAAAAAATCGAAACCTGTATTGTTACGGTAGATAATATTATAATTTCTTCTTTTTTTAGATTCTTGTTTAAAAATATTGACTTAGAATACCTTTAATATGACAACAATAAAACAGTTCAATTGTTTTACCATAAAATTAAATTAAAAAAAAAAACAGCTTATGCTAGTGATCACAACGTTTTCTTGATGTGTATATTTAGGTACACCCTTTACACTAGTAGGTTATATTCTTACTCTGGGACTACCCCTTTCCCAAGATTGCCAGTTTATCTGTAACTACCAGGGTACTCCCGTACTCCCTCGCACTTAAGAACTACAATAAATATGTTATTAATAACTGTTTATCTCAGGTCCAGCAGTATCAGTCGAACCTCGTGACTCCGACCCGGATAAGTAAGCAGAGGTCTGCCAACGTGAGCGCTCATAGTCAGGTGATTATCGTGTTTTTTATTTATAATATAGATTTTTGATTTTAGCGTGGTAATATCATGAAATGAGTCCTCCCACCCAGGGCAGGATAAAAGGGACTGTCAGACTTGTACTGACTAAAATCCCCGGTGTCCCGTAATAGCCCTTTACGTTCAGGGCTCACGGTAATTTGTTAGTCCCGTGATCTTTATTAAATAGGCTTCACAACTACCACGTTGGTCTACGTTGGTCTCTACTTTTTTCGTAAGAAGTAACCAAATCTCATTCGTAAAAAAATGACAATTTACAAAGCAATAACTGTAAACGAAACCCCCATTCTTCTGTTTCACACTTTTGCTGAGTTTTGTGCCCAAAAATGTATGGTGCAGCTTTTTTTTTAGTCTTTGGTCTTCTGTAATTCTGGGTTTAGATTTATGATAGAAGATTGTCATAACGATGGGTATAAAGGCAGTTTTTCAACATTATTACACCTTTTTTTTTTTGCGTGGTAAAATCATCAAATGAGTCCTCCAACCCCGGGCAGGGCGGGAGGGACTGTCAGACTGGTACTGACTAAAATCCACGGTGTCCTTCAGTAGCCCTTTATGTTCCGGGGTCACGGTAATAGAAATGAGTCCCGCGACCCCGGCAGGCTTTGGCCCTCTGAGATTGGTCAGGCAAATTAATGGTGTCAATTATCAAAAGTTATGTTAACGTGAGTTATTAATTCAGCGGCAGTGAACAAGGAAATGCAAAAGAACATTGAATAAAAACTTGTTAATTTTAACGGTTACCCATAGTTTTCCAATACCCACTTTTAGCATTCATCATTAAAATCATAACCACTCATACTTTTGCAATGTTCAAAATAATAAAAGTGCCTTGGAAAGTTGGGATATGAAGTAGATGTTTGCAGCTCTTGATCCGACTCAGCGATCAAAAGCGCTTTACGTGAACCTGCACGACACTACAAAGTGCCTTTTCCATTTTATTATTGTTGCTAAGACAATATTTCTTGCTATTAACATGGACTGTTAGCTGAATTCGAAACGAGCAACACTTTTTTATAATTCTTACTTGTATCTAATATTTTTGATTGCCCACCCTGGGTGGGGCAGGAAGGACTGTCAGACTTGTACTGACTTAAATTTACGGTATTGTACGGTATCCTTCAATAGCCTTTTACGTTCACGGTAAGTCGTTAGCCCCGCGACCAAAAACAAAAAAAAAACAACGAGCAACTCTTAAAATTCATTTTCCTAAGAACTAATATTTTCTTTTTCAGCGTTCGAATACGTCCAATAAGATTTCATCGACTGTCTTCTCTCCACAAACTCCCGAGTCCGCTGGGTACTCCAACTTTTTAAAGAGTCTCTAATGGTATTCTGAACGCATCCGAAAATTCGCTCGCGTATGCCAGTGCGAATTTCCATAAACAAAATACACATTTATTTTTTATTACCACTGGCGGCATTCGAAAACCGAATTATTCAGCCTATTTTCTTTAGGCCTGTGTTACATTGTGTGACAGCGCGTTTGTATATGACACGAATATTATATTATTTCACGTCAAGACTCGGGATATGGGGATGAAATGGTTTGGGAAAAGACATGTGGTTTATGATAATGTTTTGTGTCATATTGTACATTATTTTGCTCCCTAAATAATACCTCTCATCTAAGCCTGTGTCGGGTTTTTGTTATACAATATTGTGTACCAAACCCTTGTTCATGAAGAAAATTTTGTTTATGTTAAATGTTTTATTGGAGGTACTTGGAGTAAAATGTATTTTTATTCCCACAAAAAATGATGTGTTCAAACCCTTATAACGTTACCTACTTTTGCCTCAAATTGAATTCCGATCGTCGCGCTGATTGGGTGAAATTGGGCGTTCCAAATCTGAAATTATGCAGATTCAAAATTATATTTCATTGACGTAATTTTAAATTATTCTTATGTGTTATTTAATCAGCATTTGTATATTATTTTAGTTCTAGTTCAATGAGTGAATGATTTTGTTTTATTATTTCGACTCATTTATCAATAAAAACCTTCACGGTCAATAAAGCAAATCAACTTTTTCTAAACGTACAATTGTCTCTGCCAAATGATCATAACAAATCAATTTAATGATTTTAATTACTATTTCGTAAAAAAACTTCATCGGGTGATTTATTTTCTAGGTCTTTCAGTAGCGGTAGTGAATCGGGCTATATGTCAAACAGTCCTTTGCGATCACCGGGTGTTTATTGCAATGGCTCCGGAAAATGTCCATTCAATAAAAGAAAGAAGATTATGAGTTTCGGTTAGAGTTCATTGGTTTTGATTAAGAAAAATGAGGTTTAATTCCATTTAGTGTCTATGGAACACATGTGTATTATTCAAATTGTTCTTTTTTTTTGTTGTGTCATTACTGGAAATGTAAATTCATTTTCAAAAATGGAACATCGGTCTATGGGCGCAGTATATTCTTTTCACATTTATTTTACCTCTGACCTATCTCAAAATTATTGACCTTTTCTGGCGTTGCATGGTCGCTGTTGGCTTGAAGCTGTCACTGGTAATAAAATGTGAAAGGACTGTTTTGGTGCCTTTATAATAACTCTTTTTCTTTTAATTTAATCAATTTCTTGTTTTTCTTTGTTTTAAATTCGTAATTTTATTCTGAAAATAAAGAGCAATTCGACCGAAAGCATTGGTATAAAATGGAAATGTTACTATTATACTAAGTGCATTCTTCTAACAAGATAGCTTTTTGCAGTTTAATTTTATTTAAGCATGTTAAATAGAACTTTAAAGGATAATTTGCATGTTTATTTTTACTAATATAATAACTTTGCTGTTGATTGGAATTTTATTGCAAGCTCAGTATTTCGAATCTGCTGACATAATATTGTTTATGTACTACTTAAACGAGCAGTGGTGGCGCAGTGGTATCGGTCCCGACTTACGAGTTGTAGGTCGTGGGTTCGAACCCAGCTTGGCGCATTACTTTGTGTAATTTATTTCATCACCACTGCTCTCAAAACGGTGAAGGAAAACACCGTGAGGAAACCAGCATGTCCTAGAACCATCAATTTCGAAGACATGTGACATCTGCCAAACCGCACTGGGTCCACGTGGTGAATTATGGCCACCTCCCTCTCACAAGAGAGGAGGCCTGTCTCCCAGCAGTGGGAACGTTTTTACGTGGATGAATCATCAAATGAGTTCTCCCACTCAGGGTAGGACGGAAGCGACTGTCACGACTTGTACTGACTAAAATCCACGGTATCCTTCAATAGCTTTCTACGTTCCGAGGCCACGGTTATTCGATAGATCCCCGCAGACTTCGGCCCTCTAAAGGGGTCCCCCGTCATAATTGCTGACTACTCTTGACTTTTTAGGGATTGACTTCACATGTTTTTAGACATCTGAGTAAAATTATTACTTCCCACTTTCAATAACATTATTAACATTTGTTTACAAAAGCCTGATATATCTTCTAAAGTCTCTATATGTATAAAGCGAAGTTACAGACCAAAGTTATAATAACGTCTTTTCACATTTGCTTCTTTTTATGTGTGTGTAAACGATAAACATAACCCGGTCAAAAAGTATGATCGATGAATCTTTTTTAACAAGACTTGATTTCAATGCCTATTTAAAAAAACAGATTTCGGATAATAATATTTACTTTTTAATATTATATTCACGATCCAATGCCAAAGTGGACCACTGGTTATTGGTTTTGCCAAGCTCGTCCCACCATCTTCTACAGGGTTCTACAAAGTGGTTATTTTGGCCCGGTATTGTGAAAACTGGAAGTCACATGCCTTTGCCCAGCAGTGGCAAGATGTAGGCTAGCAGTGTAAACATTTTTTTATTATATTGCAAGGCATGTGATCTTTACACCAAGTTTAAATGAAACACCAATTACCAAGCTTCAAAATTTTTATTTATTATTGCCGTTTATCAAAAAGAGCCAAACTTAACGGTGAATGGGCAGTATGCCCTTGTTCTGCTGGTAGCCTCCGGTTGCCTCCTGATGTCCATGCACTGAGTGAGCTCCGAGGTTGTTGAACTTCTCCAGAACTTCGGCACCACCCTTGTAGCCTTTCTGTAGGTACTCGCCCTGAGAACAGAGGAGGATAGTTAGCGTGGTAAAATTTAGCGAGAGAAAGAAGATAAAAGAGTTGAGAAGAGAGTTGAGATCCTGACGTCATAATAAATATTAAGCCTGATTTTCTTCGGAGGTCTAGGCGGTTGTCATTTCAAAAATGATTCCTTAATGATTCCCGGCCAGACCAGGAGGGACAGCCAGACTCGCACTGAGTAAAATCCTCGGTGTCCTTCAATAGCCCTTAACGTTCCAGGGTCACGGTTATCTAATGAGATAGTCCCACGACGGCCTTGGCAAGGCGGTTGTCACTTCAGAATGTGTTCCTCATGATGGCAAAATTCCAGACTACTAATTCATTTCTCAAATCTAATCGGAAAACCGAATTAATACTTTATTGACTGGGGAGTTAAACCCAAGACAATAACCCAACAAAATAAGAAGTCATATATCATGATAGAGACATGTTTAAAGTTGGTTTAGTCTGTAAGGTTATTGGTATAAAACACAAAACTAAGGGAAAAATAGAAAAATCTTATCACAAAAACAAAGGGCGATAAAACATAATAATTACTAAAGTGATTATCGAAAAGAAAAGCGTGGAAGTTTTTATTTTTCCAGGACGAACCATTTTCCTAATCCTAAGTGAGGTTCGCGAAACAATTTAGCACAATTTTATTTCTACCATTTTGCAGAAGGGCCCTAAAAAGTAGCTGAAACATCTGGTGGTTTTATTCAATGGCTTTTACCCGCAGACATTTCTGTTTTAACGAGCTCAGAGGCAACTGTTTTCAATTTAAACAATGTATAAAACTAAAGTAACATTTTATGGGCCCGTAAAAGTTGGCACTTGTTCTATAATAATAAACTAGGTGTTGCCAGCGGCTCCACTCGCGTGTCACCCGAAAGTTATGTTACGGAAACATAATATCGAGATAAAAGGCTTCCTATGTATTAATCAAGATTATAAACTAGCAGCGTGTGAAATTTTACCCACTCTCTTACAATTAATTTATGCGTGGAAGAGGAACAAACATTCATCCCTCCGTCCGCATAAATTTTCTCATAGAAGAAAGAATAAAATAAGAAGTGTGTTTAATTTTATATTCGGAGTTTATGAACATCGTTCAACTGATACTTAAGGTTACTTGAGCTTGGAATTTGTTAAGTAGTTTTGAAGATACCGCTGTCACTTAGGTATTCTACATTAACTTTACAAGGACTAGACGCTGAAAATGTTTAAAAAATTGGAACAGTTTCTCTGAAAATCGAGGACCGTCGCGATAGTACTATTGTCTGAGGTTGTAGTCCTAACTACAGTTAGGAATTCACTATGCCATTGACAACGATGCTATCTCGTCTCTGATTCGACGTCGAGCTCATCGTAGCCCACAGCTCAGAAACTGTGTTTTATAGAATAGCAAAGCAGTTCTAAATATACCGACCCATAAATAATGAAGCTGATAAGTCCGAAATACAGGTGGGACACGTTATACGAAAACTTTGTTACGAACACCTTATCGGGTGTCCCTAATGGAAGCATCCATTTATGTAGCTTGAGATATTAGTAATTTAGTTAGGGAGTTACCTAAGTCCGGTAATTTAGTTAGTTAGGTACCTATTGTCTGATATAATTAACAGTTTATACGTATATTTAGATTACGTAAATCAAGCCACACTATTATTAAAGCAGATACTGGTAAATCAGCGATATCTGCTTTTAAATTTATGATAAACGCGTAAAAATCTGGGTAGTTTTTTTTTTATAAAAAGTTATCACTTACCTTGTTTGCTTTCGAGTCATCGATTTTCTGCTCCGACACGTGATGTCCCTCTTTGCCTTGCGCATTAGCATCCAGAATCTTCTCCTCATGAGCGCCCTTGAATCCTTGTTGAGCAGCCTCTCCAAATGAACCAGCATTATGGCCATTAATCTTGTGATCAGCTTCATCATGAGCCTCGTCATAGAAGCTCTCTGATTTCTCTTCCTCATTCTTACTACTAGAACTCTTGAATCCTTTGCTCACATGACCTTTCTTATGGCTCTTTGCTTTTTTCACTTGTTCTTCGTTAGCACCTTCAAAATTATTGCAAAAGTTAGAAATAGCTACAAAAACCTCATCTAAGTAAATATTAATAGGTTTCTATTTACTGTTAGTTTACTAAATATTAATTTATTATTCCGTTTTTTGTTGTGTTTTGCCGAATTGGACGACAAAAACTGGTTGATTGACAAGTGAGCGTGAAATTGTAACGAAATAATGAGTTCTTTGGAAAAAAGCGCTCTATGCGTGCGGCGTTGGTTTGTTTGGGAGAAAATTTAGAAGAGTACTTACCGTGTTTGTCCACTTTTTGGTTGCCTTCGTAGAATTTCTCATCACCGGCTGCTTTTTTCTTAGCTTCTTCGTCTTTGTAGAAACTTGAATCGCCCTTTTCGGCTCTAGCAGCAGCTGCGCCATGTTGGTAGCCTTCCTGACCATGTTTACTTTCCTCTTCAGCCTTCTTCTCGAATTTCTCTAGATTTTCCCCTGCACCTTTTTTCTGAGCGGCATCATAAGCGTTCTTGTCAACGTATCCGCCGCCAACTTGTTGTCCAATAAGCGGGTGGTACAGTAAGCCATTTCCAAGACCAATACCACCAACTCCTAGTCCTCCGATTCCGGGGTGGATGAGTCCGACTCCGTTACCGAATCCGACGCCGCCAACGCCTCCCACGCCCACACCGCCGACGCCACCAACACCCACACCAGCACCTCCGACGCCCAACTGGCCAACACCACCAACTCCTCCGAGACCAATTCCCAATCCTTGGCCGATGCCTCCCAAGCCGATGCCGCCGTAGCCCAGACCTTGGCCGATGCCCTGGCCCAGGCCCAATCCACCAACACCAATACCACCCACTCCACCAACACCAGAAACAGTATTCAGAACAGTAGACGCGGCTCCTTCTATTTGCTCGGGATAATCCTCACTTTCTTCCACTTCGTAACTATTAGATAGAGGCAATCCAGTTTTCGGGTCAGCACCGAGAGCGTCTAATCGCGCTTTCACATAATCGTAAGGAGTCTTCTCATCAGCTAGCTCTACCTTGTTGAACTGAGCTGCAGACAGCGCCACCAGAGCGAGGGTGAAAACTTGTGTCAACATCATTGTCGATGTGATCGTTACCGACGTTTAGAGACTGATGTCATTTCAGTATTGCACTGTTATTTATACTAAGGTTAAATTCGGTGGAACGGAATAGTTTTTGTATAAGCCGTGTGATAGTTTTCACAGGTCGTCTGGGGGCCCGTGTCCGGTCGTTTCCTTCCTGTGGTATTGTTTCGACTAGTCCTAATTAGAACGACACGGCTAAAATAAAACAATGTGGTGTGGTCGAAGACCTTGCTTTCCAGTTCATTGGTGGCGTCAGTGGGGCGTTGGTTTGCGCAACCACCGGAGCGCTATGGGCAATGCGTTTTCTAGACAAATTCTTGTAAATTCTCCAGTGTTATCTCATTAGAGGTAACGTTTAATAATAAACTTGTGACTCTGTATCACCGCTGTAAAATTTCAGTCTATAATCCGGCGATCATTTTTAATCTGTCAGTTGCAAAGTCTCGTCGGCCGATTAATCTGTTCGAAGCATAAAGTGAAAAGGTTAATTAAAAGTAAAAAATGGCAACATTTAATAAACAGGTGATTAATTTCCTCTCTGCATTATTAAGCATAATGGCCTTGGTTCAGATCTGACGATTTCACGTCATTGTTTTCTTATGCTCAAAATATATGTCGAGGGCTCAGGCAAAGGTTAGCTGAGTATTATATTGGGTGACTATTGAGGTATTGACTTGCCAAAGTTGGCCTAAATACGTCACGGTAATACCCACAAGGTGTCGGATATAATTCATCAACGAAATATTAGTTTTCTGTTGTTTTATAACTAGTACTTTGACTCTAGAATACCAAACTTGCGATAGCCAAACGTAACTTGGACATCGAGATTTCAATCGTCTTCGAATTTTCCTTATGAGATTTCTTTTTCATTCCACTCCAGTGATCTCGTTTGAATAATATATCAAACGATTTTATAATAAGAGATGGAAGGAAAATGTCACCTGCTATAAATACAGGCTCTGCGAATATTACCATTTTAAATATTCAGTGGTTCACGGAGTCGAAGAAAGATTACTTACTTACTTGAATAAATCATCAGATGAAAAAATTTCGCTGGTTTAAAATGACAAAGTATGAAAAATTATGATCAAATATGCTAGATACCAGTAAACTTATTTGGAATATTCAAATGCTTCATTGATTGCAAAAGCTACAGCTGAGCATGCATTCATGGGTTAGATTCTCAGATCTGGAAAAACTGTTTGCTCGCTTCTATTGGTCGTGTGATGCTATTTAGCCTATAGTGTTCCTTGATAAATATACTATCCTATACAAAAAGAGTTTCTCAACTTGAACTTGTAAGTTTTTTCAATTTTAAAGTCCTAGTCTATATCAGAATTAGAATACATAAGAATTAGGGATAAAAGTTGTGATTTATTTCATGACATATCATCATGGGTTGATTGTTTTTCCTTTATTCCATTACAACACAAAATTGTAAATAAAGTTGATTCTTTTCTGTTATCAATACGTAAAATTATCTAGGTATACTTATTTTACGCTTCATTACAGTGAAACAGAAACATAAACAAAATACAATGTGGAGAATTGAAGATACATAATATCGACTTATTATTTTATCTTGCTAAAGTTGAGGTCAATTATTTACTCACTCGAATTATTTTAAAGTTTTCCTGTTATTTTTGTGTGTTGTTTAAGTAAATTTTAATCTAAGAGGAAATATAAACCAATATTTATTATCCGATCACGTTTCTTTTAATATTTACCCAGAGGTCATGGGGTTAGTATGACAGGGTTAAGTTTTTTAGGTTCGAAATGACTACACCGTTTTTAATGAAACTCATAAGCAGTATATAGATTTAAAAAAGTTGGTAGAAACATTGAGCTATTATTACTACGTATAGAGACGACACCACGTATCACTACTATGTCCCATACAGGACGAGTGCGCGCGCACAAGTTCATTCAATTGTTTGACAGCTCTGTGGCGTGCTCTAGGCGCGCGCACTCATCCTGGATGGGACACAGTGGTGATGCGTGGTGTCGATGTCGTCTCTATACGTAGTAGTAATAGCTCAATGGGTAGAAAACCAACTGGCTTACCACATGACAGATAAAATCTGTTGAATACGTGTCTAAAAAAAGTCAACGTCGAAACGACAATTCATCTTGACATTTCGTTTTGCAGTTACCTACACATTTTTCGGACAAGCGTCCAATAGCTGTTTATCTTTTTGTAGTAAGGTGGTAAGAGTTTATTATCTTCTTAGTCACTTAGGCGTCAAAGTACTCCTCCGCATCGCTGTCATCCGGAAACGTGCCCAGAAGACTGGCAGCATTGCCACGTTGGATGGCAATGCTTATTCTTTGACCAAAAAAGGAACCAGCCCTCTGGTCACGTGAACTGTCGATCAGTCGGCGAGAAATTTCCTTAAAAAGGAGACGCGCACTCGCCCACCCCATGACCCGAGCGTTTCGACCCCAAACGGCTCAAAACTGTAGCAACCATTAAGGTTACAGTATTTGCGCCGTTTGAGGTTCTCAGCAGCCGCAGCAGCAGCGCCAGCACAGCCCGCCGTGCTTGCAACGTGAGATGGCGCAAGGGTATCGACACAAGTAGCGTCCCATACCAGAGGCCTACCCACCTTCCAAGGCACCAACGTCATACCGTCTGGTCTTTTCCCATCGTCACGTACCAAGCCATTTGATTCTAAAACCGCTGGTACGCCGGCGGAGGCAAAAGCTCGACGAATAATGTCGTTGATGCTAGCGTGACGAGGAGTTATTCCATTCTGATCCCCAAAAACTGATCCCCTAGAAGTAAAAATATATGAAAGGGGATCGGTTTGGGGATCAGAGTGGAATAAGTCGTGACGAGCTATGCGACCTGCGCTTCTATGTTCTTCTTATGTTTTTTGTTTTTGTTAAAATAGGTTTTTTTTAATTTATTTTTATTTTAGTGTAAGTTTAGTTGTAAATGTATAGTTTTATTTATTTTTGATTTCTAGCTTTAGTTTGTATATATTAGCTAATAAACTTTTAATCTTATAAATACCTATTAAGTTTATAAAGGTCACAAAGCTCCTATATTATTCTTCTTTGTCTTGATTAAATGTTCCCGAGCCTTTATTTTCGAACTGTAACGGGCGAAACGCAAGCAACAGAGACTAGACTAGACTCAATTATTATTACTCAATAAATTACAATAACAAAATTACAAAAACAAAAGTAGTGCGCGTCGCCATTTTGTATTCCAGAGACAGATTTAGCAGAATTGATGAATATGTAAATTGAAATCAGCAAAATAACGCTGAATAATGTAGGAATGTAAATCAAAACCTCGCCGATCTGTAAATTATACAAAAACAAAATATGGACTGGATGTAATAAATACATTATTTACACCTGCCTACATAAAATATTACTTATGTGATCGAATAGGTATGAAAACCCATTTTATATGACTACTAACGAACATGGTTTTTTTATTTACTCATATCTGCGTTAGAATATTTGATGAAATGGTATCTTTTTCGTCTGAAAAATAAATGTCATGTAATATTCTAATAAGTACGATTGGAAGACATGAGGTATAAATAATATGTACTTAGAAAAGGGCTAGACAGATAAAGAAGATCATGTTTTTCTTCCATAATTGACTTTAAGATCTAGGAAAGGAGCAGATACTGTTTTAAAAGAACACCGTGGCTCTGGAACGCAATGGGGAACGTATAGTTGGTCCCCTCACCCTTTTAGTCATTAAGAGTCTGACAATCCTTTCCACTTAACCTAGGGCCGGAGGACTCATTTAATAATTTAACCGACCCCAAAAAAGGGCCATTTGCTTCACGACTACCATCCTATCGGAGCCCACTAAACATTTTCTTATTGTTTTCTGTCAGTGCACAATATACATAAAACAATATTTTTAAGACCTTATCTTAAAGTACACACGGATATAAATTTAATCCAGATACATTTTGAGTCTCCAAATATTTAGTCAGAGTCAGCCCGTCAAACCATTCGCGATCTGACCCATCAAACCATAAACGCTACTGTGACCTCACAAAAGCTGGCCCAACGTGAACCATTGTGGAAATGGACGATATCAATATTTTCACAGAAAACGTATGAGACTTTACAAAGATTTATTCCTCAACATATTTCAGCCTCGGATTCATCTTGTATGTAAGTATGCTGACACATTTTTCTCTATTATTCAGACTCCTTGGTATCCATGTGGATGGAGAAATATTATCACAGGTTCCTTTATCGCAGTCTTTGCGTTATGGTTTAGTGATTCAGTTCTTTATTTGATTTATTTTTTTGATGAAAAGTAATGAGATTTTTAATATTTCCGGTCATTTTTAAGGGTGTATTAGAGGTAAGTCGAAGCTCAATCAGTAAAATAATAGGTATACCTAAATGCCAAATTGTGTATTTTAGTATGTTTATTGCATCTGTATACAACTAGATTGTTACAGTACAAGAATATGTCCCAAAATTGGAAGCAGTGCCTGGAAAATAAACAATTGATGAACTATCAGTCAATTGCCCAAGTTTTTTCATCATCAGTCTAAAAATGTTCTCAACGCTGGGACATAGCCTCCACTCTGTGAAAGGGAAGGGACTGTAATCGCGGGTCGGTAAATGTCTTCGAATTTTATGTTCTAGGACATGCCGGTTTCCTCACAATGTGTTCCTTCACCGTTTTGAGAGCAGTGGCGATGAAGTAAATGACACAAAGTGGCCTGGCTGGATTTGAACTCACGACCCACAACTACGACGTAAGTCGACGCTGATACCACAGGACCACTACTGCTTGCAGTTCTCTGCTGGAGATTAGAATGACTCTTCTTTACGTTTTAACAGAAATACGAATAAATACTTATTTGTGTCGATACGACAAAGGTGTTATTTTCTAGATCTCAGTTCATCTTTTATGTAGATGAAAGTAATCTTGTAGCTTTAGGTAAACATGTACTAAGACATACATTAGACCCATCTCTTGTATCTACATGATTGCTATTTATAAATGGAAGGCGCTTCAAAGAAGGAAGCTTATTGCTTTTGCTAAGAAATTGGACGCCATTTTTAGAAGATGAGCTAATATACCTTGGTACCTTTTTAGGTTGGTAAAATCATCAAAAGAGGCCTCTAAAGCAGTATTGTCAGACTATTACTGAATACAAGTCCATCCAGATATTCAATTACCTTTCGCGTTCCTTGACCACAGTTTGCTGACTTTCCCGCAAAGTTACTACCTAACCTTATGCAATTCAATAGCAATCACACAGTTTCATGCAACACTATAATATTAAATCGCATTTCAAAATAATGCAAGACGAAATAGAACACACAATAAAAATTAAATTATTTACACAAAAACACAACATAATGTTTTCTTAACACTCCTTAGCCATTAATTAAGTTAAATAACAAGGTTAAACAAAACTTCGTATAAACTTATTCGAGCGCCTGGTTAAAGTAATATAGCAGAAAGTTTTAAATTCAGGTGTACGCGCCGTATTACGGCAGGCGTTGATAAAGTTACCTCTTGTTAAAAACGATTAAGGGAGTTTGTGTTAAGGACTGTTAGGTACGCTCTAGTATTTTTTTAAATATTTCGTAATCTTACTAATATTAAGCCTGCCTGACGGGGTCCCCTCTCAGAGGCCCAAAGCCTGCCGGGGTCGCGGGACTTATTTCTATTACCGTGACCCCGGAACATAAAGGGCTTTGAAGGACACCGTGGATTTTAGTGAGTACAAGTCTGACAGTCCCTACCGCTCTGTCCGGGTTGGGAGGACTCATTTGATGATTTTACCACGATAAAAAAAAAAGCTTACTAATATTATATTTGAAAAAGTTTGGATATTTAGACGGGTAGATGGATGCTATGAATGTTTGTTATTCAACCACGTAGGAAATGGTGAACAGATTACGATGGAATTTTGCTCAGAGAAATGTCAAAATCTGGAATAATACACAGGATAACGTTTATCTTGATATTCCTTTTACCTTCATATAATTTTCTAGTAACAGGCAGACTATGCCACTAGCAACATTTATAATTTAAAAATATTTATCGTCAGTTGTTTGTTCCTGTCTCGTGGTCTCGCCCTCGTCATTATAAATCAAGATAATGATGTTAACAAACTCAATGTCAATTCAACCCTCAAAAGAAATGTTTTCAAGTCTTCCCGGGTCCACGCGCGTCTCAAAGAGTATCAGCATTGTGACGGGGGTCTCTAGAGAGCCAAAGCCTGCCGGGGTCGCGGGACTTAACGAATTTCCGTGACCTCGGAACGGCTATTGAAGAACACCACGGATTTTAGTCAGTACCTACGAGTCTGAGAGTCCCTCCCGCCCTGCCCTGGGTTTAGGACTCATTTTATGATTTTACCACGTAAAAAAAAGTTACGCTTCTTGGTTTTTAAACATGACACAATCCATTCCTACAGACTCTTAACGAATGTGGGACGGGGATCGATTTTTGGGTAGGGCGAAGTATGTATGGAGATAGTAATGTACTATAGGTGTATCTTTACCAATACTGCGAGCACAGGTGTGAAGCTGTGTGTTATTATGCGGCGTGACAATGTATATGTTTGCGCTGTTACTCGTTCGATTACACAGGATTAATTGCTACACAGTTAGTTACACAGGATTAATTGCTAGCGTGGGGCATTTTAGATGTAGTGCCCGCCTTTCAGATCTTCTCAACCCAAAAACCACTCAGTCGCGGGACTGTCGAAAGTGAAAAGTGAAGGATCACCGAGAATTTTAACCAGTACAAGTCTGACAGTCCCTCCCGTTGCCCTGGGTGGGAGGACTCGTTTGATAATTTTACCGTTATAAAAAAAACAACTATTCGGTATTATGGCCCCATTTGTTAAGATTAGTTTTCAGATTTTTGGGACAACTGTCAAATATCCACAAACGATAAAAATCTGACGCATGTATAGGAACATCGGAATGTTCATCCAAAATAGACTATGTGGCAATTATATTTTAGCCACAAGCTCCTCTGTATTTATATACTTAGAATACTATCGCTAGAAGGTGCCCAAGAGTTCTTATGTATTCAAAAACTGGAACTAAGTAACCAACGACCCTACTTACAAAGTTATCTACTTATTAACATTCGCCTTTGAACCCTCCGGAAACACACGCCTCAAAGTACCGAACTCGGTTTGTAAACTCTCTTATGTGGTTCGTTTCTACATAACGAATGTTGTTTCAGTAGCTATCCAAATAATGTTAAAGAATTATATGGATAGGGTTGCAGTCGCTCCATGTAAAATACTGATATTCAGCTGTATCTGGTTCGACTGGAAGCCGATCCTAATATAGTTGGGAAAAGGCAGGGCTGATGATGATGGTTCGAATTCAAATTATTATTGTACTAGGTTTCCCCGTGGTTTAACCCCCGCTGTTCGGCTCCTGTCTGTTGTGTCTGCCTATAATCTTCCTCAATAAATATATCTACTATCCAATACGGAAAAGATTTTAATTCCAATCCGTACCTAGTTCCTGATTAGTATATGTAGCGCCAGTTAGAATTTATCAGGATAAAAAGGAGTCCTAGTTAGTAATACTTGTTTTTAACTGAACTTACGTATGCCAAATTTATTCAGAACCAAACAGCAGTTTTGCATGAAAGATCAACAAACATTCACCTTTACAAACATTCAGCTTACAAAGGAAAAGAGTTCCTTTTTTTGATTTAGTAAGTATCTGACAGTCTCTCTCGCTCCACCCAGAGTGGAACGATTTATTTTATGATTTTAGCACCCAATAAAGACGTCGTACAAAAGGAAGTAAATCTTTAATGTTAATTGTAAGTGAAACAATATTAAATATTATTCAATCGTCAATCACGAGTACGAGTATACACTTTCTTTCTCCCAATTGTAGTGAGTATCGATAAATAATCGACAACTTTCTCTATTTTTAAGTGTCAAATGGATATTATGGAATTGAAAGACATAAATCATGTAATAATAGATGTGATAACTGGACAAATCGATCATTGATCAAAGGCAACTTTTTGTAGAGTCGCGGGAATGTCTCGAGAAGTCTCGGAACGCAAGGGAAATTGTAGGAACAATATAGTTTTTAGTCAGTCAAGTTTGACAGTCCCATCCGCCCCACCGAGCAGTATTGCAACCGAAAAAAAATGGTTTTCATGTTTTTTATTTGTGACCCATATGTTATATTTGTGTCCTACCCCTCCACTATTATTTTCTGATTGATTTCGTCGCAGGATCCAAGACTGGTAAATTCATTCTTCGGGACACGTCGAGCTTCATTGTCTCGGCGCTTTTCTGGTGGTTGCCACTGTTGATTCTGGCTCTCAGGAGTTGCCCACCACACTATTCCCAAACCACTGTTTGGGAATAGTGTGTTTGTCCCATAAAAAAATACCCGTGCTTAGCTTATCCTATTTGCCCGTTCGGTAAATAAATTATACCTTGGCAATGCCAGACTGGGAAAAAAAATATCCTATGTGTTATTTCAGGTTATAAACTATCAATTATAAAATGTAAGCAAAATACAGAGTCGTGGAACATTGGAATAAACTAAACTTACTCGTACTTTATTACACCCACATTTAATTTGAAATTCGTATGTACGTTTGGGGCGTAAATTAAACTTTTACAGCCAAAGTGAATAACTTTTGTTAATGAGTTAGTTGGATTATAAAATAATCAACGTTCCAAACAGGTAATTTAATCAACATTGTTAGTTTATTGCTTATTGTTTAGTTTAATGTCAGGTTAGTGGTTCAAACATAGTAATTAGAAAGGTCAGGCTGTCTAGTGCATATCGACGGATAAAAGGTAATCAATACCTAATATTATAAAGCTGAAGAGTTTGTTTGTTTGAATGCGCTAATTTCAGGAACTACTGTTTGAAATTCAAAATTTATTATTGCGTTAGATACATATGGTTTACATACTAGCACATAAGTTAAAATTTACGTTCCAATGACTACATTTTTATGTTTTGTTGTTGGTAAACCTTTTATATAAATAAATAAATAGATAGTTCATCTATCGAGGAAGACTATAGGCTATATAAAATTACGCTACGTCCAATAGGAGCGGAGCAGCGGGGGTGACACCATGGAGTACTCCAATTTAGCTTTATATATTTTACCGGGATTGTCCAATCCAAATTAACGAGAGCGAAACCGCAGGGAAGAGCTAGTGGCATTATAAATGAGATATTATTATGTTATTCCAATACTCGCTCTTTCTTCCGATATTATCAACATATTTACCAGAGAGATCTTCATGATCTATATAAGGATTTTACCTATTTAGATTGTCTATTACAACTGTCAAGATCTCTCAGTAACAGGAAAATAAGCCGATCATACGAGAAGCAATTTCTCACTCAATTAGATACGTATATTGAGTTGTTTCTTGTAGGTTTATTTAGATAATTTGATGTACATAACGAATATATGTTCAATTTGTATTATATTTCTTAGCTGATTTGCTCATTTCGCTTCTGATTTGCTATGTGTTTTTTGAAGTGTGGACGGCGAGTAATGGGCGACTCAATGTCCGATCATGGATCATGCCCGGGTCGGCACTGTCAGCACAATGACGGGGCCCCCTTAGAGGGCCAAAGCCTGCCGGGTTCGCGAGACTAATGCATAACTGTGGCCTAAGAATGTAAAGGGCTATTGAAGACACTGTGGATTTTAGTCAGGTCAATCTGACAGTCCCCACTGTCCTGCCCCGGGGTGGGAGAACTCATATTATGATTTTATCACGGAAAAAAGACTAGACAGTGACGCTCAACAAATGCCAACTTTTCCCAAAACTCGACCCATATTCATAGCCCGGTAACAATCAATTTACCTCCAACTTCATCACATTAAAAATAGTGAAACGTCAACTTCCTTTCAAGAACACATCTCAGATTCACTCACGATAGACTCACATACCTCCACAATCACGTGAAACCATTTTTTTTTCTTTTATTTACTAGATTACGGGAAAACAGAATCGTGGCTGAGCAGTAAAAATATCTTGAAATTATGAGCGTGCAATTCTGTTGGCTAGAGAATTCAGTGCCTTGGCGAAAATGTGGGGAAGGAGGGAAAGTGAGACGGGACTATGAATATTGTATGAGAGCCTGGATAATCTAGACTTGTGGTTTAGTACTGGCTGAAGTACAAACGCCAAAATGAACCCGCTTCAATCTGTCAAATTTTCCCTTGAACCTTGAACTTTCTGCTTTTGTGATAAAGTTGAAAATGTATTAAAAAAAACAGATTTTTATAGGTTAATGTGTACCTACATATTTTTGTTTAAGTTTATGATTGCCTGTCTTGTGCCTCCTTTATCGAAAATACGCGGACGGTTACTATCTTCAATATTGTTTTTAACAGACTACAATATTTTCATTTTATATATTCTTTAAATGATTGAAAACTCTTTACCGTAGTGTAAAAATATTTATCTGACTACTATAAGTCTACCAGACCCAGAAGTTACTTCTATTAGACAGTATTTTATTTGTACAGAAGCCAGCAGGTCAACCTACCCGATCTGTTAAAATTAGTAATCGGACATTAACCTTTCACTACAATAGTGAGTGATAAGGTTGAAAATCTATTAAAGAAACTTATTGCTGACGTCAGTACGTATTAGAGAAATATCAACAAAAAAACTGAAAGCGATCTAGCGCACCTAAATTGGCGAAATTCACTCTTAAACGTAGATATCCTATACAAATTTCTTTACTATATTTGGTTAATCGTTATTTTAGCCAATTTTAAAACCCAAATCTGGAAATGTTTCTTTCTACAATGAAATTATGGACGATTAGACTCTACTTTTACTAGATGAGTCGACACAAAAATGTGATTATTTACCTTAGTTATGCGCGTCTTTTTAATTCTCGATGGCAATCATCTTAATAGCGCACATCTTATACTTTTTCGGATTATTCAGCTTTCTCCGTAAAAGTTCAGCCATTCATACTTTAATTACCAATCTGACTTTCGTATTTATTATTTTACTATACATGACTCAGTGGTTACCAACCTTTTACCCAAGTTTCTGCTATAGTATCACGGTGCCCTTGTCTGATTATTTTTAAAACAAAATAAAAGTTTGTCCTACACTAGGTTTTTTCCTATTTCGTGGATACATTGTTATACGTGCTATACGTGGATTACAAATACTACGCAAAGAGCTTGATATTATTTCGTATTATTGGCGCTACGACACTTTTTTTTATCGTGCTAAAATCATTAAATGATTCCTCCCATACAGGGCAGGGCGGCCGGGACTGTCAGACTTGTACTAACTACAATCCACGGTGTCCTTCATAAGCCCTTTACGTTCCAGGGTCATGATAATGAGATAAGTCCCGCGACCAGGTGCTTTGAAGCTAGCACGAGATTGCACCTATCTATGACGTAAAGTAAATGCGAACTTTGCATCAAACCGTGATGTATAAATTATAGAGTTTATTTTTTCATTTTCAATACAATTGGCGTTGTTCTTGCTTCAAGTACGAAGTACGGTCAAATACGGTGGTTATTCTTTTTCCCTGTACACTTTTTAAATCTAGAGCGTCTGCGCCTCTTGGGCCAAACTACGCCCCTCAAGTGCCCAAAAGGTTGGGAATCCCTGTCCTAACTTGTCCTAGTAATCATTATTATGGCCAATCTAGGAGAGTTATAAACCTAAGTTCGATACAAAGTCGCGATTGATTAATTTGTAATAGGTATTTCAATAATGTCGTGTTATTACAAACTTTATTGAGTGAAAGATCTCTTAGTAAATTATTTTATAATATTCATCTATTTCAAGTGTTTTATGGGATCTAATACATGTTAATGAACTTTGTTTGGGCTAACCCTAAGTTATTCTTAATATCTCGAAGCGGTCAAAATTGCTTGTCAAGTTAATTTGTCCAAGCTTGACGCTTGCCAAGCTATTTTGATCATCTAGGCACTCCTTTATAAAGCTCAAAGCTGAACCCATTTCTTTTAAATCGTACTTCAGGGACCTGAAAGTAAATCCAGGTAATTTTTTTTTTTTTTTTTATTTATTTAAACTTTATGCACAGTTACAAAAAACATGTACAAAGGCGGACTTAATGCCTTGGGCATTATCTACCAGTCTACCTTAGGGTGATGCAGAGACAAAGACAAAGTAGGTGCAACATACAAGACAATTACTTAATAATGAGATCAATATAAATTAGTACATATATACAATACATATATACATAGAATACATACATACATACATACATACACAATTTAGAGAAATGAAGGAGACTAACAACCAGTTAATTTAGAGATGAATCTGCCAGCTTCTCAGTAATGTACTCACGAGCTTTCAACTTGAAAGTGAACCGACTAGACACCGTCCTGATATTCCGAGGAAGCGCATTCCACAGGAAAACTGCCTGGACTGGGAAAGAAGATTTTAGAAAGCCAGAACGATAAGAGGGACATCGGAGAAGACGATTATTACAAGAACGAAGATTTTTGCTATGTGCAGAGCATAAATATTGGAAGTGAGTAGTGAGATAGGACGGAGAACTAGGTGTGTTTGTAATTTAAAGTCTATACCTACTATCCGTCTCCCTGAATAATCCAGTCTGACTTGATCTATAGCCGGGCTAAAACTTTAGGCCCCACAAAAGGGCTCCGGTCTTAAAGTCTACGAATAAGTTCTTAGCCAACAAAAGACCGACCTCTTTCAAAGTTCCCGAGAAATATATTTACGATTCCTAAGACCCTAGTTCAGTAGAAACACGCCTACATCAATTCCAGACAATACTAAAGTGGCTAAAGGGTCGATTTCTCTATTTATAGTCGGAATAAACCACAAATCCTGGGTTTTATTTGTAGAGGGAGGTCAAGGTCAATTTGGTAGCGAATAACGTGATATTGAAAAAGCTAAGTTTAGTATTTTCTTAGAACTTTGCTATTTTTTCAAATCAATAGAAATTAAATCTTATGTTATAAACATGTAGGTAAGTTTGTTAGGATGATGATAATGAATTTATGGTTACAACATACATGGATGTTTCTTACTTTTTCACGGATTTGGGTGTTTATTACGCAAATAGTTTTAACCTGGATTATTACGTCATAAGGATAATTTTGGTCCCGTTATGTTCCCGTAGGATAATTTTCGAGTTGTAGGTATCGGTGGTGATTCAATACTTAATTTTCTCTCTAGATTTTTTTATTATTGAATTTGCAAACGCATTACATTAATTTCCCTTGATGAATTTCCGACAAAACTATTTAATAATTACTATCAATTTGACCCAATCTCAACCATGTAAATCAAAAATAATTACAAATTACAGCAAAAAAGGCCACATTTCCCTCGTATTTTTAAAAGCCCGTTTCACCCAGATGTTAAATAGGCAGCCATATTGATTTCCAACTGGTTTCAGCGGGTCTAAAAGAGCCACTTAGCAATATTCCTAGTGATCCAAAAATCATAAAATGGCACAAGCAGAATTGCATGTCACTACAACATAGATTTATAGTTAAATAAAGTAGTTTAATTCCTTTACATAACAAAACAAATTATTTATGTGGTGTAAGAAAGAAATAGATAGTCCTACAATTTGTTTCTCGCTCTTTCTAGAGAGGTGTGAGGGCTCCGTCAAGTTGCTGACAGCTTTTTGAGGCGCGCGTGGAACAGGCATTGTCCAGATCGGACGACAAGTCACCCATTACTCGCTGTCCGCATGCTCAATGCAAATAAAGTTTTTTTTTAATTCATGAACAGAAATAGGAATATTGCTTGAAGTGCCCGCATAGACCCGCATCTTCGTATATGGGTATAATTGGAGTCTCCATAACATGGCATGTACGGGTATGGCCGACAACTGGCAGGCATCAATCATAGGACGTTGTCAGATGACACATTACTGCATTAAGTGATTACATGGAAATTGGGTCAATAAGGTAAATGCGTTGTTGATTAATGGAATTACATGAGGGTGAAGTATGGCAGAGTAAATGTATGGAGAAGGCATGAATGAACATAACAGAGAGGTCTTGTCTTTGTGTAAGTTGTTCGTGTATAAGTTGTAGTTCCGAAATGGTTTACAACGTCTTGACAAAGGTTCAATATTTAATTGTATTAGTAACTATCGGTCTAGTATGACCGCATGAATGACAAAACAACAAAATGCTTGATTGTCAACACCGAAAAAAGTTTCGATTTGACAGCAAAATCCCGATTAACATAATTTAAAACGACTTTGTGGAAACTTCAAAAAACCATGTACTTAGTAGTCCGAACAAAGTCTAAACGTTTGGTTTGGATAGGTGAGCCCGTTTTCTTGAGTTATCTATACATATAATAAAATAGTAGGAAAGTCAAAACTGTACATTGAATATTTTTTTAAAAGAATACTTGGGGTGTGATCTACAATCGATACCGAAGCCAAAAATATAGTTTTTAGAATTTTTGTCTGTATGTATGTCCGGGATAAACTCAAAAAGTACTGGATGGATTTGACTGATTCTTTTTTTGTTGTCTAGGTATTAAGTTTGGTCAAAACATAGGCTATAATTTATTTTGAAAACTTGAACAACTGGCGCAGAACCGCAACAGACCAGCTAAACTATAAGAGATACAAAAATGGTGCGATAGCAAAAATTGTTCCACGTGATGAGCATTTTCTGCTGAGAGAATTAGTTTGAAGATCTGGAACACCTGATGTGGAACTCCAAGAGCCCAGCTACACTATAACATATACAGGAATGACGTCTTAGCAAGAGTTGTTCAGCGCGATGAGCACTCTCTGTTGACGTATAAAAATTGAAGATCTAGAACACATAATGTGGAACTCCAAGAGCCCAGCTTCCCCGCGGTGGTGGACGCCCACGGCGTCGGACGTCACAAGACGATCTCCGGCCACCGTAGGCGCGGGCATGCGGGCGGCGAGTAAAGGGCAACTCACCGTCCGACCATGGACGGTGCGTCGTGTTCCACGCGCGCCTTAAAGAGCGTCAGCATAATGACGGGGCCCCCTCTCAGAGGGCTAAAGCCTGCCGGGGTCGCGGGACTTATACCATCACCGTTACCCCGGAACATAAAGGGCTATTGAAGGACACCGTGGATTTTAGTCAGTACAAGTCTGACAGTCCCTCCCGCCCTGCCAGGGGTAGGAGGACTCATTTGATGATTTACCACGAAAAAAAAGAGCCCAGCTACACTATAACATGATTTTTTTCAACTGGGCGTGGATGGCTATCTTCTGAGGAATATCGAAAAATGTTGAAGACTCCTTTCAACAATTCTAACTTAAGAAAATCGTATAATTGAAAAAAAACTGATCAATCTTCAAGGCGATGACTGTATTCGAAACTTAAGTTAACCTTTTCTTCTTTGAAATCATGCTTATTTTTGTTCAACTCAACGCCCAGTTGAAAAATTCAACCTGTATAGGAATGACGTCTTAGAAAGAACTGTTCAGCTTAATGAGCATTATCTATTGATGTATTAAAATATAAGATTTGGAACACCTGATGTGGAAATCAAAGCTATCACTAATTTCACGGACTGATTTTCGATGACGATTAATATATTTATACAATTTTTATTCTACTGGCCAAACTCCTATGAATTTTTTACCCGGGTTCTTGGAGTTGGGTAACAGACTTTTCAGATCTTCGATTTTGCCGACCCCATTGTCGCTGGCATAAGCAACAAGATCCGCGTACGAAGTCACGGGCAGAAGCTAGTAAATTATACAACGACAAGTGGCATTGATTTTTATATAGCTAAGATACATGTTTAAGCAGTTCAAAGTTGTAGGTTTGTAATCAGAAGCTTTGGTTTGTCTTAGGTTAATATAATATTTTTTTCCTCTAGCTTATTAATTAAAGAAGACGAATATAATAATTTATTAGTTTTTGTAGTCAATTAAAAGCAAGAAATGTGCCAACTACCTACTTGGTTATTCGACGAGCTGGCAAAATAGTCAACTAGTCGGCTGTCTGTCAATGTCGCAGTCGGCCCAATTTTGTTATGCATTTACCTGTGTTTTACGCAGAACTGAAATATAAATATAATAAGGTCTAAAAGAATACCTACACCCATTTAGTGACTAACTTGCTACAGAAACACAACAGATTGTGCATCTGTTTGATGTTGCGGTCAGCATAGGTACACAGGGAGAGCGTCCGACAGCATTTTTCTTTTTTTTTCTGTCGGACTTTCCACTTATATGCGGATGACTTTGCTCGGTCCACTGGACACTGGCCGGCGAGAAAGGCTTAAAATAAGCGGCGCCCTAGAAGGTTAGTAAATAGATCGCCCTAGAAAGTTTATGTACCTATAAATATTTGTAGGTGTTGATATTTAGGAAAATCTTTGTAGACGCAAAATAGTTGTATTATTTTCATAATTAATAAATAAATAAATATTCCACAACTATCACACAACGCCATCTAGTCCCAAGCTAAGCAGAGCTTGTGTTATGGGTACTAGACAACTGATAAACATACTTATATATTTCTAAATACATACATATTATAGATATATTACACCCAGACACAGAACAAATGATCATGCTCATAATTTAAATTTAATTTAAATTAAACTTATGTGAGATGAGAAAGGCACCGAGAAATTTCTACAAGGTGTAAAATGTTTATGAAAAACTATTTAAGGACATTTTCCGAACAATCGTAAGGTCAGTTCGATTTTAGACACTTTGATTTGACCAGGAGCAACAGTCGTTTGACCCCAAAACTCAATTTAAAGCTCTCATCGAGTTTAGAAGCAAAGATGAACCGATGATGACCGAACAAAAAAAACTGTGGCGTTGGATTGCGACAGAATGGCCAGGCCAGCAGGGATTGCTCGGCCGTCACTGCATCCCTGTGAAGCTGTTGCCCGAGATGGACTGCTTTAAATTAATTAACATACTTTCAGGTTGCCTATAACGGCTGTTACAGGTATTTGATTAACAACATTAAACAACTGTCAAAATAATTATAACTAACTCGAAACAACCCATCTCAAATGACTCAACCGCTAACTACAGTTTAATCGCGCAATATTAAACTAAAACTGCTAACCTAACCTTACTAACTCACAACATAGTATTCGCATAACTAGCGTCAGACCCCGTACCGCGTCACATTCCTCGTGAATACCGCATTCCATTATAATATCATCCCTAAATTATACACATGTTCTGTGACAAATGTAAAGGTAAAACACATTTTGTTCATTAATTTTTAACACGGAGTATGTAGCAAATGGAGTTACAAAACGCGTTTTATACTACAATGTATGTAGCTTGTATGTAGACATGATATATATGCAGTTTTTCGCAGTAAGACATAGATAATTGAACTATGGTAATGAATGGTATGGCAAACTGTTTCTGTCTGTGCACTGCTGAGCGAAGATTTCCTTTATAATTTCCAATGTTTAGCCCAGTCGGCCCTAAGTCGGCCCTAGTCGGTAGTCGTAACTACAAATTGTGACATCAGCATTTTTTTGGCATACCTCTTCTCTAATGGTCTATCTTTCATGATGCATCCAAAAAGATCCACTAAAATAATCCATCAAACTCATAACGATGAGTAACCTTTGAATAATTTTGAGTTATTAATTTATTATCTCCTAACTCAACTCATTAAAATATAGGTAATGTTCACGATTCCGTGGGAATAATCTAGTAGGTACTGTAGGTGCATCGGTCGGGATAAGTATGTCAATAGCACTCCATTTGCTTCCAAATCAATGACATAACTCGTAGAACGAGGATATGGCATCTACTGACTGCCATATTAATATTCCTGTCCTACATTTATTATTACATTATATGTAATGCTAGTTAATGTACGGGACGGTTGTTCGCGCTTTCGGCTTTAAACATGTCTGCTTTGCTATCTTGGGTAAATTAAATCGTGTGTTTAGTAAGTTAATTTCTTGTAGTTGTGTTAGTTTGTGGGTGTTTATACTGTTTCAAACTTTAAATAATGATTTAATTTTAAAACAAATTAAAGTCCTTTTTATTTGTACTTTTAAATATTTTGTTGAGATCCTGACAGAGTGAAAATTTATTCAGCAGCCAGTGAAACGAAGCAAAATACTAAGTTTGGACGTGTGTCAAACTTACACACATATTATGGTGGACTTTTGACTCACCCGGTGGATTTTCTAAATTAAAATCTTTCATAGAAACCTTGTACTGAAAAATAAGCATAGCACAAAAAAAAATCTGACCGATACCATTGTGGAAAAAGTCGATCCTAACTCTTTATGATTGTCTTTGCACTGACCAGTTAAGCAGGGTTTACTTTTAGTAATCTTTAATGGTCAAATGTCCAGATTCAATGTTCAAAACAAAAATAAAAGGAAAGCCACTTTTTTATAAATGTGTAATCGACGGTTTGGTGTTTGGCTTCAATTCTCAGTGGCTTACTAGGAATCTGGCCGTTCTGTAATCTGTGTTTGTAATAATAAAATATAATGTTTCTACCTCAATACCCCTACAAAGCCACGTAAAATAATGTTGCCAACATATTGTACTACGTATTTACAACGTCGAAAAAGGTTGATATTTTGCGGGGTATCAGCCGACACATGTCATTACCAGACTTGAGCCGACTGCCTGTCACTCACTGAGGGAGGGAGAGGGGGAGGAGGGAAACGGTAATGAGCGGGTAAACCGGGCCGTTTTTGATATGAAAACAAAAATAAATTAATAATGTGTGGTTATTTGTGTATGTTGCGATCCGTTGTTTGACTAAACTTTATTAAACGTACAAAAAGGTCGTAGTCTAAATATGAGCAATTTAGCCTACTATTTGATAATAATGAAAGTGTGTGGTTTTTAATGTTGCTATTTTTTATTTTCTGGGGTTCTAGCACAATTTTCCGTTTTTGTGCCGTAAAGTAAACGGGAAATATGACGTTAATTTGACCGAAAACATTTGCTTTTAATTTTCCGTATCATTAAACGTCGTAAATACCTACTTCAAGTACACTATAAGTAAATTACGGAAACTTGTGCTAATGTTTCTAAAAGCTCAAATAACCTAGTTAGTATTAAAATAGATCTTTCTTAACATTTAATTGTTAAGAAGTCTTCTGTCAGTTAGGTGAAATAATCAATTTTGGAACCATTTAAAATGAAAATCAAACCAGCATTACCTATTGCATAAGTATTTTACATCCAAAAGTTTCACCAAAACATTACATTACACGCACGCCTAACCTTCAATGACCTGCCCAAAAACAATGTCTCATTACTAGTTACGTCATCTTTTATTCATACTACTGTCCAAAAGATACCGTAGAAAAAATCCAAACCGGGGAAATCACGAATTACCATGATCCCGGAACGTAAAGGGCTATTGAAGGACACCGTGGATTTTAGTCAGTACAAGCCTGACAGTCCCTCTCGTACCGCCCTGGGTGGCGATAAAAACAAGATACATTACAAGCCTGGGCATGCGGATGGTGAGTAATGAGAGACTTGACGTCCGATCATGGTCAATGATGATGATCGGGTCATACGAGGGCGTGGGGGCCCCCTAGTAGAGCCAAAGCTTACGGGGGTCGTGGGACTGTATTGCCAGGTAAACTTGACCTTGGTGCCCGAGTCAAGGGCGGAACAAGGTCGCGGGAGCCTCCTTAGAGGGCCAAAGCTTGCCGGAACGTAAAGGGCTATTGTAGGATCACCGTGGACTTCAGTCAGTACAAGTCTGGCTGTCCCTCCCATCCTGCACTGAACGGGTGGGCTTATTTGATGATGTTACCACGTTAAATAATACCTACTTGCGTTTCAAAAGAACATATCTTTTACTCAAATCACATAAAACACACGTTTCTTAGTAAGAGAAACAAATAAAAGACTTTCGTGACAACTAAATCTTAACTTCCTTAAATCTCAATTGAATCTTAACTGAAAACAATTTACTTTCAACTTTAAGTCTGGATAAATATGGTTGGAAATAGAATGGGAGGTGATTGTGTTAGAGAAAGCATTGCGTTTATGAATAGTGTTGCGGATGCTTTAATTAGTTGATGGAAATGGCGTGTGCATGCGCACTCATGCGCAGGGCTGACACTACTTGCACACTATTGTTCAATGTTCATGTCTCGTAAATGTTTCAAATAGAAGATTCTTTAGTAATTATACAACCTAATAGTTTAACATGTTCAGCTTAATATGGGCCAGAAAATGTACCTTTTTTAACCATTCCTCATCTAAATGTCGAGCGAGGTTATATGGTGGGGAAACAGGCCAAAAACAAATTCATAATTTTCAGGAGTGGGCCATAGTCCACTACGTGGGAACAGTGCGAGTTTGTGGATGTCACATATCTTTGAATTTTTGGTTCTAGGACATGCCGGTTTCCTCAAGATGTTTTCCTTTACCATTTCGAGAGCAATGGTGATGAGATAAATTACACATAGTAATGGCTGGGTTCGTATCCACGTAACGTGTAAGTTTTCTATTAACAACTAGCTCGCACGGGTGGAAGACCCGGTCCCGATGGTAACAAACACTACAAAAAAAGAATTAGCCGAATCGGTCCAGGCGTTTTCAAGTTATGGGCTTAGCAACACATTTTGCGATCCATTTTTATACGAGTATTATAGAAAGATAGATAGAAGATATATAGAAGATAGATAGATCACGTAGCAACCCTATAATGCTCCGATGCTCTTGACATTGGCTCGATTGCAATTCGATGATGGTAATCACTGTGTAGTGGAGCGACCGAGTGACTTGCCCCCGATGACGATGACGATTGAAAGCCATTTAGCATAATAAGTTTAGATAGTATGGTAACTAGTACATTGAACGTTGATGGATGGTCTTTTCCTTTTAAGGGGTTAGGGGGGACATTTTGTTTCTTTGATAAAATAGATAATTATGTGAAAATTAAAATTAGAGTTTCAAAAGAATTAAGAAGATATTGTTGTTTTGAAAAGTTATTTAATTTGAGTGACTCCTATCACCATTGTTTGGTATGATATTACCCAGCTACTAAGCTATAGAGGTCAAATAGGCAGTTTCTAGGCAGAAGACGACGTGTGGTGTTGTAAACACTTGGAGGTCAATGATGTATCACAGATGTGGAGCATAATCCGTGGAAGTCTGCCCGATCGCAATGTCATACCTAAATATGTCAGAGCCCCTTAGTTTAGAAGGCCAAAGTCTGCCGGGGTCGCGGGACTAACGAGCTGCCGTGAATCCGAAACGTAAAGGGGTCTTGAAGGAAATCGTGGAGTTTAGTCAGTACATGTCTGACAGTTAAAAAAATTTCATGGCCCCATCTTGAGTTTGGATTTCTGGTCCAGGACACTATTGTTCCGGCTTTTAGGAGCTTCAGCGGTTTGCAAACAGAGTGACATGATGGTGCTATTAAAAAAAGGAAAATTTCCAAAAGATTTAAAACTCCAAATCCCAACAACTCTTCAATCTCCCCATTAGCAGCAACACATGAGCCTCCATGTATCAAGTCGGGAGCGAGCTCCGCTTTCTGCGCTGCGCCGGCGCCGATGCGCTGATAGCGAGCACGCGCCGCGCACGGGCACACGCTGAGCACGATAACTGGGGAACAGATGTAGAGGCGACTGGATGTGGTAAATAAACTTTTACATTTTTGGAGCCAAAACTAGTTCAAGACTCTTTCACTGCTGTCTTCCCACAACTGGACCAAGGTGTCTCTCCATAACTTCCAGTTCTTCCGTTTTACGGTCATTAGGTATTAACCTAATGGCCGTGACTACAGTTTGTCTTTTTTTATCGTGGTAAAATCATCCAGTGATGGCCTAAATTCACCCAGGGCATAGTTGTACTGACTAAAATCCAGGGTTATCTTTCAATATTTTTTTTGTTCCAAATCCCTTTGAGGTCAGCGCGTAGAACACGACGCGCGTTGACCCGGTCGCTGTAGTTTGTCCATCGTGTTTGTAATCTATTTTTCTTATCAGGAAATCTATCGAATACTGATATGTTCTGTATTGCTATTAATTCAAATCTTGAATTGAGAAACGACTAAAGAGTTGAAAAAATTTAAAACATATTTAGACAAACACACAAACAAAAACACAAAATTACATTTGTGGAAAAAAGCCTGAAACTGAAAATGACACTCGTAACATGTTGAACAAACCAAAACATCGTACTTGACAAAGAGAAATATTCAACAAAATCTCCAAACATATTTGTTCAGCTTTTCCCGAAAAATAAAATGCTATCATCGTGCCAAGATTCTTTCACAAACAACCACTAAAATGATTACACTAAAACGTCTTTAGTAGCTGTTCGCAAGATTTTGCTACACTTCAGTGCAGAATAACTTGGCAACGATACAAGAAGTGTTGATTGCCCGTTCTAAGTGATTCTGTAACTTTGAACAGTTTGTGTGCTTCCAGTGTATAACATGTTACACCCACTGTGGGGCTCAAATATACACTGCATGCAACTGAAATTGGGTAACAAGGGAGCTACATGCAAACATTGTTTGCCTACTGTTAGCTAAAGTTACTTTTGTTTGGACGTTGTGTAGAGATTTCAAAAGGGGCTCTGCATGAATTTGAATGTAGAATTCAAAACCAATTTAAAAAGTAAGAAATAACAAAAATACGTCGCGTTGGGGGACTGCTCCAAATTATTTATCATCTCCTGTTTTTTTGCAGTCCCCCAACGCGACGTATTTTTGTTATTTCTTACTTTTTAAATTGGTTTTTGTGTCGGGGGTTTATTAAATTTTTAATTTATTTTTAATTTTACACTTTTTATAGGTACAAACTTATATCATTTTATGTTGCTAAGAGTACTCCCGACTAAGTCATCAATATTCCCTTTCAATACGCTTTCATTTGATACCCAACTCGAGTATATTTGCAGACCCTCGGTTACCTTTCCCCACTTTCACCCCCACAACTTCTAAACGGCTCAACCGATTTTCATCAAACATGTCTAAGAACATTCGCAGATAAGTCACCTTTCATACAAAAAAAATTAAATTGAAATCGCTTCATCCGTTCGGGCTCTATGATGCCACAGACAGACAGACAGACAGACAGACCGACAGACAGACAGACACGTCAAACTTATAACACCCCTCTTTTTCCGTCGGGGGTAAAAAATAGCGGTTTTGTTGATTGTACGTATATGGATCTTTTGGTATGAGAATTTATTTGGGAGTAAAGCTTTCATGGTATTTAAAACAATTAAAGGAATTGAATTATAAAAGTAAAACATAAAATTGTTGTTTTGCTTCCTAAAATAATTAAGGTGTAAAACGAGTTCAAGACTCTTTGCGGGAAAATGTAAATCACTAAAATGTTAATTACACTAAATGGTATATTTATGTATCATTCCTTGTTTTATGCCTGGTGAATTAAAGAAGAAGAAGTCGGTTAGTGAGAAAATGCCACGTAAAATAAGAAGTTTCCTCCAACATTTTCTACTGTTGCAACATTAATTGTAATTGGACGGGTTTCAAAGAATCCCCAGCAGTGCTATACTCCAATTATAATTTAAAAATGCAATAAACAGACTCAAATATAAAAGAGGGTTCGTTTACCGAGTAAAATAAATTGGTTTTGAGCTCTAGAAGTAAAAGACAAGAACAGGATATCCTTTGACGTGAAGAAAAATGATATTAAGAGAGAATCGTTGTTGGAAAATGACCTTAAAGAAAACAAGATGGAGCAGCCTAATTAATGCCATAATTTACGAACAGGGGTCTTTATAGTGACAGTTTACGTATTGTAGTTACTTCTGCAAGTATTAGAGGTACCAGAATTTTCCGCCATTTGCGCTGACTGACAGTTGACATTAGTGACAGCTGCGTCACTATTGTCATAAATGTTTCTTTTTAAATATTTTGTGCATTTTTGGGCCGGTGAATTGTGGACGTGAGACAATGTTTACGAATTTATTAAATAAATAAATGATTGTGCCAACTGAATTTTATTGTAGTAGTAGTAGTTCAAAGATCATAGTGCAAAGGTTCTTCTCTTCCAGACAATTTGTTTTTCAAGTTCTAACAGCATATTAAAAATACAAACAAAGATGTCACATCCAGTTCACCTAACTCTTCGAACATAATCACGGCCAATTAGCAATTCTCCTGAACTTTCATTGTTTCGCTAGATGTAAGATTGTAATTAAATATGTAATTTGTACTGTACCTACGAATAATTGCGCCGCCATTTCTATGGGATACCATGGGCCATGGTGTAGTCACTTAATGAAAGTTTTACGGAACCGTTCAATATAACCTTATTTTATTGCTGATTCTAATTTATGATTGCGTGTGGTCTCGGCTTTATGTTTAGTACTTTTACTAATCATTGGGGCGTAGGGCTGTGGGGATTATTGTGGTGTAATGGATATTTAGTTCATCCATACTTTATGAGATGATTTGTTTTTTTCCCGCGGCTTCGCTCTCGATGATTTAGAATAGGACAGTCAATTTTCGGGTTGTACCACATTGTACTCTGCTTGTTTTAATATACAATTGTAATAATAATTATGTAATTTAGTCATGATTAGAAAGACATGTAGCGCCATCTATTATCATAAGAACGTGGTTGTTGGTTTCCTCAGAAACAAATTTTATTTTGGGGTTGGCAGTACGTTTCCGTTCCCCTGACAGAGGATATGTAAGTTTCAGGTTGATCGGTACAGTGGATTAGGCATGCAAAGATAACAAACAAACAATGTCATTTAAATTCGTCAGTGTAATAAAAACAATCTATAGAAAATATAAAAATCTATCTCTAAATCTTTTGGAGAAAAAAAAACAAACAAAAATTACACAGATTCCTATGCGTCTGTCTCTCGAAATTTGCATAAAATACTTTCAAGATTCCTTAAAAACTGTATTCTAAACTACTCGCATAAGTACTTCAATGGCTGAAAAGAAAAAAAAGAGAATCGCACAACTTTCGGATAATGTTCCTCGTTTAAAATCTCATAAGACCAAAGACAATACTTACGTAACCTCTTTACTCTTTAGTCTATTGTCTTAACCCAAAGAGGTCGTAATACGATAGAAAAAATTACAAATAGTGTGTGTTTACTATTTTTATAATTACAGTGGTGAGGTGTTGCTAGAACAATAAAGTTCTAATAAAAAAGATGTCTGAACACGAACGGTAATTTAGTTAAGTGTTCCGTACACGTGATTATGCGGACAAAAACAATGTAACGCCTTGAACAATGGAATCAATATAAACGCAGGTGTAACAGCAGCTTTTTTTTTCATAGCTTAGAAATGATTTCAAATATGTTTTGGCTTGAAATTCAAATATGGAAACTCCAGCGTTTGATAAAGACAAAAGACAATCAGAAGCAGAGGTGCAAGTGGGAAAGAGCGCTTTTTTCTTTGAATTTATATTGCATAGACACTTGAATGGAATTGGTAGTTTTTACTACACTATAATTATTACTTTCCATACAGCGATGTTACTCTTTTCTCTTATTATTTTAATTCGAAACCGAATTTAGAACTTTCAGATCGATGTTGAAGCCTAGCATCCATTAATGCCACGAAATTACCTACCATTTAAAACAAAAGACCGGAAAGCCTAAATACCCACAGAATTGTGAGCAAAGCTACATTTAATATAATAGCTATGTCTCTTGCTAATATAACATAGGTATAAATTATAGCGGTTTCTGTAAGCCGTTCTAATGGAGAGTTCTTAAAATAAATGGGATTCTAATTCCGTAAAATATGGGTCATGGACATGGATTATGGAGAAAAGTGGAGTGCTAACGAGTGTCATTTAGTGTTTTCCAAGTGAATAGAACGTTGTCGCTTTAGCTGCAAGTTTTCGTGGCTCAGCAGATGCTACGAGAGAAGGAGTAAAATCGCTCCACATCTTCTGAGCCGCTGAACGTCGAGGAAGTCTGGCTCTTCCGTATGATACTGAAATGTATTGTGGATGTGTTGCAATTAACTTATCAGCAATCGTCTTACAATAAGAATTTCCTTACTCGTCAACTTCTCAAGTGTCAGTTTTAGTAAAGACAAATCTCCTGTTGCGTCTTGATTAAAAATCCATTAACTATCAAGTTGTTATACTCTTTTTGTTGCTGTTTCATAAAAATTGTCTGCCGTATTCTGGCTTTTAACCTAACTCCAGTGAGCACTCCATTCTACCTACTCCATGCTAGTTCTGTGAAAGAATGCCATACAATAGTATGTGAGGCATGTAAGGATCGTTATCTACAGGACCCTTTTCTTCGTGACCACAAAGAAGAAATTTATTGGTATAGCAAATATTTACCGGGAATTTTAGCGAATGTGTGCTGAATTCGAAAGAAAACAGACGTCTTTATACTTTGATTTTATGTGTGATTAAAAACATCTGAGATTACGTGTAACTATTCGACAAATTAAGAGGATAAGCTCTTCTATCAAGAGATATTAACGTACAATACTAATTTGGACTTACACTTTCAGCACTCGTAGACGATTTGTGTTTGGTACCCAAAAGTTTTCAAATTTCAGTGTCCCTCGTTCGAAACGTTAGTTACATTTAATAATTTTCATAGTTATTATGCTAGGGCTTGGCCAAATGGCCATTACTCTCAGAAAGTTGCGTACTTACTTTTACAATGGCTGTTAATAGGATCAATATAAAACTTTTCTATAGTTTATGTCAATTCGAGGCATTTTTATCATTATTTTTACTAATAGATACGGTTAGCGCATTAGTTGAGCGATCGACTGCTGCGCTAGGTGTTCGCTGGTTCGATTCCCACACAGATATTATTGACTATTTGTATAAGTAAGTTTGTTGTTGTAAATTTTTCATAAACGCACCCCCGATACAGGACTGAATCCAAGCGTGTCACAAAGAATTATTTAAAAAAAGCAAAATATTAACAACACTTTCACTTTGTCCAGTCTAATGTCCCAAAGAACACTAAATCACCCACAATTAGGTCCACCATTGTCCATTAGTCTCACAAAAAATTACGGAACACTAAAAATTAAAAATGGCGTCAAGGTGGTCACTTTCACCAAGCCGTGACCAGAAAGCGTGATCCTAAATTAACAATGTGTAACAGAGATAGGAGTAGCTTAAGAAATGGTATTAGTTTATGTCGTCCAAGATAAGTAGCTCATTAAAATTGTTACCTAATTAATTTTATGCAGAGTTTAAGTTTGTTTGTGTTGTGGATAGCTGTCGGGTTTAACTGAGGGTGACGGTAGATAATAGTTATCTTGGTTGGCAACAAGTTACTATTGTTGCAATGTTTTTAGATGGAAGAAAGTGTATTTAGTTGGGTTCTCTGTCAAATTTTACCAATCGAACATTAATCTTCCATTATTGGGATAAGGTTGAAAATCTATTAAAGAAATTTGACAGATTTAGGTAGGTTGTTATGCTGATGTATGTACAAGGTGTAGCTCTGGATGTTTATGGGTAAAAACGTTTATTTTCAACAATGATCCTGGCCGATAGAATGTGTCCTAAATACAAATAACATCATCACATTTCACAGTAAGTTAACTTTAATAAGAACAAAACATAAATATTCATGACAAGTTTCCAGGAAGTTTACTAAGTAAAGTCTTGCTTCACCTGAACGATTTCAGGAGTCAATCGGACCAAATGGATTCAGTCGGCTCACTGAACTGAATACTTTAAGGAAACGAACAGTTCCTTTGAGCTGAGCGGGAAATATCAATATAGGTCACCGTATACGGGAAATGGCTACATTGAGTTCAATACTTCCATGAACAGCGCCTTTTTCTTTTTCTTAAGCTATTGTCAAACGATCGCGGGATTTATTTCCATCACCGTGACCCCGGAACATAAAGGGCTATTGAAGGACACCGTGGATTTTAGTCAGTAGAAGTCTGACAGGGACTGTCAGTGTCCCGCCCTGCCCGGGGTGGGAGGACTCATTTGATGATTTTACCACTCAAATAAAAAGGTAGGTATTGTCAAACAGACAGGCGTGGCGATCGCGAAGCGAAGTGATTTTGTTTGTAATGTATGGAATTGTTTGAAGCCAGTCACATACTATCGGGCAGCATTTGTTTTTCAATGTAACTGGATTCAAACAATTCCTTCCATTACGAATAAAAACGCTTCGGATCGCATTCGCCTCGCCTGTCTGTTAGACAAAGGCTTAAATGTCACACTTGCAGATAGGAGCCTTTTGAACTCACACAGGACTAATTTTATTAATTTCTTTGTATTGTTTTTCAGTTCATATAATCTGGCTGGGTTCGAACCTACGAACTTCGTAAGTCGAAGTTATACGAACTAAGGAGGATCCGCGGAGGAGCAATTCCTCCTAACACCCTAGCGCCGTGAGAGACGCCCAGGACATTGGGGATTGCAGGTAATTTCCGGCCAAACGTAAGCGCGGTTCTACGGACGGTGAGTAAAGTGCCTCACCGTCTGATCATTAAACAAAAAGAGTTGGTTGACAATTGCAAGACATTTCGCTTTTAATAATGACCGATTCTTGTGCACGCAATCTTTATTTATATTCCAGCTAGTCACATAACAAAAAAACAACACAATAATATAATAACTCACAACAAAAATAATAATCATACAAAACAATCCTAACTTTATCTGCCACTTAACCGTTCTGCTCCAGATTCTGATCCGTTCCGGTCAAGAACGTAACATTACGAACATATTTGAACTGGTACCCTCGACTACTAGTCTGGTTGTAAGTACGACTGTTGAGCAAGTCTCAATTCTAAGGATGACCAAATAGATATTGTTTTTTCAAATTTCAAATTGACAATTTTCAAGAAAAAAATTGTTCCTTCTTCGCACACCAGAGGCGCTGTTCCATATTTTCATACAATAAGCGCTGTAAATACTGGAAAAACTCTGTAAAGTAAAATAGAGAAAACTCGTGCTACGGGTACAGATTCGAAAATTTTTCAGTGAACGGAAGACAATCGAGCATCACAATTCGCACTTTGTAATGATACAAAACAAGTTTACATCACTAAAGGAGGAGAACCGAGCATTACAATACGCACATTGTGTCAAATCTAAACTAAACGAGCGCGAATGCTCGTCAGTCAGGGAGGGAGAATTGTAAAAGAATATAATGTTCAAAGTCGAATTTATAATGTTACATTACACGCGAATGCTCCCGGTGAGGGAGCACCTTAAAACAAATACGTGTTTCGTGCAAGAATAGAACTTGCGATAAGCTGCGCAGGAGTCGATCGCTCAATCGCTGCGCCAAACGTCTCTGTATAGTAGTTTATAAGCCTGTTCTTAAGAAATTAATTGTCGATTTCCTCGAACTGAATGTCACTCCTTTGTGGGGCCGTTACTACAGTTAGGTAATTAAATAAATCTCGATTTTATCTCGAGTTCCCAACACTAACGAGCGCAGAAAGAATCTAGATAGTGTTCCAGATTAGGAGCAATTAATGCTAAGCTTCAGCTTGCTTTGTAGCCTCGTGACGAGCTTGAAAACTCAACGCTCGTGATTATCCCCTACTAATTTGTTTTGTTCCAAAGAACTATAATTGCCGACAGCTCGTAAAATTTGTAAGTTGAAGTGGCAACTGGCTGGAAGTGATAATTTAACCAGTGGGGAAGAAAATTTCTCGAGTGGTAACCACGGACCCGAAGACGCAGCGCCTCCCATTAGGTGTACCGGCGACATCGTGAGAGTCAGACAGACTCTTCGTCAAGGCCCTTTTCTCAGAAACGTGTTGAGGTATTAAGCTAACATTCATATTGCGATCACAAATTAGAACAAGTACCTACAGTAATTTAGTTGACTTTAGTATGGTTATAAAAATCCTAGTTTCACACAATATATATTTTTAATATCACAAGAAAGATAACAATCGCAGTGCCATTTATGTTTTCGTAATGGACATACAAAGGTTACTTTTTATTTCTATCAAGCCACGATTTTTGAAAGCTTTTGAAATACCGGGAACCATTAGTAGTAGATATAATCGGCGAGACAGATTGCGGGTATCGAGTCTGTGCAGATAAGCCGATTAATGTACATCTTAGGGGATGCGCCTGAGTCTGTACCTATGCGGTATTTACAGTTGTCATTAACCCTTAATTCGATATCGGGAAGTATACTGGACATGGATTTTGAAAAAATCTGGTACATTTATTTTAAACCATATTAAAGATTTTTTGTATCAGATAGGTTGGTTATATCCTGTATTATTACCCTAAAAATATCTGTCAATGGACACCTGCACCTGGTCCAGCAGTAGTCTCCGCAATGTCAGGCAGGACGAACGAGGTTTACCCGCTCTTGATAATTCTAGAATTACCCGAATTTCTTGTTCTATAAGAGGCAATTCTTTTTTTATTTATACGTTTCAGATGGTATATACAAACGTATACATACACTGCAAGCATTGTATATATCATAGGTTTTGCAGTATTCTTTGTAAAACTTGCATGTCCAGTATACTTCCCATTGCCAGGTTTGCAGTAACTTAGTATGGTTTATTTATGTTCAGTATACTGGACATTGCCAATGATACGGACATTTCATTTCAATACGATATTATGTAATTACGTCCATGTTATGTGTGTAACTCTAAATTTCTTGATAAGTAACATTAATAAAACATGTAAGTATTCAAAAAAAATCAACACGCCGCAAAAAAGTGGCAAATAAGCGCGCTTGAAAAAGAGATGGCACTCCTAAAGACAGTTTTATGTCTCTATAGGTTCTGAAAAGTGGTCTTCCCTGCAACAAATGGCTGCATAACTACTATGCCAACTGCAGCAATACTTTATATACCTCAAATAATACCTCTTGGCCTATTCTCTTATCAGGAAGCAAAATAACCGGCTACCATACTTATGCACCTAGACCCATCGGGCAAAAACTACACCTGTATACTGAATCGGAAGATGGAGATTCCACCACTTATTGGTTGCTTGCAATATAGGGATACCAAAAAGATAAATTTTCAATAAAAATTACTTTATAAAACAAAAGGGGCCACACATTAAACCAATAAATAATGAACTTAGAACACACCTACGCAGGATTATCAAAAACCAACATGATTTAGAGCTGGTGTACATTCTCTATTGCCCTCAATAGAATATTTGACATTTCTACTGTTAGGCACTTACATCTCAACCTTCCAATGCGAGTGAGTTGCCCTTACAGCAGCCCCAATAGCTGTCAGGCCACTGTCAATGCAATACTATGGGAAGTGGTTTCTATTTGAGAGCACAGCCATATGAATGCTCTAAAAAGCAACGAAACTAACAGCAATCTTATCATAAAACCTTGTCCTCGACGGACCACCTTCCACTGGATCGAAGTGCACAGTGAATCTTACATAACGACCCCTCTAATGAACCTGCTAAGATATATTCTGAAATTGTGTGAAGCCAAAATTCGCTTCTCCCTTTACTATTGTCAAGTGTTTTACGTAAATAGGCTAGAGATGAATAGAACTCAAAGACAGATCCATGTTTTCCTGAAATGTGAAGCCTTTTTGCCCTCTTTAACCTTCCTAAGGAAAAAAAAAACCGTTGAAAAGAGGGGACATTCCTCAATTGAGCCTTCACTACACTTCTTTAATTTAGGGCGGATTAAGCATGACTTTCTAAGCCAAAATGCATCAAACATTAAACATAAAATAGCATATTTACATAAAAAAACAGTTTTTATAAAAGTAAAAAAATATATCCTTGATTCGACAATGGGAATTACACTGGACATCAATATTTTTTGTTACTTTTCAGAGAACCTGGCAATGTACAGTATACTGGACATGCATTTACTGAAAAACTAGATATACTAGATTTTTTTCATTATTTTTCCTGGTTTTAGGGATATCTAATGATGACAAAAATAAACAAAAAAATCAAAATTTCGCTTATTTTTGCTCTTGCCGAATTAAGGGTTAAAGTGGTATTTGAGATATTGTGGGCTAACTCTATTAGTCATCTGGGTGTATAAAGGCAAGTTTCAGCACTTTTATTTATTTATTTTTGAAGTAGTAAAATCATCAAATGAGACCTCCCATCCAGGGCAGGGCGAGAGAGACTGTCAGACTCGAACTGACTATAATCCACGGTGTCCTTCAATAGCCCTTTACGTTTCGGGGTCACGGTAATTCGATAAGTACCTTGGTTTCGGCACTGCGGTTTTAAAACAGCCACTTCTCAATTCTTCAAATGATTCATTTCGTAAACGAATAGTCGATGACGTTGCTTGAATTTCATGAAGTAATGATGATGGATATTAATGTTTAAACATAATAATCTTTGTTGGCATTTGGATCTTATTCTTCGTGACGGGATATCAAAAGTATTACGATGTCACTGCAAATAATTTGACGTCACATAACATTGTTATCCTACTAAAACTGGGTATTCCCTCACATTTCCTTTTCCTATATCGGTGATTACACCGCGTGATTAACTTGTAGGTATTAACCTACAAGTTCTGTTTCAGAAATATAACATAACTCTTATTTATTATTATTTTTGAAAAGACAAATCTTTTGGTCAGTCTTCAATTGTATTTCAACGGCATTTCTACAAGTAGCTCACATAAAGTAGTCTCACATAAACCATTGACAAAGTATCTTGAAACACACAACTAACCAATGTCCACATATTAATTACTAACTTGACGACTCGACTAGCCCACAATGCTACTTGAAGCCAGTACTATCGTCAAGTTAACACTCCAGTACCGCTACTGAATTTAATGCCTTGTTTAAAATCTTGTTGGATCCGGGTGTTGTGAGCTACGAAAGGTGATTCCGTTGGTTAATTTAAGTAGCGTTAGAGGCAATTACTAAGGTATTCTAGACTTTGATTGTGAAGGTTTTAGCAGGGAAGTATATTCACTGGAGTAAATCTTAGGATAGTTAGGAGTTTCTAAGTAACTGGTAAGAATACTAATATCTATAATAATAATATTCCACAACGCCATCTAGTCCTAAGCTAAGCAGAGCTTGTCTAATGGGTACTAGACAACTGCTAAACATACTTAGAAATATATAGATAAATTAGACACAGAACAAATGATCATGCTCATCACACAAACAGTTGTCCTGGGTGGGAATCAAAACCACCCCCCAGACCCTGACTGCTATGCCGGCTGTCGTCGGCATAGCAGTCAGGGTCACTAACCAATAGACCAACAGGCCAGTCAAAATCAAATATTTATGAAGAGACGCTTGTCTGAGAATGTTATAAGATGATTATATTTGAATGTTGTAAGATTTCTAGGCTGATGATGATAAACCCAGTAAATTTAAACCGGCATGGGTTATCTGCAGCCTCTAAAGTTTCAACTGCAGGGACTCAGGCCTCCCCACATGAGAGGAGGGAGGGAGTGGGCTATAATCCACCATGCGGGTCCAGTGCGGATTGGTAGATGTTTTATGTCTTCGAATTCATGAACACACTGGTTTCTACACTATGTTTTTACGTCACAGTTATTGAGAGTAATGCTGATGATATTAATTTACACAAAGGAATAAGCGGGTAAGTACGAATCCACGACCAGCAATTCGTAAGTCGGATCTTTTTCCACTGTGAACATAGTGAGGAAAAAAAAATGAAAATCGGTATTTCCTAAAATTAAAAATTCGAAGACATGTGACATCTGCTTACCCGCACTGGGCCGGCGTGGTGGACCCTCATACAGAGGCGGCCTGTGTCCCAGTAGTGGGAACATTTTTAGGCTGATAACAACGATGATGTTATATATTACTAGACTCCTAATAACAGGCGACTTATGTCTGTCAACACATTTGGCAAAAAAGTCTTATATCCGTCTTATTTCGACCACTCCTGTAAGCCGTAAACATACCTTGAGACAGAACAGACCTTGAGTTAGCCAATCACAACGAAGTACCCCGCTCGCTTACGTAGTACCTCAGCGAGTTGACAGAATATTTTTTGTTCCTTAGATCGTGCATGCGGAGTCTAGTAATATATCGTCGTTGGCTGATAATGATGATGAACCAAGTACATTTGGTTACAGATTTAATCAAATACATTGATCATGTGCTTGAATCTTTACAACAGTTAAAACCGATCACGTTCCTGAGTTAACTAGACTTTAAATTTGTGGTTTACGAAAGTACTAATTAGCTCTCTTTATGCGCTATTAAAATGTCCCGGCTTCGGTTACTAAGTGAACCGAAACTTATTACACAGAGTTGGTGCCTTAATTAGTAATTAGAGCGAAATTACCTTTACAATGATGGTCTCGAATCGTAATTTATATAAATTATTGAAGTCGCTACAAGATAATTCAGGGTTTAATGTTACAGAGGTCCAACGCAGAATTATTTTTACTAAATGTAAGTTTAAATTCGAATCGATTCTTCCAACTTATTATCGGTAATATTTTGCGGGACTGTCTCATCAGGTAACCGTGACCCTGGAACGTAAAGGGCTATTGAAGAATCACCATGGATTTTAGTCAGTACGGGTCTGACAGTGCCTTCAGCTCCGCCATTTGATGATTTATACAAATATATTATTATATATAAAAATAAAGAATATAATAGTAACAAGTTCCCAAGTGGTGCGTTTCACCTTCTGCAGCAGTCTACCCTGGGCAACGTCACTAAAGGCTACCTGTGTCCTGTTTTGATGGCTGAGCAATCCCACTAACGATGATAGACCTCACCAAGACTGCCAGCCTCACAACCATCATCCTTTTGGAGACCGCCGCCAAACAGTTTTGAACGTTCGGCACAATACTTAAAGTTCCTTCTGGTTGAGCTCGCTTCACCTTAATTTAGGCCTCATCTTTGCTTCTGGGTTAGATTGAGGCTGAAATCAAAATCATTTTTTAATAATCAAAAAGTTATCCTAGAAATTACTAATTAAAGTTCAAAGTTCAAAACATCAAAATGTCTCATATAATCTTCTTAGCACCATATCTCATGTCTTGCGTAATACAATTACCCCGACCCCTGATATATTTCCTCCCGTACGCTAATACCTTTCATATCTCCATAATCTTTATATTTATCAAAGTAGCAGAAAGTAAGGTTGGCAATTCCTGACTTCATTAATAATTTATTTGTAATTCCCGCTTTCCAATCCTAAGTCGAATGATGGTATTAACGCGTTGATATGCCAGGTGTGAATGTAAGCGGGCAGACATAAGCGGAAGATACAGCGATTTTGGCCTATAATGCTCCAGCTGCTGGCACACGGACCTCTTTTCTGTGAGATATCTTTTCTGTCAGTATATGTGTGAATGTCATCATTATCATCACACAGGGATCGATACTTTTTACCTAATGTTTTTGGTCTCTCTAAGTGGCGATAACTTGTAGGCGCGGGAATGCGAGCGGCGAGTAAAGGGCAACTCGCTTTCCGACCTTGGACCATGCCCGGGTCGACGGCGCGTCGTGTTCCACGCGCGCATCAAAGAGCGTCTGCATAATGACGAGGCCCCCTTTCAGAGGGCTAAACCTTGCCGGGGTCGCGGGACTTATACCATCACCGTGACCCCGGAACATAAAGGGCTATTGAAGGACACCGTGGATTTTAGTCGGTACAAGTCTGACAGTCCCTCCCGCCCTGTCCGGGGTGGGAGAACTCATCTGATGATTTTACCACGTAAAAATAAAAATAAAACTGGTGATAACTTCCGATTGCATTCCTTCAGATTATTGCCGCTTTTCCAAAAAGCTTCTTTATCTGATCTAAAGATCTAAACCGAGAAGAAAATCGCTCTCAGTATTACCAAAGCCTTATACCTTCTAAAGTATTCAGGGATCGCGCCACATGTGGGTCGGTAATACTTTACGGCTGTCTTCTGTGCCAACTGACGCCATATTTCAGTAACCGCTGAAATATTTAGTTGAACAACCTAATTACCCTAATTAATGCTCTAAAATATTATTAAAATACATGAGAAATTGTTTATTTTACGTTGTTCAGCGGTTTTGTGTTGAATTTCGCGGTGTTGTTTTAAAGTTTTTAGGTTAGTGAATTAATTTTGTGTTTTTAATTATGATATGTTTTGTTTAACTTACCTTCGAAAGTACTTTGAGAATTTTGAATAATCTGGGTTATTTATGTACACATGTATGTTTTTTTACTCATACTGGTACTAGTTATAAAAACACTGACCAAAATTTTTGATTTACCGAATTTATAACTTACTTATAAAACTTGTTTTTCTGTCTGTTTGTTTCTCAATATTTCACGCTAAATCGCTTTAATACCACACATTAAGACCATGATCTGAGTTAGCATAAATGACACTTAATGCCTTTGTAGGATATTTCTGTAGGAAAATTTCCGACACCAAAAGAACTTAGAATCTAGTATGAGAGGTTTACTTTCGAAGCTTGTTAACGAAGACACGTCTACGGATGCGGGTGAACAAACGTCAAAAACAAATTTAAGGACGGATAATACCGCTACGACTGAAGTCCTTTTAACGTGGCTAGTGTCTATGTTAATAATTGCCTCAAATTGCATAAAAAAAAAAGAATTAATGTCATGGTGGCACGGACTCTAAAGAGATATCTGTCTAATCGTAATATCATTAATTCTTAGTTAAGGTTCGTGGTCAAAATGCCCGTTACGAAGGCTGAAACTATAAATAGAGATTAGGCCCCCTGAAACTGAATTCCTCAGGAACAATTTAAATGACAAAGCATCGTATACCGTTTCACTTCTATATATTAAGGTAAATAAAGCAACATGCTCACTGCACGTTACAACCGCTGCGACAGGAATGCGTCATCGGGCGAGGCAACGGGAAAACTCAGCGGTTTTGTGGCTAGCTCTAATTAAACCGCTGCATAATTAGGTTGCGTGCCGGGCCGTGGTAGCAGTGGATACTCGACATGTAGGGGAGTATTGTGTAGGTATGTGGACAATGAGTTACATCACTGATAATGTGTTCCTTCTGGGCAAAATTGAGAGTTTCTGAAACGATTTTTTTTAAGAAACAAGATTTCTATAGCTTGTTGCTGATTGCAGCAGAAAACTACAACAATAGTAAAAATAATCCAATATTTTAATCACTGGGTTTGCCTCATTTAAATTTCAAGACTTTTTCTGTTTTAATAAGATCACAATTAAACCAAAGTCTACAGAAAAAAAAGAGATAAACCAACTTCGAAAATTGGATATTGATAAACCCTATGGTTGCTCTATTATGGCTATTTATTCATATGAAAGCAGACTGATGGTACTTTTGATTGTAAAACTTTACAAGTAAATAACATCATCTGCCTAACCTTTTCCCAATTACATTGGGGTCAGTTTCCAGTTCAACCAGATGCAGCTTGATATCAGTATTTTACATGGAGCGCCTGTCAGACCTCCACAACCTAGTAACTAGCTAATTCGATATATTTTTTGTAAGCCTGCTTGTCAGATCTGAGAGCTTCTGACCAACAGTAACGACTGTGAAAGATCTACAAATGTCAGCCGGGACCTAATGGCTCTACTTGCTTTCCGAGACACGGAAGATACTCGCTATGACAGATGGCCACCCATCCACAGACCGGCCTTCAATTACCTTAGAAAGACTGATGTTTAACCATTGGTTCATCACTGTAAATAAACAGTATAAAATAAAAACAGTTCCTACTGCCATATAGTACTTTTCTAATTAACTAATTAAGCCCAATCTGTTATTAGCAGTTTGCCAATGATAATGACACGATTCGTACCAATGCCCATGTAGGGTTAGCATTTCCAAATTAGAAAACTAATGATAACATCCAGATAATTTATAAATAATAAAGGTACACCAAGAGCTTCTGTCTATAAATTAATAAATAGAGTAGGTATTTACGAGTACAAGACTTATAATAATCTACTATTTAGTCCTAGTCTTGTAGAACTCATTGTTACTGTAAGCGTAACAAATAAGCCTCAAAGAGCTGTCAGCAAATGACGGGGCCCCCTCACAGAGGGCCAAAGCCTGCCGGGGTCGCGGGACGTATTTCCATCACCGTGACCCTGGAACATAAAGGGCTATTGAAGAACACCGTGGATTTTAGTCAGTACAAGTCTGACAGTACCTCTCGCCCTGCCCGGGGTGGAAGGTCTCATTTGATGATTTTAACACGTAAAAAAAAAGCGTAACAAATAAAGATTGATTGAACCTAGCTATCATAACCTTTTTTAATCGTGATAAAATCATCAAATGAGTCCGGGAGTACTCATTTGATAATTTTACCACGATTAATATGTGGGAACCCATTACTGTCAGACTCGTATTGACAAGAATTGACGGTGATCCTTCAATAGCCCTTTACGTTCCAGTGTCACAGCTTCATGATGAGACAGTCCCGCGACCCCAGCAGGTTTTGCCCTCTAAGTGGATCTTCGCCAGATTACTGAAAGTTCTTTTAGGCGCGCGTGGAACACGACGCCGTCGACCCGGGCATGATCCATGATCGGACGGCGAGTCACCCATTACACACTATTCGCATGCCCGCGAGCATAGCTACCCCTGCTTTAAATGAATATTGTTCAATCCTTTTATGAAGACAATAAAACCGAATGAATGACAAATAATACCATACGACCCAAAAACCGTAAATGTCAGGATAAATCCGTATGGTTACCCTATGCGGACATGTTCATTCAAACTCATACCCACAGTAGTTAGTTAACAGCTTGTGATTAACAAACAACTGATAAATTAACTCGGTTTGTTAGCTCTGGATTGATTGGCATGAAGCTAATATTGTTTGCAGCAAATATTTGGTTTGAAACAAGGTGTTTTGTTCCGAAATTAATGTTTTGGGAGTTAATTAATATTGGTGCGGGGTTTTAATTAATTTATGAGATGGAAAGACAACATGTTCCCTCATCATGTTTGAAACAATTTGTTAAGAAAATGTTTTCTGGTAAGTGTATTTTAAACGAGCAATTTCCTGATTTTACGTTACAGGGGGTAACGTTAAACTTACACTTTAGCAATGTTGTTCTTATAACAATATAGCAAATTGTTCTTTACTTTGTTGCTTGAGCTTTATAACAGAATATTCAATATAACGCCAATATTGCTCAAGTGGCCTTTTATACCGCTAACTAGGTATTTTTTTAATCGTTGTTAAATCATCAAAAAGTCAAAGGTGGAGCGGGAGGGACTGTCAGTCTCCTACTGGCTAAAATTCACAGCGTTCCTTCAATAACATTTTACGTTCCAGGGTAATGGTTACTTGATAAGTCAGTATCGCGATCCTAGCAGGCTTACTAGATCATCACGTGATCATAGCGCTTGCAACAGTGACGGATATTTGAAACTCAAAACAAATATTAAACATGGTAAATATCCCGTTTTAAGTTCTAATAGTACTCTTAAGAAAGGTCTAACTAATCTAAAAGTTTATCCATCCATACGTTTCATTTATACACATAGATATTATTATGGGCAGACTTAGTAGAGAGTGTACACAGTAGTTTGCGACTCCCATTTTTATTGCGCGTTTGCAACGCTCTGCGATATTATAGATCAATGATTTGAAGAAGGTGGTTAGCAGCGGATGGATGTAGACTACCCATGACCGAGATAGTTGGTACTCTTTGGGGGACGTTTACGTCCAACAGTGGCCGGCAATTGACTGACGAGACCTCTCTCAGCTGATACCTCTATCAACTTAAACATAGAGAGATAGCAAAGAGCCCATAACCCTATTCATAGCTCATCCAACAAAGACAGACAGACAGACATAAAACCTGTCACGTAAACAACAGATTTCCCACTGTAAAACTAGGTAAGTCAGCAAAAAAGGGACCTACATACAGACGCAATAATTTCACGCGACACCTGTTCTCGTCAGCACTTTGTTAACACATCAACGCTATAAAGGGTACATAGAAGTTGTGGATATAAACGAAGACGGATTTACGATGGACGGTGTCACCAATTACTGTTTTTATCGTGGACGGTAAAATGGATGGGTGTTACACCGATGTGTAATGTTTTCGGTTGTATTTTGTCGACTGTTTTTTTAATGGTGGTTGAGCTGTTTTTAATTTATTTTCAAGGGTAAAAAGTGTGGTCGCGGGTCTTATACCATCACCGTGACCCCGGAACATAAAGGGCTATTGAAGGACACTGTGGATTTTAGTCAGTACAAGTCTGACAGTCCCTCCCGCCCTGCCCGGGGTGGTAGGCCTCATTTGATGATTTTAGCACGATAAAAAAAAAGGGGAAAAAGTGTAAAGGGTTAGGGGCCTATTGCGTAACCCAGTTATTTGATTGTGAAGGTCACAATTAGGCTATCCGGTTTTCCGGTATTTTAAGTCAATTAAGTTGAGAAGAATTTAGGGGGACGATGAGCTCGGGTAATTTTTTTTAAATGTTAATTATTATGAACTAGCAATTGCCTGCGGCTTCATACGAGTGAAGCCAACACGACAATTATCGGAAAAGAATGCAATATTGGGATAAAAAGTAATCGGTAGGTTCATCACAGTTCTAACTGACTGCCAATTCTCATTTAAATACGTTTAGTAGTTTTAAGCAAATACAAAACAAATATCCAGTCTTCCTCAGAAAGTTTTTTTGGGTATAATTGTTTGGTTACCCAAAATAAAAATAGATAACCCAGTTTTAAATTTTGAATATCCTTAAATCTTCAAGGAATAACAGCCGCGGAAGTGTTGAATTAAAAGACAAAATACAACGTACATAGTTCACCGTATAGCTCATCCTAGCTTTTAATTAATTATCCACAACCTAATTAACATACAGTGTTACGCTAGCGCCGGGTGACACATGCTCCCACATTAGGAGACCCCGTGATGCAACATCGTGGCAGCCATTATAAAAACTAATTGCGAGGACATGTCTTGAATACGAACTGCTTAGATTAATTGGATAGGTATTCGAGCTAATTGATTTGTTAAACCAATTCGGTGAGACGAATTTCGAAATTATTTGAATTTTGGCCACTCATATAAAGCTGCGTACACACCTAAGTGTGTAAGCAGCTTTATATGTGTGGCCAAAATTCTTCAGATATGGTATGTGAGATATGGTATATGGATACTGTATCTGATACGTTACATGCAACACTGCTAAGTGAGTACCCAGGTTAACGGATTTAAGTTGTTTCATTTCACCTCCTCGACTTATAATTAACTCTGTATAAGAACGATATTTTGTGTTTTTATCGGGACTAACAACTTTCGGAATCAAAGATCCTATGTCCGTTTTTTACAAATGACAACGTATACATAGGGAGAGGATGATCGATTGGTTGGTCTATGAAAGGAAAACAAAATAATTTATTTTCGAATTTAGAATTTTAGTTACGTACCCTTCTTATCTAAAATTCTACATTCGAAAATAATGTTTTCGTATTTAAGTAAACCTGAGGCCTTATAACGAGTACTTACTTTTTGATGGATAAAATTAGTTCCTTATTCGTATGCTAGATGTGCTTTTTTATTTTCCATACAATTTCGTCGTACGCTCTACGGCCAAATACGTAAAATTTATTCTACGGCAGTCGTTCCAAGTAAAATACTGTTAAGTTTAAATTATTTTCGACCCTATATCTTTACAGAGCAGAGTCATAAATTATCGGACAGCAAAAGGCAAAACAGATAATTTCAAAAAGTTTTCTCCCACATCCAAAGATACTGTATAACACTACATCCACGTCCCCATACATAACGTTTGCAACACTTCTGTGTAACAACTCTTGACAGGTAAATTTGACAGTCGCCTGCTTTCCCGAGGCCAAAGAGTAGATAGATACAGAAGGCTAGGTCACATGCTAAGCGGACAGGCGCGCGCACACGAGGACGAACTACAAATGCCAGACGCGAGAGTACTAACCACTGTACGCAAAGAGTTTGTGTGTGCGCGTAAGTTTTCACTCTCTAGAGAAAACTCAACAATTTATTAGCATTCCCTTAATCATTAATTTACTTCATTCATTTTAGTGATCATCCCATTTCTGGCTACATCATCATTCAAACTTTTATTTCATCTATTTTTTCTTTGCGTTTACTACTTTCCTACATTCATACTCCTTGTTCTTCGACGATAAGTGAGTCATTTATCACATCAACAGCATTAACACTTAATTCGTACGAAACATTTTTAAATGAAAACCACAACATTTTTCAAACACCACATTTTTAAAAACTGCTCTTACGTATTAATTTCTTAAAGAGCTAACCTTCTGTAACTATCTACTCTGTGGTCCAGCGGCGCGGGCGCAGAAGAGATGCTGCTAATCGTTATAGCGTTGCTATCACTTTCACTCATCTGTAGGGTTGCCATGGCAACGGTTATGAGACATTCTTGTTAAGGTGTAATTAGCTTGTCAAGAAATTAAGTGTGAGTTAATAAGGAAGGTGTCTGCTTAAGGTCAGGTTAGTTTCTGATAGCTGATATGTCAGAAAGTACTGTATTGCAAATAATGTGTATTATTTTGGCCCTTTGAGCGTATGATTCACGAAACTTGACGATTAAAAAGCGCAGTAAATGAAGGAGAAAAAGAAACAGGTTCGGTCAGGCGTACTAAAGAATAAATACTTTATTTATATGGTATAGTTGTCAAATCGCACCCTTCCTGTAAGAAAGCGGTAAGCGGAATCGGCCAACTTTTCAGGAGCTTAAAAAAACGTGTTCAAGATTGTAAAAAAAATCCTAGGAAAACCTTTTATAGATCAAAAGATGGCATTTAGCAGCGGTGAAATGATAGAGTTTCCGATTTTTCATTGTGTTATGTATACTGTGAGATAAGGTTGAATTATACGGTTACTCAAATAATCCCCGAAACTGTTACAAAAGATGCCGTTGTAAATATGGATATTGCTTTGTTGTCATCTTTGGTGTACCGCATTAGCTGCGTTAAGTGTAGTTATTCCATTATTCATACTCCAATTTTAGGTTAGTCTGAAAGTGTAAGTATCACTTACGTAGTTTTTACACGAAGAAGTCATTTAAGTAAACATAAATACATACTTTTTGCATGCGAAAGTATCTACGTTATACTGGAGCTTCTGAACTAACTTGTTTTTTGTTGGAAAAAATATTCAAATAATGAAGTATAACATCGTAAACTTCTGTTTTACTGTTCACAGATTGTCATGTACAAAAATTGTTTGTCACTACTATACAGATTTCAAATAGATAAAAACAATATAATCTGCTGCGTTTTAATCACATTAATCGATTGAGATTATGTTTATAGGTGTCCGAAGAAAAAACATGCCATAAAAGCCTATGGTATGTAATATGAAGTGCCTAAAAGCTAGGTAAATGGATATCTTCTATCAATTACTAAAACACAGAAAAAAATCCTTTATTATTGTTGAAACGTCTTGACTTTAATCTTTTAACGAACTTTAATGAAGTAACAGTATTTATTCACTTCCATCACTAGCTTATGCCCCCTAACCTAACAGCATTTAGTCCCATCCGAAGGAAATATAAGTAAATCTTGGTATTTTATACAAAAAAAGTTTTATTCTAAATCGACACAAGGGTTTCCGCGGAGTAGGTGAGTATTGGTGAAACAAAGGCTTTATAAACGCATATTTTTATGTGCAATTTCAGGACATAAGAGGTCCACTCCCGCTTGTGAAGCTTCCCAAAGGCGGCGCGGTGGTTGCTTTAGCAATCCGTGCGGGAATTTCAGACGCCAGACAAATGTCGTTGGAGACTAGACTTCCCGAGACATTTAAAATGCGGTATCCAATGATACAGAATTCAACTTAACGGTTGAGCCGACATCGTCACGTCCCCTTTTTTTTTTACTTGATAAAATCATCAAATGAGTCCTCCCAGCCCGGGCAGGGCGGCGTCCCCTTGGTGGTTGTTTTCTAACTTGGGTTATCTTTACGCTTATTTCTAGCCAAATCTAGAACAGGAGGCCTGAATGTTATTAAGATAGTCTTTCAGTGGTTATGGTATAGTACATGACACGATATCATGAAATTTTGGCATACAAACGTCTTGGCGCCGTGACAACACAAACATTCACTGGTTTATTATACGCTGCGCTTTGACGAGCTTTTATTTACAAACGCATCTTCGATCGGATTAGTCGATGCGATTTGATGATGGTCTGACCACACCCAGCACTCCACAACCCACATAGCTCTTGTTACCAAGACGTGGTTCAGATCTTTTTTACGCACCATAATATAATTAATAAGGTGCTATTGCTTGGATCTAGGGTACACCCACGAGATCTTATATTTATCTGCTAGGCGAAGGAGGTATTAGTCAGGCACAGGTCAAACTCTGAGCACAAAGTGACAAGCTCCAAGCCATTAGTATTGCAGTTCCAAACTCTATGCCAACCAAGGGTACCACGCCATGCTTCGTAATCATCAATCAATTTTGTCTTGAGGTGGAATTCCCGTAAGAACGCAGGGCAGGTCCCGATAGAATTCTGATTTATTATCATCATTAGCTGTTAAGGTTGGTGCGTAGATACTGATGATGTGGATAGAATTAAGTATCATTAACTGGCAAGCACAAGGTCATTATGCGATCATAAATTCCTTTCAGAAGTTGAGTTAAGAATGCCGTAATTTTGTTACGCACTGTAAAGCCAATTTCCGCCAGCTGCTTGCTCTTCTCCTGGTTTTCGAATCCAATAATACATACTCATCTGCTCGCAAAGATTTCCGCTACCACTTAGATGGGTCTCACTTATAGCCGCGATATCTATGGTGTATCTTGAAAGTTCCCTTGCCACGGTGGTAGTTTTCCTCTCGGGACACAGGGTAGAGTCAACATCCAAGAATGTACGCATTCCATGCTCCTATTATAAAGTTTTTCGCAGTATTCTTATTATGTCTCTTGCGATCGTATAGAATTAAGTTCAGCTACGCGTCAGGTATTTATGACAACACCTTGGAGAAACTACGTAACGATATAAAACGCAAAACAGTCCCGCAACAAGTTTCGTGCAATAAGTAAGTAAGTGGACTTGCAAAACACACCTTCGTAACAGTATCCAAGAACAAATGCCTATGTTTATTTACTTTTATAAAGTTAATTTGTTTCTTCGTGTTAGTTATGGGTATGTGTGTTTATGGCTTTATACTCAGGGAAAGTTTTAAAATAAACAAATATATGTATGTATACATCTTTTTAAGACTGGAAAACTATTTTATTTTTTGTCGCAAAAATTCACATTTTTTGTGACAGTGCACTTATTTTTGGCGCTAGCTTCATGAAAATTTGTGAGAAGGTGTATTTAAATACGGTCGATTTTTTGCATTAATAAAAAAAAATTGACGCAAGTTGAGTTACGCGATTCTTCCAGGAGGGGTGCGAAATAAGACCGGCACCCAGGGCAGGTCGGTGGGGACTTTCAGATTTTTACTGACTAGAATCCACGGTGCCTTTTATTTTCCGGGGTCACGGTAATTCGTTAGTCTCACGACCAAAGAATAATAACTAAAGCAGATTAACTTAAATTGAGATACATTTTCCTTCATCTAATAACTTAATCACACAAAATAAGAAGTAGTCCCACTTCAATAACACGCGTCTTACGACATCAGTGTTCGACCAGAAGAATGTGTTTTTTGACATTTTATATTTTCGTAAAAATAGTAATAAAAATTCATAAGCATGGCAACCCTGCACATCGAACAGGCAAATCCTCGTCGCTCGTGATTTGTGACTTACGATCTAAGAAAGTTACGGGATTGATTTATTGTTTTATAACTACGCCACATTCGAAATCTTAAACTGGTTCAATATAATTTACTGGCTTTGTCGACGTGAATGATAACTGAAGTTTACTATCCTATCTTAGTTTTTAAGTCGGAAAAGACAAGACATCTTCACTTGTATAGCATTTATTTATCACTCGGAGATAAATTGTTCTGACTTTTATTGGTATTACTGTTGAAACTTTTAATGCTTTTGAGTGGTAAAACGTACATAGACAGCAAAATAGTACTGCACGCGTGAAAAGATCAATTCCACATTTACTCTACTAAGAATAGACAATTTGACATTTATACGGCCTGAGTATTTTTTTTACGTGGTAATTTTGTGGTGATTTTACGTGGTAAAATCATCAAATGAGTCCTCCCGCTCTGCCCGGGGCGGGAAGACTCATTTGATTACTGTCAGACTTGACTGACTAAAATCCACGGTGTCCTTCGGTAGCCTTTTGTGAGTCGCGGTGTACGTATGTCCCGCAACCACGGCCTGAGTATAGCATAACCCGTAGATGGTGACAGAAGAAAAGACATAATAGTACTTAAACATCGACATGCCATCTTTTTACATTTTGTCTTACCTTTCGTCGACGTAACCCAATTCTACAGTATCATATTTTGTCTACTGAACTAGTGTAATGATCTAAGGTCCAACTTTCAAAGGGGGAGATAAGGTGACCTCTTATGGAACAGAACTAGAATTATAGTAGATCTCCCTCTCTCTGCATTTTCGTCCAGTGTTGACTTCTCGATCTTGGATACTCCAAATCTATCTACTGCCAGCCACCTTTGTCTAATTGCAGATACATTGCTAAATTAGAGACAAAAGCGAAATTTTTGCAAGTGCATCTTCATTAGTGATTTTTGGTACCAGAGAGACATGCCGATGCCTACTAAGGTTTTTCTCAAATATTTTTTTTTGACTGTCCGACATAACTGAGTAAAAACTACCCTGTTTCTTTAATTTTTATTTATGTCCCAATCCCGTGGTGCCCGTTGAAGATAGTCCCGTGACTTTCAAATATACCTCTACTAAAGCCTTCAGCAACACTGCACTGCGCTCCATAACACAAATCATTGACGTGGCTCAAAAGGCTGCCCAACTTAAACGGGACTGGGCAGGACATATCTGCTGCATGCCGAACGAGATGTGGGCATGCAAAACTCATGATTGGTGCCCTGAAACAGCGACGCGGGGCCGCGGTAGACCTCGAAGGAGATGGCGGGACGAGCTGGATGTCTTCCTTGAGAATTGGAAAGAGGTGGCGCAAAGTCGTGAGCATTGGAAGGAATGGAGGGAGGCCTTTGCCCAGCAGTGGGACAGTTCAGGCTAATAATAATAAAAGCCTTCAGCTTAGCTAGATTAGCATTAGTGCTGGCTAAATTCAACAGTGTAGTGACTCACGGTCTACCTCAATTATATCTCCTTCAGTATAAATAACATCTTAATTTTGCCGAGATTGATTACATATTACCTATATTCAATACATAAGCTAATTGATTATACTCAGTAAAAGTTTTTCTGGAAAGTCTCTTCATGTTTCATTTTCCACTATTAGCTTTCACTTACAATGATTGTAAAGAATTTTAATGAATAGATTATTCAATGGCGGTGGTTAATAGCAATATATTTTATGGATATAATAATAGTATAACATCATTAACTGACAATAAAACTCTACACGCGGTGTGAGAATCATCGACGTACGAACGGTTTTCATTAATTTTGCACATAAATCTAGATCAAATGTGTGATCTAGTGTCAATAATTAAAAGAAATCGAAAATCGGGTTAAAAGCGGTTTCTAGTGGCCGAAATAAACTAGATAGTCATGCACAAAATCGCAATAATAGATTGCGTATTTTAAAGTGTGATTGGTTTGCTTTAGACTCCAGTTTAGCACAGAGAACACCCAAATACTCCAATTTTTTTTTTTTGAATTTCGATTTTCCGATTTTTAAATAACGGAATTATTAAAATAGGATTAATGATAATTCGGAGTTGTGAATTAGAAATTTTGACCCAATTCAACATGATTTCATAAAATTGGAATTTTGTCATTCACTTGTGAGTCTATGAAGTTTTTATTAATATTGTAGTGTACCTACCCCGCTCAGAGGCTACAGAAACTAAGTTAACGATATACTGAGCTACCCAAATGATGATGCTTACACAGTTTTTTTCTGTAATTTGCGAAATATTTTATTTTTCAGTCATTTTGATACATGGGCATGAATTTATGATAACTGTTTGTTTGTCGATGTTCCTTCTACTTTCTATTACGTTTTAACTCTGTGAATGGAGCGTAATGCCTAAGTACTGAACGAATTGTAAATCTCCCGGTGAATATACTGGCACGGTTTAACGAGCTGCAATCCAATTGCGTATTGAAAATTCGTTTGTGTGATTGTGTTCCCATACAATCAGACTATATTAAAATATACATAAAGTGTCTGTGTAAATAAACAAGGGTTGTAAAATACTTATACGACCACGTAGCGTATGGTACTTGGCTGTGTCGTATCCTGCGGAATAACACCGACTCAAACATATTGTTTAGTACTTCGGAAGAATTATTTTTACATTAAAACTTCGTTGAGTTCTATAATAATTATTATTAAGAGCCTACGTTGTCCCACTGCAAGGCAAAGGCTTCCTTTCCCTCCTTCCATATCTTGCGATTTAGTGCGGTTGTAGGCCAACCCTTTAAAAATGAGTCTCTCAATGAGCTCATCTCATCTTACAGAGGGCCAAAGCCGAAGTCGCGGGATTTATTTCTTTACCGTGACCCCGGAACATAAAGGGCTATTGAAGGACACCGTGGATTTTAGTCAGTACAAGTCTGACAGTCCCTCCCGCCCTGCCCGGGGTGGGAGGACTTATTTGATGATATTAACACGATAAAAAAAAAGCTCATTTCATCTCATGAGTTCTATAAATTATAGTTATTTTTTTAAAGGTTCTCTATTTCTTATCATAAAATTACCATTTACACCATAGTGTGATTAAAAGATTTTTATTATATAAAGGCTTTAAATTATAATTATGTAAATGTCTAAATTTCTTTTCTCAGCTTTGATATTTTATGATTTAGGCCGGTGTTGCTACTTACACATTTTATTTAAATCTATTTTAACTTTGTAAGAGAGAGTATTACCAATTTCAACGTTATTTATTTCAGGATGAACCGTACTGCGAAAAATTGAGATTTGATTTATCTATTCACACTTTTCAATTTCACAATTTCTACAAAATCAATTTTGAATAACAACTTATCCCGCCCTGGGTAGGGTGGAAGGGACTGTCAGACTCTTACTGACTAAAATCCACCCGTGTTCCTTCGGATGCCCTGTACCTTCCGGGGCCGCGGTAACCTGGGTTAAGAAAAAACCCGCGACCCCAGCAGGCATTTGGCGCGAAACACGACGCGCCACCAACCCGGGCTTGGTCCTCGGTCGGACGGCGAGCCACCCGTTACTCACCGTCCGCAAGCCCGCTCCGCCGCTGTGCCCTCTGCTGATCAGAGGGACACGCGTTGGAGCGTCCACACGACAGGCTATTCGCATACGGGCAAAGAGACTCCTTAAAGAAGAGTTTTTGCCCGCATCCCAGGGTGCACCGGCCCGAAAAACTGGTCTTCCCCCCAGACGTATCCGAGAGGGAACTCCAGTCCACGGGCGCACGTGGAGGTTTCCTGCCTTAGCACCCCTCCTGCCTTAGCACCCCTATGTTTTCCTCTTAGGATTAAATAGTCAGAACACGATTTCTTCTCGAGAACATCGATATCTATCAGTTCTTAGGTTTTCTAAATATAGATTTAGAAACTGAAAAAAGATAATGGGATAGATAAGAGTTTGAATGCGAGGGAGATAAATAAACTCGTTGTGTGGCATTTGTTTGTGGGTCAGGCGATGTGAAACCTTGCTGATTGAATGGTAACAGATTTGAATCAATAATTTAGAATAATTCAATTGTGTACTAAATTTTTTTAAAACCTTTAATGCACGCAGTTCAATAATGATAATATTTCTTTATAAAATGAAATTAATTTCATAAACGTGGCGACATAGAAAAGGCCAATACCCACCTTTATAAAATTACTTAACGTAAAAAGCGTCAACAACATCATCTGCACGTATTCGGCCACTGCTGGACATGGTCTCTCCCAATGTGCGCCACTGAGTCTTGTTATGAGCTGTCCTCGTTCAGTGCCTGCCGGCTGCCTTTCACAGGTTGTACAAAATAGAAGAAGTAGTGAAAAGACAAGACAAGGATAGATCATTATTCGCAAAAAACTTTTTTGTAACTTGAAATCTACCTAAATACAAATTGAATAACCGTGCGCACGCGCTGATGCGCGCGTTGATGTCTTTTGTACGCGTAACTTACAGAATAGAACTTTATTTTTTAAACACTTCACTTTAATTTCTTAGCTCATTTTATTACGTAGTAACATTTCAGAATAGGTCATAATTGCCACTTATGAAAGTCATAACCATTAAAGGATAACTGTTCCTGCACAAGATTGAGTTAAAGATATAAACATACTACTTTCTGCATCGTAAAAAAATGTTTAAATGCTAATTATAAACCATTTCTGTGTAAGCTTTAGCTGTCAATAATTACTTAAACATTCACCCACGTAAACTAATCATAAGTGTGTTTTTGCAAAATGTTAATCTAATGGGAACACGTGATTAATGACTCGCCCATTATAATACTAACTTAGCTTCGGTGTAGCCATAAATTTTATTTATCTTACTTATCTCGGTTCAGAGATTTAATAGATTAATATCTATTCTATTTATTTTTCAAAAATAATTCGCTAGCATTAATAACAGCATTCAGAAAACACATCGAGGTTTTGAAATTTTACGATATGTATCGGGGCTAACCGTATCTCATACCAATTACTTTTTGAAAAATCCTTATTTATTACTTAAGCCGCTGACTTAACAAGCCTAACTAGAATACCGTGCGATTTATTACGTCGCTCCGCATAATCCGTGCGGTGTAATTATTTACACACGATTAGTACCACTTTTACGTTTACAACAACCTGTCCTTAATAAAACTGCAACAATTTTACTTATGCGATTTCGAGTCGCGTTTGATCATTTCTCCGGCGCGTCGCACTGCCGCTCAGTCGCGCCCGCGCAGCCGCCCCGCACGCACGCGTACCGCACTCCTGCGCAACACATCGCGAACACTCGTCGCGCATCAAGTGCTACCGTAAACTAAATACATCTGTGACAGTGACATGGTTTTGTGCTTTAATTGGATTCTGTGACGGTGTCATTAGAACCGTAAGTTTCTCATTCAACTTTTACTTAATATTGTAAGATGTTGATCGATTCAATCGAGTTCGTGCAGCACACGTCATAAATAAAACTAAGCAAGGAATTAGCACGCGACTCGGTACACACAAACCCAATTCATTGAATAGCAATTAATACGCGATCTGCGTTAGTGCGCTTCTGACTTCGTGCACGTATTTAAATTATTTAGAAATCCAAGTCGTCACTTGCAAAAAAATGCACGAAATCGGCGGAGCGTCGCGTCGGCGCCGGCGACGTACACGATATGTAGCTGAGCCAACATACTGCTCAGATCAGTATTTTAAGATAATGCTGGTATTTCTGTTATTTAGTCATTGAAAAGTAAATTCTTCAGAAAACTTTAAAGATGCGACGTGTGCAGTTACGCCGCTGTATGTATGGAGCGAAATTTATTGCAGTGATTTTATCAGTAGTCAAATATTTTTCTGGGTCCGAGTTGGAATATTTTAAAGGACAAGACAATTATTTCGAAATGTGTGACCAATTTTAAAATGCTGAAACTAGTTAATATTTTATTGTTATCCACAAAATTACGATAAGTCCAGATAAAAACAAAAGATATTAAATATTGCAAGTAAATGCATAATTATTTACAAGTTCTATAAGTCAACGGCAACAAGTTTCAATCAAACTGAAATATCCATATTTAAAAAATCTGTACTCATAAATTTCAACGCCGAATCTGAATTTTGAAACTTACAAGCACAAGTCGGCATTAATGCGATCTGTTTCTGTCTACTTTCATGTAAGAAAATAATTTTTGCCTTAATTTTCTTTATTACTGCGCATTTGTGGTGTCTGTACAAAACTCATTGAGCTTATTGGCATTTTATTGACTCATTAAAATATAATTTTAATAAATCAATCATAGAACATAAAAAATTGGCAACACCTAAAAAAATAAACTAAGTAGTCTACAAAATAAAAGAAGGTTGGTCAAAATGTCTCTGCTGAAATGTTCCCCACACGGACGGAATACATGTTTTTGGTGAAAACGTGACTCATGCCTTTTACATGAGCGATTGAAAACTAGCTTTAAGCGTCTGCAGCTCTCACGTACTTCATCTTGGTAAACTAGATCGTATTTCCAATACTCAATGTGTGACTAAAGTTCCGATACACTGATCTATATTTTAAAATTGTTTCTTTATTGAAAATGCAATTCTATCTGACAGTACATGAAATTCATATTCGTGTTTTACAGAAAATGCGAAAGATTGTAATTTACATGTACGTGTTTTTTCATCGTGCGTGATTTTGTTCATTGGAATATCCATTCAGCTGTCAAATTGTTCTTTTAATAAACTCTGCGATATATGGGTCTTTGGAACTCACGCGTTTTATTAGTATTCTTCAATATTGTGTTACTGATACATAAATATTTTTTGCTCAATTTTCATGACAGGCAAAGATTACACAATAATGAGATAATTATAAATTATTCATATTCTTATAGAAATATACAGATACGAGTTTTCAAAAAAACTGTATAAAAAAAATATTTTAAAGAAATCATCATTCATCATCGTCATCAGCCTATAATGTTCCCGCTGCTGAGACACAGGCCTCCTCTCTGTGAGAGGGAGTGGGCCACAATCCACCACGCGGGCCAAATGCGGTTTGTTAGATGTCACATATCTTCGAATTTTTGGTTCTAGGACATGTCGGTTTTCTCACGATGTTTCCTTCACCGTTTTCAGAGCAGTGGTGATGTAATAAATTACTCAAGTAATGCGCCTTGCGGGGTTCAAACCCACGACCTACAACTCGTAAGTCGGGACCGATACCACTGGGCCACCACTGCTCACAACACTGCTCTTGAAAGAAATGCTAACATTATTCTTGTCGCTCAAGCTTTATCAAATATTATATCAGTGAATATTTAAGCACCAAAGCAATTAGCCGTCTGGGTAAACGTCTGGCCGAGAGAGTAACTTAAGTAACTTGATTACCACTAATGGCTAATAAAGGCACGCGCAGACAAGGACTCGTGTCAGTCTTAAGGTGAATTAGGTATGTCAATAATGCGAAGGAGATAACTACTGTCAGTCCTAATAATAAATTTCTGCGTAGACATCTATTATTGACGCTGTCAGCTCTTAACCTTGGATAGATGAGCTGATTGAATTCAGTCTCATAGGACAACTCTGTTCTTAAATTATATCGGATATTATGTGTATGCTAATTTGTTTAACGTAATTAATTAAATTAATTTCCCAGAAAGGTGTCACTTTACTTATAAGTATGTACTCGTATTTTCGCCAGTAATATTTGGGGAATTCTACGAGTTCTTACCTCGTTGATGTAGCTATGTAATAGTTAGAATTGATATTTCTGAGCATGAGGACCTGGTTTCGATTTTGAGTGTCGTAGGTGTTTTGTATTTTTAATAGGGAATCCCTTATTACTATAGATATATGTAGATAGATAGATTGAATACACTTTATTGTACACCAAGATTGTTACAAAAAACGTTTTTACAATATTTCTAATTCTATGGTTACAAAGGCGGTCTTATCGCGAAAAGCGATGACTTCCAGACAATCTTTATAATTATGTATTATTTAGTTTTAAAACGTTTTGAGTTTCCGATATTCAAAACTAAATAATAGTTTTAGTGGCCATGTCAGTCTAAAAAATCTTTATATGAACTGTATGAATCTAAAATTCGAAGTCAATTTTTTACTTTGTTTAAGGGTATAGTAAAAGCCTTTATCTGTTTTCCATGGGGTTTAAAAACTGACTTCTACGTGGTTGTTCGATACACTTCTATCTAAACCACTTATGGATCTCAGCCTACCTATGTACAAAACAAAATGTGTATGCCTATATAAGTGTGTGTAATGTCTTTACATATCTAACATGCATCAGGGGTTTTCTCCGTAGACAAAAGTTCCAAGTCTACATAACCCTTTAACGTGCCGAATTTCGATCAAGTGATAAGTTCGTAACTTGCTAAGTTACCAGTTTGCAATATTGAAGATAGTAGATACGGTAGCTATATCGTTGGTAACGAGGCAATTCAGTTCGACCTATTTGATGTTACTTTATGGTCGAGCTAGAAGCTAGAATAGTCGGGAAATGTGTGATAGTTATTTTGTTAAGTAGTTTTAAGTGTTATATATCGATTGAAATTGTGTGTTATTTGTGAAAGTGTATTGAATATTCTCGTATTCATCATAAACTTGCATCTCGATACTTGGCGTTTTTTGAAGTTTCCAACTTACAAGGAATAATATTCTACGTATAAATAACCTTTTTTATTCAGTTTGACAGATGTTTTTCCATTTTCACCAAAAAAATATTGATTTAAACATTTCGCTGGAATCATTTAAATCTACGTAAACATAATGATTAGGTATGAATTTCCGCCATTCATGATCTATTTCACAATAAATTGCGATCCATGGGGCACAAATCCTGACTCCATGGGTACTATGACAAAATTGTATTAGAAAAACCTAAAAACTTTTTGCCCGACCAAAAATTCAAACCCTGGATCTCATAATCCGCAGTTGTGCTTGCGATGAGTAGATCAGCAAGACAGTACGAGTATTACACAATAATTCAATTAGCTCTAAAGTAATAGCATCACCAGTCATTGACCCGTAGATATTAATCACTTAGACTATGTAGCTTAAAAATAGGTTTTACTAAACGTACGTATTATTTTTTCGTGTGAACCTAGGTTTCATTGAACTCAGTCTTATTCTATGCTAACTGTTAGGATAGTGAATTGTTTTCTAAGTGCATTTTGTTGTTTTTGATGAAAGCTTTTTAAAAAAGAACAGGATGTGCGCCTGAGTCGATATAACTCAAAAGTTATTTCAACTAATAAACGGGATTTTGCTCATTGATGCTTATTATAAATGTTATGAGATACTAGCCTATGTATACGATTTCGTGAGCGTTCATATTTCTATTAATTTACGAATATAGGTTACCATTACTTTGCTGCTCTCAAAACGGTGAATAAAATATCGTAAGGAAATGCCATGTCTTCATCATCATCATCATCAGCCGGAAGTCGTCCATTGCTGAACATAGGCATCCCTCTAGCCATGGCTTATAACCAAAAAACTCATAGACATGACTGTGACATCTACCCGCGCTGACACTGCGGGTTGGATTTGAAAGAAAGAAAGAATGAAACAACATTTATTTGGTGCAACATTTAAAATTTACAGCTAGCAGAATTACAGCCCATTCCCTCTCATTTAAACGCTGATAATGATGAATGATGTCTAAAACAGGCGAAAAAATCTACGCACCAAAACTGACAGACAGACATCATTACTTTCGAATTTATTATATGGAGAAATGAAGGATAAACCCAATGACAATACAAACTTTCTCGTTACCTAACCTCTCTTGAGTGGGACTTGGGTGATTTTGGGTATCTCGAGTGACACATGAGTGGCGTCCGTTGATTTTATGCAATATGTGAGATGATTCATAATGGTATTCGCAATTGAATAATATGATTCATATAGTTATCGCAATAGGGTATTTTACAGCACAAATAGATTGAAAACCTGTTTAGTACGACAAAATGCCGGAAAAATAATGGACAGCAATGATTTTTCGTAAAGATTAAACACTTCGAAATTCGGGAGTGCTTGTGATGTCATAATGCCTGTAAAATTATACAGACAGCGTGACGTATTGTAATTTTTAAAAGCGTTATATCTTTTTCAAGTTTGGTTAATGTAACAAAAGAAAACACCCGTATTTTTTCAAATATTTAATATTTTTTGACTACCGGACTAATTACATGTTTTCACTAAAATAGCCGATTGAATTAATATTAATCATATTTAATTTTACTGTAACCACGATCTTTATCCACTAATTATTCAAAACATACATCCTTTTTTTGTGCCACACTTCTTTGGTCGCTGCAAAATTTAAAATTTGCACGTAGCAATTTAAAAAAAAACGTTGCCCCGCACTACGAATTTCTTCCGTATCTTGGGTGCGTTTACAAACATACAAACTCACATACACAAACACCCTGTACAGGGTTAATCCTGTTCATATAACATCGTCAATTGACGGTACTGTTAGTGCAGTGGAAATTGAAAGATAAAGAATTTTCTTTAACATAAACTTGGTACCTTGTCTAGCTAGAGGTATAACGTAACTAAATGAGGAAATTATAAGACATAAAAAGATATGACTTTGTTTAGGAAATTGCGAGGAAATCGCTTTCATCCTACAGTACGTTGTTTCCTCAAATAAATCTACTTCTTTAAGCTTCATTCAATTTACGTGAAGGTATGTATGACCAGTTGTTTTCTATTTTGATATATATATCTGAAAAACGTTGCTCAAGGTGGAGGTGAGAAACCTCGGAGGGGTCAGGACTTTTAATGTTTATTATAATATGTTTAACAAAGTTCATAAGTCAGATTTTCTGCTTTCGACTTTTCCAACCAAACACCCGTTTTGAGTACTCATTTACCAGACTATACCCCAACTCTCCTATGTTGAGGTAGGCTTCCAGTCGGACCAGATGCAGCTGAATACTATGTAGTATTTTACGTGGAGCTTCTTCGGGCGCAGAATATAATATTTGAGATGAAACATTGATCAAGTCTTCTCAAAAATAGCCTTTTTAAAAAAAAATACGGTATTGTAGCAGTAATTTTAACTGTCGATGGATATTGTGTGGAAATTCACACGGTTGTCATAAAAAACTAATGTTATATCCTGTAGCAAATTATGTTAACATCATCGTGATGTAAAAAATGAGTATTAATATTAAATGTGAAAGAAACTACCTCATTAGGTGTTATTTTTTGTCACGAGAATTTTAGTTTTGTTCGTTGATAAAAAATAAAATAAAATAAAATAAAATTTCCATATTGACGGAATCCATAGAATGTTAGTACAGTAAGAAAAACTACTTTTTTTTCTTCTAACACAAACAGCCATATATCCGCAACAATTACTTTTAGCAGATTCTTGTAGTAATTACATACTCCCTTTGAAAAATACAAGTACGAAACTCGTGTCTTTCTGTTATATAAGCATTCGTTGAAACTTCTAATGAAGATTTAATTAAGAGTATTTCAAAATCAAAATAAATTAAGGAGGGAACAAACTCCTTGACAAGTAAAAAGTACATTCGCAGTCATTATTGTAAAATCGATAAATCACATTTTAAAATCGATCGAACGCTTTAAATGTACAGTTACAACGTTTCGTAATTGTGTACATTGTACATTGACCACAAAGATGTGATAATTTGGACACCGTTATTTAATGCTTTGCGAATTTTTGGCGTGAATACCAGGATACGGTTTTTATATTTTAGTAATGATGTCTATTAGTCATTTTCAGATATTTTGAAGCTTGTGTGTATAAAATACTTTCATTATAGTTACTTATATACGGTATGAAATGACTGTCAATATTTTTGCTCTGTTGATGTGATCATTGACATTAATGTATTCAAATTATTGCCATATTATTACGTACACCTACTTTTTGACCGACTTGGAAAAAAAGAGGAGTTTATCAATTCGTCGGAATCAATGTTTTTTTATCATATTTATGTTCCCCAATTTCTCGCTGACATGAAGCTTGGACCGACACATTTTGATGACGGGGTCTAAGCAGAAACCGAGGGAACTCTGAAACGAATAATAGCAAATCATCTGCGATTGCTGCTGTTGCATATTTATGCAATATTTACGCAATCGCATATCTTTACTTTATCATTTGCAATACCAATTGCCTGTACCCACTAGAAAGGTTGAAATAAAAATCTTCATTATTTATTACAGTGCAATGACTCCAGGTGCGAAAATACGTAAACATGAAGCTAGTAAACATCATAATGTTATGCATTATTGACTACCAACTAGGCAGGAACAAGGTGGACAGACGACCTTATGAAGGTCGCCGGAAGACGCTGAATGCAGGTCGCTGGTACTTGTGGCGATCAAAAGGGGAGGCCTATGTTCAGCAGTGGACGTCCTATGGCTGTGATGATGATGACGATGAACTAGGCAGATGATGATGACTAACAACTCCACGAACGAAATCATAACTCTTTTTTTGTTTTTATTTTTTATTTTGTGTGCCAAATGGACAGTGTCATTTTTCACATGGGCAAAACTCATCTGACAATCTGATTTTTTTTAACGCTTTGCCGAGTCGCTAATGAAATTAGCGTTACTTTTACATTACATTCCAATACAAGAGACGAAAAGTTGTGATAATTTAGAAACACGAACAATTAATCAAACATAATCATCAGTATTAGAGACGGTAAACATTTTCCCTCATATTTTCTTGTTATCTTTCTTTCTTAAGAGAATAATCGTTCGTAAAACCTCGTGTTTATTTGCAAGATCATATTTACGATAATCTTAACTTGATATAATAATTATATCTTCATAAATGTGAAAGTTAGACCGTTTATTATCAAATAATTTTTTGCATGTTATACTCAATTTGTTGATTAATATTCGTGTAGATACTTTGTGTGACATTATTAAAACATAGTGATTATGTTAATTTGTTTTTATTATGTTTTGCTATCATGGTTTCTATCTGAATATTTCTATTATTGACAGGTTTTAATAAATACCTAGTTTTGAAAGATATAAATTAAAGTTGAAAATAAAATTATGTTTATCGACTGATTATAATTTTATTTATAACGTGATAGTTATGTCGTATTTTGTGTAAGTTAGGTTAGTTTTTGTTACTTTTGCTACACTAAATTTGGTAACCTTTAAAAACAAATGTGGTACTTTTTAAACTTTTTTTTCACAATCTGTTTTAATATATAAATAATAACTACATATATAAAAAATTATATCATCAATAAAATACAATACATAATAACCAACAACAGTACAATAATATCAAGATTCAGGAAAGTGTTGCGCTCCGGTATTTGCCTCCATCCATTAATTATTGTATTTTCACGCATAGTAATGCGCTCATGCAAATCTCTGGTCATATCTGCGCATGATACTCTAGGGTTACCAATTACTTAAAATTTTCACAGAATTTGTGTATTTCTGATACCATGGTTTTTTATTTGCTGATAATGAAAAAATAGTACGGAATTCTGGTTAGTTTTATTAAGTGCTCATCAATTTTGGAATTAATTTTATTTTTTTAAGAATTCCCTACAACTTATAAGGCTCCACCAAAGACATAATCCTAGGCTTGGGACCTTAAAACCGGACGTTTCTGGACCAATTCAGATGGATCGTCAAATACACATTTATACAACCCGTTTTCTTCATTACCCTTTCTTTTATTGACCATTCACCACTCCTTTCCAAGTGTTGCCAACTAACTATCTAGTAACTTTTATTGTAAACTGGTAACCCTATACGACTGTGTTAGTAGCCCGCTCAGTGAGAGTTAGAATGTGTAGCGACGACCTAGTGTGCAGTGCTGTGTGCTCAGTGTTGCCGGAGGAAATAAATGCGTCTTTTTTTGTTAAGAAAACTGTATGATGCTCTGATTTATTACTGTCTTGCAATGCATTTTGTTGATTCTATGTGGGTAATGAGTATTAGTCTTTGATATATTGGTATTTTAACATAGGACATGATTTTTCTTTCTAAAGAAACAATTTATATACAATATTTAACATTAAACATACATTTAATCAAATCGAAATATTTACAAAACAAAACACCCTACAAAAATGTTGAATTTTGTTTTTGTTATTTTTGTCCAGTATTTTTCTATTTACACGACATAGATATGCAGTAAAAATATTTTTTCGTCATAGAATTTATGGTCATTGAAGTTTGCCCAAAATTTTGCAATGGTTTTGCGCAGAATGCAACCAAAACTATCGGGATTTTGTCTGTCTTTTGCACAGCGGTTGCTCTTTCTATAACAGTGTAGGACTTTTTCCGGGTATGTTTGTGCAATATAAAGATAACATTATCAGCAAATAATTGCAACAACGTCAACGTAAACATACCTGCATAAGGAATTCTTATAAAACAATGTTTAAATATGCATAAATTGCACGTTTCATTCCAGTCATTTCAGTGATTGATAAATTGTCAACTAGTGTTCGACCGATTACGCAAGTAAAATTTTGTTATTTATTTTAATTAGTTTTGTACTTTTGGCATGCCATGTGCCAATAAATGTTATCTTTCTTTGTTCAAAATTAATGTAAAAATTAAAAAAAAATGAATAAAAAAAAGAAAAAAAAACGTCTGTGTAGTTTGGATTTTCGTGTGAGTATAGATATTTAATAAAACAACAATTCAATTCTGGGTGTAATTTATATAAGTATGTTTATCAGTTGTCTAGTACCCATAACACAAGCTCTGCTTAGGACTAGATAGCGTTGTGTGATAGGAATATTATTATATAAAAGATAAAATTAAGTTTTTTTTAAAATTAATTGTGAAAAGTTAATTGTGTAAAAGTTTGCTAAAATTGCTTGATTTATTCGTTGTTTGCTAAAATTGCTTGATTTATAGGTATTTTAGTTAAACGTCAAACCTAATTCAAATAATGCACATTTTGATAACATGTAATTAATTGATGCACTTATTAATGTAAATTGTGTACTTTTAATGAAAATGATTCGTGATACCAATTTTATTATAGGTTTACCTAAATAAAATAAATTCTCTTTATGGATTAACAATATATTGATACAGTTATTTTATGCACATAATTTAATTACTCCATTTTTAAAATTTAAATTAAACCTAAGAAATTAAAAACTAAATTCCATAAATCACTTAAGACACGATAGTCAATTATAAGTTTGTAAAATCGTGACATCGTCTATCCATATCTTTATCCATAATTAAATCTTTCTTTATCTAAATAATCATTGCCTTTTTAATATTAAATTTGTCGAACATTAATATGTTAATGAAGTAATCTTATTAATTTGCACGTTTGTGATATGCAAATTGTTAATATTTGCAAACATTGTGACAAAGCAATAAAACAATTTATTATGGTGTTTATTTATGATATTTTATAGGACTTGGTAGATTTATTAGTTTTGACATCTCCATGGGAGGCAACAAGCCTCCTTTAATAAAAGCATTTAAAAAATGTAAATCTGTCAATTTCAATTTTGCTCATAATTTATTTTATTTTAGCCGCACCTTAGGCTTGGAAAGTAGGAAATCGTTTTTTTTTTAATATGAAGCAATATAGAAAACCCACTTCTTGATGCAAAAAAAATCTTGAGCAGGTGTTGAAGAAATATTCATTTAATAGTTTACCTCAACGATTAATTGTCAACAATAACTTATTTTTTTAGACATTTTTCTTCACATTTTAAGAATGAAGACAAAACAAAAAAAAACATAGAATGTAGGTAATTACAAAGTTTCGATAATTTCTCTCACAAAATTATCTGCTTTCAAAGAGTAAAACGATACAAATAAACGGCCGCAACGAAAGTCTTTTATTTCTTTTAAAAGAGAAAGCTATTGGGTAAGCCTTTCATAATTATTCATTGTTAATTTTATTAGGGTGCTCGGTTAATATCCATTAAAATTCATCAAGAAAATTTTGTGAAAAGTAAAAAGTGTTTTTGTTAAAATACGGGTTAATTAAATTTCGCGACGAACCGTTAAAATGCGTGAAATTTGCGAAATGCGACAGTTAGTATTCTTTTTTAGAATTATCTTCTTTGTAGAAGGTATTTTAGTTATTTTATTAGGCCTGCTTTGTGTGATGCTAATTTTGTACTATGCTAATTAGTTGTTTCATCAAAGAAATATAATCACTCTTTCTAAGATTTAATATTTTATAACAAGCTACGGAATCAAGTCGAGAAATGCGAAAAATAAGGGAAAAAAAAAATTAATTATAAACATTAGTATTTCCTACGGTAAAAAGTTCATTGCATTACTTTTTATTTTTAGTAATAATTAAATTCAATATTATTATAAAATAAGTTAATTTTCAATTAACATCACAGTGTGACCACTCACTAAATAACTGTGCACATAATAATTCGAAATGTCATAAAAACTGGATGATCAAATAATCTCGTAAACATGGACGATAATAAAGTTACGATAATTGAAAGTTGAATTACTTTCTCTTTCTTTCATTCTATGGACTACCGAACATGTTCATTGAGAAATAACTAATTTAATGAACAAGTTCCCTTTTATAAAGAAGTTGTTGCCGAAAGCTTGAAGATAAAAATGAATTTACAACATACTTCCTGTTTTTCTTTTGCGATAATAGACCTATGTAGTTTAGTTCGTGCATTTTTATAATATGGCGATATAACGATGCGTATTGCTAGGAAGCAATACGCATCGTTAACCTTTGTTAATCTTAACCAAGCAATTACGCAATAACTCACCTCTTTTTTAAAATTACCTGAATTAAAAACATGAATTTTCACAGGAAGAAACATGTAGTATTCCATTTTACATTAGATTTGCATAAACACAATCCAGAGAACTTTTTAAAACACAATTTAGAACAAACAATAATAGATTATCTCATAGAATGCATAATGTTTTAATTAACGAGTTCGATGACCTGACTGAATGGAGTTCAAGGGTCATTCATTCATTCGGTCTTTCTTCTGTCATCATTTTTTTGTTGCCAACTTAATGATCAAGCAAATAGGTAATAGTTCTATTACGTTTTTTTTTTAATATTTTGCAGTTTCATTATAATTTATGACTAGTTCGAAATTTCGAATGTACGGTCGGTAGTCGATATAAGACTTTCAACTGCTTTATTGCAAGGTTTATTATTTAGATGAAAGTTTAATTAATACTAATGTTATAAAGTTTGTTTTTTGGCCTTCGTTCTAATTTTAAGTAATTGTTTTAATTTTTGTTTGGTTGCTTTTGGCTTTGTTGTTACATTTAATTAATGACGACGGAATTGATTTGATTGATTGTGTTATTATAAGATTTTTTTTTAATATTATTTAACTAAAACGAAATTATGAAGATAAATGCGAAGCGAGCTGAAGATTTTATTTTAATAAAGAAAAACATAACAAACTTATATTCAAATTAAAACATAATTATCTCATTGTTTATTCCTATATTTTAATAATAGAGATCCAATTTTTGAAACCATAATAACGATGTATTCGTAAACATAGCTTTCATAAATAAATTATGAGCTGTTCCATTTTTTTTGTATTTTACGTTGTATTTGGATATCGAATATAATTATGATTCGAATATGAATTTGAAATGAAAATTTAATTATGGACCAGATAAAAATAGCTGTCTGTGATTTAAATAAATTATTATGTTTTGTTGACGTAATTATGACTGTATAGAATTTTAAATATGTACCATAATATTAGGATAAAAAGGAGTACCTTCTATCCTAATGTGTATAAGAAACTATTACCAGTCTTTGTACTAAGTTATATGTCGAAATCCGTTCAGCAGTTTTTGGGTAAATGAGTAACATACATTCATTCATCCTCACAAACGTTCGTAAAAATATGATATTTCCAGTTTTAAATGCCAATGATAGTAAGTATTTACTTTATATCGCGGTATAATAAATAAAAATAATGTCAGCATTTGCCATTATTTTTACTTCAAACTTATAAAGTATCCAGCGAGGTAATTTATCAAGACTTCAATATATTATGATACCAAAGTTGACTACCGTTAACTTAATCTGATATAATTACATATTCTGTTTATTTATTAGTCTGAAGTCCAAATCGAATGGCTAGAAATTGATTAAAATACTATTAATTCAGAATTGCTCCTGTGAGAAATTCGCAGAAAAGATTTCTAGGTACAGATAAGGCCGCATTACTTAGTCATCTTTTTTGCATAAATAGCAGTTAGATTGTACATTCGCGGAATGAAAATGTTAAGCAGTTATTTTAAAAGTACTAACATTGTTGCAAGATGTGTTTGGGTATTACTTTTTCTTACCATTATTTAATTCATAAAATCATAATATAAGCAACAATAAATTATTACAAATTGGTTAACCAGCATTAATAACCTCATCCTTGTTGTAAAATTGTTATAGATGTTTTTTGGGGTAGATAATTATAAAAGCGCCTCAAAAAGTGTCAGTATGATGACGGGGCCCCCCTATAGAGGGCCAAAGCCTGCCTGGGTTGCGGGAATTATCTCATTACCGTGACCCCAGAACATAAGAGGCTATTTAAGGACACCTCGGATTTTAGTCAGTACGAGTCTGACAGTTCCTCCCGCCCTGCCCTGGGTGGAAGTCATGTGATGATTTAACCACGCTAAAAAAAAAATTCAAATAAGATCGGTAAGGTAGAGCGTGCGAATTAAAATGAAGGTGTGTTATTAGGAAACATCAATTCAAACCAAAAGTCAAAAAACATTTACCTATTCAAATAAGGCTGAGTACCAGCACATTTTAAAGATCAATTTACACTAGTAGAACATCATCGGATTTTTAAAACATCCTAGTATTTTTGTTTTAAAATGAAGAAATTTCTACGCAAAGGTGCTCAGCTTTTTTATTGCTCGACTGTACTGACTTTAATCCTTAGGAAACCCAGATCCTTTATTCCCACGCCATCCACACCCGTTAAGCAGTCTTATTAAGAAGCTTATTAAGCGGCGCAGACGCAGCGTGTTCGAATGATTTATATCTTAATGTCTCGTTCGAGAGTCAGACTCGTATTTGCGTTTTCTGTATCAAGTATTTGATTGGCGTTTAAATGTAGTGCTTCAGCTTTTATTGAATGTTTTATATTTATCGGGGGTAATGGTGCTGTTCAGGCTTGCGTGTTGAGCGGATTGTCTTTTCTTTATTGCGAGGTGCCTTTAAGTTGTTGAGTTTTTAAGTATGGATTAAGGACCACCATGTGCAGGGATTACGTTTGCTCATAAGTGTATGTTCAATCACATAATATGACTTTTTTTTAAATTCAGCTCTGACTCGTGTCTGAGCACTGTCTCACTTGATGGTCGACGGTGAAGCACGCTTGCCTAGAAATACATAACTTTGAATAGGTTACTTCTAGGCAAGCGTGTCACTAACTTACTTTGCTGTGCCCGACAGGGTACATAATTGAGACAATTTTTTTAACATACCAACTGTTTAATTTAACATTATGAAATGCAATAAAGTATCGAGTACCTCTTGGTTTGAGGACCCCAAGATTGTAGCTTCCAGGAAATAATGACTCCAGTACGGAATTCCACTCCTTAGCTGAACAAAATCCTCAAATTTCCAAGCTCAAACCTAAACCATATACTTATTTTATGACCGTTACTTTATAGCAACCGAAAGTGGTTGCTTCATTAACCGTAAGTGTCTTCCACATATTGCGGTTATGTCCAAACAATGGTTTACGGGCCTCTTTATTGGACTAACTGACCGTAAAACGGCCTATTTCTTGGTAACAGAACAATAATAAAGAAATAGTAAAACCGTAAAATAGACCGGTAATAAATATGGACGTTGATTAATGGGTTATATGCCAAATGGTTACAAGGATGAGCTGAGCTTTGGGGCCGTAGGTAACAGAAATTTGTCGCATGAAAAATTGGAACATATTGAGGTAAAAGTCCGCCTTTGTATATTATTAGTTTTATACATATGCTAGTTCAACTTACTAAAATTTAACCATAGGTTCATTACCAAATTATTCTAAATACACCAGCTATGAAACTGTCGTGAAGAATCGTAGCTTATATAATCAGCAATTCATTTTATACAATTAGATATATAATTTAATTCTAATGACAAAATCCTTTTCTAAGGAGTCTTTTCCTGACAGTCAGAGTATCAAACTTTCCAGAAATCAACAGTCTGTCTTTCTGCTATCAACATAGTATCGTTGGGAAAACTTCCAAGCACGGTTCTATCTCAGATATTCGTCTGAGAGCAGATTTTTATGCTTTGAACCGTGAGATTGATAGGTAAGACTTCTGCCTCACTGCTAGCGTTTAGTGAGTAAAAATAAGCTAAGTAGACTTTGTTTGACTTCGTCCTTGACACGACGCGCTATAGTTAGCGATAAATTTGAAAGCAATAGTGTGATGATGTCAAAACCTACACAGACTTTATATTGTATGCACTTGTGGCTTGTGCGAATAAACGTTTTTATTTCTGTCTTTCACTTGTTTTAAGTCTGTGTAGATGTTTGACAGTCATTACAGTGTATTAAATATTTGAAGCTGTATCACCAAGTTATTTGGGAAAAATAAAGAAATAAATATGGATTGTTTCTGTTCAACTGTTGAGTTGTCACGATCGCGAGGAACAATTATATGAGAGTCGCTTAGAACCGCGAGGTATGGCAGAAAAAGTTGGAGGCCTATCATTCTCAACATTGGATGATTCCATGCTAAAATGACGATGATGATATAGAAAAAAGGGGATATCATACACTAGACTTTTACGATGTCTAATACATTTTTTGAGCGGGTAACTCATCGTCGCTTCACGTTAACGGTGGGACCTATACCTAAGATGGATAGCTAACTCTGTCGGGTAAACAGCGATATCATTTCACAGTATTCGGCTGCCAATTTATTTCAAGATTGCTATAACATTCACCGATAGGTTCCTTCCTAATGATGATATTAGGGCGCACGTTATCTGGAGCTTTTTCTACTTTTTTGTGTGTCTATGTCTTTGTCTCGTCGGATGATTTGTGATTAATTATGCAATCAACCAATCATAATTATCAGTTGCTGGAAACGTCTGCTGGGACACGTGATTCACATTTAAGGATTTTGCATAAGGGGATATCGAATTCTGCCTAAAATAGTGAGTCATTGGCAGAATCTGATCTGAAATGATTAATTTCGTTGCAGGACCCAAACAGGTAAATTCATTCTCCGGGACACGTCGTGCTTCTAGCTTTTAGGAGTTGCAGTGGCTTGGGAATAGTCTGGTGGGTTTGTCCCAAAAAAAAAAGAATCTGATCTGATCTGACTTTATTGAGTAATAAATAACCATTTAACTGTTCAAACATCCAAAGTATCATCATCAAGCTATAATGTTGCCACTGCTGGGACATAGGCCTCCTCTCTGTGAGAAAGGAGTCTATGATCCACTATGCGGGCCTAGTGCGGGTTGGTAGGTGTCACATGTCATTTTTGGTTCTAGGACATTATATGTTGGATCTTTTACGATGATTACCGAGACTTTTGACCCAAGTTACTCACTATCTTTCTAAGGATGAATGAATTTTGAAAAAAAGTAAAATAGATCTTGAGTTAATGAATATATTATAGTCATACATTATACATATTTCCCATGCACATTTCGAATGTTTTAGATCAAGATTCCCTGAGTAAATCCCCCAAGTTTTCGCATCAAATGTGAAAACATTACCTCCTCGACTCACATAGTGATCCCGCACTGGCAATATTAGCACAAACATACGTTTTATAATGCGGGGAACTATTCTGAACATTTACTATCTAGTGCTAGAATATAGAACGGACATTTTTGGAGAGAAACGAAATGTCAGCAAAATTGAAAAATGTGGAGGAACGTGACTTTTCGGGTTTCATGTAAAATGGCGTAGGTGAAAATTTATTGTTACTTCTGTTGATTTATTTGGAAATGGGCCATCTTTTTTGCAGCGTGGAAACTCTGAACTAGTATTAATTTTATTATTTTTTTCGGTTTAAGTATTTATTAAGTCCATACTACATTAGTTTACTTTCTTTCTACTAATATTATAAATGCAAATGTATGTTTTTGTATATGTGTTCCGTTTTAAAGTTTTAAAAGTTAAACTGATTTGAACCGTTCAGATTTAGGTGGAATTCAAGATGGTCTTTGGCTTTATATGTATGATAGGAGGCAGGAGTGAAGCTGGGGCCATAGGCAAGTATCCAGGAGTTAAAATTCTTAATATACTGCTTTGAGTATTACGTCAAGAAGACCAATCATTTAGCCTCATTTGGCTTATCATTCAAAACGAAATAAATCACTGAATAAATTCTATCTTTCTCAAATTTTATTATTAATACACACAATAAAGAAAAGAAAAACGGCTAAAATCAATGCAAAACGCTATCTTTAGCAATCACAGCAGTAAATCTATATATATAAAAATGAAACCCGTTTTCCGTTGTCACGACATAACATGAAAACGGCTTGACCGATTCGGATAATTATTTTTTTGTTGTGTTTGTAACCATCGGGACCGGGTTTTAGACCGGGTCCTCCACCCGTGCGAAGCCGAGACGGGCCGCTGGTTACTAATAAATAATACTGGCAGACATAATTCCAGTGAATTTGTCAGATGCTACTAAACGAACCACAGAAAAGAAAAAAATATTTTTCACATAATCATTTAACATACCGACTGAAAATTAACATAACATTTGAAATTCAAATTTCGAATCTGAAATCAGCGAAATAACCGTTACATTCGTTTTATTACCCGACTGCGAAGTTTAACGGAATGATTATGAGTTTCACGTGTCTGTATTTGTTTGGAGATGATCTCCTAAACTTTTATGTTATCAAATTTTGTTGTTATAATGTTGGTGTATTTAGACTTGGTTGTAATACTTAGGTAAGTTAAGAAGGTAATTTTATTTTACGAAGATAAACGCAATTGGAAGAACGAAAATCTCAAAAACATCTATCATTCCCCATTGTTATCTCGTGGTAGATTGCAGCTTAACTCCTTTAGTCTCGCCGATGGGAAAGGATGTTGGCCAGCAGTGGAAACTTCCTTTAAACCCTAGGAATTTCTTCTGGTATCATGGGTTACAAACATTTCAACTCATATACAAACACCCAGATCTGGTACAACTACGAGTACTTGTAGGTCATATAAAATTATTTGCTCCTTGCGGGGATGGTACTTGCGATACGTTGCGTTACAGTCGATCGTTCAACCACTGCACCGATCGTAACGTCAAAATTATAGGGTTTTGTTTTTATTTATTTCGAGTGGGGCTGTGGCCACCTCCTGACGTCATCTACATTTTCTTGGGAAACCCCATTGGTCTATGAAATGGCTTATTAAAATTTTTATTCATGGAAATAAATTCCTGATTGAAAAAAAATCGAGTAATAATGCTTGAAAGAATTCGATCTTAATGAAATCTTTTTATCATACTACTTTACAACTCTAATGTATTATTAGAATTTCGGTAAAATTCCTTAAAATTCCACATTGCTGTTTGTTCAAAATCAGAATAGTGTATCTGGCCGGGCGCGGGAGCAAGAATCCAGCTAATGGTTGCACTGATGCGTTATTGATACACGACGCGACTCGCAACGGTACCGGCAGAGCGCATCACGCCGCGCGCATGCCGAGCTTAGGGCTTGCGCATTATGCACGATTAATAATTTTATGTAAATTTTATTTTTTTCAAATAAAATCAAATAGCATACGCTTCTTCTGGGCAAGCTCGCTCCGTTGCCGATTTTGTCTCTGTCACACCTGATCAGACTAAAATAAAGCCATGTTAAATAAAAATAAAATAAAAATTTTCTGTAAAATTACATCACACCACATATGAGTGAAGCATGAACACGCTAAACCCATCGCTTGAGATCGTGTATTAAGTATATTTATTACAGTAATTAATAAAGGTTACCGAAGTAATTTGGTTACACATCATTCTATAAGTATTTTTTGTTTTTTAATTTTTTTGCGTTTTATTAAATTGTCTGACAGTTTGAGTTATTTATGCGGCCTACCCAAATGTCCTTTCTTTGGTATTGATCGTCGTATCGTTGAGCTCCTTGTGTTATGAGTTGAGCTACACGGTAACTGACACATGCTTGCACTGACTGGACAGGTCCACTCAAATCTGTGTGGTTCTTTCTTCAAAAGACCACCTCAGACACCTGCATGGTTCTCATATAACTTTTCTTATACAAAATTGTCTGGACTTTAAAAGAGACTGTAACCTCTGAGTTTGTTTCGGATGTTTCTTCTCAGAGTAGTCAGGTACGAAACACTGGTCTCATCTAGTTTTAAAAATAGTGTCTTTTGACGTGTAAAAGAGTCTGTCAAAACCAATTTGCTAAATAAACATTATTTATCATTTATCAAAGGGCACCATAGTTAACTGTTTGATCGTTATAAAAATTGTAAAAAAAAACACTAAAAACCTATGTTATTTTCAAATTTAACATCTTCAGGAAATCACAAAATGAAAAGTACAAAAAACCATATTCTAATTACGTTTACATTACATATAATTACAAATTAAAATGAGGGTTTTTAATCTCCCTTCACCCTCAGGGGGAGACAGGGGTTGTACGCACCTATCGCTAATTTATTAAAGGCTCATTATAAATGAAAATGAAACGATATGAAATGGGTACTTTTTTATTAAAATTTCAAGTAGCATCATTAAAATTATGTTTTAACGAAGTTTTAAATTAACTTTTTCGGGTTTCTGTTTGGTTTTTGCGAGCGTTAAAATTTATTTTTCGAGTTTGTTTACTTTTTATGTACTCCCCATGTAATATGTATAATATGTAGTAACGTTTTAACATTTTCGCCCATATTTGGATTGCTTAGCAGTGTTCAGTTCTGGCTGATGATAATACGTTTCTTTTTTTCAAAAATTTGTAGTTTTGTATCAATCACTGCGCCACTCGTAGCACCAAATTATCAACTTTAACAGAAACAACATAGTTTGTCATAAACATATTAGATTGTTATTTTCAGTAGTGTATGACGTTTGTGGAGATAAATTATAATTAAATTAAACAAAATAATTTGACTACCAAAATTAACATAATATTCATATATTAATAATAAGTAGTTGACAGCCCTACACTGTATCAAAAGCTATTCGTAACCGGCATATTATTTCACTGTGCATATTCATCACAGCAATTTGCAGTTACCGCGTTATGATCGATAGTAATGGCGAATTTTTGTTGGTTTTCCTTTTACCGCTATGTCAATGAATTGCTGATTTTATTTCGATAGATTTTGGTATTTTTTGCTTTTAATATCTGAGACGGATTTAGAAAAATTCGTAGAATAATGTAACCTACTTCATTTTTAAATTAGAGCGATTTAAACATCGAGCCAAATTCTGGTAAATTGTAGGTGAAAGATAAAATATTTCTAAAGGTAATGGAATAATTTATGTGCTTAAAGCAAAGCTTGCTACATCATCTATCGCAGTCTAGAAATTCATGTTGTTATTGCAAGCTGTTCTATTGACTAAAAATAAAGTTACTGTAACTCCATGAAGAAAGCGTCACGTTTGCATTCAGCCTGTAATGTCCCCATTGCTTGTACACAGTTTACCCTCTGTTTGATTCCCACTAAGGCCCCGTGTGAAGTTGGTGGATGTCATCATGTTATTTTTTCCTTTTTTTTTGTTTTTTGGGTGACCATTCTTTCATATCGAGTTTCCTCCGTGCTTCGGAAAGCACATAAAGCCATTGTGACGTGATAATGCCTCTACGTACCGAGTGACATGTTGTGATTTTTATTTTCGTCAATTTTGATAAAATACGATAAAAAAAGCGGGTAAATGTTTTTGTTGATCTGTCTTCCGGACTAAATTTTTTTTATTAATTATGGTATGTACCATTATATTGGAGTATGAGGTTTCCGTTCGAATGCACGTGTACAACGTCACGGGAACGCTTAAATTAACATTTAGTAACTAATTACCGATACATGTTCGAAAGTACTCTAGTTCCAAATTCTATACAAACTCTTTGCAATAAGAACAAAACAGTTTGTATGTCGGTTGTAAAGTATGCTCGTGTGATGCACCGGACAAAATTGTTCGTCGCCTACATTCACAAATTGAGAGTTGCGGAATTATACTTTGCAATAGAATGATGTATTTGGAACACACGACAACTGAAGTTAATATAACTGTAGATTTTTTTAAAGAAGAAATCCAAGTTACGATATTTTTGAACGAATAATGTAAGGGTAAAATAAGTAATGAAACTGTAGTAAACTTCTACGCAGTTTTTAAGAGTTGTCAATGTGTTTATTTTGTTGAATATTGATTAATTTTCACAACACCAAAAATCGGTTTAGTTGTACTGCTTGCCATAATTTTATATCGTTTTACTGAAAACCTATCCATACAGTAACAGTGTACAACAAATAATGTTTTTCTCATTCTCCAAAACGGATTTCTTTTTCTTTTAAGTCAACACAAATTTTACTTAGCTCCAAGATAGCTAGCTTAAATGGTAGTCAACATAAGAAGGGTCTTATGATCATGATTAAACGCTATAAACTATAAGAAAATTATCAATCAAACTCTTAACATACTAAGTCCATCCCGCAACAGCGTTGAAGTGAATAACCCCCTGAATAATTGGCAATGACTTGTTCAAAAACAAAAATGACACACAACTTTTTCTAGTAATTTCTTCATAAATCTAGATGAAAACGTCTGTCTGTACATCGTAAGTTTAAATTGAGTGTAATTTGCACACCGCAAGCATATTACTGCTAAGTGGTTGCACGTATTGTCTCTGGTCAAAACTGTCATGGCCGACCTTTTTCCCGCCAGCAATTTTGACGTTTCGTTTCGTTCGCAAATTGACTCGTAACGCATTGTCATCGATTATTTTGTGTTTTTTTTTTTGCATTTAGTGCTACTTTCTAATGTGTCAAGAATGTTTGGTTCTATAAATAGCTTCTGTGGTTATTATAATTTTGCCTTAAGTTTTGAAATGAAGTTTGTAATAAGTTGAAAAGTTTCGCTTAGGTAAGTTTATGAGATAACTGAAGGTTTTCAACAAAATAACATAAAGAAAGGCTTAGAAATTATGATTGAAAAATATTTATGTTACTGATAATTATTATTGTTATAAGCACTCAAAACCAATCATGAATGAAGCTATGCATGTCTTTCTTAACTGTGTCTCTCAAATATATCCGGAATTTGTTTAAATGACGCATACGCAAGTTTTTAGGTCATTCGTACAGTAATAAGCGATTGTGCATATCGTAAGTGCCTTTTCCCTACTGCTCTGCATGGCTTTCATATTGACAAGATGCGGTGGAATGTCAGTTTTATGTCTTGAAGTAATTTGTATCGACTTCTCATTCATGAGACTTTAAAATAAGTAAATGGTATTTTTATGCACTATTTGGTAAATTTTGGATCATAGGGGTGTGGTGTCATTATTATATCATTTGACTATACCTACATTAAATTAATAATATTATTTTGTAATATGAACATAATATCTTGTTAAAAATATTGTGATTATAAAATTATTTATTAGTCTTGCACTAATTATTACAACTCAAAACAGAATGTCTACGTACCATTTTTATCATTTGTTTTGTTCATAAACATGGAAAATAAACCGTTTTAAGTGTTCAAAAAAAATTTTACACCGATTTTGGACATTGTGCTTATAATTCATAATGTGTTCAATAAAGATTTCGACTATTTTAAGCTTTGCAAAATTAGTGAGAATACTGACTTAACGACAACTTGTGAATTGGCAGATAAGAAAACCTACCCCTATTTTAAAAGCAAACAGTATGTAATCGGTTCGTTGTTTTTAGAAGAGAAAAAAAGCTAATGGAAAGTTTTGCGATTGGATTTCTTAGTAACTGACCTACGCCACTGTGGTGGGGACACAAACGTTTATAGGTAATTTGTTTAGTCCATTACTGAGGACACTGGCATCGTCTGTTTGTTACGAAGTTTCTAGGAAATAAAGAAAAAGGTTGGATTAGAGTAGTACTGGCCGGTGAATGTTTCTGTAGCAGTGTCATGGCAGCGATAGTTAAAATGGCGGCGCTGTCATCTGATTACAGATCAAAATTGGCGGGAGTTGTTGCTGTGTCCACGATGAAATGCTATTTCGGTTTAATCTTGATGATATTGATTAAGTCCTAATGACCTTCTGGTAAAAGCTATCTAGGTGGCTAATACATAAGTCAACCACGATATATTACTAGACTCCGCATGCACGATCTAAGGAACAAAAACTGTTCTGTCAATTCGCTGAGGTATTACGTAAGCGAGGAGGACGGGGTACTGCGTTGTGATTGGCTAACTCAAGGTCTGTTCTGTCTCAAAGTATATTTACGGCTCACAGGACTGGTCGAAATAAGACAGATATAAGACTTTTTTGCCTAATGTGTTGACAGACATCGGTCGCCTGTTATTAGGAGTCTAGAAATATATCGTCGTTGGCATAAGTAAATACGTAAACTGTATTTCGCAGTGTCCTACCAACTAAAATCGGAACAGTTGCAATATTTCATAAAATTCCAGTGACATGACATCGTACCATCAAATATTTACTTTTATACTCGGAAAACACATAGTATGTCAACTTCATAAAAGTGCGAACAAACAATCAAAAGTTTTTATCTCCAGTAATAAACGGACTTCGCGGAACTAACGGAATTATGACGACGGTCATTAAGTTATGATTACTTAATAATCCGGTTTAGATGTAATGTTATTTTTTTTTTTGTGAAAGAGTTTTGTCATACATCTTTATAGGTATGACGTCTCTAGCGATGACATAGGTGTCCACATTTGATGAGATTTCTACATCCGACAGCCTGTGTCAGTTTTTAATCCAACTGTATATGTAATATCAATAAGTTAGTCCAAGATTGTATTTTTACAGGCTTTTCTACTAGGTATTGTCTTTGGAATCCGGAGAAATAGAGGCGAAACTCGTAGTAGTCAAGGCCCAGACCTATTGAGTTCCTGATTCCTGTTTTCTCGTTTGACTTCTAGGCAACTTATTATGTCATCATCCTAATGACAGTGTTCCGCATTTTACTTATTTGTGAAACAGGACTGCCCAAAAAGGACAAAGCGGTCCTAAAGGGTAGGTATGTGTAAGAACAGGGTGATTTTAAGAAAGCAAGTCATGGGTCCAGGCCTTAGCCCAGCAGTGGGGTGAAGTAGCAGTATTAGTGTCAGTAAGAATCTGACAGTCCCTTCCACTCTTCTCAGAGCAGGAGGACTCATTAGGATATTTTCTCGCAGCTCTGGCGTCTAAAGCATAGGGCATCTTGACCACTCCAGCTAATGAGTCATGGGTCTGTTCCTTCATTTTAGGACTACATTTCTCAAAACTTTAAAGGTCTTTGAAGCTCAAATTAAAACAAGAACCTCACAATCCTATTGTACTCTTACTACCGTAACGAAACAGGCTAACAACCCACAAACAGCTGATTCATTCCGTTTTTTTATCCGAAGCAAATATTTTCAAATGTTTATCTACTGTCCGATTATATCGCGCTGTAATCGCTGCGTGTGACCGCTAGAGCGCTAGTCTAATGGGTGGCACGTACAGTTACGCGCACGCGCCTCTGTTTTAGTAAAAAAAGCGCTTGAAAATAGGTAAGCAGCTGTATTGTGGAGTTGTTTGAAAATGTAGGGTATATTACTTTTTGTTAAATTTTTGTTTTTATGCATAGATAAGTAAAATTATTGTACTTATTTTAACACAGCGGTAATTTTGTGTTGGGGATTAAAATCTTTTGGATCTTATGAGGAGGTATTTTCCAATTGTCAAAAGAAAAAAAACTATGTAATAGTCACAAGACATCATCATCATCATTGGCAGCGTTATTCCACCCACTAGTGAGTAGGTATATAGGCCTTTTCCCTTAGTACATGTCTCACGCAACTCCTCAATTTTACCCGCAATCTTATGAATTTCACGGGATACAAACATGCTTGGGTCCTTCTTACACAACGTGACGTAAGTACCTTTACCTTATACCTTTCAACTTTAGCATCCAGACGACTATCGCAATATAAATCCATAGATTTACGTATACGCATCAATGAATACCAACTACACTCACGCCCTATTTAGGCATAATAACTTAAAATAGTAGGTAGATACTTTACAAGTAGTTGCCCATTTTAAAGTTTCTAATTAGCTGATGATTTAAAATACGACAAAACGAAAATATTGCCCAGAAAACTACTCCATCAAATCTGAAGCACCTTCCTTCAACGAAGCAGCATGAAACGAGAAAAACCAAGACCTCACTACTCCATAATTACGAATTGCTTGCTCTAAATTGTTTGAACCGTAAAAAGACCATTAAAACTCGGTAAGGTACTGGCTACTACTTAAACCCATAAAAACTTTAATAACGAATACTTATCCCAGCTTTAGTCCAACGGTGGGCTTTCATTAACGTTCATATAGGAACATTTTCTCCGGTTTATGGTTCTGTTAAGCTAAATATGTACTTATTTTCAGGCTTGCGCTAAAAGGAGGTTATTTTCCGGGCGTTACCAAAGAAAATGTTGAGGAAAACCACTGTTTATTATATTGTAATTAGCCATTTAGCGAACTGTGATCCTTAGTGAGATTTCATTGAAATTTATTTGTTTTTAAATGCGTTACTTACGGTTCTAAATGGGAAATTATTTTAAAAGAACCTATATTTTTCACTTATAATTTGTGCACAATTCGCGGAATAGCTGAGCGATTCCTACATGGAACGAATACTTGTATAGTCATGAGGCTAAACAAGAATTTGTTTCAAGTTGAAATGTGGATAATTTTTCGCATTTACCTATAAATGCGATAAATGATATGCGAAGAGTAGAGGAATTGATGAGTTAGTTGATTGCAAGGACGTTTGGATTAAATAAAGCCATTACTGATTTCCTTTCCCTTATGTCTAGTCAGGTATTCTTATAGTCTGAAACTGCTCCACTAACAGATAACGCACATCTAAAACCACAGTCCCCCTTGACAGATAAGGGAGGGTTCTTATCTAACGGAGCATCCGTCCCGGAGTAGTCGGGTTGTTAGAGCCACAAAGTTAATTTGCCACAGCTTGAATTTGTTATTGTGCCACAATCTTCATTACACATATTTTTTACTAAAGTCGACGGCGCCAACACCTCCATGATCCTGTTCTCCTAGTACTTTCTGTTCAGATTCCACATCATATCGGTTTCTGTAGTTTGTAATGGATTTTATTAATTGTATGTATGGATACTATTTAATTGTTCTGATATCGGTGCGGAAAAAAGAAATGGGCCGAATTTACTCTAAACAAAATTTTAAAAACAAAAACTGGGGCTAATTTACACTTTTTTTTTGTGGCAAATTAAACTTTGCAGCAAACAACAACTATAATAGACAAGTTTATAGAAAAACAATTGACCGTTCACACTCAACCGATGATCCTTTAGTGCGTCAAAGAACATTCAATGATATGCTCGACGGATGTTCCGTCAGATATGATATCCCTTAGTCCCGCAAAGTGACGTATGTATTAAGTTAAATTACTTATTTAGGATTCAATTACTTAATTTTTAACGAAAAATTTGTTTAACGAAAATCAAGCCGTATCTTGTGTCCCCAATTCATGTGGTTAATAGCAGGTGCTAAAATCACACACACAGCGTATAGCAGGTGTCTAAACTCACAACACACCACAGCGTATAAATATAAGGCAATATATACGGCTCAATTAGGTAATTATGCTGAGGATTAGTGTCACATCATGTCATGTATACGTAATACTCGTTTACATTACTACAGATTAGTTAGTATCTGATGGATTGAGCTTGCTTTGGATTCAATTATTATTGTAACATTAAAGTAGGTGAAAATTATATATATTATTAATTGATTTAAAAACCACAAACAATGGTTTTTTCAAAGTTATTCAAACGTTTTTTGAATAAAAACGGGGCTTTGATTAATATAATTAGTTCCTTGCTCGTACAGAAGGGGCGCTTTTCCGTTTTTCCTAGTTCCATTCATACATACTTTGGGACAACTCGCCGTCCGACCATGGACATGGTTCGGTTCGACGGCGCGTCGTGTTCCCACCGCGCTAAAGAGCGTCAGCAAATGCGCGGCCCCTTCACAGAGGGCCAATCAATAAATTATTTCATAACCGTGACCCGGAACATTAAGGGCTATTGAAGACAAACCGTGACATTCTTATATTTAGTACAAGACTGACAGTCCCTCCTGCCCTGACCGGGGCGGGAGGACTCATTTGATGATTTAACAACGATAAAAAAAAGGTGCGCTTTATGACCAAAGACAAAGAATTCATGCTAAAGCCGCAGATTAAAAGGCATGGGAAAAAAAAAAAACTATTATTTTTAAACACTTGTTTGTATTAATAAAGTTGTTTTTTAGTATATTAATTACCAATTTTCGAAGTGTTTCCACTATTTGTACTGTAAGGTCTGTAAGTTCTTACTTTTTGCCAAATTCTATCATTCCAGGTCAACGGGGAGTACCATGTAGGTTTAGATTACATCGCGAGCGTGACCACTTTCCATACATTCTGGTCATAAGATGCTTTACAAACCAAAGTATAAAAAAAAACATTTTATGAATCCGATCACGAAATGTACCTAAAATACTGAATGTCACTTAGTCAAATTACAGATTTCAACGTTATAATACCCTTTCTCCTCATCAAAGACGGAGACAGCATAAATTCTCGTATTGATTTGAATCTCGTCTAATTGCCACCGTTTGTAGGAGTTCGCATTAGAATTTGTGGAACTTCTCATTCTACTTACAGAGGCTAGGTTTAGTTTTAATTAAACTCGTTATATGAAAGTTTCAGCTTGTCGGTGCTACCAATACTTATGTATTTCTAGAGTAGAACTTTTATTATAAAGTAAAAATGCACATATTAACTGAATTGTGAATAGAATTTTTGCATGCATATCAGTCTACTAAATTACCCTCAAGTCTATCGAAAATCTAAAATGCTAGTAGATACTATCAGCTTGGTTTCCTTTCATCACAGTCACTTCTGGGTGCTTACTTATTCACGAACAGACATCTATGACCTGTTCATCATTATCATCATCAGCCTATAATTTTTCCACTGCTGGGACACAGGCCTCCTCTCTGAGAGAGGCAGTGGGCCATAATCCACCACGCGGGCCCAGTGCGGATTGGTAGATGTCACATATCTTCGAATTTTTGGTTCTAGGACATGCCGGTTTCCTCACGATGTTTTCCTTTACTGTTTAAGAGAAGTGGTGATGAAATAAATTACAAAAAGTAATGCGGCTGACAGGGTTCGAACCCACGACCTACAACTCGTTAGTCGGGACCGATACCACTGGGCCACCACTGCTCTCATGACCTTTTATGATGTTTCAAATTAATTAATAATGTTGTTTTTCCTTTTTTTCAGGGTGTGTGTGTAGTGCATCAGCTGCGAAGCGGTGATGCGCCGCGAGCGCCGGCGATCGACACATGCATGCCGCCCGCGCACCCGGTAAGCACTAGATTTATAATTCCATTTTTAAGTTATGGATTTAAGAAGTAGTCGTGACCTATTGATAACATAACGGCCCTAATTAACAGTTGGTGCCTAGCCAGGCGTATTTATTTATTCGCGAGTAACTTATGACTCGAAAGTGTTAGGTAACAATTCAACAATATTTCTTAATCGCTATGTTAGTATTCCTAATCTACACACACAACTTGTAACTAGAGAATAGAATGAATGTAAAGTGTGTGTTTAAGAAATGTGCGTAATTTGTCATCACCACTGATGTGTCTTAACAATTCCAAAAAATCGTACCGTTAATACCTAACCCAACCCCTTTGACCCCTTTCATAGACAATAGACTTGGGTCCCACTAGTGGGACATAATCATACCCATAAACCATCTCCACCCATCTAACATAATACATCTGATTAATATTATAATTACGATTATAATGTCGTAATTATTACTGTAACAGTTGTTTGAATTACTCTCGAACACCAATTGGACGAGAACTGGGTTATATCCATAGTCTGGGGTTACCATCTGTTCGCGTTTATATGGATGATTGGGATAACTTTATTTTATTTATTCTTACATAATTTATTTTTCTTAAAACTGACGTTGTTTAAAGCACATAAAATAAAGTAGGTGATACTATATTCACAATAAAAGAAAATAATAGATTGAAAATGAGAGTTTAATTAATTATTTATAAAAACACATTAGAAAAGATTTGATTTTTGGTTTACTATTTATAGGTAACGTAAAATTATGAGGGATGATAGTAACTTTTTTCCAACTTCTTACTTACTTTAAAAGCAAAATCTGTAATGCAATTTGTATGAAACTTACTCATTCATGCTTGCCTTGTTTCCTGGTCATTCACATCGTTCACAACCTTGTAACACATCAATAAATAAAAATACGAAAGTCCGTTACGTAACAAAGCAGGACCTAATGTAAACACAACCTGAGTCACCCGGACTCGCTCGAAAACCACATGCGTGACTAAATGGTGAATAACTTACACATAATCCGGCATTTTGCAAGCAGCTTGGTCATACATTGTCTGGAAAAAAGTGTGCAATGCCTTGAATAATGTGGACTTTGTTTACTCTGATTTATCATCAGTTTTGTAACAAAACAAGGAAAAGGTGATATATAAATGTTTATTGGGTGAAGTTTGGGAAGTTCTTAAAACATGATTCCTTCAATTCAAATAGGGTTTTGCCAAAGTCTAAATAACTACGATCGGATAGTCACACATATAATTACTCAAAGGTTTTCTTTGTAAAGAAAAAATATATTTATCTTTCCAAAACCAATATTTGAAAGTTCGCTATGCATGCGTTAATGCGTTTAATATTTATAAAATATTATGTAATTACTCATATAACGCTGACATATTTTTTTTGCTTTTTTATTGTCTAGCAAATATGTTTCCTTCTTCGATATACTAAATTAAAATAAGTTATTATGGTTTAACTGTGAAACTTCACACCACTAACTTGATTCCCACAAATGCAATTTCTGTCATTTTCACCAATTTTCTACGGGCAAATTATTTTGAATGCAGTAGGTAAGTAAGTATTTATGTCAGTCATGCAATCAGTAAGTAAGTATCTGTGGTATCACCACAACACGCAATAAATACTTAACGAGCGTAGAAATATAAAGCTATAAAAATTTAATTCCTTTTAGAGCTAATTGAACAGAACACAAACTAAACGAGAAAGTATTAGTAAAAGAAACATCCGAGGAAAGCGAATAGCGTGGTCACAACACTATGAAATGAATGTTCAAAGGAAAAACGAGACATTGGATGCACACTGTGCTCGATTGGAATCCAATACTGCCATTAATTGGCGAGGCGCGTTGGAAAGATATCGTTTTTGGCGCACTGTGCACTGAAAACGACAGAAGGTTGGTTCTTTACAAAAAGTGAAACATTTTCTCACAGTTTACGACACTGACTATGTGAGGTAACAGGAGTTAATGATGATACGGCTGAATTGAAGAAGAAATCGTGTTGGGCCGACAAGTAAAACATGATAACGGCAGAAAAATGATGAATACGTTTACGCGAAAAATATCTTCTATACAGAGGCACTTTCACTACTAGGTACTCACATTAGCCAATATAATATTAAGTCATAAACAGCAAATAAAATGATTGCAGGTCCCCCCGTAAACAGTTTCAGATACGACTGTCGTCATTTGTTACAGAGAGCAGTGATTGCAGAGTCACTCACGTCATGAGTTCAGAGTATGCTAATTGTACTTCACTCTGTTGCGATTTCTTTTACACTCGTTGTAGGTATGCAAAAGGTTTGACACCGGAATGACTGTAACTCCGGAATGTAAACGATAAAAAAAAGATGTACGAAACGTATGTGTGCCAGTCTTATCGCCTATAAACAGAACCTTCTACAACTTGTCTATTTTGTGCTTGATGCCAAACTCTTCCATGTTCTATTTTCATGGAAAATAAGGCGTGACGTTGCGTTGTTGAAAATATTTAAACATATTACGCTGATTGTGGGAAAATATGCGTTTTAATTAATATATTGAGATTACATTACATCATCATTATTTTGATTAAAGAGTGGAAAGTGCAGGCACACTATGGTTTGTGTAGGTATCTTTATACGTTCAACAAATGCTTTTTTTATCGTGGTAAAATCATCAAATGAGTCCTGCCGCCCTGGGCAGGGCGGTAGGGACTGTCAGACTTGTACTGACTAAAATCCACGGTGTCCTTCAATAGCCCTTTATGTTCCGGGGTCACTGTTATGGTATAAGTCCCGCGTCCTTCAGCAAAAGCTTGTAAAAAATTTCACAGTTTATTAAAACGAAATTGGTTGTTCTTGTAAGTTCAGCTTGTCATCAGGCCCACTGTTGAGCAAAATTGTCTTTAATTATCAGCTTGTCAGTCCCACTGTTGAGCAAAAGCCTCCCCATATTCTTCCAATAGTTTTCTAGCGTCACCTTTTGCGGCCAGTCTTTAAAAAATCCCAGTTTGTCACATACCTAATTTATGTGTGAAAAAGTCTCCTTAAATATAATTTTTCCCAACCAAACCAAATTGCGTGGAAAATAAATAAATTAAGTGCAACAGCCGGTACTAATTAGTCACTAATGTAATTGTGGCCACTGTGGTTTTGTTATTTCAGTTACATTTGGGAAGCGGACATATTGTTTTATGTAAACGAGCCAACAAGCCAACAACAACCTACTGCTTAATATTAATAAGGTTTCATTTTTTATGGGAAACTTTTTAATTATGATTATGACCGGAGTTTACCCTAAGGGCGCTTTTCCATTAGGCAAGTCTTACATAAAGGTATGTATACACAGGGTGAATTGGGAACAATCATTTTTCCAAGAGTGTGCGATTTGTACGTAAGTTTTACTGATATAATAATTCGAATGCGAATGCGAATATTCAGTTTTAAATCAATGACGTTGATAATTTAGAAAACATACAAAAAAGAAAATCTTTTTAATGATCGAACTTATTTATAACTCATTGTAAATTTATAACTTATCTTTACTTGTGATAGAAGGATAATGTAAAAGTATGTAAGACTACTCTTACATACTTTAATAGTGGCATTAGTGAAGGAAAAGCAGAACGAGACACGTTTATCTTAGCATGGTCTTATGTTTATGACTGAATTTCGGAGAAAGGATTTCATGGAAATTAATATTGATGAATGGCGAGATAAAGGAAGACTCAATAAAAGATTAATAGAGAGGAAGACGGAAGATAAGAATGAATGGATTGTGTAATAGATAACGGAGTACCAAATATTCGTATTTTTTTACTAAAGTAGTATAAATATCCGCATGAATTTTGCGAATACGAATGCGAATATCTAAAAATATACAAATGTATGCAAATGCGCATATTCGTAACATCTCTAGTCCACATACAGAAAGTAGTCTAGTTACAAACTTTTACTCAACACAAAAAAAAAAAAAACACAAAACAAGGCTACTCATCAAACAGCCGACATACTCCACTTTCTTTATAATCCCCAAACAATCTGGAAACGCCACTTTGCTAAAACTTAATTATGACGGACAAAAGTACATAAACGTTGTTCTCAACGCAAAGGTGAATTAAGAATACATGGGAACGAAATAATTCTGGGCGGCCATTAGTTGATGCTCTCAAAGAAATAATACAGTCATAAAAGTATTAAGAAGGTAAGATTTTAGGGGTCCACAGTAGCGACCCGCCTTCAATGATTATAAAAATTAAGCCGGTGATTCCTTAAAATTAAAAAAAAAACACTGTTTGATTTATATATGATTCAAGTCGGATGAAATTCAAAATCAAAGAAAGCAAAGAAGTTTTTCAGATTTTTGAATTTTTTTTATGTTTTTCTTTCTTATTGGTAGATCGATAAATTCGGATTTAAGAATAATTATAAAATTATTTTAATTTTATTATGTTGTTTTTGCGTTTCTAATAGTTTAATTTACAAAATAGCGTGTTCTTGGAAAAATGTATTTCGTTCAAAAATGAATACGTTTTTTTAAGTTAAAAAAAATCTTATATATTAGCTTCAGAACCTTTTACGCAATATCCCGACACAATCTTGACTTTTACTTAGATTGCTGTTATTACCCTAATTGTTTGAACAAAAACACTTTCTCTGTATTAATATTAATCTTGGAGTTTTTATACAAATATTTTAATGTTCACCTTTGTAATGGAAATAGGCAAGAAAATGACAGCCAGGGAAATTCTTTTGTAAACTTGTTTCTTTTTTAAATCTACTTGTATTACATTTGGTCACTGTAATTTCTAACGCTGCCGCTGTACTAAATCTTATACCTATTATATTTATTTTCTAACTGAAAAATACAACGACCAATTCTAACAAGCAATGTATTGATTATAGTGTTTACGTTTACAAAAATATAATAATAGTTCCAACTTTCAAACGTTAGTTCTGACTTTGGGATCGCTTTTAACAGTTTTCAATAATTTTCTTAACGCACATTCTGATTTCAACCTACAGATACAGTATATTTAATGAGAACCTCCTCCTTTTTTTGAAGTCGGTTAAAAAATAAATATCATAAGAAACTAACTAATAATTCTAAATAAACTAAATGCTGTCTGAAACTATGTCACAGGACATGTTTCTTCAACACGAGTGAAACCAAAGGCAAGTTTCAAATATTCAGAACACCAGCATATCACCATCTTCCCACGCACACATTAGTAATTCCACAGGTCACTAGGCTAGCAGTAAACTATATTGCTACCCGTCGGTAATTAATAATTATGCCCAATTGAGATTTATGCGATCCCACGACCGTAGGCACCTGTAACTGAAGCTGATTTGTTTATGGTATGTCTTGTTGGGTATTTGGATTCATGAGCTGGTATGTTGGAATTGAAGTGGCTGATAGAAGGGAAATTGTGTGGGATGGTTTAGTGGACAGATAATACTATAAGGAGTGTAAGGTTTTTGGAAAGAGGTGGCGCGTTGATTGTATTGTCTATAGTTCTCCAAAATGGAATCTCTGGACGTGGGCACAGGCAAATACCCTGTAAGGTACGTGGCAATAACCTGTAAGGTTTGTAGTGTTATTAATATTATATTGGCCCTCTTTACTCTTTTTGGTTAGGATTATGTTCCAATTTGATAAAATGATATAGAAGTAAACCCGCTTATATAGCTTTCACTTTTTTTTATATAAATTCTTTCACTACCCCCTACTTTTGTGGTGATGTGAGAACTTGGTAGGTCGTGTGTATATATACTTATTTTTTATAGTTTTTATTTTATTTTTTAAGTGTTGCTCACAATTCTTGCAAGGACGTCTCCCTTGTTACTCTAGGCCTACGTTTTTCTCACATATCTGAGTACCTATTCTAAATGTGTAACAAACAATCATTTTGTAAAATAATACCATATTTTAAAAGAGTAACCATGGAGTTTCTTGCCGGTTCTTCTCTATGGAATCGACCAACCCGAACCGAGCACCTTTGGCGACGTTTTATAAGTGCCCTCATGGGCCTATGTGAAATAAAAATATTTGATTTTTTGATTTTGATTGGGCGCACCAGAGTTGCAAAGCAGTGGTTTTTTTTTGTTAGCGCTGTTCGCTTTTGACCACTATCTCGCACTGGTGGCGATGGTGTGGTCGACACTGAATCACGCTTGCCTAGAAGTAGCATAACCAGTGTTGACTTGAAGACACTAAGGAAATTAGCTATTAGGAAACAGACAAAGGTAGGGTGTCAAAAGATGTGGGTTAATACCAAAGGAGGCCAAGAAAACGCTGGAGTAACGATTTAGACGCGTTTTGCCAGATTAATAGGAGAAAGCTATAAATTAGAAGGAATGGGAGGTTATGCTTAAAAATACATTTTAACCCCTTTTGTTATTTGAGACATTATAGTTGTCACTGATAGCTGATGAATGCTGTTAAGAATTGCTGATCGCGCTCAGTTTCCCTTACCTATGTTAACATAAAACGACAGCTTAAGTGTTGTCTTTAAACACCTAAGACCACCACCACACACTAACTATAAATCAAGCCATCGAAAGGCCAAACGCTTTCGCAGTACGAAAGAGACAGTACAATAATATAATTAATGAAAGTACAAAATGGTGGTGGCCAGTAATGAAACTGACCGTTTAATTAACAACTCGATGATAAATTATTTGTGGTGTCAGCGGACGTTGGTTGTGCGGTGGCACAGTATAGAGATAACCAGTAAATCAACTAGGCTCTTGTTGGTGGTCCAAGACCGCTCGTCCGCGTGGTTGAACGGAGGCGACAAAGATTTTTGTGCCAATATGCTGCGCGTCGTCCAGTTGTCGGCGGAGAGCAGGAGCAGTGTGACCGAAGAAGTCGCCCACTAACAGCTAATCGGTTTCTTGAACATGCCGCCGTCTGCCGTTTCATTGCCCGCTGACTTCGAGGCCAGATACGTTAGAAATCGATGAACTTCATACAAGATAATGCGTCTTGAGATCAGCTTCATAACCAAATCACGCGGGTAAGCAATTTCTTGCGAAAACCGCTTTGTGCACTATGTCAAAGTCGAAGACACTTTTGACCGTCGATTATTGCATTTATAGGAAATGGGATGGGATTGTCTCTACACTCATTCGCAAGAGTGGGTTCCTATGGACAAGACTGGGCAAGAAACTCCGTACTTGATCATAACTTAACTAGGTTATCATTTGAAGCAAGCTCGAATTTCATGTAACCGTCTTGCATACTATGTCATGAAATATAAGGTGTACGTGCATAAGCTAATTAACCGACTTCAAAAAAAGGAGGAGGCTCTCAATTCGGACGGACATTTGTTCGGTTTTGAAATACTGTTTCTGCTCTGTCTACTGTGACGCTAGTTAGTTCATGTGAAGGACATAATTGATTGGATGGGTAGTTCTGTACCTATTGATCAATTTACTCATCAAAAGTTGTATTGATATAGTTATGTATGATTGTACCTATGTTTGATTGAATTATGGAAGGGCAGAAGGTTGTTTTCAATTAGCTGTTGCCAGCGGCATCGACCGCTATAACTCAAAAATTACAAAAAATAATTGGTACAAAACTATCCTATGTTAATCCAGTTTTTAAGCTATGTGTGTATCAAAATTTCATCCAATTCCGTTCAGTAGTTTTTGCGTGAAACAGTAATAAATCCAGTCCCACAAATTATCTAATTTATAATTATTTTAGTAAGATGTGTCACTCATCATCATTTTAAAAATTATATTTCCTTTTTCATTTTCTCATCCACTCAATCACTAAAACGTTGAATATTCTGCTAGTCTTTTCATTCTTACCTAATTTTCTTTAGTGGAAGGTGTGCAAATATTAAATTAACTTTTAAAGAATCCGCCATTACTGATTTCTCCCGGGAAAAAGAATTTAGAAGTTGTATTTGAATACTTTACTTTGTTAATTAGGTTAATTGAAAACATTTAAATATTTTAAGCGTAAATACGATATAGCAAACTGTATCAAGATTATAATTAGTGACTGCTAGAAGCTTAAATAGTTAAAAAATCAAGGTTTGCCAACGTGGTATGGTGTATCTTTTTTTTTGCGTGATAAAATCATCAAATGAGTCCTCCAACCGCGGGAGGGACTGATAGATTTGTACCGACTTAAATCCACGGTGTGTCTTTGTGTATCTTAGGTGCTAAATTAACAGATCAATATCGAAATAGTATACTGAGCTCCAAAACGTAAAATTATGTTTTCGAAAAATTTCCACCTGTCTCTCATTAAGTGCTTACAAATCAACATGTATATGATATGGACATGTCGACATGTCGCAACCTCAGTAACCAATGCGGTCTGGGCCCTTAAAGCATAAAGTTGTTTCCCAGAAACAGCAATGGGGTCGCGGATACGAAGGAGAAGTTTTAGCCCAGAAGTTAGATAATACTAATAAATAACTGGAAGCTTCTTTTTGGGGAAAACCTTTAAATGGTGAGGGAGTGTTTCCAAACGTCGTTTATAATACGGACAGCAAAGGAGTGAAACTCTCTGCCTGCGTCTGTGTTTCCGAACGCATACAATCCTAATCTCTTCAAGGTTAGAGTGAACAGGCTTCTTCTGGGTAAGCTCGCTCCATCGTCGACTTTGTCTTAGTCATTCCTGACCTAGGCTAAGGTCAAGAGCAAACCCATCTAAGATAAAAAGGAGTGTGGGTTTTCGCACCTCACTAAAACCATCCCGGTGATCACTATCAACACTTCTGTGTGAGGGAACCAGGATCTCTTAAAAGACCAATCGCAGATCCCTGAGAAGATGGTGTCCTCCCTGAGCTTAGCTGTGCAGGGTAGCACTTGACCACCGAGCTAACGTTTTCTCTTAGATCACTTGATTCAAAGACCTACATGATTAAAAGGCCTAGTTAGTTTAACCAGCTTTTAGCCTGTTCGACAACCGAAATAACCTACATTTAACGCTAAAAATAAAGAACAAAACACTCAGATTTAAATAAATCGACTCTCATGTACAAAAGCCATTAACAATAAAACCGGAATTCTGTCCATTTATCATATTTTTACAGCCAACAGCATAATTAGTCACACCTAGAGCAAAACTAAATAATCCAAATCACGACACCCCAATTTTTCTACAATAATAGCCGAATGAACTAGTTCATTCATAATTAGGTTGTATTTTACGGCTTTCATTTTTATGCGCTCATTAGTAAAATGCTAAACAAAATGGCGAAGAGTATAATAATAGGCGAATTTCGTGTGACCCGGTTCGTGTCGCTAAATTTTTGTGCTAAGTGGTAAACTATAGGTTTTTAGGTTTGGTCACGAAGTTACTGGCTAGACAAGACTGTAATGTCTATAGATAATATAATATCATTTTGTTGGTATGGTGACCTAAATGTAATTTGAATCTATGAGGATAATATTGAATCACGAATCCTTTTAGTTTAAATGTTTTGTCGTGATAAAACGTACAGTATAGCACAGACGGTGGTAGTCTATTGAATAACCGTTTGTAATGGCGCCAGAAACACGAAAGAATATTCAATTGTTGAGAGGAAACTATGCTCTATGTATCTTTACGTTCCCTATGTATATCTATATTCTATGTTTTTCATGTAACAAAAACATGACAGTTATTTAACAGTTCCGGCTGAATAGACAATACCGTCTTTTTATAAATAAGTTAAACATTTGTTGAACACTTGTCTAAATATACTGTCAACTTGTAAAATTTGACGTTGATGTAAGGGTCGTTTTGCAGTTACACTTTTTTTAGTCAAGTGTTCAACGGATCGAGACGGAGTGGGAAGCGGTCGCCACCTTCTGCGAAGCAGTAATGCTCGTGAATGAGGTGGTGAGCCACGAGAGAGAGAGGACAGCGTCCTCCCTCCGCCCCAACCGCAGTGGTACACGGCAGATGATCTCCGGCCACCGTAGGCGCGGGCATGCGGACAGCTAGTAAAGGGCAACTCGCTGTCCGACCATGGACCATGCCCGGATCTACGGTGCGTCGTGTTCCACGCGCGCCTCAAAAAGCTGTCAGTAAATGACGGGGCCCCCTCACAGAGGCCCAAAGCCTGCCGGGGTCGCGGGACTCATTTCCATCAGACAAGGGTTTCAACAGGATGTTTAAACGTTTGTTGTAGCGACGAATTATGCCTACAAAGAATCGGCTTAGTATTTATGAAAGAGCAGGTAGGCCATAAACGCAAGAATAGAAAAGTATCCCAAAGAGTAAACATAACAAATTCCATCACAACATGATCCAACACATTTTTTATCCATCGGACCATCCCACAATTTTATGATAAAAAGCGCGTATCACTAAATAATCCACATTAAAGTTTCCCACGTGGCCCGTGGCCGCCACTCATTGCTCTCATGAAATATGCATCCACTACTGCTAGCACGAGCGAGCGGTTTGAACGCCTAAAAATACTCGTTTCGCATAGTTTTCTTTTATTTTAGTAATTTATTTAATATCGTTGCGTTGCGTTAGAATACTATCTCGCCTGTAGTAAGTGATGACTCATGGTCGACAGTGAAACACGCTTGCCTAGAAGTAACCCGTTCACTGTTGACTTAAACCCCCCAAAGGTTAAGCTTGAATCGTTGATAATAAAGGTCTCGCCTGTGTAAGCGAAGACAATGGTCCAGACGGTGAAACCCTTGACTAGAAGTGAACTTTTCATCGTGGACTTAAAGACACCAAGGTTGCAGCTATCAGGAAATACAGACTCAAACAGGGAATCCCTGTGCGAACACAAATAAAAGTGTTGACCATCGCATAGTTACGGATATTATGGTAGATCAGTGCAGTGTCGAATTAAGCAGTGGACTTCCTACGGCTGAGATGATTATGATGTGCAAAATGCGTGCTTAAAATAAATTAAAATCCCATGATCAAGTTTTATTTTTAGATTAGTAATCATCATCATAATATCAGCCGTAAGACGTCCACTGCTGAACATAGGCCTCCCCTATAGATTTCCAATAAGATCGGTTGGAAGCGGCTTGCATCCAGCGTGATCCTGTGGTCTTCATAAGACCGTCTGCCCACTTTGTGGACGTCCTACGCTGCGCTTGCCGGTGCGTGGTCTCCATTCGAGAGCCTTACAAATATTAATAATATTAGTTACGTTTGCTACGCGCGTTCGTGCTAGGGCTTACCACTCATGAAATATGCAACAACATCGAGTACGTACGGACAACGGCGCGTGGAAAGCGCGTTGGACCAGTCTGATTGTTTTACTTATTGTGTTGATAAGTACTGTAACTGGTCGCTTTGTAGTCTCTCTTTGTGAATGTGCATGAGTATTGTAAATTGTTTTCCCCGAGAGAGGGTGAAATTTCAGGTGCAATGGGAATTTCGTAGATACTGTTTGTTTTTTGAAGGAACTATTCTGCATTTGACCTGAAACACGGGTTTTAATAAACCTAGTTCAGGCAAATCGCTACATCACGCATAGAATTAAATTATTTTCGCTTGTAATATTTATGTTAACCTTTATTGTGACCGAATTCTAGAATAAACTTATTATTTGGTATTTATTCCTAATAGAAGGATCGATATTGTATCTTACCTGACCATTTTATGCATCAATCAACAGAATAATGCGATAGATTTTGATATCCTCTTTCTTTTCATGCTCTATCAAGAGCATGAAAAGAAAGAGATATCAAATCTCGTCGTGTGCTTAGGGTAAAAGTTTTTTTTCCTTTTATATTCTCCCTAGCATTGACAGCTTACAGAAGAAATAGCCACTTCTTCATTTTCTCGTTACAATGTTACTTTATCATTAATTTCTCTTTTGCCATCTTTTGTCATTCCTAATGAATAAATATTTATATTTTTAACTATAGAAATTACTCTCATTTTGGGATGTGTTAAGTCTGTTTCTTTTGTCGTCCACTTCTCACTCCATCAAAAAGTACTCCTTGCTCCATCAGAAACAAAAGACAAAACATAATAAACATAACTCCAAAATAAACCAAATGAAAATAGTGGGCTACCCAAGTCCAATTGCTCACTCGCACAATTGAATAAAAGATCCAAACGATAGATAATGTGGTGGAACAAGTTTACCGGACAACTTCAAACAAACAGGGGTAATTAAGCATAATCTCCGAGCGGAAATTTCTATCTTTGAACCCTTTGGAAGTTTACTAATTAGACTAATTTTGCACTGACTAAATTTACTTGAAGGGAACACTAATTGAGCGTCTCTGGTACTCTTGTCTTATGTGGTTGCGGTTCTAGAGTAGAGACTTTGTCCACGTACACACGGCTACACATGAAGCTATGCAAAACCAGTATTAGCTGACCGTTCCCTCTGTGTAAAAATCGTACGAAGCGAGACCAAGACAAACTGGTTTAGTATAGCTTGATGTGTAGCCGTGTGTACTATTTTGCCTGTGTCATTTATAGAAACCTAACTAGTGTGGGATTTGTGGTGAGTTTCTTAGAAGTTTTGTGATAGTTACAATCTTAGGGTCCTAAAGGTCATGATGAGACTGATCTGTCACACTTTTGTTGGTAGTAGAACTTTAATAATTTAATGTTCCTATGTTTAAAACAATTAACAAACACAAACTTAAAAAAGTTAACCTAAAAAAAAACAACTTTAACTCATTTTCATAGTTTATGAATAATCACAAGTTACTACTTTCGGATTTAATTTTAAAATAAACATTGGCTTAAGTATATAAACTACTTAATCTTGTTATTCACTCACACTTAACTAAGAACACTGACAGTGGATTTTGAACTCTTAAAATCAGTAATGAAAGTTGAAATTCTATTTTTGTAATAATGTAAAGACATTTATCTAGGTGTTAGTGAAAATGGGTTTTTTAATTCAAGAAGCCATGACTAAGTACTCATACAAAATTTATTTGATTTAGTTGGTACCGTGTCAACTAAATTTATTTGTTTTCAATAATGGCCTCAAATACTTAATTTTAAGTATGATTTACACCGTTAGTAAGTTTGTAAATATTGTTTTAGGAATTAAAAATGTTAATCTTTGTGAATGCATGGTGTAATGTGTTCATAGCGGCAGTTATATGAGCAATTTAGCATATACAATGATTCTTTATCATTCCACATAGATTCTTTCTGACGCATTTTTAATAATTTTCTAGTTTGCATCACGTTTGTGCTAACTTCTTTGCTTTTGTTAATAGATATTTTTATTTTGTTAAATCATTCCATTTTACAAAGATATAACGTATCTAAATTCGAAAGTGGGGGGCTTCGTGTCGTGATGTCAGAAGCAAGTAAAAACTGTATTTTCTTGTGACGTATTGGTAATTTTAAATTTTGGTTTATGCAACAAATGAAAAAAATACGTATGAAATATTTTTTGATAGTCTATCTGACGGACTATTTAGATTTTTTCAGTCAAAAACCCTACTCGCTCGACATAATAGTCTATTTTTTTTTCTATAATAATTATTGTTATAATATCTATTGTATTAATACTCACGTATTAAAACCGTTCTCTTACACTTATTAAAAATTCTACCAGAAAATAGTCAAGGTCAATGCGTTTATTGTCCTGATAATGAATACAATATAGTCTATTATATCATCAAATTAATACTAATACACAATTAACACTACTCTCAGACGTTCTTACCCAGTCTGTTGTCAGACATATTGCCCTTATTAACGCAAGTTCACGTCGATAAACAATATCATCTATCAGCTCTAGTAATGAGTTATCTAACCGGTTTCAATCTATCTATACACACAGACACACATAGCTATATGTTGTGGTCGTAGATAGATTAATTAGATATCGATTTCTAGTAGGGAATCGAAAACCGGTCCTTTTTAGGTCTCGGGATTTTCGGGACAGGATTTCAAAAAACCGGGAAATCCCGGGTTTTTTCGGATCGGATTTCCCGGATCGATACGCTAATTTCTAGGCTTCTTGTCTTCTTTGATAGATATGATTTAATGATATGGATATTATTATACTTTGCTTTAGTTTTGTGTATGTGTTTTCAAGCCAGCCACACATGATGCTGACGGCGAGTAATGGGTGACTCGCCGTCCTATCATGGACTATGCTTTATGGTCTAAGGTTCGACGGCACGTCGTGTTTCACACGCGACTTAAAGAGCTGTCAGCAATCTGACGGGCCTTAGAGGGCTAAAGACTGCCGGGGTGGCGGGACTGTCACATCAGATAACACTGACTCTGGAACGTATAGAGCTATAGAAGGATCACTGTGGATTTTAGTCAGTGCAAGTCTGACAGTACCTCGCGTCCTGCCCTGGTAAGGAGGACTCATTCGATTGTTTTACCACGACAAAAAAAAGGACTCCCCATAGACGGGCTGCCACTGCTAAGTGCTCTAGCAATCAATATCTACTAAAATGCGTGTCCATTATTGTTCCTAAAATCTAAATTATGAAATAATTCGATTTGCATTTTCATGATGCTGTTAAAACCTATTTATGATTTAATACTTTTAATTTAGATTAATGATTGCATCATATGTATTTTGTTATCAGTGGTAAAATATTTACTTCTACATTTTTATCTTTATTCATGTTTCCTGTTTTATTTAAATTCATGGCAAACATTTTACATGCAAAGAAAAACACTGATCAATAACAGTTATTCAAAAAGCTATCCTCCCAATGAAATATCGGATAAGCTGGCAACCGATACTGCAATAAACTTAAAACGCAGTAGTTTATGAATATTGATGTCCTACTCCATATTCCATTACATCTCTAAATCAAATGTTTTAATACCGTCTATTCATACAACTGTTGAGAATCCATCAACTGATGTTAAATCTTTCAGTATTCGATGTAGGGTTTACATACTACCCGCCCGGATTTGTTGGACATGTACGGTTTAGTGGCAATCCGGATTTTTTTTTCTAGTTTTGTCTTTTTGCTAAGGAGTTTAAAATATTACATAAAGTTGTCTATTAATATATTCAGTTTAGTGGCCATTCGGATATTTCTATTTTTTTTCTTAAGGTTTTTTTAATTATAACATAGAGTTGTCTATACACGGAGTTGAAATAGTGTTGTGGTAGTATGAGCGATCCTTGATTTAAAAAAAAATGAGAATCTAAAATGAAGATGTGTAACATCTCTCCTTGGTAATTAGCAACATGACTTTTCTAATTTGAGTTCAAATAAGACTTCTCTATCTACTATGTCTATAAAACAATATATTTATTGACAGACAGACGGGTAATTATAGTGACCCGTCCAAGACAGACCTCGCCAGGTGTTTGATTTTTGACCAGTTCTGTTGCACTTCCATTCATCATCATTATCCTATCATAGTCCCACTTCTGGTACAGGTTTCCTCACTGTGAGAGGGAGTGGGCCATAATCCAACACGCAGGCTCAGTGCTACACAATTCCGTTACATTTTACAAAATCGCCAAAAACGATAAAAAGTTAATCTTCAGTAAATGTCCAAGTATTTGTTTGCCCTTTTCAAATTTTAAAATGGTCACCCTAGTAATATGTCCGTCAGTTATTCATATTTCCATTGCATTTAATTATTGACCATAGTTAACTAGACTTTCTGTTAAATGCTGGTTTGTAATACTAAATGGCTAGGTGTATGCTTTGAACCTAGATTTATATGAATGACTTGTATGTTGTATATAGGAAATATATGTTAATGGCGTGTTTAAATGTTCCTTTTACGGACTGTGTGATGTTGTAGGTAACGTTTTTATGTTGATTTAAGATAAAAGTAAGAATAAGTTGTCAGTTAATTTACTTTACGTATATTATTAAATAGAAATAGAAATCATTTATTTGCTTAAAATGTAGGTATACAAATAAGGTGTTAGATAATAATATAAAGTAGTCCCGTTACATTTTACCTTGCGGCATGCAAACATATTCCAATTGCAGAAAATATTAAAATGTAAGTGCACACTTACACTATTAAAAAATTAATAAATTCTATACAAACTAAATTACAGTAGAAAATAATCCAAACATTATAAATTACAATTTTCAATAATAATTATGTGCTATTAACAAAATTGTAAAACAAACTAAATTAGGAAAAAATTGAAAAAGAATAAAAGGATAAAATGAATTAATAAATACGACAACTGATACATTTTAATTTAAATTATCATTTAAGAAATCTTTTACAGTGTAGTAACATTTCTGAATTAATAGTTTAGTTAACTGTTTTTTAAACATTTTTGTGGGTAGGTCTTTGAGGAAGTTTATTAAATACAACATATTTGAGGAAGTTTTTTAAACATTTTTGTGGGTAGGTCTTTGAGGAAGTTTATTAAATACAATAGGACCCATGGACAAAATATTATTTTTTAATAGGGCTGTTTTATGCCCACCTGTGTATAATAATTTTTTATATTGGGATCGTATTGGTCCTGTACGTTGTCTTATATCAAATAAATAAATAACAAGTTCTTTTTAAATATTTTCTTATAACTGATTTTGTGTCTTAACATATTTTGGAAATGACACTTTATAATATCAACAAACGATTTCGTAAAGTCCTAGTTTCAAACATGATTTCGTCAATTTGGGATAAAAACAAAATATTTTGCAAAAATGGCGAACCTTGATCTTTTGCTTGATTATGAATCGGGTATAATTCATCAGTACTCTTGCACGACTTTTCAGTATTTGAGACGTAAAGCAAACTGAAACTTTGACAGTTCAAATTGACAATTTTCAAGGAAAAAATTAGTTCCTTTTTCGCACACCAGAGGCGCTGTTCCATGTTTTCATACAAGAAACGCTGTAAGTACTGGAAAGACGCTGTAAAGTAAAATAGTGATAAGTCATGCTAAGGGTACAATACCTAGTACCTACCACCTACCAGTTTCAGTGCCACAGCCAACACCCAAATACGTCAAGAAAATACATTAAAAAAATGATCCAATTCAATTTTATATAACCCTCGACTCATTCACTAACACAATATCGTCACGAATATCTAAAATGTCATACAATACTCGTCCCGCATACTAAACAATATGAGCGAATATATTACTTTAGTTTTGAGCCGCCTCCATACATTTTAAAGTGAAAGTGACAGTACTGTCAAATGCACTGGGAAGTAACAACTTTGAGTTATTGATGGGTGCGTGGTTGAATAATAACAGCTGCTTGAGTTCATCTTGAAGGTTAAACAACGCTTGCCAAGGTCGGTCTGTGGATGGGTGACCATTCTGTACTTGCTGAGTATTCTACCTCCTCGGAAGTACATTTTATTGATTCTTGATAGGCGTAAAGGGTTGTTTTTTTCTTTATTTTTTTACCAATATGGTCGCCTTTGTCCACCATCTCGCTTGATTGACAACTAAGATGTAGTAGACGGTAAAGCACGTTTGCCTAAAAGTAAGCTCTCTCATCATTATCATCATCATCTCAGCCATAGGATGCCATACTGCTGAACATAGGCCTCTCCTTTAGGTTTCCACATTATACCAGTTGGAAGCGACCTGCATCCAGCGTCTTCAGGCGACCTTTATAAGGTCGCCATCTTGTTGGTGAAAAGGTGAAAAGCTCTCTACTGTTGACATAAAGACAAAAAAACCAACCAATCCCTTTAAAAACTAAAAAATAATAAAAATACGTCGCGTTGGGGGACTGCTCCAAATTATTCATCATCTCCTATTTTTTTGCAGTCCCCCAACGCGACGTATTTTTATTATTTTTTAGTTTTTAAAGGGATTGGTTGGTTTTTGTGTCGGGGGTTTATTAAATTTTTAATTTATTTTTTATTTTATACTTTTTATAGGTACATACTTATATAATTTTTTTGTTGCTAAGATTACTCCCGATTAAGTCATCAATATTCCCTTTTAGTACACTTTCATTTGATACCCAACTCGAGTATATTTGCAGACCCTCGGTTACCTTTCCCCACTTTCACCCCCATAACTTCTAAACGGCTCACCCGATTTTCATCAAACATGTTTAAGAACACTCGCAGGTAAGTCACCTTTCATACAAAAAAAACTAAATTGAAATCGCTTCATCCGTTCGGGCTCTATGATGCCACAGACAGACAGACAGACAGACAGACAGACAGACACGTCAAACTTATAACACCCCTCTTTTTCCGTCGGGGGTTAAAAAAACTATATAAAAGACTGGTATCCAGTAGGACTGGAATCCTACCTCAACATAGTTGGGAAAAAGTAAGATTCTAGCCGATCGTCCCTGTGATAAAGCACTAAGTGCCATTTTCACAGTGAAAGTGTTTCAACTTCTGTGCTTGATTGTACTGACTCGCTAAGTGGGCTGTAATAAATTTGAATATGACATCTGCGGTATTACGATTGTAAGGCTGTATGTACATGTATGGACGATTTGTCGTTTATTGCTTGCGGCTTTAGAATAATAAAAAGTTGGTTTTATAGATAGATTTAGTAAGTTATTATGAAGATGTATGAAGAAGGTTTACTATGTTTTCGATTCTGATAGTCTAAAACGTAGCAAGAGTGGTGATTTTTGAAGTAGCTATGCCAAATGGAGTTGTTCTAGGTTTGGAAGTTATTATTTTTATCAGGATTACATGGTTTGATTTGAAAATTATCAGGTTCGATGTACAGTCGAAATCAAAAGTGCTGAAGCAATTTCTAAAAGCAATGGCCTGACGCTTCACGTTGACTTACGACCTTTTATTATAAGTTGTTTTAATACTAAACAAATCAAAGGAAGTTATGGTATGGTTCATAATTTCAACCATTGTTATATAAGTTAGGCTGACGCAGTGGTTAACGTGCTCGGATAATTCGTTTACTGGCGAAGGTTCGATCCCCACTTTTTTCTAAACTTTTATTTTATTAAATATTTTTTAATAATTGCTTTATTCTTTTTGTTATTTTTAATGCATTTTTAGTAGAAATTTGATAAAAAAAATTGTTTTTTTCTTAATAATTACTAATACTCTAGTCATTAGTGTTGTGTGTCGTCCGTTATCATCATTCAATTATAATAAAGTTTGTGGGTAGATCGGCGAAAACAAAACAAAAGTTACAAAAGTAAATTATTTCGATTTGTGAGGTAGACATAACTATGCTAGTTCGTTTCGAGTCTCATAATAGAACGTTGTTGATTCTTGGTTATTTTGTGTGACGAATGTTTACATCCGTATTACACTGTTTTAAGGTTATTGTTTTGCAGTGAAATATTTACAGTGAGAATAATATAATCATTGAGGGCGAATATTATAGCCCTGCATAAATATGGATGAAACAATACAAATATCAAATTAAACCGGACTAAGTGTGAGTATTAACATTTATTTTTTAATTATTTCACATGTTGATATTCTTATTTATTATATAAGATTCCCTACTTAAAAGTGTTTATAGTTGTTAAAAGGTTTGTTTAAAAGATACTTACATAGTATTTGTTATTTATAGTTTTTTCTTTTAGTAAAATAAATTAACAGTTGTATTTTGCATAGGTAAAGATATTAATAGTATTCCATGTTTTGTTCTAGTGAAATACTATGAGTCCTGTGGATATGAGATATGAGGAATGCCAAGCCCTATAAGCTTGTCGAGAGCAAAGTCGACGGTTGTCAGACATCATAATTATTATGGTAAATGAATAAGAAGAAAATGGCTTCCCCCAATGAGTAACTAATTCAACACGAAATGAAGTTCAGTTTCATCGTGCACTCAAGACTGAAAACTTATACCGAATATCAGCTAAAACCCGTTTTTTTATAGGAATTAAAGAAACTTTTAAAAGCACGACCATAATTATTTTTTATATGGTTGTTGTTGTATTAATTGTTAATAGACTGTAAGCCAAAACATCATTTTATTCACAGTTCTTATTTATTTTAGAGGTTAGATTTGAGGCTAAGTTTCAATCATTCTTTTCGTAAAGAAAACGAAAATTAAACTAATGACCTCAATAGGATATTTTTATGAAGAGCGGTTATTATTTTCATGGTTTTATTTCAGTAATAGAACATTTATTGCCATATTATATATTTTTTTGCTAAATCGCACTTAGTAGAATGCAAAAAGCTTGATTTACTAAAATAAAAATTTTGGCACCGCAGCCCCGGAACGCAAAGGGCAACTAGCGCTTTACGTTCCAGGACCGCGGTGCCATTGGACGTTTGTTTGAAATAGTAACAAGGTAACGCGGCCTTGAAACGCATAGAGAAATTGGTCTGCTGAACTATTACTATTTCAAATGGCTTTAATAATCATATCTTTAATAATTTATTTTGTTAACATAAAGACAAAATTACACATTAATTTTCTTATGTGATAACATACTAAAATAGCCGCTCTTTATAAAAAAAAACCCTGTATTTTCTTAAATATAATTAAACGCAATTTATTCTTATAAATAAATTGGATAATATTCTTTAAATTCATATAGAATTTTTTCATTTTAAAATTTTTGTTAAGCTATTGTTTAGTTTTTTTTTTTATCATGATATTATTAATCAATGACTTGTTAGTTAATCATGTTAATTTACAATTTATTCATGCTTATTATTTATTAAATAAAAACGTTAAATATTAGTTTTATGTGTTTATGTTTTTTTTTGGTCTTGGTGGAAATAAAAAAGTCATGCTCTATTAAAATGTTTGTTTGTTTTATTTATTTATGTAATTAACAAACTTCTAATTTGTGATATCACATTCATACGATCTGACAATCCCTCAGTCAACAGTCAAGTCATTTGATGAACTTCAACATGACATTGCAATAATATTCGTTCTTGCCACAATATTGATATTCGCCAACATTTTGAGAACATAAATATATCGCTATCCATATAATCACACGCCAGTAATCAGAAAACCACAATCGAACGACAACTTGATTCCGATCAAGTTAAATATTCTAAAACTTATGGCCTACCTCACAGAAATTGTGAACAAACGATTATAATAATATTCCTGTCCCATTACAGTATTAAACAGTTGAGCAAAACTTACAAAAAGAATTTCACTGCGTGAGGATCGAACTCGCGCCTCGCTGTTCACCGCATACTTAGTAATACGTGAAACGCTTACCACTAGGCCAACTGGACACATAGTAATTCGTTGAAATTATGAATCTTATACAATCAGTAGTTGATGATGCATATGTCTCTCAAAATAGAAGGTCGTAAGTCCAACTAAACTTCAAGCTATTGCCTTGTAATTGCTGCACACCGCTTTTGAGTCTCTACTGTACATAGTATAAAAAATGGATAATTGCAAGTCATGTTTACGAGACACAGCCTGGTGACAGGCGGACGGACAGTCAGATGAACGGGAAACGGAGTCTTTTTTTTAATCAAGTATAGTTGAAAGCTATTATTGGTATTTTTTATAGTATAAGTAATGTCGAAGAAATCGGACTGTAAAACAAACCATTTAATAATATGGAGTGGACTTTCTGTCTATAAAATACTGTCTATACTTAAGCACTTAAGATGATTTACACCCTCCATTTAAAAATATAAGGACTGTGGGATTAAAATTATATTAAAATAATTGCTATTAGTCATTTAGCTTCGCCATTTAACAAGATCCTTTTTCATTTGCAATGTAACAAGTTGTCATAAGATTTATAATTAGTGCGGCATCAATATTTATGATAGGTGCGATAAATGGTGATATTACATTTATATATAAATTTATTTTATAACAGGTTTGGTTACTGAATATTATAATTTCTGTTTTCTTTTCACATCTAAAGTCCAAGTCAAGTTATAAGCAATTGTAATGAAATATGTGTAGTATTTTTCAAGTATTTGTTGCATTTTTCATTTTTTTTTATTGGTGCCTTTGTTAGAGAAAAGGCATGTATTGTGTTCCAGCAGTGAACATTATGCTTATGTATTTTTGATAATTTAAGATCTTTCAGTAAAACGTGATTCTGCAATCACGAACCATGTTAATTTAAAATAGAATGGCGAGTGAACTCATTAATAATTATTTTATGGAAACGATGAATTTCTATCTAGACTGTAAAAATACTATTGACATGTTAAAATGAGTTCAAAATAAACATCCTGATGACGGGGCCCCCTCTCAGAGGGCCAAAGACTCATTCCATCACCGTGACCCCGGAACATAAAGGGCTATTGAAGGACACCGTGGATTTTAGTCAGTACAAGTCTGACAGTCCTTCCCGATTTGCCCGGGGTGGGAAGACTCATTTGATGATCACACCACGTAAAAAAAAAGTACAACCTGTGTATTTGTTACATGTGTTTCTACTCTAACTCGATCTTGTGACAACTTCCACTTCGCAAATAGACAGGACATCTAGATCTATTTATTCATACTCAGAGACATTTAAAATCTTCGGTACTACCAACATTAGAAACTGTCAACAAGTTCGAAAGTTGAGATACTTGATTTAGAGGAAATCATAATACGAGTAATTATGACTAATAAAATATTCTGATTGACAGGCATGTTTTTTATGACTGTCAGTAAAATGATCTAGTTTTTACTTAAGTGCTCTGCTGTTTTTTATATCACTTCTTTAATGAAATGAAAGTAAAAGTGTCAATTAGCTGCTATGGTATAAAGGGGCGATCACATAGATTTAAGGCAACCCGACGAATCAGTTGATTGATTTATTGTCTTCACGTTCATTCAGTTCACGATCATTCGATGGCATGGTTAGCGCAGTGGCTAAACGATTGGACTGCTCTGCAGAGTGTCGCGGACTCAATGTAAAATCATCAAATGAGTCCTTCCAGTCCCACTCCGTACTGTCAGACTTGTACGTACTAAAATCCACAGAGTCCTTCAATAGCCCTTTATGTTCCGGGGTCACGGTAATGGAATAAGTCCTGCGAACCCGGCAGGCGAGAGGGGGCCCCATCAATGCGCTGACGCTCTTTGAGGCGCGCGTGGAACACGACGCGTCGAATTATGAGCTTACGAGAAAGAAGCCTTAAATCTGCCAATATTGTTTACATAAATAACAAAGCTAAAAATAAAGAGATGACGAATTGTGCCACGATAAACATTATATTCTAATAAATAAAAGCTAATATTGTCCACCGTGTATAGAATGCGTATAATTCAGAATATCTGCCGTTCATTGTCCCACATTACTTGAATTTCTGAAAGCTAAGTATGGCTGCCGCGTCACGTGTCTTAATACAAGCCTCGTTTTATCTCACATCGGATACTTGGAATACTGATGAGTAAGGATTATCTAACTAGCAACATTTTAGGTCATATAAGTTCATTACTTAGGTAATGTGGGAAATATTTAGGGATTCTGTGCTTAGTTCAGACGCTTTAATAAGCGTCTGTATATATTATCTACCTTAATACGTAGATATTGGATGGATAAAGATTAAGAACGGGCTCACTGGCATGTATTGGAAGAGCCTAATGTCAGTAGTGTTCGAATACAGGCTGATGGTAATGAGATTAGATAGATATTAGAAACTGTTATAGTAAACTAGCTGCCTGCGGTTTCACTCGCTACAACTCCCGTGGGAACATTAAATCGGGATAAAAACTATCCTATGTGTTAATCTAGGTTATAATCTATCTGTGTACCAAATTTCAACCAAATCCGTTCAGTAGTTTTTGCGTGAAAGAGTAACAAACATGCATCCACACATACAAACTTTCACGTAGTAGGATTCGTAGGATTCAGTGAATGAGCCAAAATTATTGTGTCAATGATTGTTCCATATTTTTTTTTTACTAACCACCTGCTCGACTTAGTAGTAAAACTAGAGAGTGAGGGCTTCTATAATAAAAAGTTAGCCATAATAATTAGATTTTTGGCATTCACCAGTCCTTCATTTATGGCTGAATGGCTTGACATTGACTTTGAAGAGTGCCAATACTATTAATATGTAGGGTATAAGTAAATGCTGTTCCTAAAGGGTCCACACAACATTTTGGGCATCGGCCTTTTCACTCTGTGTAGTTAGTTACAACGTCGACACCTTTGTGCGCCTCTCTCCCTTTCATCAATCCTAATCACATTACATCTTAATTCAGTTTAACGAGAACATTGAATTAGGTGCTACAAAATGACAGAGTTCCTTAGAAACACTATTTTTATCAACCATTACAGAGAGACGAGCATTTTCTTTGAAATAATGTTAACACCATTCAATATTATTACTTAAAAGTACCGTCCAACCAATTTACATGAGTTTCTTCACGGAATTCCGTTTCACGGAATAATCGTTTGTCTATTACGGCCCACGGGTTTAGTCGGTCCCATCTTCGTTTTCTCCGAATTTTTCGGTTTTCCAGGTTTTGTAACGTCTTTTCAATTAGTGTTTGTGTGTGGGAGTTGTTTTTACAGTTAAGGGAAATAGGCAGTGGGTTGATAGACGTACGGACTTAAAGACGGTCTCGGTTTTAAAGTAAAACTCGGCTCGCCGCGCCTTGTCGGGCTGTGACACACGTGAGAACTCACATTGTGTTGTGTTTTCATCTACAGTGGAAGCTTTGTGTTATTTGGTGATTATATCACATTAGGTACATTAAAAATAACGTAGAAATTTAGCCATTAATTGATTGATTTACAGCTAAAGAGTTTTGGAATGTAATTTACAAAATCAGATGTCCGCGTTTCAAACGCTAAGCTACCACAACATATTATAAAACTGGAAAGAGGCTCTTAAGACTGAATCACGCCATCTAATGATTCAGCGAATTATAAAATTTACATAAGACCCGCCGCTGTAGGTCAGACGCGCCATCTTGAATCCGTGAATGAACTCCGGGAATTCCGTAAGATCCGTAAGATGTTATGCTGGTGCATTTTGGGTCAGTAAGTCTGAGTATTTTAAATATTTTTTCGTATCAGTTGCAGAACCGGGCTATTCGTACATTTGCTGCGTTTATTCTTAATCCGAAGCCCTGACTTTTCCCGTTTTTGTGACGTAAAATAAACCGGAACTTTGATACAAAAAGGTCCATGTTCGTGCGTTAGTGGCGCTCTTTGAATTTAAGATACAATTAACGCAGTAAATACTTGTCAATATAAAATGTTTGGCGAGTGAATTCATTAATCATTTTATCGGTACGATAATTTTCTATTAAGACTGTAAAAATACTATTGACATGTAAAAACGAATTCAAAATATTCACCCTGTGTATTTATTACATGTATAGAATATCTACTCTAACTCGAAACTCTACAATAAACGCAGTAAATACTTCAAGAACGCTGTAAAAAGCATACAGAAATCTTGTGATAAGGCTTCTGAACCACTTTTTATAATATAATAATATTCCACAACTATCACACAACGCCATCTAGTCCCAAGCTAAACAGAGCTTGTGTTATGGGTACTAGACAACTGATAAACATACTTATATATTTCTAAATACATACATATTATAGATAAATTACACCCAGACACAGAACAAATGATCGTGCTCATCACACAAACATTTGTCCTGGGTGGGAATCGAACCCACGACCCCCGGCATAGCAGTCAGGGTCACTAACCACTAGACCAACAGGCCAGTCAACTTTATTATGTTATATCTTTAAGAATAATCAAGTTAATGTAAATGAACTTAATTGATTGGCTTTTCCAGAAAGTTATGTATCCAGGAAATCTTTTTAATTTACTTGGGTATAAATTGTGAGTAACTAAGCAGGAAGTTCGTTTATTAATTTAATGCCCTCGACTGAAAGTATCTACAAAATAATTTACTTGATTAAAATGAGATTAACGGAAAATTCTTTTGCAATTTCTGAAGAATAACAATATAGAATTTTAGGGAGTCATTTTCTGAAGGGTGTAGTTATAGTTGTAGACGTTTTCCAAATATTTTATTTAGTTTATTTATCAGCCTGTTCTGTCTGTTTGTTGCTGAGATATAAAAAAGAAAAGAAAAACATCTTTTTGCAATCAATGTTCATAACAAATTTTGTAGTCTTTTTTAGTACCACTAAGCACAATTTTCTTTTCTTTCTTTTTTTCTACAGTTGGACATAGGCCACTAATAAGATAATGCCATAACACCCTGTCCTTTTTTTTGCGTGGTAAAATCATCAAATGAGTCCTCCCACCCCGGGCAGGGCAGGAGGGACTGTCAGACTCGTACTGACTAATTTCCACGGTGTCCTTCAATAGCCTTTATGTTCCGGGGTCACGGTAATGAGACAAGTCCCGCGACTCCAGAGTCCCGCGACCAGGGATAACACCCTTTCGTAGCCATCCAAATGTATAAAACATTACATCAGAAATCAACATCTTATGTCACTAAACTCAGGTTATCATTAACCATAATTTAACATTTAACTTAAGAGGCAGTTCAGTATAACATTAAACGATAATAAGCTCTATTTTAAGGTGAATTGTGATTATATCTGTATGTAATTACTGTGCGTAATGAAAATAGCGTTGTTCAACTGAATGAGAAATGTCTTTAAATATATGTTACGGGTTTATTTTAAACAAGGGAATGAGTTTTATATGAAAATGGTTTGTTAATGAAGATATTATGTCATATATTGTCTATTAATATGGGGTGGAATTCATAGGAAAATTAGATGATCGTGAAATGTGTCAATTAAGTGTCAGTTGTTTGAATAGGAGTTAAGTAAACTATTAATTAAAATGCTATAGTTAAACTGGTACATTTTATAACCTATTGAAAACTGTACCTATAGAGCTTTGTTGTATATAGCTAATAAGCTGAAGTCGATAATTTTATTTCATTTTACTGTACGTCTGCTAGTATTTCATGTTTTACCTGCTGTAAAATATCAAAAGTATATAAATATAGTTTTACTTTGTTGGTTTTTATACCATAACACTATATTTAATTGCGTATAACCGAAATATTCGAATAAAAAGTCACTTTATTCAGCAAAAAAAAAACACACACTAATACACATACCTGAATAACAGTAACCAAAAAACACACGCAGCATCGCGTGTCACCAGTAGTCATCATAGTCAACCGTTAGTAATATCATGATACATAAAATATACACGTATATGTAAACTACGTTGTATAAGGTGTCCAATTCTGTTTAAACGATGTTATTCTGTCGTCCGCAGTGGCTGATACGTAACTACGTGTAATAGTCACGTATGCAAGGGTAGGTAACTAACTACTCCCAGTTTTTAATAAGTGTTGGGTAACGTTACGAAAAAAATAGAGCACAGGAATGAAACCAACTTTGTAGATTATTTTGGAGTAGCTGGAAACCTGGAAATCTGGCAAACAGTATTTTTTTTAAGGTAAACTAAGTTACTAGACGACGTTTATTTAAAAAAAACTATGATGATTATTCAAATGAATACTACTAGATATGTTACTTACATAGTGTTTTGTGCCCACGGCTAAGGAGTGAAAATCCCTCAATTGTACGACCCCGACAGGGAGTCGGGGTCTTTGTTTCCTGATTCGTACAATCTCTGGGTTTTAAATCCAATAGTGAATAGGTTACCTCTAGGCAAGCATACTTCACCGTGGACCGCATCATTGCTTACTGTTAGGCTAGATAGTGGTCAAATGCGAGCTATTGGCTATTTTAAAAAAGTACTGAAAGTCAAACCCAACATACCTTTTTTTTATTCGGACCAACCCACCACACATTTCCGAAACCAATGCAACTCCTGAAAGCAAGAATCATCAGTGGCAACTACCAGAAAAGCGTCAAGACGACGACGTGAGAATGAATTTTAATGGGTCCTATAAAATTGTGACTTTCTAAATATTTTATTCCAATAATAGGTATGACAATATGGTAAGCCCAACATAGATGTAAGACAACCAAACTGTTTCCATACAACACACCCCTCTTAACCAAACACATAGGTATGGCAACCACATGCCTACTTTACCTCCTCTCAACACAGAAGCCCTGACCCACATTCCACACATTTTTGAACGCGCACAAAACCGCCATTCCGCAGATCTGTCGTCTAATTAACTGGGCACAATGCGTTATAGAAATAATGCCCTATTAATAATGTGCCCCATGAATAATGTGCCCGATTAATAACGTATATCGTTCATTGTTTATCTTTTGTTCGGTTTTGAGAGAAGGGTTAGGCTTTTGTGTTACAAAACAAAAGGTTTTGTGTTATTATTTCGGAACGATAATTTATTATGTGGGTTACGCGTTTCATTATGTATCGGTACAGCTTAGAAGGTTGTTGATTAAGTTTTGTCACGGTTTAGGGTTGAAGATATGTTTTGAAACTGAGTGGTATTTTTCCGTTACGTAATATTTTGGATGACTATACATTTCAGCTGAAAGGATGTTTTACTGAGTTTGAAACTCATTTTCAGTGGTCTATTAGTACAACCTTTTTTTTTCACGTGGTAAAATCATCAATGAGTCCTCCCACCCGGGCAGGGCGGGAGGGAACTGTCAGACTTGGCTGACAAGTCCACGTATCCTTCAATATCACCTTTAATTGTCCGAGGTCACGGTAATGAGATAAGTCCCGCGACCCCAGCAGGCTTTGATCGTCTAGAGGGGGGGCTAAACGTGTCATAGTCACCAAGATGACGGATCTTGGTGACTATGACACGTTTTGAGGCGCGCGTGGAACACAGAAAATACAATAAATAATAATTATTTTCCAATTAATAAAACATAGCGTAGGTATTCAGTAATTTCCATTGTTCCCACTACTGGAATAGATTTTTTGTTTGTGGTAAGATGTTGGTCTTTACTCATTACCCGGGCTCAGATGATTCTGAGATTATGGTAGTAGATAATAGCTAAGACAGGTTTTCAAAAATAATTATTGATATTTTGTTATTAAATACGAAATTGCCAGAAATAGATAGGCTTGGATGGAGGAAGGGGAGGCCTATGCCTAGCAGTAAGACACAAAATATGCTAATAAAAAAGACCTGAAAGCTTATTAGAGTAAAGAGCGTAGAACTTTATTAACATTAAAAAACTTTAGATCGTCCCAAAAAAAAAACCATAAATATTTACATGTTCATAAAAATAAAAAGATAATATCGAATTACATTAACAATATCAATAAATTACTAATTTAGGAAAGTTATATGAATAATAAAACATTATAGAGTCAGTGAGAACATGTTCCAAATTGAATAAAATAACGACTTACAGTGTCAAAGGTAGATTTTTTGAGTTTTGACATGCAATAAGAAAGATACATTAGCTTGGATGTGTGAGAAACTGGTTGTAAGCTTTATGAATGGAACGGCTACTATAAAATGTTCTTTCATCATAAATGATGTGCAGTGGTGGCCCAGTGGTATCGGCCTCGACTTACGAGTTTTACGTCGTGGGTTCGAACCCAGCCATACTCATTACTTTGTGTAATTTATTTCATCACCACTGCTCTCAAAACGGTGAATGTTTTCCATTGTGAAGAAACCGGCATGTCCTAGGACCAAAAATTCGAAGACGTGACATTTACCCGCACTGGTGGCCGCGTGGTGGATTATGGCCGACTCCCTCTCTCAGAGAGGAGGCCTATATCCCAACAGTGGGAACATTAATAGGCTGATGATGATGAAATGATGTGTGTTGCCGGCCTCCAGAAGTTATTTCACCACACTGGTTTTTGATACCAAGCAGATATTCCTGTCCTTATCCCATTCGACTTAAGGTTGGACACGTTTCTTTCTTCCATGCTCCCCGGTCCTGTGTCTTTCCGGTCTCGTAAAGCAAGTTAAGCCGATGGTCCCACCTGTCATTCGCAGATCAAAGAGTTGTAGTTGATAGTCAGCTAAAGTCTGACAACCAGACTTACTATTTGGTCTCATATTTTCCATTAATTGCGTTGTGAAGGTTATATAGGCAGTCGTTCCATTTAAAAAAACATGTGTTAGACTGGAAGCTGATCACAACATTTTAATCATGTTATCAGACGATCATCGTAATCAAATTGAATTTGAACTATTTTTTTTTGTCTTTTGACAATTCAAAAGTGCCTTTATCTGGCTTTGAAATAAAGGATTTGATTTTGATTCATCCTCATCATCAGCCTGTATTCGTCCACTGCTGGACAAAGGCCTCTCCCAATATGTGCCACTGAGGCCTTATCATGAGATTTCCTCATCCAGTTTCTGCCGGCTGCCTTTCGCAGGTCGTCGCTCCTATTTTAATCCCACAATAACTCCGATTAAAAGTATTTTCCCATGATCGCAATCGATTCCTAAAACAATCTGTATCGATATTGATTTATCGATAAAATTCAATTAATAAATAGTACAAAGCCTTCATCGATAATGCTATTCTATTGTGTTAGCTTATTCTTTTGTAATGACTGCGTGTGGAAACTATTAAATTAGTTTTAAAGTTTAAATGTGCTTCATGGTTTTATTTAATTGTGTGCGTAGTCTTAGTTGCGGGAATGTTCTAAAAGGTTATCCTGGAACGCAAAGGGAAGGAACAGGGTAATCGTTTTTATTCGGTGAGCGTTTGACACTTTCCGTTCCAACGAGTGTGGAGGAGTTATTTGATGATTTTCATAAAAAGGAGGGTTGGCCTTATTTTGTTCTCATTTGATACAGCCGATAGATTAGAGATGACATACTATCTAAGGATACATAACTTTTCTAATAAAATGACTTGAGGTAGATCCAGTCACCATGATATCTTATAATCAAAGCTACTCTACTTTGTAACCTCAGTCGACCATGCGGCTAAAAGTACCGTGAAGATACTTATTTACTCACTATTTAGAAAATAAAAAGGCTATTATCATCGGTACATTTAAGGGCAAATCAAATATTTAAAAAATAATACTCAATTAACTACGGCCGTTTTTGTGGGACACGGTACAATCGATGACAGATTCGATTCAGAATTTAATTTGTACCCGATTCTTGTTGTTCCAGGAAGTCTCTTAGAAAGAATATATTTTATTGTGGTTTAAGAATATTTTTTTATACAATGCCGATACGTGAGGCATAGTCTTAAATATTTGTGTTTTGCTTAACATAAGAATGCCGTGGTGTGTCAATTTTCGGATTAACAGTGAGTGATGTAGATCTTTGACTGTTGTTACCTTCTGATGTTCTGGTCAGAAGTCTGTGAGTCTGAAAACTAGTCTTACCTATTTCCTAGTAACTGTCTGGGAACTTAAAATAATGAAATTAAAATAATGTTTGCATTACACTAAACAATGTAAAAACAACAAAGTAACAAAAATGGTAAAATGAATCACTTAACACATTTTCCTTTAAACTTTTACAACAAACATTGACTCAAAAGATAAAAAAGCCACATTTATTTGTTTTTACACGAAAACATTTGCATATGATACAAAAACACGGACATACAAAATCCTGCGAGCCAGAGTGCCAGCATTAATAAAATTTACACAAAAAAAAAACCTCGCCATCCGGAGTACAGTAACATCCAATGCGCATTTAAATTGTAAAACACTTGTGTGCCCGACGACACTGCACAGTACGGACGAAAGTGAAAATGACCTTAAAACGTGTCCAAACAGATGTAGGCACCGTTTGGTGTTCGTTGACAAAAAACAAACAATATCCCGACACAATAAGACTATAGAAAGTGGAGTGACGGTGTACAAACACTTTTTTTCTTCCATTATTTTCTTTCTTTCTTTCTTTCTTAATTCCGTTGCGGGAAAATTGGCAGATAATGGGTAAGCCGCAGAAGAGAATGGGTGGAATTGCTTTGATGAATTCGGGTGTAACACGTTTGCTTGAGTGGTTCAGATAACATAGTAGAAGTTGGAAACAGTATTCCAACAAGATTAATTAAATTCCCTTTGCTGGGCTTATAAACTTTACGCGAGCTGAATTGTTGTCCATCTCGTAGACTTAGGTGCTTAATAAGATTATCCGATAATTACCGCTGTTCCATCAATGAATGTTTAAGCATAATTTACGAAACATCTCGTTAAAGGTTTGTGATTTCCATACACAATCTGAAGAAGATTCTAATCTTCTTCCACATCAAATGCTATAGATATCAAACTGCATTGTTGAATTTTTTTCACTTCTCGTGTTATCTTTCTGTACGTCTCTGTGTCCCTACAGCAATTTGAGCGTTCGTACGAAGTTGATCTTCTGTTCACCTATGCACTGTGCCGCCACTGTGCATAAATATTCAGCAGACGCTCCGTTTTTTTTTGCGAACGGGAAAACGCACCTGATTCAGATTGAATTTTCGTGCTCTCACGTTTTGTTGGACAGGTTGTACTGTTGTGGAGATTACGAACACCGTGACTGATACCCTTGCTGATTGTGACCACGTCTGGGTACTTAGTGTTTCTAGTTGCGGGTAAGACGTGATTCTTGTTTCTTGCGTGTTCCTTTCTTTCTTTGTGGACGTTTATGTGGCTTAAATGTTGCGGTCAATATGCTTAGTTGTGTTGGTTGGTTCTATATTAGTTCTACTGGTTCATATAAATTGCACTGGAAATGAGTGTGGCTTCATATATGCAATTGTTGCACGAATTCTTGATCGTCACGTAACGTAATTAGTTCCGACAAGTCAAGTGCACCTTTCATAAACACGACGCGCGACGCTGCGTGCTGCTATAGATGTAATATATTCTTTATAAGAAATCTCATCGCTGTACTCTACGATGTGCCGAGTCTTTAAGATCGCCCGGTCATGCAGAAGCATGCATTCGAACTATGGTGTGTCGCAATACTGTTGTCGCACAAGCGTTCATCGCACTACCGTTTGTCGCACTAGCGTAGTACTCTCTAGCTTAGTGAATAGCAAACGTCTTTAGTCCCAGCGCAGCTTGAGCGCCACGTCAGTGCTGTCACAAGGCTGTGTTTATAGAGAATAGCACTGCTGGTTTGCCGAACTAAATGAATGCAACGATTGAGTTTTTCGGCGATGCTGGCAGAGTTGAGTTTGAAGTGTGCTGTCAGGGTCCAGATGAGCGTAAAACACATACATAAGCTTTTTTGCTCGATCAGTTTAGGGCCTTTGATCTGATTTCCTACAGTCTACTCTCGAGGACGTTGGAGACAGATGGAGTTCCTTATGAGCTGATAAACACCTTCAAATACTGGTATGGAGGCCAGATCAATCAGGTGCGGTTGGACGGGTCTTTTTCGGACCAATATTTACATTGAGTCCTCCCGGGCAGGGCGGAAGGGACTGTCAGATTTGTATTAACTAAAATCCACGGTGTCCTACAATAGCCCCTTATGTTCCGGGGTCACAGTAATGGAAATAAGTTCCGCGACCCCGGCAGGCTTTAGCCCTCAGAGAGAGGGCTCCGTCATTTTAGTTTTTAGGCGCGCGTTCTGTGCGCGTAGAACTAACTTTAGAACACGACGCGCCGTATATTGACAGCGCTTAGCAGGGTTGGAATTAAAACTTCTAGATCAAGGTTTCAAAAACACATAAATCTGACCTGACAACAAATAAATAACAGTAGTAAGTTACTACTAAGTATATAAATTTATTCGCAAACTTGATTTGATTAATTTGTTCAACAAAGAACTCGATTTATTAAACACTGTCACTTTCCTATTCATTTCTAAAACTTATTAATGTCTTCTATAACTAAAGAGTCTCATAAATCATTGAGTTAGTACTTAAATGAGATATTTATTGCGAAAAAGTTGCATAAAACTTGATTTACGAGTATGTTGATTAAAATGATTATTGATCAAGTTAAAGTAGATCACATTTCCGGTGTTGACTAGGTTATGGTTATATCGTTTAGAAGCTTAATAAAATAATAATCGGGGTTAGTTGTTCAAATCTATAATACTAGGTCACCTATCATCATCTGCCTAGCCTTTTTCCCATCTATATTGGGGTCGGCTTCCAGTCAAACGAGATTCAGCTGGATGTAAGTAATTTACATGGAGCGACTGCCTGTTGGTAGAGCAGTGGTTGCCCAGTGGTGTCGGTCCCGACTTACGAGTTGTAGGTCGTGGGTTCGAACCTCGCCAGGCGCATTACTTTATGTAATTTATTTCATCACCACTGCTCTCAAAACGGTGAAGGAAAACATCGTGAGGAAACCGGCATGTCCTAGAACCATCAAATTCGAAGACGTGTGACATCTGCCAATCCGCACTGGGCCCGCGTGGTGGATTATGGCCCACTCCCTCTCACAAGAGAGGAGGCCTGTGTCCCAGCAGTGGGAACGTTATAGGCTGATGATGATGATGACTGCCTGTCGGACCTCCACAACCCAGTAACTGGGTAATACAATACCCCATGGTAAGACTGGTTGACAGACTTTAGAGCTTCTGACTAACAGTAACGACTGTCGAAGATTTACAAATGACAGCCGGGACCAATGGCTTTACGTGCTTTCCGAGGCACGGAGGAAACTCGCTGTCAGATGGTCACCCATCCACAGACCAACCTTGGCTAGCGCGGCTTAACACGGAAGATCGGCCTGTGCGGCTGTAACTATTTAGCCACGAGCTCCTCCTAATACTAGGTCACCTATAAGAAAAATAATTTAGTACAAAAAGAGGGATTCCACGAAGGGAACCGGCTGACAATGGCACATAAGCTACTTGCACCTTATCTATTCGACATAAGACTCCTGTCAAAAATTATTCGCAGGTACTAGGTGCCTTTCGTGAAATACCTCCAAAAAAATGAACAAAAACATGCTCTCCCTTTGTAATTTTTAAGGAAAATAATTAAGGAAACGTCAAAAACCATAATTACTTGTCATCAGTTTTGTTATGCTTTGGTACAGAATTAATTAATTAATCATAATTTGCATAATTTTCCGTCGTTTCAAGATGGACCAGGAAAGCGGAAGTTTTAATTTATGTACGGAATAAAAAAACAACTGTCAGTCAAAATTATGTCTGTGTTAATTAGAGAATAATGAAGTAAAAGCTTCAACAAAATATGGTTAGTACTCGTATAATAAATATCATCAGCCTGTTGTTGTTGAGCATGTTTCCATTGCTGGGACAAAATTGAGTGGGCCCAGTGCGGGTTGGTAGATGTAATATGTCTAAGAATTTTTGAATCCATTTGTATAAAGCTGTTTTTTTATTAGAGATGTGCTATGCAACGTTGCTGCGGATGCGTTTGCAGATATCCACCAATCATATTTATTGGTTTACATAGCACGGATTTAAGTAACATGAGTTTATATGGCACGATGCGTGCTGTTTCGTCTTTCCTACTATCGATACATCGCATAGCTCGAGCTGTGCATCTTCGTAGCGCAGCTACCTTGTGGCGGCGCATCTTAATAGCACATCTTGCTCGCGCAACTATACAGCGTAGCATCAGTGGTCACACAGTTTCGTAGCTCAGCTTTTACATTCTCGCAGCACAGCTACATAGCACATCTCTGGTGGAAAGGCACCCTAATTATGTCAGTTTCCTAACTATGTTTCCATCACTCAAAATCACACAAATTAATGCGATAATTCAACGACACACAACTCGTAACACCATAAAAATATCCTGCTGGATTAAAATCCAGAACTTCCTATGCTTTACGCTGATAATTGATAAATGTTAAAATTAAATTGCTAAATACTTATGAATTAGTAGTTCTGTTATCTTAAGTTCATAATACTGGTATTTAGTTTCATCCAGATTATAAACCGAACCCGAAATTAGGGAAGTAAGCTAGACAGAAGATAATGGATGTAAGTACCGCTTAGTGTTCCAAAAACAGGCATTACAGTTCCAAAAATAACTGACCGTAACATCTCACGAGTATTTTTAGTAACAAAAAGTATCACGATAAACTCTTAATCGTTAAAAAAGCGATCGCAATCGGATTGTGAGAAAACAATCGATATGGGGGCGTACCCTAACCGATTTTAATCGAATCGAATCGATTTTTTATCGATATCATCTCCGCTGTAACCGGTTGTAACAAATTTATTGTAACTTTAGGAAGTTATACAATGACTGTTAGTTATTGTAATATGTGCTAATATTTTCTCGTATCCTGCTATGTGCCCGGTGTTTAAACTTTAGAAAATCTTCTAAAATGTGTTATGTGCGTTTTTTTATTGGTTTGGGTCTTGAATTAGTCACTGGTAAAATATAGAGTGGCGGCCTGTAATTTAAATATTACCAAAGTTCTGATTGAAAAGTCATTAAAACTGGGCCTCTAATCTCGAAAATAGAAAAATCTCTACGTACTTTTGACGAATTTTAGCTTTTTTCAAAGATGGTACGAATTCCTTTGGTAGGCTAGGACAGCCATTACCTATATGAGAAGAAAGGTCAGAATTTGATAGCAAATTATCCTACCAAAGTATTTAGGTAAATCTATGTATTTTATTGACCTTCAAAATAATAAAATTTCCAGCGGAATTTCTCTTAAAAGACTGATGATTATTCAATTAAAAAAGCATAATCTATTGTTAAATCACACGATCCCAGTAAAAACACTTAAGACCATTTCACCAGCAAAAAAGTGCCTGAAAGCCTCAATTACGTAAACACTCAAAACTCTCTTTAATTCACAATTAACATAAAAAACAAAACAAAACGGAATTAACACTTTTAATTTCACTGAACGACTCGTCACGTAGATTCAAAAGTCAGCTCCATTAGCATTTAAGTCACGGGCGACTAGCATTAGAGATTCTGTAGGCGATTCGTTTACGTAATAGGGACGTAAGACTGTGTCTATCTAATAGTTTGATAACCATTGCTGTTCTTGTATCGAAGTAATCGATAGGACTTCGAGGTTGGAAATCAATGAACGCCGAACAATTCGAAAAGGTTCTACACCTTGTGTTCCATTACTTCATTAATGAAAACTTCTTCATTAAAATTACCTTTTTTATCACCAATGGACGTCAAAAATACGTCATTTACGTGACAAACCATTAATTTTTCAAATGCTTTTTCTTAAAACCCGCAATCGTTTATCACTTTCACTCGTTTTTAGATAATTGTTCTTCGTAATTACTGCGGGTGGTTACGCCTCAGCACGTTCGATGATCGATGATGACTTTGGATTGCTTTTTTTACTCTGTGGAGATAGTTTTAGGCATTTTCGATAAGTTTTTTGTTGGTAAAAAAGGTGGATAGCCAGTGAAATCAAAAGTGAAGTTAATTCGTTGAGCAATTTTGTTAAAACCACGTTGATGTACTTGGTTGGCCGATTGGAGTTTTATACAATGTATAAAATCTACAGCAAGTATCAGAAAAGCGTTTTGAAAAAAAAAAGTCAGCTTTTCCTTCAGACAAAAAGGATTTAAATTTTGATAGAAACTGACAGTTCAATATTTTCACCTGAAAACTACGAGTATGTTCAAGGAAAAACGGTGTTCAATTTGATGGTGTATGACAAATTCTTATATGACCACTTCTTGAATATTACTTCTGTAAGCTAAGTTTAAAGGTATGATTGCAACATTGCTGCCGCTATTGGACTGAACTACTGAAGCAGCAATACTGCTGCTGAATTGCTAACGAAATGGGAATCATATATCTCAAAATTGTCCATTCCTCAATATTGTAGGGCCCTATGCTGTGCCAATACAATCTGTTCAGCACCTAATGCATCCAGTTCATCCCAATTACCTTTTAAGGTTATCCATTACCTAGGTGAGGGTCGTCCTACGCATTATTCCGTTTGTCGGTACAGAAATAAATACATCATTAGATAGTTAGACACGATTCTAATCAGGTCCAAATCTAAAGTAACAGCACCACTTGTAAAGCAGGTTGTCACCCTCATTTACATTACAACTACCTTATCAAACGCACAAACTTGTCGCACGACACTCCGACAATCTGATAACGCGTTGTCGCGTTCCAAAAACGCGTTCGATCTATAAACAAATCGAATTGTCGCCCACATGTAGCACGCCTTAGATCGATTTGTGACTGTTTTCAGTAACACTAAGAGGCACCTGAGAGACCTGAATTATTGTACTGTTAGAATTTGTACTCTTGGCGTTCGCTGATTACAAATGCTACAGTAATGTTAAGAAACTTAATCAAGGATGGTATGTGTGTAAGTTTTCTACGTAAAGATATTGAACGTTTAGACATCAGAATACTTTTTAAAAATCAGATCAAAAAGTACCAATATTATGCTACTATGCCGTAGCTAGCGGCCCCACGGGAACAAAAAAATCACGGGATGAAAAAGTTGATTATGAACTATACAATATGCTTGAATTTTCATCCTAATGCGTTCAGTGGTTTTTGCGTAACAAAGATCTAATATTTAATTTAATCAACCTGTACCGCGAGCGGAAGGTGACAAAATTTGTCACTTTTTTTGACTTAGTAAAATCATCAAATGAGTCCGCCCAACCCCTTACTTTCCGCCTCGTTCTGACTAAAATCCACGGTATCCTTCAATAGCCCTTTATGTTCTGGGGTCACGTTAATGAGACACTACCCATGAGTTCAACATCAAAATACAATGATTTTCGAAACCGTGTGAAAATGAAATCTATTTTCATTGATTTTAGGCATTCATTGAGCTGCTATGTTCCTCAGTAAAGAGAACCAGCTTAACATCGATTCAGTATTACGACTTATCAATTCGATTTGAGCATTGAATGATGAGTCTCGTAGTTTTCAATTGCCTGTGATTATTGTAAGTGCTCACAATGGTTTACGATTTGTTCTTGTTTTGTTTGACTGTCAATTGTTTGTTTATTTATTTTGTTCTGCTTTGTTTAACAACTTGGAGCTTTGATGTATGATACTTTGCAAGTTTTAAAGGATGATGCAATTTTTGGTCCCACCCTCCAATAGCAACATGTCATACGTCATTGGATAGGTATTTTTAAGCTGAGCAAAACATATTATGGCACCAAGTCTGAAATATGAGTTCGTTCTGAGATATGTTTGATTGAATATGGCAATTTAGGATATAAGGAAATAATGTTTTTTTCGTAACATATTACATTTTAGTGCAGAGGACGAGGAGGAGAACCTCGGTTCTAAATAATAACAGCCGCACAGGTCGATCTTCTATGTCAAGCCGCGCTTGCCGAGCTCGGTTTATGGATGGGTGACCATCTATCCGAGACTTCTACTTGCCCCAGAAAGAACATAAAAAGCCTTTGATTGCGGCTGTCATTAGTAGATCTTTGACAGTCGTTACCAACTAAAAAAAAGTATATTCTTCCTTCTATAGAAGCTCGCTTTGTCGTTAACCACCTCCACTATGGAGATTGTTAACGGCAGGTTGAAGAGCGATTTTAAGCTGTTACTCCAAATATATTTCAACAATGCATCAATGCCTTGTCGCATTCAGTCACTACACATAAGAGCTAGAAGGGTTTTTTACATGGTAAAATCTTACAAGACCTAGTAGGTACATACAATCACTAAGACATACTATTTCACACCGACGTTGTTCTGAAGGCACCTGTGCGAATCTTTTGTGTCAATACTTTGGTACCTAGGGTCAGATGCCATACCGTATGTCAGGGGATCTGGAGGCGAAAGCCTTCCAACACTAGAAGTGGGGTGTGGAGTGGAGGCGCAAGGGCGAGGTGTATCTCCGCTACCTCTGACAAGTCGAGGCGCTGCGGGAAGAGCTTCGGCGTATCTCATGAGGCAACCGTGGCGTTAAAACCCTTGTTGGAGGAGTGACGCAGGTCCACACCAGATGTTTCAGGAGGTTCCTGTGTCGAATTGTGCGGTAAGAAACAGGTATGCCTGGGTGTAACCATTGCGAAAATCGCCCGGAGGTGCACACGATCGACCATGCTGTGAAGGTATGCATAGCTTGGGCCGCACCACTGCGGAGCCAGACGCAACCGTTTATTAAGACGTAATCACCTCCTCCTGCTCCTTCTAAGCAGTGATGCTATCGAAGGAGGAGGCGGAATACGTAAAAGAGAGGAACGTAAAGGGCTATTGAAGGATACCGTGCATTTTAGTTAGTCCATGTCTGGAAGTCCTGGGCAGTCCCTCCCACCCAACCCCGGGAGGACTCATTCGATGATTTTATCATGTAAATAAACCTTCTAGCTCTTATGTGTAGTGATTGAACGGGACAAGACTTTGACGCATTGTTGAAATATCTTTGGAGTAAAAGCTTAAAATCGCTCACCTTTAAAGCTTAAAAAGCGAGCTTTTACTTTTTTTTAGTTGGTAACGCCTGTCAAAGATCTACAAATGACAGTCGTAATCAGCGGCTTTTATGTGCTTTCTGAGGCACGGAGAAACCTCGGATAGATGGTCACCCATCCATAAACCGATCTCGGCAAGCGCGGCTTGACATAGAAGATCGACCTGTGCGGCTGTCATTATTTAGAACCGAGGTTCTCCTCCTCGTCCTAAGCACTAAAATGTAATATGTTACGAAAAAAAACATTATTTCCTTATATCTTAAACGGCCATATTCAATCAAACATATCTCAGAACGAACTCATATTTCAGACTTGGTGCCATAATATGTTTTGCTCAGTTTAAAAATACCTATCCAATGACATATGACACGTTGCTATTGGGGGGTGGGACCAAATTTCATAGAAGGCCTGGCATCATCCTTTATTGAAAGTTTTTTTTTTGCGTGGGATTTCAATTATGTCCTACAGTAGAGAATAGAATGGGAATAACTGTCAGACTTTTACTGACTAAAACTCACCCTGTTCCTGAAATTGCTTTTTGCATCCCAGAGCCTACAACTGTGGCATTTGAGCAGAGCAGGCCTCATTAATTATGCTGAGCTTCTTGACGTGTGCGTGGAACACAACACATTCAACTCGGACACGGTCCTTGATCGGACGGTGAGCTACGCCAGCCATCGTTCGCAAGCCTGCATTTATTCGAAACTTACTAAAATTTTCCAGACTGTGTTTGACTAAAAAAATAATTAGGATACAAGAAACAGGTTTTATGATGAATAATTTTGTGCAATCCAAAAATTGTTCTGTGTTCTAAGTTTTTTAAGAAAATTGTCTCAAATTCTTTATTATTCCTCCCAAAGACACTAATACATGAACATCTTCCATCCATCCATCTTACAGAATCGAAGGCGATAACATTAAAGTTCATGCGACCTTTAGGATAATAGGACGTCTTATCTATCACGTTGGAGAGATCGATCGGCTCTGAAGAGATAAATGGAGTGTCTTACACTTTACATACTTAGTAACATTATAATAAGGTTCATGTAGGAACGGTTGTTCAATCATTTGGTAGGTATTTAAGGTAAAAGAGGAATAATAGTCAAAATGTGAGTGATAGAGAATATAGCGTATTGTAATAAAGAAACAAAATAAACACAACGGAATTTCTCAATTCCGTTGTGTTTATTTTGTACCTTATCCTTTTTGAAATCAGTTAAAAATAAAACTGGAGTTTAGAGCCTGGACGCCAGAAAAAAAGCAAAAGGCTAAAATTAAGAAAATAGAACATCAATGGATAGTGTGAACGACATTATTTTATAATATGGATAAATGCTAGTAAACTCTGACATGATAAGTCACTGTTTTATAAGATTTATTAAGAAAAAACAAAGATAAGGTTTAAGGTTTTAACTACAGGACAGAGTTCGCAACACCACGCTGCGTTCCAAAACGGGCATCCTGGACGTCGGCAAGAAGGTTGCCCAGCTGAAGTGGGACTGGGCGGGTCACGTCAGCCGCATGAATCCTGACCGCTGGGCGAAGGCCGCCACACAGTGGGTGCCTGGAGATGGACGGCGCCGCCGAGGCCGGCCCAGAAAGAGGTGGAGAGACGAGTTGGATTCGTACCATGAGGGCTGGTTCGAAGTGGCGCTGGACAAGGACTCTTGGAAAGACTTGGGGGAGGCCTTTGCCCAGCGGTGGGACAATGTAGGCTGAATAAAAAAAAAAAAAAAAAAAAAAAAGGTTTCCGTTTAGAATAAAACTAAATGTGCGTTGTTGGGGTTGTACCCAAAAAATTTATGCAACGACAGGAATTTTAACAATGATCCAGAAAAATATACTATCTATATTCCAACAGTATTTTAATATCCTTTTCATTTTAATACAAAACTACATAACATACACAAACTCGATTACCAGTAAGACAAAATCGTGCCGTGAATAATCGCGCCGACAATCGCCCACGTGCGTCAAGCCTAAACATCGGGGCGTGCTCAGTAACACGTGTTGAAGCGCGTTTTCACTTTTTATTAGGGCTATTTTCGACTGGACTATTAAGGTTCTACTCCATAGCAACCGAAGGCAAGAAATAGCATAATAGCATGTGTTCAAAAAGCCCACGTACATTAAGCACTTCGGGGATCATCGGCTTACTTCGGCAATTATAGAAACAGGCAGCTACAGACGTGCTGTTTTTAATTGCCAAAGTTGAAAAAGTTTAATACTCGTAACTCTATAAGATCTACTCAAAATATTATTGATGAATGCAATATTGATCAGTTGTGACCACAGCACCTAACCTAACTCGTAGTTATACGCCATTCAAGGCTCAGTTGAAAACCAGTGTCAGGCTCGCTGTGGCCTGGCTTTATGCTGAACTGAGCCTATTTGGCACAGCCGTGAGGCACACGGTACCTACATTAATTGTATATTAGTAATTTTTAATTGTAATTGTGTGCTTATGGTTTGCCAAATAAACGTATTTTCTTTCTTTCTTTCCATTAATTGCTGGGGATTATTCGTAAGTGCAACATTCGTGTTGATTCAAAAACCCAAAATAATAGAAGCGTATAGCGCTTTTATTTTCAATGTACAAAAATGTAAGAACGAGGCCGCGACAGAATAAACTGCGCACAAAGGGTCTAGGTACCGAATTAATAAACTATGTATAATTCACGTGAAAATAAATGGATAGGTTTGCCATGGACATGTTTTTTGTGACGATAACAGAACAGGTCGATGACCTCCACCTGTCAGTTAAAAATTACGTTTAAACAAAACTTTATGAAAATTATTTTTCAATTATACTGCAGTTATAATTATTATTTTTGTTTATTTATAACACCGTGCAATTGTTCCAAAAGCGTGAATAATGTCTCACTATGGCAGCACCATAGCTTCACCCTTATCGTAGTCGCGTAGTGCATCCTACGCAACGGTGGATAGTCGCCTTTATTCGAGTATCTCGACTGGGTGCATAATTGCTTACCCATATTATTATTTATAGGTATTCATTACTAAGATTGGGAGGTGTATTTTGAAAGTGAAATGGAGCCTTATCTTCTGTAAGTAAGAGCGATTTATTTAATAGCTTTGAACGCAAGATTTTTTTACCCTAAGAAAGATAATATACTGTAGTTATTTACCTCAACGTTGTGAAAGAAAATGCTTGCTTTAATGGTGATGTGTCCATATTTTTTTGTATGGTATCTGTATGTTTATTTTAATAAGGTATTTAGATTGCTTTTAGTGTGTTATTAGTTATTACCATACTATGATTTAATAGAGGGGAGTGTAGTATAATTTTGTGTCGTAACAATGCTTGCGCCTGTATCTTAAATGCTTTAGTCTCCCTAGAAAAATTACATTGAAATTTTACTATATTTACGGTACGGTATTGCTATTTACTGATTTCGTGACTTACGAACATTTATGATGTTGCACTTCTATTTTACTTTATGGCTTCAAACGTCTGGCTACCACAATCAATTTTTTTAAAGATCTTTAATTTCATGGTAAAATCTGTAGTTTACTATAAGGGGCCACTTCAAGTTATATGATTTATTTCGTGCACTTCTTGCAATGTCATTAGAGATTCATTTACGACTTCATATAGCGAATGATATCTTTCGGAATATTGCTAAGTAGCCGTTTTAGACCCACAGGTCTTTTATAAAGTGCAAAAAACCTGAGTTTTATGTTATATTATGTTACTTCGAGGTAATTCACGCAACTTTGTTTCATTTTTCTACACACAACAGTAGCTATATGAAAGCCTATTAAAAAGCTTTCAGGTATGATCATAATATAACATATTATACGCTTTTATAAGGTTATTGTTATACCCAGCTTGTCATAATGCACCCTATAAACAGGCCTTACTTACCTTGAAGTAACCCTTTATTATGTACTAACATCACGCTTGTAAACCTTTATGGGGTAAACAGAGTTACTTAGAAGCTCATGTTGTTATGGGTTAGGAGGTAATAAGCAGAACATGTTGTTAGCAGGCGAAGTATTTTTTTATATAAGCTATATTTTTTGGTGTTATCATAATCATCAATTACATTATTTTGACCAAAAACATAAAAAAAATCGTGAAGTTTTAAGTTCCATTCCAAATGTGCGAATTATTTCGCAAATGACTTTGGTGATCATAAAATTACTATCTACACTAGGTATGTAATTGTACTTGAATAGATTTTAGTAACAGAACCGCAGACCTAAACCTCAAATCTCACTTGGGTTGAACTTAGACAAAGCTCTCACTCATAAATCCCTAAGCACTTCGTAAGCAAAGTTACCAACACAACCGTTGTTGACTATCGACCCATAAAATATAGGATTTCCATTACAAATGTGTAAATTTCACTTTCTCATTTAAGAACAGCGATAAATGTATACAAATTTAATAATACATTTGTGTGAAACCTCCTCTGGTTACAAACAGAAACTTCATACTATGGTGTCATTACTACACGGGTTTCTGTCCGATGTATCTGAGGTTACCGACCTTTTAATTAAACAAATAAATACAGGTAGAGAATCCAATATATAGACACCAAGTAATTGCTTTGACTACGACTATTTATTGACTTATTAACTACATTCTAATGTCAAATGGTGTTCGTGCGAGTAAGACTGTTGTTGAACTGAAAATCGAAAGGTTAGAAGACACTCATACATTTTCTTGATCCGTGGAAAAGGAATGTTTAACCGTAACCTACTTTGACAAAGGTATTTAGGTAGACCGGGGATCAAGTTTTCTTAGTCTATGATGGACGTTTAATTTGAAACGTTAATGAGCTTACAAACGTCAAAATCCCAGAGTTATTACAAAATCCATGTCAAATGTAAAAACTTAGAATTTTTAATTCAACATTTCTCACTATTAACACGATTAATGGTTATGAACTTTTAAATAAAACTACAAGTCCTATTAGCTGGAATATAAACAATAATAAAACAAAAGAAAGATATAAAGAAAAAGATTCATACAGCCGTTAAAATGACAACGAAGATTGAACACAATGTAACGTACTAACGTAACGTCACAAGAAGTACAGATGTGCTCAGTAGAGCTCCCGAGTAATCATACGCTGGAGGCAATAAAGCCTTCTGAATAAAGAACAGACACATTAAATAAAAACGAAATATTTTTCATGTACAAAAATATCTAGACCACGGACCAGAATTTATTGAAACCGAAGTAATGCCCTGAATACTAGATGCTATCATAACACGAATGAATGCATCCATCCATTTATTAAAGACAAGACGCACGACTGATCGCCATGTTTTAGCAATACAGAAATATTTTTTGATTAAAATCGATTCGTGACATACCATCGTTATACTTTCACAGTATAATTTGAAAGTGTCAAAGTATTGACAATTAAAACAGATGAGAAAACGACCGCAATGGTGGACAATGATAAGCCGTGAAACAGCTTTTACTAAACAATAGATAAATAAACAAACAAGATCAGTCAACCATCACTTGAAAGAAACAGAAGATTTTGGAGATAATGAATCAGAATGAGATAGAAAAAAAGATGGGAGATAGCCAGTGGTGGCGGAAATATTTTCACTTGATTTCAATAATATTTCTTTGTGTGGCCGTTACATATCGGGAGCACGGTGTAATGTCTGATTTCTCTGTTTGCTAGTCACATTTCTAATGCGTGTGATTAAGGTCAATAGATCGAGATGGCGGTGTGTTATAAACATTGTAATAGTTTTTATGTGTACGGAGATCAGATAAACGATGTTCAATGGCGAAGTAAAGGATTGTCATTGCTATGCAGTATCTAAGCCATTAAATACTTTGTAAGTCTTGATGTTTGTATTAAATGACGTGAGTAGGGTCGTAATCTGGCGTCAATTTACACGGAGACGACTATTTGATGGAGGCTTGTATTACTTACAGTACTATAGTCAGGTACAGTCTAGGTTTTTATATAGTTTTTTTTTGACGGTACTAAACATTTTATGATCGTGTCTTACTTTCTATAGAACTTTAGCTGTTCAAGTAGGTACACAGAGTTGAAGATGATTCTAAAAGTTAACCGTAAAGGTGGCCGTTCGCGCCGAAGACCGCGACAGGAGACCGAGGCCGGAGACCGCGACAAGAGACCGCGACAGGAGATCGCTACCGTATCTGTCTCCTGTCTGTGTCTCGCTCGTGAACTGCCGCTCATACATTGCCTAATGTAAAGTACTGTCGCGGTTTCCCTGTCTTGTTCTCCGGTCGCTCTCTCCAGTCGCGTTCTCCGGCGGGAATCGCCACCTAAAATTCAGTTTTTAAGTTGAATTAAACGAAATGTTTTATAAGTATCCATATTTTTTTTTACAATTTCTTTTAAATCATAAATGTGCATTTATGTCCCTGGACTGGGCCAAAATACAAAGAAGATTTTTGTCAAATTCAGACAAACATTCTTTTAAAAGGATGACAAACATACCTAAAAAAATAAAAACAACTGCAAAGCACTTACAAAAACAACTCTTCAAACATCAAATTACAGTGAAAGTAACGCAAACAAAAAACTAAGAAACCCAACCTGTTTCCATGCACCCCAAAAGCACAATAGTCTACCAACAAGAATCCCAGATCAAATAAAGCCATCTACTTTCTAAGCGGAGAATCTTGCTAGACGGTCCGTCTAGTGATGGAGATAGCTGCCATTATTCATTTTGCATGTGTATGTCATGAAGTGTCGCGATTTTGATCTACGACGGCTTTGAAGATGGTGCTATCTGATTTGCGCTCGTCAGCTGTTCCGGATGAGTGCGGATGGTATTGGCTGGAAGGTTGGACGAGATGTTGGAAGTTGGGGCCAACTTGTTGGGGAAGGTGAAATGAGGAAAGTTGTTTCGTGATTTTGATTGTTTATCAGTATTTTCTGATTTGTTTTGAGGTATATCATGTATATATGTATCAGCATACATTATTTTATCCTCTTGTATTGACAATCTAGGTACCTTTTTTTTAAACTGATTTAAGTTTAAAAAAATGGTCTTGTTCTTGTTTGCTTTTATGGATAAGTTATGATCATATTCGTCAAATGATTAATCATTAGGTGGTCTGTAGCTAGTGGATTGCTTATAGAGAAATAGATCAACCATTTACTAGCAACTTGCTTTGTTTGCTTCCTCATAAATATGCTACCCCACAATTTCATTATAAACAGCGTTGGAAATCCTTCTGGTCCGTATGTCAAATACACGTCTGCAACAAGGTGCGCCCGAGTCGCGTCGGCACATTTGCTTACTAACTGCGCAAGCGCACACCGCAACAGATAACAACCGCACGATATAAACCAGCTACTGGAATTATCACTAGCCTTTCTTTTTCTGTTGTTGCAAACTTTGTGGTAAAGGCTGGCAATGTTTATGACTAAGATAAATGTTTTTGATAAGATTAAAATTATGATCTTTTTTTTTCTTACTCTACATTATCGCTGCTCTATAAAGGCCTCAACGAACTTCTTAGAGCATTTTTTATTCCTTTTTTTTTCATTTTCATTACCGACTCTTTCTGAGACGTCTGTCTTAATAAATGCGTAATCTGCTTACATTATGTAAAAAAGCAGTATTTTGTTTCTATTGCTGAGTGAGTCACAAGCCTTCTTATGTAAGAAAATTCGTGCAAAAATCTACTACGCCCGGCTCAATACAGGTTGTCAAAGAGAACACGTGTCTTCCAAACTTCTAATTCTTTCTGTTATTGCCTGAATGAATGAGTCCTCGATAAAATTCAATTTTCAATTCCATATAACGAATTCTGCAAATCGCATTTCTCGTTTTAAGGTATACTTTTACATACCTACAACTTAAAAGCTCTATAACAAAAAGTAAACAACAGACAGAAGGAATACGATATACATACTTGAAATTATCGATTTTAAAAGTGCAGTCAAAGAAAGTAATGAAACGGAAACGGAATACGACATTAAAATAAGTATGAAAGATGATAATTATGGCTACAAAGACAACTGACGGGACGACTGAAAGAAACAATAGATTAAAAAATGTATACGATAACCTGAGGATTAACAAAATGACAGTCTAAGCCCCATCGTACACAACGCGACGCAAGTCTCATATAGTTGACTTTGGTATTTATTGATCTATTGTGTACGAACCTCTATGGATATGTATTGATATAGAGATACCTGGATAACAAAGTTATAAGGTATCGGAGACATGCGGCGCGTTGTGTACGAAGGGACTAACAATGTTAAAGACAGCGTAAAATTTAAAAATCGAAGTCAACGAGTTTATGTGTGTGTCTTTGTAACTTTTTGAAATCGAGTTCCATTTTGATAACAGTGTGGCCACTGGCCACTGTATAAAATTAAAAGTAAAACAATAAAGCCATAGTTTTACACGTCTTGTTGTTGATTTTGATGTAAATTCTTCTACTGAACTGAGGTTAAAATTGAGGTTAAACAACGGACAGCGTTATACACGTTATAGTGAATCATTACAAAAACAAAAACACAACAAATAGTGCCAAAATCAATTAACCTCATTTCTCCACAACATTGTTAGCATTATTTACAGAAATAATATTAAATATTTACTCTTCTCAAAAATGACATGAACTTCCTTTTCAGAATGCAAACATAAAATAAATTCGCATAAATCTTCGGTGCATTTTTACTTCACCGTGCGCGGTTTCCTATACTTATATTTCATTCTTTTTTGGCGTTTCACCAAGAACATGTTTGTAAAATGCATCGCCACTTCCGACTTCTGCCAAGTTTTCAAATTTTATGACATGAGTATTCTATTTACTTTGGCCGTCAAGTTTTATGACACTTGGCATGCCGGAAAGTTACTGTGCGGTAGTATCATTGAAACTTTAAATATTTTAGATATTTCTGATATTTTTGAAGATAGGTTATTTTTTAAAAATAATGGCGCTTTTAGTTTTCTTGTCAATAAAGTAAGTTAAATAATTTGTATTCTATTTAGGAATATTGGCCCACACTTACTCTGTATTGTGGATGAGTTTTACAAAGATTTAAATTGACATACACATACACAAACTGCCAGACCGGGAACAACTACATATTGTAGGTGTTAGGAATCGAATCATCGACACCCAGAGTATACATCATCCGTGCCCTCAAAATAATTCACGGCTTGCATGAGCATTGACTGCTTAGAGTATTAGGTACACACGGCTATACATCAAGCTATACAAAACCACCAAACTAAAAAACCAAAGTATTAGCTGACCTAGTGTGTAAAAATCGTACGATAGCCGTGTGTACAGACGATAGCTAAATCGTTTTTTTTAACAGACATTCATGTGTCAATACAGTTTTGACATCGCTGTCATCATTTACATTGATATCATGTCATTTCGTCTCCACTCTAGGTCCTCTAAACAGAATTGTAAGATTTAACCTGCATTAGTGTTCTACCGAGTATATCTGAGTACTTCTAAGTACTTTCTCCCATACAATCTCAATGTTTCCCACACAAATCCCATCACATTAACGTATCGTAAGGCGACTAGGGTTATCGACATAATAATTGGATTAGCCTCATTCATAGTTCATTATAACTGTATGGGAGTCGACCATTGCGACGATCAGTATTAAATGTCAAATGTAGGAGACCGGAGACCGTATGACATTTTGAAGATGGCTTGCACACTGGTTTTTGTATTTTTAGTAATGCTCAGGCTTGTGGCCTCGCCCGCGTGTAATTTGGTAATGATTGTATTGTATAACGGACTGGTATCCGCAGCTACACGTCTTAGTTAGTTAGTTAGTCACTTAGTTTATATTTTTGTTTTCCATTACTGCAATGTATGTTTGGCTGTTGGTGTACCTTATATAAATAAATACACGTCAAATGCGCGTAGTTTGCGTGCGGTGGGACTATATGATAAAAAGATTTATTTGTGTTAATTCAGGTTATAAACTCATACATCCTCACAAACGTATAGTATTATAGTAAATAGAAAAGGTCTTTACTTAACCTAAACCGATCAGTGCCGATTGGTCTGTGTCTAAAACTAGATTAAAAGATCCTACTTTTTGGCACAGAAGTTAGAGGTAGCATAATACATACAATTCCGGGTAAGACTAGTCGTCAGCCTGACTGATTTGCAAATGATAAATCTGTATCTTAAAAATATATAACTCATTAGGCGAATGACTGACATAGTGATCTATCAACGCACAGCCCAAACCACTGGACGGATCGGGCTGAAATTTGTCATGCAGGTAGATGTTATGACGTAGGCATCCGCTAAGAAAGGATTTTGATCAATTCTACCACCAAGGGGATAAAATAGGGGATGAAAGTTTGTATGAAACTTTGTCAATTTGATAAAAAATACATTGTTCAGTTCCGACATCCACGCGAACGAAGTCGCAGGCACAGCTAGTAATATACTATAACACTAAACACAACTAAATCAGTAGCTCAGATTTGTCTCTACTCAAAGGGCGAACTGTCGAAAACCACAGACCGGAGTGTCCTGCGGTAAGAGCTAGCGGTCTTGTAAACAATGTTCGTATTAATTAGTACAAGCTGTTACTAACTCAGCTGGAAGGCAATTTTGAGACCAACAAGCCAGCTTGTTTAGCTTGTAATTTCTGTCGTAGTTTCGGTTTTCAAAGCCGTGGTTTCGGTAACCGAAGCCGGAGCTTGTGTTCGGAAACAAGACAGGGGCAATACAATGTTAAGCTGGTGGTCGAGCAAGAATAAATTTGCTGTTTGATTTAGTATTTGTCAAGTTTCAGCTTCTTGAGTTATGAATTGAGATTTGCTATAAATAAAACATTCGGGTTATAGAGGGTTAAGGCTGTGTAGTTTATCCATACCCCAAGATAGCACCTAAGACATCCTTGTATGGTTTGCATAAGAAACTTAGACCTCTGAATATTGTTTCGATGTTTCTTATCAGAGTGGTTAGTTAGAAAAATAAAATTCCTTTAATCCTAAGAATGTGTATTAAATAAATAAAAGTTAGAACATAAAATGGGATACCATTAGTTACAATGTTTAATATTTATTTAGTTTCTGAACTTGTAAAAAACAATCTTTTACGTATTAATATTATAAAACCGAAGAGTTTGTTTGTTTGTTTGGTTGATCTCAGAAGCCACGGTTCGAATTGAAAAAATATTTTTGTGTTAGCTAGTCCATTTGTCGAGGAAGGCTATAGGCTTAACATCGCGGGGAACAACTACTGTACAAAACAGTTAACCATTCAATATTTCGGAAGCTATGAAAGTTTTTACGATTCTGGCATTAAGCTTTCGGCCTGAAATTAACGCCAAACCACGTAAATTTACTACGTTCTCGTTAACGTATCCCTAATCACAGTTACTATGAAGTAATCTCGTAATGAAAACTTAATACATAGTTAAAGTAATGCTCATAACACTAGTCAATCAGGTTTTATGGAAAATTAATAGGTAATGAAAGCTGTTGAACCTTCGTTTATGTTAAAATATCTGTTTATTGCATATGAGAAGCAAATGAGGGTATGGTTCAACACTTTCTTTACATTGTTTATGGTTTATTTTATGTTCTTTTATTATCTTGTTGTTATTCTGTTTTTTTTTGTGGTCAAAGCGCAGTAACTGTTCTTTTTTCGTGTGTCACTTTTAGTCGTTTCCTCGTTGTTTTGCAACTTATTATTGTGAAAATAAAGACAGTTTTGGTGTAGTGGCTTTTGAAAGTATTAATTAAAGTATATTTTTTATTCTTTAAAGCTCTACCACTTGTCTATGTTAGACAAATTTCCATACCACAATATTATTTGTTGATCTTGGGACCAATACTGTTATTTCTTCCGTGCCTCCATGTTATCCATCACTTATGTAACGCTGTGCGATTGTCTAAAACATTAGTTGTTTTAATTGTATATTATTGAGACATAAATTAAAAAAAAAAAAACCTAACGTCACTTGAGTAGACAATAAGCTATTTCAAGCAGTGTAAAAGCTTCTTTACGGCGTAATCCTCTAGTAACTGATACAAAGAGATTGATAACATTTAAGTTTTAAGATTCAGATCACGTTGACTGGAATCATTATGGTATCTATTTTAAAACGAGATTATGCCCGAATTGCAATAGTTCAACTTCGGAAATAAAGACTCGATTTAAATTGAGAAATGAATGATGTTGCAGCTGCAGGAGTGCGACTATCATTTTGGGAGACTATTCTCTAATCTAAGGTCTAATCCCATCCAATACCATGAGCTAATAATATTTGGTATTAGTTTATTTCCGAATTTTGTTTTCTATTCCCAACGAGTACCACATCATTTTAAATAAAAAATATTTTACTAACTAATACCAAAACGTGACTTTTTGTACACCCAGCTACACAAATTAGTAATCGATTTTGGTATTTGTTAGTAATTGATTTTTTAATAAAAAGATGTGGTACTCGTTGGGAAAACAAAATAAATTGGGAAATAAACTAATACCAAATGGTATTAGCTCTTGGTATTGGATGGGAATATATCTTCTCTAAGGACCCTGTTTGAAACTGCGGTTTGTGTTTTGTGAATTTTCAACGTTATTCTTTAAACATGGAGTTGAAAATGTTTTGAGGACAGGCTTTGATAACAACAACGATATGATAGACAGATAGACTGACAATGTTAAGTTATCCTCTATAGATTCCACTTTTTCTTTTGAGGCACGGTACCCTAAAAACGTACCTGAGATACATTTTCTTGAAGCAAAATCTGATTGCCAAGAGACTTATCCTACGTGATAACTTACAACCAACGACGATATATTACTAGACTCCTAATAACAGGCGACCGATGTCTGTCAACACATTAGGCAAAAAAGTCTTATATACGTCTTATTTTGACCAATCCTGTGAGCCGAAAACATACCTTGAGACAGAACAGACCTTGAGTTAGCCAATCACAACGCAGTATCCCGTCCCCCTCTCTTACGTAGTACCTCAGCGAGTTGACAGAATAGTTTTTGTTCCTTAGATCGTGCATGCGGTGTCTAGTAATATATCGTCGTTGCTTACAACATTCTTGAGACATAAATCCTAATCCCAAATGATAAGAGCAATAAATCCCAGAAGAAACATCACTGAGTTCACACAACTTATCTTAATTAACCGGATTTCCTTCTCGGTATATATTTTTATTTACTTTTCTGTTGCCAAGACTCGTATATCCTTATGTTACAGGCCTGGTAATTTATTAATGTACTCCATATCCTGGTATTTACTGTCTTACTTTATGTAAGTTCTAAGCTAGATCTTAGTTCCGAGGCCTATCTTTATTTATATCTAATGGATTTTTTATAAATAACTTTCGAATTAGTTATCAAGCTGCATTCCGCGGTTTCGTATAGATTACCTTACTTAGAATTTAGCGTCAAAAATCCGATTCAATAAAAATAAAAAAAAATAAAAATAAAGAGCGAAAGCTCATTTTTAATTCTTTGGGAATTTGTTCTCTCATAAGGGACACAGTTTCATCAGTATCTATTGACTTAATTCTTTTTTATGAAAAGCTAGCTTTTGATCAAACCTGGCCTGCTGACGAGAAATGAAATTATTTACTATTTACTAAAGAGTAAAGTTTAGCTGGTAACTTTTTCTTATATTTTTTTATTTTTGTTCGCAGGTATGTTCCTAGTTCTTACTACTAGTACCTACCTAAAAAAAGGATATTTTGCTTGAAGTAATCGTGGCGAACAGCTGACTTCCAATCTGTCAAATTAGTAAGTAAAATTGAATGTTAATTTATCTTATTGATAATTAAGATTAACAAAGAGATAAACTTGACCTTGTATAGAACATAAAATGAAGTGAAAGTAAAACGATTTGAATCACGAAACAAGACAAATAATATTTTGACATGCACCAAATCACGATTGCCAATGCGTCAAAACAAAAGAATATATCGACGATGAGTCTTAGACAACATGCAAATTGATCCGATGCGTCAAAATGCTCTAAAGCTACTGCCACATCGCAAGTGGCATGCTTAGCACCAAGAGGTTAGTGAATCGCTTTGATGATTCATGTTAGTAATTCAATATACTGCTGATCATGTGCGTGACCACACCGCTCTCTTGGTGAAGACACTTTGGCTAAGCCTGCCACTTGTGATCTGGACAAAGCCTTAAGTCGCATTTAGACAATTCAAGGTTGACTACATTGCGGTATTTGTTTGACCAACTGAATTCATTGTCCATCAATAATAGTTCGCAATGTAATGCAAATTTCTTTCATCGTCTAAATGAGGCTTTAGTGTTTGCACAGGGATTGCGGATATCGAGAACAGAAATTGATTACAGCATTCCAATGATCACAGCTACGCATATCGTATGAATTGCGTACGCGACAAGTTACATCGCAAGTCACAATGCTAAAGGTAATAAACGGGGCGCTAAACCTTTCACAACATCCAATTCGCCAAGAACACACAACCCATACAAACAGTACCCTGTTCCCTCATCCATGACACCCGTAAATACACGTAACAGAGAATTACCGCAATAGTAATTAAAACAGGAAAAAGCGGTAGATTGTTAAGAAAACTGATTTGTAAGCGTCTCTGGAACTTTATGGGCCGTGTGTAAGCGAACTGGGACATAAATATCGCTTAGCAAGCGAAACCACTACCATGAAATCACGCGAAATCAACTTCGCTTCGAGATTTATAGATTATATAACAAGGAATAATGTACTGAAATACGTGATACTATACTCTATGTGCGAAGTCGGTGGTGGAATTTTCAAATAGATCTTTGAAATTTCATCATCATTATCATCTCAGCCATAGAACGTCCACTGATGAACAAAGGCCTCACCTTTAGATTTCCACATATCAAGTTTGGAAGAGACCTGCATCCAGCGATTCTGATAATCAGTAACTTTTTAAGTTGTTAGCGCAGTGCCTAAGCGATTTAATGCCGCGCAGCCAATACACAATAACATCTTTAGCTTTATTAATATTAAATACTAGCTTTTACCAAAGGCTTCACCCGCTCAACCCCTCCCCCCTATTACCTAAGTCACTCAGGACCAAAGCAGCTTTCAAGTGGTGAAAGAATTTTTGAAATCGATCGAGTAGTTTCACAGCCTATCAAATCTTTTCTGTTTATAATATTGTTGGCATCCCCAACATTTAATTTAAATATTTTTATTTTCTTGCAACACCGCAAGTAGTGTCATCTGTCATAAGAACTGTCTGTTTAAACAATATACCAATCTGATTGACTCCATGAACAAGTCACGTTTTTAATTTACCTCTCTCTCAATAAAATTCAGTCAATGCAATAACCCACGGAAATTACAAATATTAGTAGGTATAGATGATTAAAGATATACCTAGGTATCCCAAAAAATACTTGAATCATTAATAATTGTTAGAAAGTTTTAAGCCTTTCACTAAGGATATCAATCGTATACGGAAATATATCAAGGTACATGCATAGCTTTTAACGTCCTTTAAATAACAATCATTAGATTACCTGGTGATTGAAACTGGACCTATAAAACCCTGGGCAAAGGCATGGTCTAGAGCTGTTCTTAAGAGCAACGAGGAATGAGATTTCATACAAACTTTACAGTCCTTATTTTTAGAAATGACTGAAGGGATTTTAATGAAACTTCGGACGAATAAACAAAATAACAAATGTTATTACGAAACTATTCAAAATGTATTATATTTTTTTCTATGGAAAGTTTAAAAAAGGACTGATACAATTTAAAAAAAAACCAGTTAATTTAAGATCTGTGTATTCTACTTATGCGTTTGATTAAAAAATACTCACCAAAAAAAACCTGAATCAAATTTAAAGATTTTATGGGACCAAACGAAAGTATAATGCATTGAACAAAAAAAGAATTACAAAAATCGGATCACAAATATCGAAGAAATCAGTCAACATACTTACAAAAATCGTCGGTCAAAAATAAAAACGGATCAGGCATTTTGAAATATAAGGGCCTCGATAGTTTGTATGAAATGCAGGCTGACGTAGGCTCTTAATAGAAAACGTGCTCGCAAATGAGACTATAAAACCTTTTATTAGATTAACCGCTATAAATCTAAGTTGTTGGTCCTTCTTAGGATGTCAGGATAAGTATCTAATATGTTTATATGGAACCAGATGACGCCTGGAGAGATATGTATATCAAAATCGAAACTACATGGCTCATAAAGGGGTCATTGTGAATTATCTTTTTTATACAATCTTAGTTCATCATTTTTTGTGCAAAACTTTTATTATGGGAAGAAAGTCTGAAATCACAAGAAAAACTGAATTTAATATTTTTGTTTTGTTCAGCATTTTTATGTTTTCGTTGTCCCGTCTGTGTGTAGCTGGAATGAGTAACCGCTCTCTGAAAAGAATCCAATTATGAGCTTGTTAATACGTGTAAACAATTTCAGCACGAAACCATCAAGTGACAATTATCTTCTTATTATTGCAAATGCGAAAACTGAAAAAGGGTGGATAGCCGGATATATGGATGTATGTTGTTTGTTACTCTTTTGACAAACTACGGAACTGTACTGAATGAAGTTGATGAGTCCGGCAAAAATATTAAACTGTATAACTTGGATAATCTCATAGGTTAGTTTTATCCCGTAATACTCTTACAGCGACCCTTCAAAATGATAAAACTCAACGAAAGTCATGGGCATAAATTAAAGAACATACTAAAGTTTGTGTCAATTACCTGACAACCGACTCATGGTTAAACTTTCCAGTAACTTGTTAAGAGATCTCGATTTACAACAGAAAGTAGCAGTTTTCAGAAATTTGACAATGACTTACAAGATGATGACTTCGCAGTACAATCTTCGGGTTACGATGGGCGTTCAAACAGTCTTAACATAAAAGTTTGGACACCGATGATGTCCCAAAAACTGCTGAGTATTTAGCTGTCGAGATTTTGATATGACGTTTTCATAAAGGAGGCCGGGAATCGTATATATCGGAATTTTGATTAAAATGTCTCTAGACTTTATTTTCAGTGCAAATGAGCCTGTTTTAGCGTTGTTTTTAAAACGTTGTTATTTCTCCCCTAGATTGTTGTTCGCTGGACTAACGAATTACCGTGACCCCGGAACATAAAGAGATATTGAAGTACATCGTGTATTTTGTCAGTACAAGTCTGACAGTCCTTCATGAACTGTTTTTATTTATTTAACGTAACTATTTTTGAAATGTTTTTGTCTTTTGACATTTCAAAAGTGCTATAACTAGCCTACTGGAAATAAATGCTTTGATTTGATTTCATTTGATTCATGCTCTACCCTGCGTGGGAGAACTCACTTGATGATTTTACCTCGCTAAAAAAAGCTTTGGCAGTAGCTTCAACCGCATGTTGTGGTAACGTTATACCAGTCTATACAGTCTTTTTCACTCCACTCAGGGTTGGAGGACTCACCTCCAGTCTTGTATGGAACAAAAAAGACTGTCAGACTCGTGCTGACTATAATCTACAGTGGTTCAATAGCTCTTTACGTCCTAGGGTCACGGTTACCTGTTCAGACAGTCCCGTGACTTGCTTAATACCCTCTTAATCGTCGATATACTGTCTTATGAACTAGACTACAGTAACTGTTTTCAGAGACAATAAAATATAGAATTTTATTGAAACATCTTTCTGTTTTAAACTCGTCACCCGCTTACTCGACTTTGATTTCCTTTGGGGAACGAGACGGTGCGTTTAATATAAGATATAATATGTTTTATGGCTTTATATCCGCCTATGGCGGAACGCCATTGTTTTTACGACTACGTTTAATAAAATTTTAATGAAATAATACAGATTTATAGTCTCATATAGATATGAGTTTACTAATCTAGAGTACTATCTCCAGATGGTCCTCAATTTACACTGAGATGTATTTGTTTTATATATATTTTTCCAGCTGCTGTGGCATATCTATATATTGATTACGCAATCACACAACATAATGCCGGTATTTTGTAATCGGAGAATTATGTGTTTAATTCTTACATCTTTATCAACTCTTAAAAACTTTTTAGAAGTTTTGAAATAATTCTCTTAATATAAACTTTTAAATGCGAAAGTGAGTTTGCTTGCTTAGTTCTCAGCTAAACCGCTGAACCCATTGATGATCAATCTTGGTATTGAGATGGACAGGATGGACAATGGAGGCTAAGGAGCTTTAAAGGGTATAGTAGAAAGGGCTTCGGGGGAAACTCGCCTCTGGTCCGCTGCCCAGTTTACCCGGAGTAGGAACAGTAGTAGTAAACTAGGCCGAATGTGTGGGCGAGAATACCATGGGATAAACGTATAGTAGTATAATCGACCCATTTTCTTTTAAAGAACTGTGCACCCTAAGAATTTCTCCTGTATCGTGGGTACAGCGTTTACAAAAATAGAAAATCATATTAACAAACACCCAGACCCGTGTATACTGGGTCGTGGACCAGAGGCGAGTTTTCCTCTAAGGCGTAGAGAGCAGGGGGCAAGCGAATCTAAATACAAAACCTCGTACCAGAATTTTAAAAGATGAAAGTTGGCCATAATTCTTTCGGCTCCCTATGACTCATCTCCCAAAAATAATTTCTAAGCAAGATAAAAAACGGATATTATTATTCGTACAGTTCGTACTAGTCTAGTACTCGACAGACAAACACAACCCAGTTCTAAGTACATTCAAGCAAGATTATGGGCTCTAATTGTAGCTCTATTTAACTCGTTGTGGATCATAAATCCCTTTCCTTAGGCTGCTTTTATGGCTTTTACCAAGATGACATGCAGTAGATAGGTGTATGTGCGTTTTATGGAACTAATGTACTTCCTGGTCTATGTAAAATGGGGAACTTGAGATCGCGAGGTGCTTTCCGGCTACGGCCGTAAGCGCGGGCTTGTGAATGGCAAGTTATTGGTTACTCGCCGTCCGATCAAGAAGTGATCAGAAAATTGATTGAAATGTACGAACAAACGCCTGCCGGGGTAGCGAGATTCAAAAGGGAAACAGTAGCCCTGGAATACAAATAAAGGAACAGGGTAAATTTTAGACAGTCCCCACCGCTTAACTCAGGGCGTTGCGTCATTTCAAGAAGATCTATTCCGAACAATGAGGGGAATTTGAAGAGGGTACGGAGCTGTACTTCGCAAGTCTGTGCTGAAAACGTTTGACAAATATAAAAAAGTATTATTATTAATATTTCCCGATAAAGTAACAAATATTTATTTATAAATATATATAGAATATGGTAAGAGTTTTCCAGTAATGAAGCCTATCTCCTCATTTAGAAATATTAGAGAGTAAACTTGCAGGTGAAAAAAAAAACCTACGCAATCCGACTATTCAAAAGCGATCTTCCGCGAGATCTCACTCTGTATGTAAATAACAAATAATATGGAATGTAAGCAATAAAACCTATACCAACTGCGATGATAGAGTTTAATGTTAAACGTTTTATTTTACTATTATTGTGTTTAATAACAATATTATAGCTAGAGGCCGAGGTCTGAAAGGCGGCGAGAAAGGAAAATTGAGATGGAAGTTATTAAGTCTCTATTTTATTGTTCTACTAGCTATTGCTAGCTGCGTCGCCCGCTACAACTTTTTTTTTTGCGTGGTAAAATCATCAAATGAGTCCTCCCAACCCCGGGCAGGGCGGGAGGGACTGTCAGACTAGACAGAAAGCCACGGTGTCCTTCAATAGCCTTTTATGTTCCGGGGTCACGGTGATGGTATAAGTCCCGCGACTCCGGCAGGCTTTGTCCCTCTGTGAGGGGGCCCCGTCATTTTGCTGACGCTGTTTGAGGCGCGCGTGCAACACGACGCGCTGTAGAACCCGGGCATGGTCCATGGTCGGACAGCGAGTTGCCCTTTACTAGCTGTCGCCCGCTACAACTTGACAACTATTTCAAGGGAAGATAAAATCGGGATAAAAACTCAACTCAATCTTGTGTTGGGTAATGGGACTGTCTGACTTAGTTACTGGGTTGTGGAGGTCCGATAGGCACTTGCTCCACGTAAAATACTGGTATTCCACTGCGTCTGGTTCGACTGGAAGCCAACCCCAATATAGTTATTTTATCTAATTAGTCCCATCCCACAAAACTGACTTTTTTTCCTACTCCTCCTCCGTTCATGCAGTACGATTGTGGAAGTCACTTCCACCAAAAATACATGACTCTAAACTGTCTCTGTGTTTAAGAAAACAAGTCAAAGATTATTCCTATCCTTTATAATTCAGTACAGTATATTTATATTTTAGGTTTATTTTAAAAGGTAAATGTATTATATACATACAATTAAGTTGTTTATTGATGTATGTTTATGACTGTGTCTTCGTTTAAATGTCTATCTCTCTTCTGTCGCTGATCTGCTGGAAGAAATTTCTTGTTGAAATAAGCAGTGCATTTGTGCTGTTTTATTCTGAATGTTACACGTTTTCGTGTACATCATCTGCCTAGCCTTTTCCCAACTATATTGGGGTTGGCTACCAGTCAAACCAGATTCAGCTGGATGTCAGTATTTTACATGGAGCGACTGCCTGTCGGACCTCCACAACCCAGTAACTGGGTAATACGATACCCCATGGTAAGACTGGTTGTCAGATTTTAGAGCTTCTGACTAACGGTAACGACCGTCAAAGATCTACAAATGACAACCGGTACCAACGGTCGTGTACATAGATGAATAAATAAATAAATCTTTGGGAAAAGGCTAAGCAGATGCTGATAATGCCGTCATTTGAAACCCAAAATTCAGCGACACTCTACCGCTTCCGCTTTCCCTAAGGCTAAAGCTTTCATGCTAACACCACACATTCATGGCCCTCATTCGATTTATATGTTAATTTATTTAAGGTTTTCCGTGTTTCGAATTATATTAGAACCATATAAGTACGTTTTTTGTATATTTAGATAGGCGTAATGGGTAATCGATTTGAATTGCTGTAACAATCGAGAGTCATGAATGTTTGATTTCGATTTTATGTTCGTTCGGGTAATCGGTTTGGTTGCATGTGACGCAAGTTTTATTTGATAGACATTTCGTCCTATTTGAGGCCTCGCATTCAAGGCATACCACTGGATTGTCCAGTTATGCAGCACACTGCGCTGGCGAGAAACCATTAAAAAAAGAAGTATTTTGGTTGTTTGTGTATGTGATTTCAAATGTTTGTAAATGCACTCATGATACAGGAGATATCCTGAGAGTAGTATAGTTTAAACTGTTAATAGAAATTACGAATTAAACAAACAGATTTTGATCGCATGGTTAGCGCAATAATTGAGTGATCGAGTTGCGCAGAGTGTCGCGGTTTCGATCCTATGGCTTACATGCCCAAGGGTCTCAGACCCATTGGCCCGTAGGTCTGTTTGTGTAATTTTGTAAACACATTCGCTACACAGAAGTAATTCCTATTTTTGGGGCCATCTTTAAAAAAGAAACATAAATACAACTCATAGTCTATCTGTAAAACCCTCTATTTCATACCCAAAAGAACCCGTTAACGTCATATTACATTAGTTTACACTACAAAAATAAGAAAACTTCAGCACAAAATTGAAAGCTGCATCCAAGACGGTTTCATATAGGGTCGCAACGTATAACAAATAGCTGTGATTGCTAAAGTTCCCCCACAACGCTCCAGGGTTCAATATTAGGCTATAAGTTTCGTGTTTAGCCTCCATTTATTTGTTCGACGGGTCTTTATCTTGCTTGAGTAAGATGTCTTGGGATTTCAGCTGGAACATTTTAGGTTTTAAGTTGTATAGTTTTGTTTGAATTTACATCAGAGAGAATAGAAAATTGAAGTGTATATAAGTAATTGAGAATAGAAACTGTTATTTATTCAGCGATAATGATGACAGAAATTCACTTTGAAACGCTTTGCTACTTTGCTTTTTCTTAACTCTATTGATTTTGGCTAAATGCTGAGTTTATATTGCCACTTGTCTATCTTCTCAGGACACCACTTTAATCTCATCATCATCATCTTCCTGTCCTAATCCCATTTTACTTGGGGTCAGTGCAACACGTTTTCCTATTCCATCACCCTATTACACGTCACAGTATCATTTACTTCTTTTTCATTCTTATCACTCCTTGGACAATCCATCAATCTTTTCTTTGGCTTGCCTCTACCTCTCTATTCGTCAACATTCTTATCCATCACTCTGTCAGATATACAGATAGACTGAGGGCTGTATTTATGTATGTTTTTACTCTTTAGAACATGAAGTTTAAATAAATTAATGACTACTGATCGTCTTGGTTTCTTATTTGCCACTTCTGCCTTACCACCTCTGGACACTGGACAGTTCTGTCGTTTCCCGCATTCAAGTCCTTTAGAGTGCATTAAGTTAAGCACGATGGGTTGCAACCATCGACCATACTTCATTGCCGATGATTGTCTCGGGAATTTCCACTGCAACAAAAGGTATGAAATTTTCTGAAGTTATGTCTTTACAGTATGTTTCCACAAAGCTTGCTATGCAACTCGCTCATGCCTTAAACCCTGCACACCATAAAACCCAAAAGAGCGTGAAGATAAAAGATAAAGTTCATTACTTGGCAACATTGTACCGTCTACGTTTAAACATCAGTGTTGCCATTAAGTTTCATGAGCCCACTAGCTTGGATTAAACCACTAAACGTTTATCGGACAGTGATCTAGAATTATTTTATTATAGTGTATTTAGCTAATGGGTGTATACGGTTATAGAGGCCGATGGTCATAAGGACAATAGCCTTTTAAGTAATTTTTTTAACCTTAATTTTCTGTGTTGTGAAGTATCAGAGGCATGTATAGGGCTTGCAGAGGGTAGGGAGCTTTTTTCTTCATTTTGGTCTTGGCCTGGCCCACAAGCAAAGACGTGGCCTAAGTCAGAGTGGATTGACCCAGAAGGAGCTGTAACTCCTGCGCACCTAAGAAACACAGGAGAATACTGTGTGCCGCTGTGCTCCCACAGGATGGTGAATCTATAATAAATAAGCCTTTTTCAGTTGGCTGTGTGTGTTGAATTGTCAGTTCATAAACATTATTTTCTTGAGCCGAACAATTTTGTGATGTTCTTACAAAATATCGTTGAAATTGTTTTATCTAATCACGATGCTAAGAGGATAGCCGATTGATTTGGGTATGTGGCCCTACAGTGTTCATAACTGTGTTCTCGCTGAAGAAAAGTTCACCTCCTGCTCTAAATGAAATCCTGAGTGTAGTTAAAACAATAATCATTATAGCTTGTGCCTATCACTTTTACTGCCAAGAATAACTATCCACATAAACAATATTTACCACTATCTTCTCAAAAGCGTTTGAATGGGAACGCCAGTGATGGTCACACTGCGTCTTCGTTATAATAAGCAACGTTAGGACGAGTTCATATTGGTAAAGTGAAGCCTCAGATTTTTCAGTAGATAGTTTTTTAAACGTTGCTCTAGGCTATAACATTGGTCGCGGGACTTATTTCCATCACCGTGACCCCGGAACATAAAGGGCTATTGAAGAACACCGTGGATTTTAGTCAGTACAAGTCTGACAGTCCCTCCCGCCCTGCCCGGGGTGGGAGGACTCATTTGATGATTTTACCACGATAAAAAAAGGCTCTCACATTAACAATTTCTCATATCTCAATTTATCATTGGTGACTTTACAAACATCGAAACTCGCATACAATAAATATCAAGACGTTGAGGATTAGCACCCTTCTGTTGTGACACTGGCTTCTGTTGACATGGTCTTTCTCACAGTTTATTTTAATACTATTTTTTCTTCATCAGCTTCAATTGTATTTATTACCTTAAAAGTTCGTTAGAATAAATCTCTATCAAATAAATTTGACTGTTTTTGGGTGTTTTTCTTACTTCACCAAACGCAACGACAGTCGCCACTGACCAAATGTAAACGCGTCCTCACACAAGCCCAGTAGGGCTACCAAACTGGGACACAGGCCGATGAAAGATTTTAATCTAGTGCGCAATCTTAGAGTTAAACGCCAATTTATGCGGTACCAGACATAAACAAGTTTATGACGCGAAATGTGCCGATTTTCTGGTCATTCCACGGCTTATTAGAAAACTTGGTGATAGCTGGATTTATTGTTATTAAAATCCTATGTATATTATGAGGTTTCTAGTTCATTTTTGCACTTGGATAATTAAAAACTTCATTTCATCTGTATTTATAGTCGGCGCCAGATAAGAAAAAATTAAAAGTCATTGACCCGACTTGTACCAAAAAGTCCACAAAACTTAATTTGAGATCGCTCGTCATTCAAAACTGTCGCTAATACTGCATCGTTCGAGTTTCATAATACCAAACACTTATCCCAACGGAAATAAGTAAGAAATACGTAAATTTGAAGAATAATTGTGGTATTTTTTTAAGTTTCAAAAATACACATTCAAACAATGAAATATGTAATTGCTTTAGTTTATGGATTTCAAAAATAATTTTCTTGGTGTATAGTGTCATGCTTTTTTTTAAATTTAAAGTGATGTCTTTTCCGGATTATTATTGCTTAAACTATTATTTACAAAAGTGGTACATTGGAATGACATTACTGGAGTTACATTTTAAAACCACACCACGCTAGGCACTAATGAATTGCATAGGTACTAAATGCGATCACGAACCATTTTTTTAACGATATTTACGCTAGCTTTCCGTTTTCGTTTATCGCATAATAATGTATAATTAATTATACCGTCTCATACCATATAGGTGCCATAAAGTTATTATTAATATATATGTATAAGTTATTATTATCACGGTGTGTTTATGTATTGTGAAGATACGGCTATTGTATGTTTTTTACTTTCCCTGTCTTGGAGTTGTATTATAGTGAGTTATTATGAATAATAAAACGGACGCTGATTTTTATTGCTTTTTCTAAGCTAATAATTTGTAGAATAATGTTATGCTATGATTTTAATTGAGGTGTTTGAGGGTGCGTACAAAGCATGTTTAAAATGCTTTAAGGATGGATAAGGGGGGGGGGGATTCCTCTCTCTCTTTTTCTTCTCTCTCTTTTTTCAGACAATTGCCCCAAAGAACGCTTACCATTCTGGTTCAGGGCAGTTCGCATCCATCCTCTGGCGTCTGCTGAATCATCGTGCCGCTGGGCGTCCCACTGCGTTTGCCCATTCGCGAAAGTTTTTTTAATAAACTGAAATGTAAAGGCCTATTTTGCAGTGAAACTCTGATACACATGATCTAGGAATGAAGGTATTTTTTCAACGGTTATTATTATTTAGTCTCTCGAGAGATTTCAAGATATGAAAAGAGTGCATATCAAAGAGTGGCAGTATTGAAATGATATACATTTGTGGGGCATTCAGGGTAATCAACGCTTTATTGTGAAATATACTTTGCATCGCAATCAAAATGTTCGCTTCATATTTATAAAATTCATCTGCTCGACAGTGTAAATATCTCGATGGATATTATTGTTGACAAGTCAAGAGTATTAACGATATTATTGTGCAACTGTCAAAAGAAATGGCTTTAAATGTCCTGGTTTCACTGCATTAACTAAATTAGTATTTGTTAACGCCTAACATGTGTGTTCTAGACATTATTTTCGACGACGTTCAACACCACAAAAATGGCAACACCAATTATTCTTCGCGCATGGCAACACCGTTGGCCTCTTCCGCTCTCGCCGCGTCCGCGTCTCGGACACATTTTTAATGTCGGGTTTAAATAATACTGTGAAATTAATATTGTAATGAATATAACGCAGTATTGGAAGTCTGCATCATCATTTCTCAACCCAAGAAGAGTTTTACCCTACACACCACATACAGCATTTTAACAAGGAAACGTGTAATATTTTATTTAGTTCAAGACAAGTCCAGTCTTTTCCATTGTAAAATACTGCGAATTCGCGGTTGAAGCAGTGAACGCGGGCTGAATTCCCGCATGCCACAATTCTGAAATAACCTACAGTATTTATTCTGGATGTTGCCGTTTGTATGAGATGGAATAAAATTTCGATGGAAAGAATGGTGGTTCAGAGGGCAAAGATCGGCCGATCACCAACTCGTTGGTATGACCTAATGCTGAGTGTAACACGGATTACACTCAGCATTAGGTCATATCAGCCCAAACGGCGTAAATGGAAGCATATCAACGACCGACCTAACAGCCCTCCGTGTACTTCGTCTGCGCAACCACGACAACTCTGATAAGAGTATTACGACTAAGTAGATATGTGAGTTCAAATGTTTGTAAATGCACCCACGCACAATACGGGATAAATTAATAAAAAAAAACAATCAAATAGCTACGCACAATCCCACTGCACACAAAGTTTCACACAAATACGCAACTGCAACAGTAATTACCACCAACGACTAAGTAGTTAGTACCCAAACATAAACCCAACCCGCCTTGATTAATAAGACCCATAACCGTCCACGTTAAGTCGTCGCGACTAGAAAATTCATGTACCAATTACGTTGATCAAATGAGATTCCGTATGAACCACTAATTTAGTTCTATATACATACATTTTGCGGTCGCTTTAGCATCTAGTTTAGTATTTTGATTGGTTGCCCGCAACGACGATATATTACTAGACTCCGCATGCACGGTCTAAGGAACAAAAACTATTCTGTCAACTCGCTGAGATACTACGTAAGCGAGGGGGACGGGGTACTGCGTTGCGATTGGCTAACTCAAGGTCTGTTCTGTCTCAAGGTATGTTTACGGTTCACAGGAGTGGTCGTAATAAGACGGATATAAGACTTTTTTGCCTAATATGTTGACAGACTTCGGTCGCCTGTTATTAGGAGTCTAGTAATATATCGTCGTTGGTTGCCCGCCATCCTTACCGTACTAGGTCTGGGCGTGGTTGAAGATAAAATATCGTAAGAGATACTCGCAATTTATAACGTTCTTAAGTTAAATGAATCCTGTATGATTCATTTGATACAGTGTAGAGGAAATGTAACTTTTATGGCAGTAATTACAGTCGTTGTAGTTACATTTCCTTCGGTTTTCTAGTTGGAGACATATTTATGTAAATGATACCTTTTCATCATCACTGCTTTTGAACGCTTCATCAAGAAGTGATTGGTCAATCAAAATAATGGCAACCAGGCTTACAAGTTGACATGTGATTTGACAGAAGAGTAATGTGACCTGGTTGTCGTAAATAACGTTTGACTAGGCTAGGCTTTTCTAGGCCTTAGGGACGATGAAGATAAAGAATCAAAAATGTTTATCATAATAAATAATGTAAAAAGTTAAAACCGATTTAAAAATTCGAAGTGCTTTTATGGATTTGTTCTTGGTCTGATTATAATCCAGAAACAAAGATAAACTAAGGTGAAACTCATGAAGAAGGGACTGAAATCCTACCCACTACGGACCCCGAGTTAAAGTACACCAGCATCCATCAGGACGGTAGTCTGGCTCGCAATAAGTCGAAATTTTTCATATTTTCTGGAAACTTTATTTCATCTCAACTGTATAATCCGAAATATCTTCGAATTATCTGATTGTATGATTGATGTAGAAAAATAGAGAATAGTTAATTTTATTTTTTAAGCATTAATGTCCGCTTCTTTCCTAAAAGAGGATTTTTCAAAGTAAGCACAATCTCTTCAAGTAAAAACAAAGATTTAAACAAAATAAACCCAAGTTTCACGTATTTAACTTAATGCTTTATTAGGTCAATTTAAACTAAAGGATAAGAAGTTACAGACGGAGTTCAGAGTTAAGAGTAGTTCCCAATAACTGTTACGAACGGCACAAAGTTACGGAGGTTGTTAAAAAGTTTAACAAGACGAAGGGAGGGACTTTTATTGAATTCTGGTTTAAGGCGGAATGGAAATCTAAAAAAGGTCTTTTCTTTTCTACAATTTTCTGTAAATGTAAAAAAAAATTAGAACCACCAATAAGAAGTTGGTTAAAAACACATCATGCAGTAGTCCAGTAAAGGAAATTACATGTTCTTAGCAAAAGTTCATAAACATCATTATCATATCAGCCGTAAGACGTCCACTGCTGAACATAGACCTCCCCTATAATCTTCCAATAGGACCGGTTGCGATTTGCATCTTGCGTGATCCAGTGGTCTTCATAAGATCTTCTGTCTACCTTGTAGGTGGACGTCTAAATCAAAAGCTCGGATTGGAATAGGCATTGAATGGGTAACGAGACCGTTTTTGTAAGGGTTACTCCTGGAATAGTTGACTATATTACATACCAAGTTTTATATAAACCTCGAAAAGCATGATCGTTTCTCTCATTTTTATTTCTTTGACAGTCGCTACGTGTGCTCGACGGCCCGAAAATCTGACAACTTTTCTCATCAAGGAGTACATAATTATAGTATGTTACAGTACTAACTGGATGAGGAGCTCGTGGCTAAATAATTAAAGCCGCACAGGCCGATCTTCCGGGTTAAACCGCGCTTGCCTAGGTTGGTCTGTGGATGGGTGACCATCTTTCATAGCGAGTTTCGTCCATGCCTCGGAAAGCACGTAAAGCCGTTGGTCTCGTCTGTCATTTGTAGATCTTTGACAGTCGTTGCTGTTAGTCAGAAGCTCTTAAGTCTGACAACCAGTCTTACCATGGGGTTATGGTATTACCCAGTTACTGGGTTGTGGAGGTCCGACAGGCAGTCGCTCCATGTAAAATACTGATATCTAGCTGAATCTGGTTCGACTGGAAGCCGACCCGAATATAGTTGGGAAAAGGCTAGGCAGATGATGATGACAGTACTAACTGGATTGTGGGGGGCAGATTATAAGCAGTGGCTCGATGTGAAATAAGTAGGTATTAATATTCAGCTGCATGTTGTTAGACTGGAAGTCGAACCCAACAAAAGTTAGGAAAGGTTAGGCAGATGATGAATTATTTGTTACTTACATAATATAAAATAAAATTTCAATTTGAAAGCCCAATTTTATTATTTTTTTACAAAAATTAAGAAGACGATCTTTCGTGCCTTTTCTTGCATCCCCCTTAACATAAATAAAAACGTCTTACGGCCATTCCTTTTCATAACGGAATTTCCAAAAGGAAAAAGAAATCTGTAACTTCATTTTTATTTGAACAAAGTTTGTTGTTATCAGTCTGTGACGCGAATCTTTAATGGGAATCTTTTCAGTTTTTTGTCACTTTTTGTGAGAGATTAGTCCAAAAATTTTAAATTGGTTACGTAAGTATTATATCAATCAAATCAAATCAAAGCATTTATTTCAAGTAGGCCAGATAAAGCACTTTTGAAATGTCGAAAGACAAAAACAGTTCAAAAATAGTTACGTTAAATAAATAAAAACAGTTCAAAAATAGTTATGTTGCTGCAGTCCCAGTCACACGACATAAAAATTCTGATACTGCTAGCCTTTACTGTCCCACTACTGGGCAAAGGCTTCTCTCCATAAATTCCAGTTTTCACAATCCAGGGCCAAAGTGGACCACTGTTAATTGGTTTTGTCAACCTCGTCTCGCCATCTTCTATAAGGTCTGTCGCGACGTTTTCTAGCTGTGTCAGGGCTCCACAGTGTGGTTATTTTGGCCTACAGTTATTTTTTTTTCTTTTTCATAAATATAGACATCAAAAAAAATTACAGTGTTAAAATTCTTATTTAATTGAGGGAAGTTTTTGTAGGTACCCTTGTGATACGTGCTACATTTAAACTTAATTTTGCAGCGTGAAAATAATCTCTCTCTAAATAGTAAAACAAAAATTCAACCACAAATCTCAGCCGCATACCTACAAATCTTAGAAAAGCAACCAACATACATTGAACAATAATTCTTTACACGATTTCCAACGAGCGTTGAGCGCATACCCGCGACGTTTTCACTTAAAGGCCTGTGCAGACGAGAGACTTTGGTCTCCTTAATTTTTTGCCATAAAATAAACGTCACCTGTAATCGACATGTGATCGATACCGCAAATCAATACATTGGAGCTGCAATCAAGACACTGGTAAACGGTTAGTGGAAATTATTTTGTAGCAGCAACGTTTCGCTGGACACTTCTAGACTGGGACTTTCGCACCCAAAAACTTTCCAGGTTATCCAAGCATATTGACAGACTAGAACATGCTGTGATGGGGAGGGATAACACTCATGTGACTAAAAGAGTGATGAGTAGGTATTAATGTTGATGAATGGAGAGAAAGAGGAAGGTCAAAGAAAAGATTGATGGATTGTCTGATTGCGGATTGAAACATGTTGCGCTGACCCCAAGTAAAATGGGATAAGGGCAGGCAGATGATAATGATGATGATTGACAGACTAGACCATGCTAAAGAAGTTACCGAAAAAACTTAGAATTAACGTGATAACGATAACGGTATAAAAGTGTGATCAGCATTTTATCCGGAAACGTCTCACACCACGTGTTGAGTCCTCAGTAGACGGTTTTTCCATCGGTCAATTTAAACGGTTGCAGATTACAGTGTCTCGTCTGTACAGGCCTTAACGAGACGACCGGTAACTCACATACGTATGTTGGAAATACGCTACCAATGGATCTTACACACTGACCTATATGGAACACTGAGCCTTATTAGGAAAACTGGGGATTGGAAAAAGAATCGATAACTGAGTGGTATCGATACATCTTACAGAAGTTGCGATATTATTTTGTACTCGATACTCTAAGAAAAGTAGTCGAGTGAAGATAAATTGTTTATGTAATTATTGTGTTAATTTATGTTGCACGTCTAAAAAGTATTTTCTTGAAAATGTCTTGAAACTATCTTGATTAAAAAATAAAAAGTTTTTTCTTAAAATTAGGTAGATCATGTCTGCGGGACCAATAAGGCCAAGAATGGTACAAAATAGAGATGAGAATATAAGGAGAAAGACCTTTGCCCAACAGTGGACACAGCATAGGTCATAAAAAATGGCGTTTCTCATTAGTATCGATCGGTTTAGTATCGAACTATTATTTCTTGCATATGTATCGAAAATTTGGATTGTCATGTCAGTCATGAACTGAATTGTCTCAAATACTTGTTTCTTCATCGCCATGGAACGTAATAAATGAAAATTATGGCATCAGAACATTTCCTAGCAAATTGTTGTACTGGAATGGACTACAAGTAATTATTTTGTAGCCTGTGGTATATGGTAAAGCCAGTTTGCAGAAGGAAATGGAGAGATATAGGTGGCAGTAATTACATCGTTAAGATGTGGTATTAGATTCTTGTTATGGGACTGTAATTTTGCCTATTTATAGTGAGGGACTGGTTTTTAACGATGAATTGCATTTTTATATGTTTTTGAGACATTAAAAACCAATAATTTCACATTTATGCCTTTTTGTCATAATGCCTTTTTGGCATAGTGCCTTTTTGTCATAATGCCTTTTTGGCATAGTGCCTTTTTGGCATAAATGAGATGTGATTGGTACATAACAGTAATATGAAACATAACATCACCGGGTAGTCCCCGAGTTGAGTAGAGCAGCAGCCAATAGCACTTTTCAGTGTATTCCGTCGCTTCGCAGCAGTTTCAGTTTCTTCTGGGTGTACTGGGTTTATGTTAGTTTTCACCCATTTTGCTGCGGGGTTCGATTGATACAAGAGTAATTCCATTTTTAAATTATAAAAAAGACACATGCACACTTCGCCAGTTATATTTGCCACAAGCATGCAAGCTATTTTCCAGCAAATCTAAACCCTGAACCACACCATCACATTCCAAAACTACTATTTTAGTTGTATTTTTAAGCCAATTAGCCTTAAGCCCTCGGACAAATAGTTATCCATGTCCAAAGGCCCTTAGCTCAGTTAAATGTCCAGCACCTGTCGCCGATTCAATGATAGCTCAAAACCTACATTTCTGAAAGGTCACAGAGGTCGTACGGACAACCCTGTCCGTACATTAACGAGAGCGTACCAACCTGCTCTACTTGTAAAAGATAAGCCGAAAGCAGAATCTATGCTAATACTTGGTATACCTACATGAGAAAGTAACAAGTAATTTTATCTGTCTGTCTGTAAGTTTTGACGTATTTAATGGCTGAACGGATTTGGATGATTTGCATTAATTTATAGCTGTAGTTACTTCATAGATTATTTAATTAAAAAGAGTTTATAGAAAATATTCTTATCGATGCAATCCAGTGAAACATTATTATTGTGTGCTAGGATTAGCACATAGAGATTACATGATCTGGAAAAGACCCCTACGACCCATTGAAGTATGGGATAAAAGTTATCCCATGTCCTAATGTGGGATAGTTTTGATCCCAGTATTTGAATTGTGGGAAATTTTTACTTTCCCTTGACACAATTTTAACCCCGGACAAAAGCACTAGTCAAAATAAAGAGAAACAACACACCCGATCCCTCATTCAATTTTGACGGTTTCGATACGGAATGATAAATGGGCCAACTTCTGATAGCCTATCTGCCACCCAAAAAGTGTAAATGTTTTACCCGATGTAGGTCACCCGTTACTATTTGATTTTCTGTTTACACATTCTCTCAAAACCGAAGCCAATGGTTCAAAGGATAGTCACATATTCGCTTTTTATTTGTTTTATGTGAATTGAGGGTCCTATTTTCGGTTGGGTCGTGAGTCCGAATATTCGGACAAAGTTATAGTGTCGTTTATAGCACGTTTGTGGTTCTTAGTTATGAGTAGGGCGGTTGTCGTTTTGAAAGCAGAATGTATGAAACGCTGTTACGAGTATCATCGTCGCTCCTAGTATTTGTTTGGGTCGCCTTTCATGTAAAAAAAATGCTTTTGTCAGCATTACATAATTATACAGTATACGGTGAAAATATAGTATTTTAATCAAGATAGAGAAAATATTTTACCAACTTAAGCTGATTGCAGACTACGCTAGAATTTAATAACATAATTATAGTATGTTAGCTCATAGCACAACAATATCGCGCTCCATACATTGTTATGGACACGTTCACATTGTACTGTACTTTATATTATTGGCTTGCCAGCATTAGGTCCTTCTTCGCTATATTTCATAGCACAATAGTATAGCGTAGTCTGAAATCAGCTTTAGTGAATTTTCTGGCACAAAATAAAATAAAAAACTGCCTCTTCCTATCGCCTGAGACACTACTGCGGGAATCGCCTGGAGAATACGCTGCAACGCACGATGCAGGTCTGCCCCGCATGGGCAAAAAATCGTCAACCCGACATTGTTCGAGGCCATGCTGCGGGGCGAGACGGAAATCAAAGCAGTCACTTCAATCTTCTTCCTATCGTTAAAATAAAAGCAAAAATCACCAATGTTCCACTTTTGGGACGCTAAAACATGGCTGATCCTACTTTCTCGGCTCTTTACGATTTTATACGCACTAGAGGCGATAAAAGTCTCCTGGACTATGCGTAGTACTTTCACGAGTAAAATGTAGGTACACAAATGTTCAACTAGGGTCTACTGGTACCTCGCCCCATTGCCATCAATCTCCATAAGCCCTGAGCTTACCCTTTTTCCAACCGTTTTTCTCGTTGCTTTTGTCTTTATTTAATTACTAGCTGACTCATGCCCACTTCGTTGGGCGGTAAAAATTTTAACTTGTGATGAAATGATGAGAGTGGTTCGGTTAGTACTGAGTGCCGAGTGCTATGATTTATTTCCTGACTGCCAAAAGGAGGATTATATTTTTATTGCATACTGACAGTAACCGCCAGCCGACTTTCTGTTGCTAGGCGTTGCTCATGTTCAAAGTTAGATTCCCGAGCACGGGCATGCGATGTTCTCATTGTTTGGTTAGCGAGCCACTGCGAGCGCTCAGCGCGAGTGTCCCTATCCCTTGTTGCTGAGATATGCTGCTTTAAATCACTGAGACGCTGCGCACGTTCAGCGCTAGATTCCCGAGCACGGGCCTGCGATGTTCCCGCACTTTGGCTTTTTTTTCGTGACATCAAATGAGTCCTCCCAACCCGGGCAGAGTGGGAGAGGGGACTGTCAGACTTGTACTGACTTAAATCCACGATGTTCTTCGGTTGCCCTTTGAATACCAGAGTCGCGGTATACGTATGTCCCCCAACCCTGGTTAGGCTATGGCCCTCGATAGGGTCCCGTCATTATCCTGACACTCTTTGAGGCGCGTGTGGAACACAACGCGCCGTCGACCCGGGCATGGTCCATGGTTGGACAGTGAGTTGCCCTTTACTCGAAGCCCGCATGCCCGATGATCGTCCCGCGACTTCCGTCGCCGTGGGCGTCTAATACTACGGCTGGGGTGGAGGGAGGATGCTGTCCTCTCTCTCACCTATAAGAGGTCTCCGCCTATCGCCTGCTTGAGGACACAGCGGTGCTCCGCCCAAGCAGGGCAGTCCTGCATCGTATGCTCCACCGTGTCCTCCGGGCAGTCCTCCTAGTGGTGACACTCGGGCGTTTTCTCCTTCTTTATCAGACACACGTACCTCTCGAAGCATCCATGTCCGGTGAGGACCTGTGTCAAGCGGTAGATGAGGACACCGTGGGGTCTATCCAGCCACTCCTCAAAGAGGGGAGCAAGCATCTGCGAGCGCTCAGCGCTAGATGTTCTCGATGTTCTCCAGCTCTGGTTGGCAAGACGCTGTGAACGCTCGGAGCAAGATTCCCCAGCGCGTGCTTGCGAAATATTTTCTCTATTCCTCGAGAGGCGCTGATGATTTTCAAGAGCAGACTTTTCCATACGGCGTACTCGAGTTGCTTTGTCTGGGATGTCTGTCGGTAAAGTTGTGATTTCCTTTTAGGCATGGTAAACAATCGCTGAAACTGTCCGATATCCCAAAAACATAAATACCACAGCTTCGAATTCAAAGAAACCGTGTTTTGTGTTTTAAGAAACTGAGCAATCAAAACAATTTTAAAGACCAACATGTAGGGGTGCTAAGACAGGAAACCTCCACGTGCGCCCGTCAAAAACTCTTCCTTAGGCACTGTGTGCCTGTGGGGTCTCTTTGCCCCTATGTGAATAGCATGTCGTGTGAACGCTCCAACGCGTGTCCCTCTGATCAGCAGAGGGCACAGCGGCGGAGCGGGCGGAGTAATGTGTGGCTCGCCGTCCGACCGAGGACCAAGCCCGGGTCGGTGGTGCGCCGTGTTTCGCGCCAAATGCCTGCTGCGGTCGCGGGTTTTTTCTTAACCCAGGATACCGCGGCCCCGGAACGTACAGGGCATCGAAAGGAACATGGGTGGATTTTAGTCAGTAAGAGTCTGACAGTCCGCCTCACCCAGGGCTCAGGACTCATTTGATGATTTTACCACATTAAAAAAAGACCAACGCGTAATTGCACAACGCCATCCAATGGATCTTTCTTTGTCGTGTCGATGATTCCTTTATATTGTATGTTTCGACCTAAACTCTGCCACGTTGACGGCGTTAGTGGTGGCCTCGGATAGATCCCTTAGAGTGCAGGTGGAATTACAAAGAGTACAATTGAGAAGGTGGGCCATCGTTTGCGATGATCCAATGGATAAAACGTCCGTACAAAGCATGTTCTAATGCTGTTCGCGAATGGACGGCGGCATTTTGCGATTTAGAATTTTATATATTATTATCTTCGAAAGTATTGAACCAATTTACTTACTGTTTTTCGCAAATCGTATCTCTATGATGTGCTTGTGATCATAATAATATAATTTTTGTTAAGGTTTAATATTTAGTTGATTAAAAAACCGTCGAAAGGTATAATGTGCTTCGAGAATGGACGGCGGCATTTTGCGATTTAGTAATTTTATGTTATCTTCGAAATTATTTAACCGATTGACATACTGTTTGGGGCAAATCATATCTCTATGATGTTCTTGTGATCATAATAATATTTTTTTGGATAAGGTTTAATATATAGTTCATTAAAAAACCGTCCAAAGGTAAGTATGACGAAAAATACTTTTTTTAACTCGTAAAAGCTACTATATCGACTAAAACATAAAAGATAGAAATATGGTGTCGCGGACTTTATTGTAGAACTATTCAAAGCGGACATTTTTGCCATACATTGTTTTCAATTATAATCAACTATTAAGGCAGCGCATGCTAATAACTCTGTTAGAAGAGCAATTTTTTTCCGCCCGGCTAAACAAAACTTGAGATAGTTCAGCTAATATGCATGATATCTTTATAACTTATAGCCTATAGCACTCAAGGATAATGTAGCTTTCTACCAGTGAAACAATTTTCAAAATCGGTTCATTACTTTCGGAGATTACCCATTACATACAAACAAACAATTTTACCTCTTTATAATATTAGTATAGATTTGGAGGGATCCCCGTTTTTATTCGCGTGTGGGAATTACGACCTTAATGTTTCGGGGTTAAGTATGTGTTTATTTTATCTGTGTTTTTGTCTTTCGTCACTTTGGTATTTTAATTTATATTTCTAAGAGCAGCTTTAACAGATCTCACTGTCTCTATGACATACGTGTACAATTTCAGCAATAATTAAGTAGTTTTCTTTTATATTATTTATCGGATAAATAAGCTTTTAATTTTTTTCTTATTGGGCTCGCGTTTGACAACTTTCTTACCTGAGATGGTTAGTGAATGTGGTCGATGGTGAAGCACGCTTGCCTAGAAGTAACCTGTTCACTATTGACTTGAAGATCCTGACGATGTATCTTTTAAGAAACACGTCATACTCATGATTATAACAAAGCCAAATATGATCGACTCGATTTTTTATTAATTTTCTTAATTCATATTTTACAATTTTAAATAAAAAAATACAACCTATTTTACACCAATGAATTTGTCTACTACTGCTGTCAACGGTAATAGCGGGCCTGAAATAATTGGGTATTTTACTGATTATTAATCTTCTTCATTTCGTATAAACCTGTCTTTACGAAAAAAAAACACCTTTTCACAACTAGTAACATTGAGTAGAAAAGTGCTTTCTAAATTCAAAACATTGTTATTATTTTAAACGAAGTTATTTTAATAGCAACATACTTAAGATAATGCGGAGCAAGTAAAGGGTTTGCACTTTGCTACTTAAGTTTAGAGAGTGAATTCCAATGTTACATGCAAATTGAATAATAGGCGGTAATAACAGGTTAAGAGCGTTATCTGGGGGCGTCATTAAATAATCTTGTTCTTTATTGATAATAAAGAACAAGATTATTTAAAATAATAACTTATTGTAGGTATGGACAAAAACCAAAAACCTTTTTGGTGCATCTATGGGATGATCAGCGCTGTAATTTGGGCTTTGGAGCATTTGCACACTACTACAATAATTAAAATATAATTAACAGATAATTATAATAAGTCTCAACAAGTAATAATTATGGCAACAAGCTAGCTCTAGGCGCCTTAAGTTTTAATTCAAAGCGCAAATAAAAAAAAATGAAATACAGCTGAAAATTTTCTGTGTGTCAGTGGTACTAATGTAATTTTCTGCAAATTGGTCACAACTTTTATAAATATCAATATTTAATAATATTTCATTCTTATTTACAGTCACAAAAACCTTGCTTTTGACACTTCAATTAGTACATTCGATAATTGGCTATGTGCACAGATGCTCAAAGTGTCAATCAAATTAAGTTACTCGGGCTAATCATGCCAACTATTTCATTACAAAAAAAGCGATAGTTGCACTTATAACGTACTGAAAAAAAAAAAACTACTGGCACTACTTCACCATTCATTGAAATTTAAGACTGGCTTATCTTAAGACTCCACTTGCATTCACAAACAATTTCCCTTTCAAATTCAATTAGCCAACAATAACTGTGAAGATACACCTCCAATAAACTCACAACACAACAAAAGGAATCAATCATCGCATTTAATTTAATTCTAGAGTCATTATCTGTCTGTCTGTACATCAGCTCGTCAAGCGAAAGTGACACTTAAAACCATTGATACACAGCTGTCAATCATACTAGAAAGCTTGGTTAAGTACAAGCAAATTTACTTGTCAAAACATTATAACGAATTTGAAGAAAGTGCGCTGTGCGGTGTTGCGTGCCCTTAAGTCACTCGTGACTTAGCAATTTTTGTTGTATGGTTTGATGTGTGGGTAAAAGATAATTTGGACTGTTGTATAGATGGCGGTAGCTTTGTTTAAACGTTTTCGATTAGCTGATTATTTGGTTAAGGACTTGATGACAAAAATTGTGCATTGGTTGCATTTCGTGGAAAGGGAAGGGTGCGTGGGACTATCTGTAAAGAGAAGGCAATCATGACTTAGGCAAAGGGTAACTGAAGAAACTGGGTGGATTTGTCAGTAAGCGTCTGACCCGTCCGCTCCACCCAGGGTTGGAGTGGTCATAAATTTACATGATTAAAAACCAATAAGTAGTAAATAACCGTTAACTGACCGGATAACCATTGGGGAAGACGTATTCTTGAGTCGAAGACCGCGACTAGGTAAGGAAGGAAAGGCGCCCGCCAGCCAGGTGAAGCGACGAAAGTCACCCGCAGACACTGGATGAGGAAAGTTAAAAGTACAAGACCGGGCTCAATGACGTACATTGGTAGACGCCTTTGTCCAGCAGTGGACGAATACAGGCTGATGATAAAGTAGTAGTTCTACTGGAAATTAAAAAAAAAGTGAACAAAATCAATTGCTCACATTACCACTCTCAAACTTAAACTGTTTTAAATATATCTTCAATAACCAAACCATTTTATTACTGCAATATAAATAAGTAGATAAATCCAATCTACTGCGAGATAGCGCTAAAGAAAAATCTCTGAACCAAATTGCTTACTTTCCTACTTCTATTAACATACACGTAGAAATTTATCTGACGATTTCGAAATCGTCACGATAGTCGTGAGATGGATTGAGTGGCGTATATCGAGCTTCGAAGAGACACAACAATCAATTTGAATTCTGCATTTTCTGTGTGTGCTGATTCTGTTTTCAACCATTTAAAGTTCGTAATCAAGCAGGCAGAATAAGAAAAAAGATGGCGTCAGTTTTCAAGCTGTCAAAGTTTTTGACAGTTCCTAAATTAAATAATTTAAAAAATTGTCATTGTAATATTTTTTTTAAGTAAACTTGATAATATATTTGCAGCATAGTTAACATCGACTTTGCTTGTTATTTGATATTAAATAAAATATCCGAGTAGTCATTTTAATACAGTCTTAACAGTCAAGTGAAATTGACAAAATGAAAGAAATGGCGGTTGGAAATAAAATCAGTCTAACAGTTGAAGAAAGTGTGAACTGTGTCTCCTTAAAATTGTCTGCTGTCAAATAAGCATGAACGGTGTTGACAGCTGTCAAACTGACAGCTTATTTATTTATTTATTTTTTGTGGCGGGACAAAGATTTCAATAGAAAAATCCTTTAGTTTATTTGCGCAAAACAGAATTGGACCAATATCTTTAAAAGAAAGTCTAGCCCAGATGAAAATGTCGGCGTCATTTTAAGACGTTCCATGCAGATGCTGAATTTAAAATTCGAATGCTTACATTTGAATAGGTAAATATTCATGTCTTTACGCCCTTTTTGGTGGGAATCTCTTGAGTGCTTTCCTTAAGAGACTGAAGGAGTTTTTATTTTCAGGGATATTTCAGCCTGTAAATGTTTATTGATGAAATCCTATTAAGTAATTACCAATTTCATTGCCTTTATTAGACGCTCGTAAAATATTTACAGATCGTAAGTATATTTATGTTATAAAAATTTCTTTGTACATAAAATTGGAAGTTTTTTGGACGGTCATAAAATGTTATCACAATGTTTATATAGATCGTGAACATAATTATAAATATGTTTTTCTAAAAACTTTTTTCAAAAAAAAATTAACCGCCTTCAAAAACACCCACAAAAAAGGTAAAATAACCTACCCCAAAATAACTTTCTGTAGGAATTCGGGTGGCTTTGTTTATTATTTCGATGCTTTTTGCCACCGAATCCGAAAGCAAAGGTATTTTGTAGGTATTTTACCCTGTGTTGTGGTTGTTTTGGAAGGCGGTTAAATTTTTTTTGAAAAAGTTTTGTAGGTTCTCTGTTTAGTTTAAATTCAACCCAAAAACTCTTGGCAACATACATCATTCTTACTATGTGCACTAGAATTTTGTAATCCGTAGCACGGTATTAACATCGCCCAGTTGTCATAAAAGAAAGTTCCCATAAAATTCCCTATCGCAAAATACTGCTGAACAGAGTTCGATGAAAATTGCAGTATCTCTAAAAGTGAACGATCCTTAATTACAACAAAAAAACAATTTTGAAAATCGGTCCACAATTGGCGAAGTAATCGCGTAACAAACACGCAAAAAGTAAAGATCATCATGTCATCCAAGTAGGCGAAATTAATAAAAATGCTCACAAAATAAAAAGTACTGAACCAAATTTGATGAAATTTTTATGGGACCACACTGCAAGTATCTTCCATCGAACAAAAGAAGAATCACACTAATCGGACTAGAAACCTCGGAGTAATCGATGTACATACATAAAAAAAAAAAAAAACATACGGACCGAATTGAGAACCTCCTCCTTTTTTTGAAGTCGGTTAAAAATAAGTTCCACTAACTTACTTTGTAAATTGACCAAGAATTTATTTTTTATATTTTATGGTATTTTGGACAATACCACGTCACCAAGTTTTCCAGCTTTTTCCCTTTTTTTGTGATAGTCATCAAAAATATTGCTGCATTTAGAAGGTCCACATAAAACTACATTTTTTTGTGTATTTTTCAGTAAGGCATTTGGTATAATTCTCATACAAAAAAAAATATATAAAAAAACATTCCTTCTCGATCTAAATCTTCTTTGAAACAACAAAGAACCTCTTCGCTTAAAACAAAAGACAACACATATCTTTTACCATTTTCAAAATACGAACTTAAAACATTGCCTCGACTCGAATGTGTCGTAAAACATGTCTGACCCACTTTAGTGGTATGACACGTGTATGCTGGGTGCGAAAGGTATTAAAATAATGTGTGTTTGGGCACACATGTTAAGTGGGGTAACGAAAGGTGTTGTATGATACTTGTAGCTACGGTTAAAGGGTGAACAGAAATGTGGGAAAGTGAATTCTATGTCTTGCTTCCTAGGTTTTCTATCACAATAGTTGAGACTGTTTTAAGAATAACGCACGAATCAATTAACCTAAAATTTTCCCAGAGTTGCTCGGTAGCCATTTTGAGAATTAGGTCTTAAATGCCTCTCCCATGAAGGCGGCGATTAATGGGTAATTCGCCGTCCGATCATAGACCATACCCGGGTTGACGGCACGTCGTATTCCACGCGAGCCTCAAAGTGCTGTCAGCAATCTGATGGGGCCCCCCTAGAGGACCAAAGCCTACCGGCATCGAAGGACGGCTCTTCAGGTTACCGTGACCCTGGAACGTAAAGGGCTATTGAAGGATCGCCGTGGATTTTAGTCAGTACGAGTCTGACAGTCCCTCTCGTCTCAGTTGATGATTTTACCACAGTAAAAAAACACAAAGGAAGGCCTTAAATGCCTAAACCAAATAACTATTTCTTCACAGAGTCTTAAACAATTATTATTCTTTGCGAGTACTTTGAATATTATTTTCATATTTTCTTTAAAACTTTCATATCTGTTCTAAACTTCCAAGTGCCTATTTCTGGACGAATTTCCTTGAGAAACTTACATAGACAAAACTGAAAGGGAAACTTTGTACAAAACTCCTTACTTTTCTCTCTCAATGAACTTGTAGAAGCTCTTGTACTTAAAGAATATGCTCTAAGTACTGTTAATCTTTTCAACTTAGTAATAACTTAGTTCTTAGTAGTTAAGCTAGTTAACTTGGGTCGACGGCGCGTCGTGTTCCACGCGCGCCTCAAAGAGCTGTCAGCAATATGACGAGGCCCTCAAAGAGCTGTCAGCAAAATGAGGAAGCCTGCCGGGGTCGCGGGACTTATTTCTATCACCGTGAACCCGGAACATAAAGGGCTATTGAAGGACACCGTGGATTTTAGTCAGTACAAGTCTGACAGTCTCTCTCGCCCTGCCCGGGGTTGGAGGACTCATTTGATGATTTTACCACGCTAAAAAAAAAAACTAGTTAACTTACTCTTTCAACTTTATAGTGCTGATCCTAATATAAATTCACTTTCGATTTAAATTATTGGAACGAGGTAGGTTAAGGGAGAGTCCAGTAAAAGCTAAGCGGAACTATGGATTCCTATTTCTTTACAACATCCTGGCCAATAATGTCGGCATAGTTTTCCCAGCAAACTGAATAGTTGTTTAAAAATGTGGATTCTGTACCAAGCAATGTCGAGATTTCCAGATTTATAACTGTGTGTGATACCTATCGTATCATATTATAATGCATATGATAACATTATAATTGTTACATTGTCTTGTATATCACAAAACAAATACGTCTTGTTGTAAACAAGATAAAATGTCCATCTCTACATAATCGCATTATATCCTAAAACCTTTTTTTTTTCAATATTATAAAAAAAAAACTCAGAAGCTACCTTATTAGCAGTTCACTCAATCTTGGATAGATTGAGTGAACTAATGTAACGTTCAAATGAATGCAAATTAATCCCGCGTTCAAATTAAACGTTCAGAAATACATTTTCATCCATTCCTCACAGCAATTAAATAGGGAAACAAAAGTACAAATTGACCTATTACTCACAATAAACTCAGCTGTCATACAACAAATTAAAATTGTAGAAAGTCGCAACCGAAGCGAAGCTAAACGAGTTAAGATAATTCAATTTAATTGAGCCGCAATGTTCCGTAGAAATTGCAAATCAAGTCCCTTGTAGCAGGGCCGAAACTATGGGTTTTAGGGCCAAGGCCGAAAGGCCATCAAGGGCCCGCAATCCAACTCTAAATATTAAAATCAATAAACAAATTTTTTTAAAACAATACCAATTTGTTGGTTACTTGAGCAGGCCCTCAAACAGTGTTAGCCCAAGACCCCACCCTCGATGCGCCCCTGCCTTGTAGTATTCGATTTCCTTGATACCGGGAACGAGAAAAACTTATTGTGTTAATGACTTCCTAACGCTGGTTGGTAATCGATTTAACTTGTAGTATCGGTGATGATTACAGAACTGGCTGTTCTGTAGAAGGCATCGGAACTTTCTGGGTTTTTAAGAAATGGATCTTTGAGTAGGGAGATTATCCGCTGTGGACAGATTATTACGAGTATCTAGTCACCTGAAGAAGGTAAAATGAACGAAAATTATAGAATCTTCTGTCCCTATAAGGGAGAGTATGTGAATTTATAAAGCAAGTCAACTATTATGAGTATAGGACATTATATATATTTATTTTACATGCTGAAATAAGGGCCTTTTGGTCTCGTACAGGACAAAAAAAAACATGGAGACAAAAATCATGTCATCGACATACAAATGTAAATAAATACAGAACCCCAGGGTAGATTCTTAAAATATTTCGTATATAGAAATACATTAGTGCCAAAAACCCAGCGTACGTAATCCCATTCCTGGGCAGCAATTGGACCGCAGTTGAGCAATCTCCTTTGTATTACTTTCATTGTCTTACAGTGTCAATAAAATCTTATCTTTCTTTATTTAAAATCAGTGTTGCTTCCAACATCAATTAAACCCAGAAGCAAAGCAAACCTATGGAACACAGTAAACGCTTGGCGCAGTGGCTGACCGATCGATTGATTTGCTACGTGTCGAAGGTTCGCTTCCCGCAGGGAACAAATATTTGTGTTATCTACAAAAAATTGTTCCGGGTCTGAGTGGTTGTGTATGTGAGTTTTTCATGTTTGTAAACGCACCCACGATACAGGAAAACTGTGTGGGTCACAGTATACCCTAAGGGGAATGCTCCAACCAGCCCGCGAAATTCAAAATTTCTAGCGTTTTTTGCAATTTGCAGACCATTGCTGGGTTTTATGATATTATTCGCTGTTGTAAGACGTATGTAGTTACAGAATTATAATCATCAAAATCACCAATACAACCCTCCAAGTTCATAAAACCCTAGGAATGACTTTTTCTGTTTTTTTTGAAAAACGCAAGAAATTTTGAATTTCGCAGGCTGGTTGGAGCATTCACCTTAAATAAAGCAGCTATCAAACCAAAAGGTATTACATTGTCGCTATCGCATAGCTCAGCTAATAGTGCAGTTCACCCGTAATTACAGTTAAGTACAGACAATTTAACGATGAAACGGTCTATGCATGACATCTAATTGTGTGATACGCTTCCCATTTTCCATTTTGTTTTCCAATGAAAGTAGAATTTCTCTTGATTAGTGGCCTGTAATGTTATAATGATATGGTTCGGTTTGTCCGTTCGCTTGTGTGGTTGATAGAGTACAATTTTCGAATATTATCTAGAGAATGGCGATGTTCGATAAGCTGTACTGTTCGAAAATGTTCAGTATGAACTTGGATGGGGATAAGTGTAGAAGAGTACCAAAAAAAGTAAAAAAAACCCTTATAAGAACTGTGTGAAGTTACTCTGGTTTTTTTTCGGAAAACTTCTCTTATAGAAGTAAAGAAAAAAACACTATGGAACGACCGTTTTTAATCCTACTAAAATTATCCAATTGAGTCCTCCCTCCCACCCAGGGCGAGACGGGAGGGACTATCAGACTTGTACTGACTAAAATCTACGGTGATCCAGGATGAACGTTTACCGGATGAGACAGTCCCGCGATCACGGCAGGATCGAAAGACCTTAAAGCATGTATATCCATGTCTAAAGTGGGAATAATGTCCTTATCATCAGCAAAAAAATCGAATATTTTTGAAATTCGTGAAAATCTAGTCGGCCATATTCAGTAAACCAGACTTCTATCAAACAAACGATATATATAAAATACAATCAAAAATTATCTTTATAAAATATCCTTTAAAATGACGACACATATACGAGACAAAGTGTCAAACTCTAAACAACTCCTACGTTGATACTAAATTACAACTGGGAGCATAAAAACGGTATCAGCATCAGTAAGTATAGTCTGACAGTGTAGTTCTAGTGATTAGTTCGCACGCCTTTCTACACGCGTCTAGTTGATGAAAGAACAAAGATATAGACAAATTAACTGGAAGAGACACTACAAGCAATATTTTTTATTTTTGTTTACTGGGGCAACCGTTTTTTATTGTTATGATGAAGAATTATGGCAATTGTAAAAGGGGTTAGGATCGTGGCAATAATTTTCTACAGTGTTTTTAGGATTTATGATTTTTATGTTAGATTATTTAAGCTCAAACTTTCTAATAGGTGACCATACAATAGATTTTGATGCGGTTTTCCAATATCTTCTTACTAATTATAGAAGAAAGTTTGTCAGGATGAATGGATGGATGTATGTTACTCTTTCACACAAAGTCGTCTTCGGATCGGTGATCACAATTTCGGTGCAAAAATAGCTTCTATCCTGGACTACCACACAGGATGCTTTTAATCCTGGTATGACTTTTCTATGGGATAAATAGCGAAATCTATGCGGGCCATGCTGCGGGCATAAGCTTTTATAGAACTTTTTTGAAAGTTTGCTCACATTACACAGCACATAAATGTAGTTATTTTAATATGTCAGCTTACGATTGATCGACACCAGTGCAAAGCGTGCGATGCTGGTTTAAAATGCAGTAGGCTCTTTCAGTATATCTTTACATCTTTGCAACTGGACTATCAGCTTTTTACCGGAGCGCTTCTATTTAAGACTTCGAGGTATATTAACTCAGGTGGTCCCAGATAATGACGGTGGAAGACAGGTTGACACAACCCAGTTTTCTCTGACGATACTTTTTAAAGAAAACTCCATGAAAAATGTGTTGGTTCTAAGCTTGACCACATGTTTTTGTTGCACTGTAGCTTATGTGTATTTCAGGAACAAGTTTTTGGTTAAAATGCTATTGATTGAAGGGATTTCGAGACTGCTTTTTAATGACAGTAAAAGTTCATAAAATTCATAACTCCGTTGCACGCAGTCGCCAGTTCTGGTCCCCATAATTATAATAATTGTTTAAATTTTTATGTCATTACATCAACAACTTCGAATCCTTAATGGATTATGTAAAACAAATATTTAAGCATATTAAATCTGTTCATGATAACTGTCGTTCAACCCTTTCCAAACCCTCCAGTAATGGTCGCCATAATTATATTCTGTATATTTTTTTATAACATAAACAATTTCGAATATTACCCCAATTCTAATTGAACATATAAAAAAAAAACTGTTCATGATTATTCTCCTTTGAAATCGTTTGAAAAACCTCAAATTCTCGTCACATACATAAACGCCCACAACAATTTAAAGCCATACGAGCCTTCCTCAACAATAACTCAACAAGACTGTCCTACAAAGGTCGCCTTTTTTAATAAAAATTCCGTCCATGTACGAAGAATATTTATATCTTTGATGTTGGGAGGAGGGGTTTGACTCTTTCGAATCGTTCAACTCTCTCTTCCAATAAAAGTCTTATTGACAGATCGATCAGTGTACACGATATAATGGTGGGTTGGGCTTTGAGAATAGAGATTGAGAAATAGTAAGCGAATTGAGAATCATAGTTTTTCTTAATATCATTAGATGAATGGAGCCCTGAGAGAAGCGGAAGGGAAAATCACCCGATTCCTTGAGTTCCCCTTCGTGTTCTAGGGCAGCAGTGATCTTTTAAGACAATTCCGCGACAGAGAATCATTACCGGTTAAATATTGAGACTTTGTGTCTTAGTCCACTCGTAAGCACCAGATATTCTTTAATTATGTTAATTCACACACTATAAACCCGATTTACATCTGAAACGTCTCACAAGGCTCAGTTAAAAACCAGCGTCAGGTACCCAGTGGCTTGACTTTTTGCATCTTGTGTAAAGTTTAACGGTCGGTTTACCGAATCATAATATGAATTACAATAAATTATAAAATGATCTGTCCTATTATATTTCCTATCATAGCAAGCAATAGAATAGATTGCTATAAAGTTGTGTTTTAGATACCGTTTCCTAATTTATTTAGTGTACACATTTAATTAAATTATAAAAATTAGTGTTCTTTGAAAAGACTATTGTCTAACTTCTTACAATATAACTCCGTGCTTCGCAAAACTAATTTTGAACTCTAAGAAAAAACATAAATTCTGTCAAATGAAATTATGACATTCATTTACCGAAAAAAAAAGTTCAGTTACCCAAGTTCACAAGTATTTCCATTACAAAAAATCACAAAGAACTCAAACTCACCAGTAATTATTTACTTACTTGCAAAAGCTTTCAATTTCAATAATTAATTTATTTACTTCTCAGTTCCGATTCTCAACAAAGGCCATCAACTGTGAGATTTACATCACCTCTTTTACTTTCCATTTTTTAATGGTCTTCTCTGTTTTTATGGCCCGAAACTTAAGTGCAGGGTTCCAGTTACGTAACGTTTAAATGTTTTCTACTACTCGTAATACTTGGGCGATCATAAAATGTGATTCTTTCATCACTTTCACCTTTATCCCGGATTTTAAGTGCGTTTAAAAGATTAGAACATTTTTTTATCTTAAGGGGAATAATAATCATAAATGTTGATACCTTTGCTTGTTTTTGGATTAATGTGTTAGGTTTTGTAATGTTTCTGGAATTTTTGAAATGTTTGTGACAAGGGTAATAATAAAGAAGGCCAAAGCCTGCCGTGGTCACGGGATTAACGAGTTACCGTGACCGTGAAGGGCTATTGAAGGGCACCGTGGAATTTAGTCAGTACAAGCCTGACAGTCCCTACCGCTCTGTCCTTGGAGGACTAATATCATGATTTTACCATGATAAAAGGCTGATAATAATATCATAGTTCTATACGCATTAACCATATCATTAACAGAATTTCAATGACATCCTACAGACCAATGACGATATATTACTGGACTCCTAATAACAGGCGACGGATGTCTGTCAACACATTAGGGAAAAAAAGTCTTATATCCGTCTTTTTTCGACCACTCCTGTGGGCCGTAAACATACCTTGAGACAGAACAGACCTTGAGTTAGCCAATCACAACGCAGTACCCCGCCCCCCTCGTTTACTTAGTACCTCAGCGAGTTGACAGAATAGTTTTTGTTCCTTAGATCGTGCATGCGGAGTCTAGTAATATTTATCGTCGTTGCTACAGACTGACTGAACAACATGCTTAACAGATAATTGTAATCCACAGGAAAGCCACACTTATTGCCCATCTAGTGAGTAATTATAATTAAACAAGAACATTTTTTATCGCAAATATTTTAACGACAGCTAAACGAATTAGCACAGACAGGTATGATAAGAACTCTTAAATGGTATTTTGATGAAAATGAGCTGTTTCTAATGATCGGCTGATTGATCTTTTTTATCTGTGCTGCATTTATAGGAAGTGTCTTAGATAAACACACGTCTAGTATGAGAAGCGTGCTGTATATTAGGTGCGTCCACACAGAGCGAGCACCTCGCGAGTCATTTGCCGCGTGAGCAAACTGCTTCGCTAGGCTGCTTGCTCTGTGCGGACGCGGCTTTGTTTGCGGAAACAATAAACGCTAGTAAATCCAAAGCTGCCACTGGATTGGTCGGCCGCTCGGTCGCTCGAACACGGCAGCGCGCGCGCTTGCCTCGGGAGGCTGCGTGCTCTTTGTGGACGCACCTAATGAATTTTCAGACACGGATTAAGAAAAATCTATAACTTTATTCTTGATGAAATAATAATAATCTAAAAAAGTTTTTATAACTTCTCTGGATTTCAGATGTGAATGGCAAAATCTGTTCGTAGTTTCTTCATTTTAATTTTGATTTAATGAGCACTTTATTTTTATGGCTTGTGCCTTTTATTTTGTGGGTGAAAAAAATCCCCATTCTGTGTGGAATGGAAAAGATTTTTAGAGGTGTCAGATTCCGTAAGCATCATTGAAACGACAGCAACAAAACTCACTGCTGATTCGATTCGCAAAGCAATTATTGTTTTAATTAAAAGTTCACAAAAACCTCATATATAAATCAAATCGTTATGACAACACATCACATTTTCGTATAACCTTTACCCACCCATTTCAGTACACAACACACAAAAGCTCCGTGCCATCACACAAAGCAAGTTGTTTATGAAATAACAAAAGTTTTAATGTAAATTTTCAACTACCCTCCTCAAAATAGTTCGTGTAACAGTTTTTGAAGTTACGCCGTGACGAGGGATAAAATGGAGGACGTTATGAGATTTGAAAGCAATTTTTGAAGTTTGTCGACGCTGTCGCCTTGTCGAAACGATGTATTGTTGGATTTTATTTCAGATTTTCAGAGCGTGGGTGTCGTCAGAAATCAAATTGGAATTGAGTTGCGCCAGATTTTCCTTTTATTATCTTGAAGTCATCTTTGAGTTGATATGAGACTTATTTTTCTGGGTGGAGTTATTATAATAAAATTAGCTTATTCCTCATTTCTTCGCTCTCACCTCTTCCCACTATAATATAGCCAGTAACCGTTCCATGGATCTATGGAACAAAATTTACCAAAATTGGTTCAACCATTTTAACGTGAAGAGGTTGCATTTATTATAATCTTAGGATTTATCAGAGCTTTGTTATTAGTCTTTACCAGAGCGTGGTTCATAGATGCGCTGATTAATTTTTAGCTTATTTACATTACATCAAAGTTAACCTTTTATATTGAAACAGCTCTTTACTGCCCTCTCTTTGACAAGACTTATAAAATTAAATGAATAAGTAAATTGCTTTTTGTTGGTGTCTCGTCTCCAGCGAAAAAAAACAAATATAATAATGTTTAGTCTACTACCCTAGTCCATACATTTTCTGTGCAAATCGCATTATTGAGTTGTGAGACCTACATTTATTTCTCTTCACCCTGAACTTCTAAAGCCTTGCAGTCACCACCAAAGCTCGTAATTCACAAATAATATAAACTTATTATTGTTATAGTACGACATAAATATTAACGACGTCTGCTTTCCCGAGTTATGACGCTGACTTTAATAGTCGAACATAATATCATAAGTGGGCCAGCAAAAATATGTATACCAGGTTTGGATACACTTCATGTCCTTATGTGTGTATAACAAAATATGGTTCTACTTGTATGGTTCAACCCATCCCGGCTTCGCACTACGGGCCTATTCATTTGTTTAAAAAAATGTGATAAATGAAGAACCACGCGACCGATTTTGTGAAAACTTCATATAAACCATCTACTAAATAGACCGAATAAAGCGTAAACATTTAGTTTGGATAGGTGAGCCCGTTCTTAAGTTATAAAATTACATCGAAAAGTGGCATTGATTTTTATGTAAATTGAAGATTGATGTATCTTTTGTCACATAAAATACTTAGGTGGTAGGTCCGCTTAGGATTACCTTGGATTTGGATATTTATATCATTGTGTGCCCTGTCGGGCATAACAAAATAAAAATAAGGAGATTAAGAGGACGGCTAATTTTACTTTATACACTGGCAGTTGCAAGAAATATGTGTTGCAAGAATGCAAGAAAAAGTTTCCCTTACGTTACTTTCCCGTGTCGTGAGTGTGTTTCAAAAATTTTAAGTCACTTCACAAACAGCTAAACCGAGAACAAGAACTTGTAGATCATACGAGTACATAAATACCTATGTTTGTTTCGTGCAGGAATCAATCGCTTAGCACAACTCATGATTCACTGAAAAATAGAGACACCTTTTATTTCTACATTATTAACAAACGCAGATTTAAAAACACAGAGATATGAGTAGTACAGCAAAATGCTTTTATAATCTTCTTTCCGTCCTCTAGACATAAATCTCTTTTAACTATGTATAGGTCGATTAAAACCACTTTTTTACCCACTTTATCAAACAATAATTCATAGCCATTGTTTTTGTTTTAACACTGAATTGCTGCTGAATAATTCATTTTCAGTTTCGGTTGTCTGAAATAAACGTGTTTTCAATTTATTCTGTAGAGAACAGGTGTTCGAGTTGAATTTAATTTTCAGTGTAGAAAAGCTTTGTTATTATTGTTGTATAATTTTGTTCCAGGGCCAAGTTATGATCGAATTTTGCTACAATAGTATGAAAAGTATTGTGTAGAAAATTATTTGTAAGATCTGAAGATTTAATGGTGTCACCTATCAAATTAAGCTTTGTACGTTTATAAAGTAAGTGTAATGTCACAAAAAGTCAGGTCCTAGTAGAAAAGTAATTTTCAAAGCGTACAATTTCTACGAAGTCTTTCTATAGACTTGCTGAGAAGCTTTGTGAATGCTGTTGATAGGCGTTACAGACGAATTATTCGTTAACTGACGAGTGTCAAATCCTGGAGTACGCGTTTTCGCGAGGTGACACCTTCTCATTTTACCCATTTTTTTTTGCGTCGTCAACTCGCTTGGTTACGAATATATGAAAATCTGATGATAAATGATGTTTATTTAGCAAATTGGTTTTGGCAAACTCTTTTACACGTCAAAAGACACTATTTTTAAAACTAGATGAGGCCGGTTTTTCGTACCTGACTACTCTGAGAAGAAACATCCGAAACAAACTCAGAGGTCACAGTCTCTTTTAAAGTCCAGACAATTTTGTATTAGAAAAGTAATATGAGAACCATGCAGGTGGTCCTTTGAAGTAAGATCCACACAGATTTGAGTGGATCTGTCCAGTCAGTGCAAGCATGTGTCAGTTACCGTGTAGCACAACTCAAAACACAAGGAGCTCAAAGATGTGTTCTTGATTCCGTTTATGTCTTTCATTTGTTTAACATGGTAACACGGAAAAGGGAATATCAGACTCTAACTGACTAACCGCCTTACTATTTGTTTGGACGGTCCCGCGCCCCGGCAAGCATTGCAGACAGCTCTTTGAGGAGCGAGACGAGTTCATGGTCCATGATCGGACGACAAGACGCCCATTACTCGCCGTCAGAATGCCTGCGCGCATGTCTTTCTATCATAGTTATCACTATAGCTACTACTTAATCATTTCATCTATTCCCTTTTCCTAGGTTTGCCAACCATCACGGCAGTCCACTAGTATCATAACGATACCAGATTTAAAGATACCTCAATGTTCTCTTACTAATGTTTCTTTTCTGTTGTTCCCAGGTGTGGTTGTGATGACATGGTGGTGGGCGGTGGCGCTGCTAGCGCTGTCAGCGCCCGCCCGCCCCGCGCCCCGGGCGGGCAACGGTGAGCAATTTTACAGTAAGCATCACTTTGTGCACTATTTCCCGCGTGATTGCGCTCCTGATGGCAACCTATAGTGTCGCGGGACAAGTTCATGTCATCGGTGTTTTCACGCTCTTCAATTTTCCTTTACTGAATTCGATCTGTATAATTATGATACTAAGTCACTACCATTTAATTAAGATGTGCGACGTGTGTCAATATTTTACAATTATGAAATATTTTCAAAATTGTAAATTTTTCAAAATTGTAAATATTTCAAAATTTGAAGGCGTTTATTCTCTATCTGATTCTCATCGACTGCTTAATTTTTAAAATACTGGCTAGTACCAAACTATATTATAATTAAATTTAGCTATGAGTCAAAAAATTCTACATTTAAAGGCAATTCTCAGTAAAAATTGCTTTCTTTAAGGCGTTGATATTTAACTACCAACCCCGTAGGTCTTTCTCTGTATACGAAAGAGAAAAATAAAGGCGATATATGTCCCAGCAGTGGGAATGTTAGAGTCTATTAATGCCATACTTACAAACACACCTTTGACAAATTTTTTAGTAATAGCATAAAGATAAACAAGGCGACACTATCGGTTGCTCCAGTTAAGGAGTAGACGCACAAACGCGAACGACACAATAATCACGGTGTTTTGTGCTTGTAAGGTGCGTATGCGCAATCAGGCGACTGTTCACTACTTAGTCTACTTATAAGCAACGTGACGTCAGAAAGCACTAACTTACTTTCGATTTTCTTTGGTTTATTGTACTTGCAGGAATTTCTTTATAAATGTTTGTTTAATGATAAGTAGAAAGGTCAAGCCTTTGCCAAGCTGTGCAAAAAAACATCTATCACAACAACAACAAAAAAATTACATGTTTTGATACATTAAGAATAAGAATAAATTTTATTTCACTGTTACAAAAATAACCTTAAATCTAAACATTGTTTCCATTGTAACTAATTTTAAAGAGCATTGGTTTCATTGATCGGTGGTTCCCAAACTAGGTTTTACCTGTATCTTGGGAACCTGAGTTGCGAAAGTCTTATTACTCGGTATGGTGGACATATTTCGTTTTTATAGAACATTTCCAGTTGTGAGCATGTTTGTCATGAAGACTTTTTATTCGTTTCTTACCTTTAACAACACACACACAAACCCACACCCAACGACGATATATTACGAGACTCCGCATGCACGATCTAAGGAACAAAAACTATTCTGTCAACTCGCTGAGGTACTACGTAAGCCAGGGGGTACTGCGTTATGATTGGCTAACTCAAGGTCTGTTCTGTCTCAAGTTATGTTTACGGCTCACAGGAGTGGTCGAAATAAGACTGATATAAGACTTTTTTGCCAGATGTGTTGACAGACATCGGTCGCCTGTTATTAGGAGTCTAGTAATATATCGTCGTTGCCCACAACTTTTTCCCCTGACTAAAAGCAGAAATTGTAAACGTAACTTTTTCATTTATGATTATGAATAAACCCCTTATTATTTAATTTAGTGTAATTAGAATTCACAGCAACTTAATATTTTGGTCTGTATTTCAAAAACTTTGTAATTTACTTCTAAACTTGGAGTTACGTTTAATAATTTAAGCTTCAAATTGATTAAATTTTCCTCCTCTTTTTAGTTTACTCAATGACACGGAATTCTTAGTCGGCTGATTTATGTCCGTAATATTTTTCACCTTACTGAGCAAATGCCGAAAAATCTTTTATTTTATACTTTGTTCCGCATTATGGTTATTCCGTCTTTGTGCCAAGTTCCATTTAGCGTACCAATGAACCAAATTCGAGCATCTGTCGTAATATGAAAAATCAATTAGACCGCATAAGGTGTCTAAAAAGGCCACTTTGTGAAAAGAATTGCTAAATTAACTGTGTGTGCTAGAAATAAATTCGAGAATTTCTAGCACAGTTAATTTAGAATTTTTTCTTCATATTCTATTGTTATTTGTATAATTTATTGAATTATTTGTATTTTAATTCATATAATAATATTGCTAAAGTCACCTTTTTAGAAACCCAGATTTTATTAAAAAAATAGTCCCTAAGAACTTTATTGTTCTCCTCCCACGCGAATGAAAGAATTGTCAAGAGTTTTAAACTGTCGGAATGAAAGTAGAATTAAAGCGCCGATATTTCAGCGCTACTGAAACTTTTTTCCTTTTTCTTTTTTCCTCACAAAAGCGACTTAAGACACTTTGATTACTGGCAGATAATAGCACTTTCGTCTTTAATTTCAGATTGTTTGTAAGAACTTTTTTATCTGTGCGAAGATAAAAAAAACCGTATCTAGTTATGTGAAGTAATGAAAGATGGGTCCGACGAGATTTGCTTTGACAAAGAAAATAGTTTTTCTCCGTATATATTTTGGTTTATTGTACAGAAAATAATGGAAGAGAAATACGGTTTTCTTTTTTATCGAATTGTTACGTTTTATTTACTTGTTTATTTGCAAGAAAGATTGTTTGGCTCAGAGAATATTGTTATCCTTGAGAAAATATGGTTTCTGACATGGTTTATATTGTATTACTATTTTTGTATCTTGAATTGAATACAACATTCGAAGTTTTTTTTATAAGTAAGTAGCGAAGGTTTTCTTGTAGAAACTTTTGACTCATTATGATATTTTACATGATGCGAATCGTTTCGTATTTGTACATAACCAACTGGGTGACATTTTTTATTTGTCTCACTTTGTCTTGCTAAGGTAAAGGTCAGCCCAGGGTCGCGAGACTTCTCTCATTACCGTGACCCTGGAACGTAAAGGGCTATTGAAGAACACCGTGGATTTTAGTCAGTACGAGTCTGACAGTCCCTCCCGAGGCTCATTTAATGATTTTACCACGTAAGGTTAATATTATAATCCGCATCAAAATCACTCAATTCGTTTAAGAGCTTTGAAGCTACAAATATATCAAACTTATAAGACCCCTGTTTCCTGAAAAGTTCTACTTTGCAGCTGATGTCAGTCTCATACATTTTTTCTATCATAAAAAGTCTTTTGTCTATAGAAATAACGGGACTTTTGGTGACGTTAAAGGCGGTTGACCCAATAATCTTAGTCTACTTTAAATATTAATTCCATTGTTCTACATCAAAATGTCTGACTGCCCCAATATTTCGGCTACCTAATAGCCTCAGTTCAGTTTCTCTGTAGGACATTGTCTTTGTTATTGGGTCACCAACAAAGATTGTGGTTTATTACACGCTGTCTGTCATAAAACGCAAGTATAATTCACATTTTATGTTTCTTACTAAGAAGGTTGAATTTTGCAAATATGATGGTTGCATTGGTGAAATACTAGGTTATTGCTCGCAGAGCACATGGCCGATGGGGTAGAAAAGTACTAGAGTGAAGACCACGGACTACCAAGCGCAGTGTGAGACGTCCGCCAACAAGATGGATAGACAACCTTATAAAGGTCGCCGGAAGACGCTGGATGCAGGTCGCTTCCAACCGGTTATGTGGAGATCTAAAGGGAGGCCTATGTTCAGCAGTGGACGTCCTATGGCTGAGATGATGATGGGTTAAAATGACGAAGTGAGGGTTCTGTAGTCAACAAGGAAGCCTGCATCATCACCAGTCGTAGGACGTGCATTACTGGATATCGGCCTCCCCTATAGATTTCCAGTATATACGATTAGAAGCGGTTTACATCCAGCGCAATCCGAGGTCTTACTCAGGTCGTCTGCCTGCTTTGTAGGTATAAGATAGCCTACGCTGCACTTGCCAGTGCGTGTTCTCCGTTCGTGTACCTTACGACCCCATCTGCAGTTACTTAGTTCTGCGTTCCATGTGCTAGGCGCCCACTGTCACTTCACCTTACTAACTGGCGGTATCTTGGTGGTTCGTCGAATCTCCACATTTCTGATTTTCGAGAGAGACTGCGAGCACAATCCCCTTCATGGCGTCTTGGACTATCTTGAGCTTGAACATTTAAACCACATAATAATATAGACCTGTGTACTTAGTTACATTTTCTACAACTACTTTTAGATATAACAAATTTTTGTTCCTTCCGGGAATCAACCTCACGACACACTGCGCAGAAGTAAATCGCTCAGACATTGCACCACGCGTGACGTTAATACTTTGATATCCTCTCGTCTCTTGAAGCTACATACATTGAGACATAAACAAAAGCTTATGTTTTATAAACTTTGTCCGCGGTCACTCGCGCCTATCGCTATGTGCCATAAACCGCGGATTATCTCCGCTCGCTTTATGGCCCATGCAGAGTTACGATTTCAGAAGTTGATGTGTTTTTTATCCGGTTGCGTTGTTTTAAAGAACATATCGCATTTATTTAGGGTTTTAAATAGTTCCTGTGGTGACAGCATTTTTCAGTAATGTTAGAATAGAATGTTGGCCATGTTTTAGCCAAAAACTTTTTATTCTGAGTATGAATGTTGTTCATGATTTTGTCTACAGAATCTTCGCCTTATCTTTAACCTAACCAGCGTTCTAATTCTCCCTGTCCTGATCTACGCATGAAATTGTAATAATCAAACTCGCTTCCTCAATTATAATTGGGATTAAGTTATATTAAGTTAGGATTAAGTTAAGATTAAGTTAGGACGGACTAATAAGATAGGATGACGTTAGGATAAAACTAGTATTAATAACTTTAATCCCGATTAATAATTGATTTATCAAAATATGTTGAAAATAACATCATAAATGATAATAACACAAGTTTCTAGGCAAACACCATCTTCCATCTTCCCATAACAAACATTAACTTATACCAATTGGCTTATAAACCATATGCCTTGAATCAGCCTTATTATTTCCATATAAAAGCCATCACAACAGTGTGGTCACATTACTCCTAGGGATTAACACTTAGTACTAAGACTAGACATATTTATGTTTCACGACTGTATTCAAATATTCCTACAAATTGTGGACACTGCGCATTATTTTAAAAGTTATTGGGTAGTATGGAGGAATGTTGATAGTCTAAAACGTCTTGTTATTGGTTTAGGCTTAGTTTCCTTGCACCCTCTGACTCGTTTTCTGACTTATTCTATAATATTTATCTTTTTTTATTTAGACAAAAAGTAGTTTGCCCAAATATGGCACGACCAAAATAGTTGACTTTTAACATGACTATGATTAGGAAGAGAGAATTTTTTCTATAGTCAGTGTTTATGTCTTCATTCTTCGGTCCACAAAATTCGTTTCTGAAGTGCCATGCTATGCGTGCAAGGGTTTGTAGCTATGAGTTGCATAGTTCGACTACTCATTACTTTGACAGAACATTTCCTTTAGCAAGTTATCACTTGGTTACACAATTATGATACCTAATTCAATCACATCATGAAACTTGACATTCTCAGACAACTCAATAAGAGTCGCAGCTGATCAATCTGAATTCTCATTCTCACTTTTATCTATTCTTTTACAGACACGCAAGTATTATTCTTATCTAATGCTGTAACATAATGTGAAACCTATAAGAATTATACATTTAGATATTAAACGTAAGAATTATCTTAATTTGTCTCCCTGTCCTTTTCAACCAATCTCAAAGAATAGGATAGTTCGGCACAGCGCCTGATCAAGAGTTCTGACCGCCCTAGGCTAGTTATGAGTATGCGCCCCGTGTTACAGACGGTCTTTTTTTTTACGTGGTAAAATCATCAAATGAGTCCTCCCACCCCGGGCAGGGCGGGAGGGACTGTCAGACTTGTACTGACTAAAATCCATGGTGTCCTTCAATAGCCCTTTATGTGCAGGGGTCACGATGATGGACAGGACCCCCGTAAGGGCTACTGGCGCCTGTGTGCAAAAAAGGATTTTAGCGCCCCTTAAAGCATTTTGAATCATCATTTTTTTATGGTAGGTAGGTAAGTGGTGTATTTTAAAATTCAGCGCCCTCGGGCTGTAAAGCTTGCCGCCTCGGAACTTAAACACAATAGAAACCATCAACTTCACACCCAAACCAGAGTGCCATACCATCTTAGAAAAGACAAACTTTTTAAAATATTGTAGAACACAACAAGATTAAAGACTAACATAAAATAAGAAGCATTTGGTATTGAAAAATGAGCTATCAAAAGAGAGGTCAAGAAAACCGAATGGCAATGTATTAATTATAAGCGCGAGCGAAGCGAGCGCGAAATTTTTTAGGTTTTTGGAATAGAACAAGGTAATTCTTCATAGAAGAGCGAGCGCAGTCAGCTCTAAAAGTAAAACGTTTCCGGACTTCAAGTTTTAATCTGAAAGTGAGATCAAATATTTAAAGTACTTACTTGTATGTTATCCTATATAAATTCTCAACTCCTATTTCTAAATTATTTAAAATCCTTTTTTAAATTGTTTTTTGGGCCCTTTGCTTTTGCGTCCTTAAAGGATGGCGCCCGTGTGCATTGCACGCTTTGCACATATGGATGCGGGAGCCTTGGTGATGGAATAAGTCCCGCGACCCCGGCAGGCTTTGGCCCTCTGAGAGGGGGCCCCGTCATTATGCTGACGTTCTTTGAGGCGCGCGTGGAACACGACGCGCCGTCGACCCGGGCATGGTCCATGGCCGGGCAGCGAGTTGCCCTTTACTCGCTGCCCGCATGCCCGCGCCTACGGTGGCTGGAGAACGTCTTGCAACGTCCGACGCCGTGGGCGTCTATCACTGCAGTTGGGGCGGAGGGAGGACGCCGTCCTCTCTCTCTTGCGGCCCGCCTCCTCCTTCACGAGCATTACTGCTTCGCATAAGGAGGCGACCGCTTCCCACTCCGTAACATCACTTGAGTATCAATAATTAAGTAGATACACAAGTCTCCCAAGACGATACTTATCTAAAGAATAATATATTTGAATTGACCCACTGTTTATATTTTGGGTTTTGTTTACATGAATGACGAGCTCGTATTTTAAAAATCAAAAGAAACGCCGACCGCGCCGCATTAGCTATGATATTCGACTATTTTATTATTATAATATTAATCTATATATTTTATTACAAAGGCCGTGCCGTGTCTAGTTGAAATACCTATGTAGGGTAGATGCAATAATGCTAGATTAGTGCATGTGAATACACGATTTCAGCGCCCCCCCTGATCCTCGCGCCCTAGGCTGCAGCCTAATTAGCCTAAGGGTTAATCAGGCCCTGGTTCGGCAAATAAGTGGAATATTCAAGGGCATCTGGGACAAAGGATATTTTTTACCCAGGATATTTTATTCAGTTTAGAATAGGTTTGCTCTTGACGTCAATCTAGCCTAGAAGCAAAGATAAAATATTAGGCATTTAAAATGGGGCAAGCTCACCCAGAAAGACATTGGAACTCCTGCGTATCGACGGAAAGCAGTAAAACTATTTGTCGCCGGACTTCGACAGGATAGCGGTCGCGAGCCAGAGGGATTACTGAGCCGTCACCACAGGGCCACAGGTTACTTGTAACCTGTGCTGTTTCTCAGGGTGGACCGCTAGGTAGTAGATCCCACCTACCTCACAGAGGTAGGGTAGGTAGGTAGGTAGGAAGTACTCGTAGCATAGGTAATTTATTTACTGAAACTGGATTAAATCGAAGACAAAACCTAGTTGAACAAATAACCTTTATCCTATTACATAAACCTACTTATCGCAAAGTAAATGCTTTATCACGGGCCATTTAATCCGGCTGGTATAGCCAGTAAAATATGACCGCATGTGTTTTACGTCTCATAGTCTTTGGCAAAGAGAAAAAAATATTCTTTGGTTCGTTCTTTTAGAAAAATAGTACCTATATTTTATGGATCTCTGTGAGCTTAAATTATGATAATCGGGCTTACATTAGTACCAATATAATCTTAATGGAGCAATCTACATCTATTAATAAATGAGATAACGCGATTTAATTGCATATTGCAAGTTTGTTTCGCATACTTTAAAAGCAATAAAGTTTATTATGTTTGTAATGTGCAGCTTTAAGTTCACTTTTATCTTTGTTAAAATGGCATTCTTAATTTAAAAGATGATCTTAACAGATCTACTGGCATGTAAACCGTTTTTTTTATATAGGGACTGAACGAGACTTTATGTATGTGTTATTTTCTTCTCTATATTATAAAAATGGATCGTAAAATAAGTTGCTAAACTCAAACTCGAAAACGGCTGGACCGATTCGGATTGTTATTTTTTTGTTGTGTTTGTAACCATCGGGACCGGGTTTTAGAGGAGCTTCCATCAGTGCAAAGCTGCTAGTTTTTAATATAATCATAAGTTTATTATGTAAACATAAGGAATACTCATCCAGCATGTCACAGATAAAACCTTGAAAATCAAGGAGACGAAGAAACAATTATAGAGTACACATTTTTTTCTTAAAAAGCTTCATTTTTATTTTCCCATCAACAAATAGAATAGAATAGAATACTCTTTATTATGTACACCAAACAAATTACAGGATACATCCAATCAATATCTTATAAATAGTGTGACACAAATGGCGGTCTTATCGCTGAAAGTGATCTTTTCAAGACAACCTTTGGATGGATTTGAAAAGTAAAGGAGGAACAATTGTACAAAAAAAATCTCACCAAATTAAATTACTTTCACATGAAAAATATTTTTCTTTCCAATTCACACGATTTTCATCACATGGAAACTTGTGAAATTCCTTCTTCTTTTCCGGAAACGTTTGCTTAGTTCACATTCGTGTCCCAAACTTTAGTTTGTGTACGAAAGCGAAGTGGTTTCACTTTCATACAAATTATGGTGTGATGGGATCTAACACACACCTTTATTTGGTCTCACGTGGCCTTAAGGGGACACCATGCTGTCTGGGATCATGGGATATGGTGTTTCAATGTTTTTTATTTATTTTTGGTAGAGAATTTGGAATCTGTGATTTGGTTATTGATTTTGAAAGAAGCGTATTTTTCTGTTTTTAATACAAATAATTTAGTCTGAGATTGAACGTAGCTTCATTTATTTAGATTTTTTCATAAATAATCTTAATTTTGATAGGAATATTTAAATCTGCATTAGGTACAATAGTTTTTTTCCATAAAATTAATCAAAATCTTTTAAAATAGCTTTGGTGTACCCAGTTTAAATTTCATTAAATTTTTATTTGATCAGTAAATAACACTACACTTGAAAGTAGTTTCAAAAGTAAGCACGTAATCTGTTAAACAAGATAAACACATAAAGACTATTCTATCTTTTTCTATTTTATCCACATAGCCTTATCAACCCATTCACCTACATAACACACCCAGCCGATACCGAAGAACATCAAGAAAAAAAAACCTCGTAAAGAAAAGTCTCACATTTCCACGATAAGTGCTCTCCCTACTGCCATAGTAAAAGCTTTCAAGTTGTTTAGTAAGTACACTCTTCACTTTCGATCGCCGCCATCCACTTTAGTGCTCGTCTGTACCGATCTTGTACAAGTCCTTGAGCACTCGACAGTACCGATAACGTTGGGCCAGTATCAACATTTTCAGGATTTATTGCGGGTGGGTGGATACTGGAAATTTATTTTCAGATGTCTAAAATCACAAATCGTGGTTTTCAATCAAGTCTCAATTGAGACTTAGATAGAAATTCCTTTTACCCACTTTATTGCGATTCTGTGAACGTTATTTGACGATCGGTAATCTTTTGAAGTGATTTTTGTCGATACCTATAGATTTTTTTAATTAAATAAAAAAAAGGTGTAATGATGTTGGATGAACGTACTCTATAGCTAAAGCATAATCAGCCTATAATGTTCCCACTTTTGGGACACAGGCCTGGTCTCAGTAAGAGGGAGAGGGCTGTGATCCACGACATATAGGCTCAGTGCGGATTAGTAGACGTCACATGTCTTCGAATTTTTGATTCTAGGAAATGCTGGTTTCCTCACCCTTTTATCTTCACGAGAGGAAACTCTATACGAGTACGATATAAGAGGAGAAACAAAAGATCATGTTTTAGTCACTAGTCGATATTAATCACTGACTCCCCCTCAACTCCACCAAAAGAAAGATCAATCCATTTGTCGGCTTCTTTGCAACCGACTAGTCGGGCAGTCATCTCACAGTCGGCCTATCTATACTAATATTCTAAAGCTGAAGTTGCTAAGCTTGTTAAACGCGCTAATATCAGGAACTACTGGTTCGAATAGAAAAACAATATTTTTGTGTTGGATAGTCTGTTTATTGAGAAAGGTTATAAGCTATATAACATCACGCTAAAATCAATAGAGCCAAGCAGTGAGGGTGAAAACACTAGAACGCGAGCTAGTCTTTAATAAAAACACTTGAATACATGTCCTCGGAAATACCAATAGACATTACGCAGTACTACAATTTCAATTGAAATACCCAAAGCCTACAAAATAGGTGCGTTATTGTTCACGCAAATGCTTACGAACAATAAAATAGCTATTACAATATTTGAACTAGATAGCTATACAGTATTTCGCTGTCTCAAATAGTTATTTGCATTACGACAAAATACTGTATCTAAGACAATAGAATTTTCGCCAATGTTACTCCAACGATGTTGTGTTCAAGAAACAATATTGTGTTCAAACTGGAATGTACTAAGTCTTTGGTAAATGTAGCTACTGATTTTGAAGGCCTTTGAGATGTCTTTTAGAATATTCTTAGATGGTTTGAATTTATCTTTTACTTGCTTTTAAAAGCGGCTTCACTCGCGTTGGTTTCGAATTTGGTAATTAAATCGGTGACACGTACCGCAGTATCATAAAAATGTTATTGCTGTCTGCGTCGATAACTGTATTTTTTTGGTACAAAATGCAATTCTCAATGCCCGTTTCTTCTGTACACTTGAGTTCACGTTACAACGTACACATAAGCAATGTTTTAGGATAATTGGTTCTGTGATTTTGACACGAAAAGGTAAAAAAACAAGGAAACTTTGTTTTAAGAAGATAAATAACTTACTTTCGCATTTATAATTATTATTGTTAGGACGGTAGGAAGTTAAGATTAGGATAAATGTAAAGTTACTGTAAGTGGTCAGAGACATTTCACGACACACAACATTTTTTTCCCTACACAGATTTATCCTAGCCTCAAGATTCGAAGTCTGGCTGGTGTATCCACTTTCCGCCTGACCGCCTCCTTAGCAATTGAAGATTTCCCGTGATTTAATTGAAATAATTGTTTCAAGTATTACTTCCATAAACCTTGTTCCCACGAGTCGGCTCAAACGTTTGTTTTCATTTTCACACATTTCACAATAAATTGACACAACATCGAAGTCATAAATCATTAACTGAGCCTATCGAAATCCGATGCTGAAAAGAGACAGAGGCCTCTCCCAAAGCCGTCACACTCACAACAGTGACTCCACCGCTTTCCACGATGTCCATGAAGCTTTAACAATCACTTACGAGTGCCGTACCTTTATGTCATGTTATGATTACGAAGTGAAACTCCTTATCGACCAGCCATCAGTGATAAGTCTACGATAGTGGGCGTAATTGTAGGATTTCCGTGAGATCCACTGCGTGTGGAAAGTGGAGGAAACTAGATGCGTACTAAAGTTTATGGGACTTTCGGATCATGGAAAAAGTGTGGGTATGGTTACGGTTATTACGTATCATAGTGATGATTACTGATAAGATTATGTCGTGCGTGATAGTGTTATTATCAGCTGTTACTGAAGGTACTTAGATCTTGGCCCGATTCGACTTTGCGTAGTGTTCAATATGCGTGTCTCAGAAAATTTTTAGCACTGACGGGACCCCTACACATATAGGGCCAAAAGTCGCGGGACTGTCTTAGAAGGACACTGTGGCCCTGAGATGTAAAAAGCAACCGATCGAACAATTGGGTAGATTTTTTGTCAGTAAGAGTATGACTGTCCGTTCCCCTCTACCTAGGCGAGAGCACTCACACTTTTGACAATTCAAAAGTGCCGGTTATGGCCTAGTTGAAGTAAACGTTTTGATTTGATTTGACTCTTTTGAATAATCTAGCAACCCCAAAAAATATCCTGTCTGACACATTGAACAAATTGCAGTTTTTTAATAGGGTGGAACATAGAGGCGAGGAGTATACCTAGCAATAGAGTACTAGGTCTGAGTTGTTTGATCCATGTAGACGTAATGTAATGTAATGTTTAGTCAAAACAAACGGAAGAACCCAAGACCTAATGCCACACAGCCCTTAAAACAAACAGCAGGCCTCTCTCTTGTGTCAGTCGGTCATTTCGTTCACGGCGACTACTTTCGAGGCGTTCGTCGGTGAAACTATTTGCACATCGCGCGGAAATCCTACAATTACGCCCTACAATGGAGCCAATAGACCGTGGACAAGAAATGTTCTGTCGGACACATGGACTCGTTCGATTCCGGTCAAGTGTCTTACTTTTGTTTGAGTGAGAGTTATTAGTTTGACGCTCTGGGAAAAACCTTCAGGCGATATATTAGTCGAACACAAGCCTATCGATAAATCAAAAAGCACTCCCTTGTCACGGGACAATTCACTAAGACGAATATTCGAATAAAAAAGTCGTAAAGGATTTTTCCTCTCCATACACCAAAAAAATGAAAACAGATACGGGTCAGATACTATAAATAAAATAGTTTCCTACACTGCGAGCTGTTAACCCACCGGATTAGCAAGCTAAAGTGGCAATGGGCAGGCCATATTGCTCGCAGAGTAGATGGCCGATGGGGTTGAAAAGTGCTAGAGTGGAGACCACGGACTAGCAAGCGCAGTGTAGGACGCCCACCAAAAAGGTGGACAGACGACCTTATGAAGGTCGCCGGAAGACGCTTGATGCACGTCGCTTCCAACCGGTATATGTGGAGATCAAAAGGGGAGACCTATGTTCAGCTGTGGACGTCCTATGGCTGAGATGATGATGATGAGCTGTTAACAGAATATGGAAATTTCAACGAGATACTGAAAACTCATTAATACTTTCCCAGTTAATGTTCATGAAAGTGAAAATTCACACCCCTAATTCCATCTAAGTTTATTTAGTCAAGTAGGCGTGAAGTTTTCCCAAACAAAGTGTTAAAACGCAATATTTCAAACATTTTCACTCTTTTGTGGCCCTACAAAGTATTAAGAGCTTGCAACTATGTTAGAATTTGTCTTTCAAAGTGTCGATTCTATACAAGATGTAAAGAAAAACTGTTGGAAAATTTTCTTAGTTTTTTTTTTTTGAAGTTTTAAGAACTCGGAGTCAGCTTTGCTTAAAGGCCAACAAACTATGGGATCAACGTGATTACTGATTAATGTAATGTTTATTGATGAGATATGCTAATTTAGCCTATTATTGACTAGTGCAAATGCTGACCGTTTAATTCACGTCAGGGCTATAATCTATCACGCCAGCCACGTGTGTTGGTGTTTACCAAAAATGGATCAGAATGTCTTCGAATTTTCAATTTTGTGGCTTACCGATTTAAGTATTCTATCACAACTTTTAGGGCAGTATTGATAGAATTTTTACACAAAGTAAAATTATAATATAACATTAGAAGCCAGTAAAATGCGCTAGTGCCGAGTCAAATGCGGTAGTGCCCAGTCTAATACCTGAATAAGACATTGAGATATTATGACTACGTAAAGAGACGACACCACGCATCACCACTGTGTCCCATCCCGGATGGGTGCGCGCGCCTGGAGCACCCCACAGAGCTGTCAAACAACCGAATGCACTTGTGCGCGTGCATTCATCCTGGATGGGACACAGTGGTGATACGTGGTGTCGATTCTATACGTAGTAATAATAGCCCAATGGAATAAGAACGTTTCCTTAATCTACTATTGGTAAACCACGTACGTTTTCAATAAAACAATTCGGCTTAAAAGCGTAACAGTAGCAAACTACAAAACCAAACTGATCTAAACAAATGAGGCTAATCAAGTTTAAAATAAGATTTAATGCCTTCAACAGTTTGCTACACATTTACAGCGCACAGTTAGCTACACATTTACATAGCCAATGTGGGTGTTAAATAATATAATTAATTCTTTAAGATTGATTCGTTGATTCGATTTGTAAAAGCGTGATCTAGTTATGGTCAGATCACGGGTCGACGGCGCGTTGTGTTCCACGCGCGCCTCAAAGAGCGTCAGCGTGCATTATGACGGGGCCTACAGAGGGCCAAAGCCTGCCGGGGTCGCGGGATTTATTTCTTTACTGTGACCCCGGAACATAAACGGCTATGGAAGGACACCGTGGATTATAGTCAGTAAAAGTCTGACAGTCCCTACAGCCCTGCCCGGAGTTGGAGGACTCATTCGATGATTTTACCTCGATAAAAAAAAAGATTGATTCATTGATTCGATTTGTAAAAGTGTGATCTAGTTACGGTTAGAGGGTAATTTAGTATAAGTAAAAGTAGTAATGAATTTATTGATATTCAGATCTATACCTCGGCTATTATAGCCAGCGACCATATAAACTACTCCACGCCACATGAATAATAAATCGGCCGTCGCGTTAGGATTAGCACAATTCGCGGGACTGTCTTTAAAGGGCACTGTGGCTCTGGAACGCAAACGGCAACCGAAGGAAGTGGATTTTTAGTTAGTAAGAATTGGACTGTCACGCTCCATCCAGCCTGGAAATCTCATTTCATCCCAATAAAAAAGGTTATTAATACGTTTTCGGATTACACTAGGTCTCATATTATGAGACATTAAAAATCTTGCCATAATCTATATTATAGATTATGGCAAGATATAATATCTATTAAGTAGATTCTTTGTATTTAATAATAGGTAAGCCATTTAAGTTCGTTATGTATGATAAACAACAGGTTTTACAACTTTCAGAAACAAAATATTAAAGGCTTTCAAAAGTTATCTTCCAAATTGGTCTTCATCCCATCGAAAAATTCAAACCGACATTTCGACGAACTACAACCGATTCGATATTAAGTTACCTCACATTTAAAGCGTGTCAGATGTCACTTTCGTTCGCTCAGTACATAAACACAATGTAGGTACAGACCACAAAACAGATTGGTATGCAAGCAGTAGGCTCTATTTTTTATCTTTGTTATGCGTATGCTAAGTTGTCAAATCATCGTCTCGTATCGACGATATAGAATTTTAGGTATTATGCCAACCTGCTAGAGATCAGATCAGATCCGTTAGAACTATGTACGTAATTTTGTCATTACTTTTTAAAGTAACGACAAAATTAACCTAACCAACTTTGCTTTTAAGCAAAGTTAGTTGAGTCAAGTTTTTAAGTAACTTATATCGCGGAAAAGTATTAGCATTAGCAGTGGTATTTTTTTTAATATCTCATACAATGTTTTTAGACATACATTGAGGCAGTCCCAGTAAGTAACGAAAGTACTTGTATTGGGGCTGTCTCGCAACTTCCCGAATATTGTGGTATTGTATTGAATATTTTGTGTATCTGTATTGTATTTAACCATTCAAAATAATAGAGGACCTTCCTATAATCTGGGTATAATTTATCTATAATATTTATGTATTTAGAAATTTATTATAAGTAAGTTTATCAGTTGTCTAGTACCCATAACACAAGCTCTGCTTAGCTTGGGACTAAATGGTGTTGTGTGATAGTTGTAGAATATTTATTTTATTTATTTAATCACAGTAATTTATTAAGTATTTACTGAGCGTATGTGTAGATTTCTTATTATTATTGGATAGCCTGCATATGGATATTTTTTGTTGACTATACTCTTTGTACTCGAGTCGCATGCGCAGGTGTTGGCACACTTTGATACTGGGTGCGTTCTTGCCGATATTTATTGACATTTTTATGTTTTCGTGAAGATTTTTGACGATAAAAACGTATTGTGGAGACGATAAGAAGAATTTATTGTAATGATGAATATTTTTAATTAAACACAAAATTCGTATTTCATTTTTATGTTAACAAATCAGCTTTTTATAATCTATGCTCTACTAAAAGAAAAAGTTATCATTTAGAAGTCTTTGTTTAAATAATTTAGAACGTTAATTTATAAACATAGGCCTGGACTACGATGGATCATTATTATCACCGATAAATATTTTTTTCATTATATAATAATCAATAATTCAACATTTTGCGAATTCAACATTGTAGTCCAGGAATAAGGAAAGAAAGGCGTATTTATAAAGAAATATAGCAAGCAAATATTTTACCAACTCATTAGTTTTCTTTCAAAGCCACAATGCTTCAGTTCATTAAGGTGAAAAGGAGAAAATGGCTGCCGTTGAAATGGACGCACGATACACACAGCCGTCCAGATTATCCAATAATAAAATTATGCAAAACACCAACACGATCGACTACTTAGACTAAAACTCGAAGGAAATTGATCGTTCGTATAGATAAAGCTCACATTTTCAAGTAAAACATGAGCATTTAGAAAGAGAAATTGATAATGTTGATAATAACAAACAAGTACTTGCTAATCTTGACGGGTTTGTTTACGAATTTATCTCGGATTTCTCTTTCTCGATTTGTGAAATGGTGTGGAAAGTCTGAAGTACCCTAAGCTTTAGGCTTTTGTTCTAACGCACGAGGAAGCGATTTACTATGTGCTCGCTCAAACATATGAGATATTTGCATATAATAACAGTTTATTGCCTATTTGTTTGAATCTTAAATAAAATTTCTTGTATCTTGTGGATCCAAGCGAGAGTTTTCAAAGAAAAAAAGTCGCTCAGTGACAATCGCTTGATGGTGGAATAGGTACTCGCTGAGCGCATCTGTTTGTTTATTTATTTTATTAATCCTTTATTTCAGGCGACTAAAGGGCCATAACTTACTTTTATAAATATAAAATAATGATAAACGAATACTAAATACAAACAATCTACTTGATTAAACTTACCTTTAACAAAGTATCTGATCGAAAGTAATCGCCCTTCGACAATCGTACTTGCTCAAATCCCAGCGATACGTTGTAGTTACTACTCGTTTCTCGCTAATCGCCGACATTGGGACAAGTGCTCTACGCTATTGAGTCGTACTTGAGATTTTTAAGTGTTTATTAAACGTCATGGTTATTATGCAAAATAACTCTTCTCCATGTTTATTTTAGTCGAGATTGTTTATTTTTTAATTTGACAATTATGTAAATTTTTCGAAAGCTTCGTCGGCTCAAGAGCTTTGTAGACATGTGTTAGTTGTCCAATTAACACCTCATCATAAAGGTTTTAGTAGAAAGTGTTTGCATATTCTTATCAATATTTACAAGTCTTTTGTATGGAGATTATTTTTTCAGATGTGGCATCGATATAGTAAGAAGCATGTTTTTTTTTATGTAGGACGTATTATATGTACATATACGAACATTGCAGGAAATACTTGCTAATACTATTTATTGTTTTTTTTTTGCTACAACTTGAAGTAAATTCAAGTTGTAAAAATATTAGGTATTCAAGAATAGTGTAGCCTACAATGCAGCAACATAATGCCAGTTAGTGCGTTTTTTTTTTTCTAATCTCGGGTTTAACTTCTATGTCGCCTGATCATCGTAAGCAATGAAGTGGTCGGTGGTAAAGCACGCTTTCCTAGATCTAACCTATTCATTCATGACTTTGTATCTATCGGTAAATACAGACTCCAGCAAGGAATTCCATTCCTTAGCTGTGCGCTTAATAAACGACGCCATACAATATTTTTTCATTTGGACAGAAATGTAGGGTTTTACTATAAGATCGATGTATGGTTTATGAGTCCTTCAGGAAAAATTCATTATATTTCAACGTGTTGCGATCATTAGCACTCCATTAATGAACGGCGTATTCAACCACTCATGAAATTTTATGGCAACAAATATCTATTTCCACTCGCCCACATTTCTGTCAGTGTGTCCCTACCAAATAGACGTACAATTGAAATAGTTCCATTGTACCAAATGAGATTAGATATACTCCGGGCGTTGCCTATCTATCCATTGTGGGTACTCTGTTTATTCACTATAGTTATTAAGTACAATACTTTCAAGATCTGATAAGGATTACAATTCTCTGCTGATTTGAAGAATGAATTTGCAAGTGAAATGAATAAATGATAAAATGGTTGTGAAAGCTTTTAGTTGATTAAATTAAATTCTCTCAGTTTTGTTACAATACAGTATTTAGTTATCAAGTCATTATTATTTTAATTACTTCGTCAGATTTCTTAGGCATTATTTGATTTATCTTTACTTTCTTGCATTACTTGACATCAATGTCTTACGTCTCAATGTTACATCATCATGAAACAATATAGCAATACGCGTCGCTCGCCGTCTGAACAGGAGCGAGTAATACAGCAGTATTCGTCGACTCGGGCTTGTTCCATGGTCGGACAGAAAATCGCTCAGTACTCAGTATGACAGTCTTTAAAGGCCTAAATATTATTTTAAGTTGGGCACACCTTCAGTGTGTGTAAAACATGCACAGAATATTGACTAATTGGTTAAGGTGTCTGGCGTACCTATCCAGAAGACGCAGGTTCGAACCCAGCTCGCAGCTGAAATTTCGTTCCTCAAAAATATCTTTCCTGGCTATATTTCAATTTGACCTTAAAATTTATAAAGCTTAAGTACGTATTTTCATTGTCTCAGTGTCTCAGTAAGAAAAATACTAGGTAATTTATTTGCCAAGCTTTATGCAAACAAACCTAAACAAACAGTTTAGCATATTTTGTCGTATTAGATAAGATGAATAATTTGTACGAGTTTCACAGCGATGACTTTATGTTTTTGATTAAATCTACGATACTTATCTTGTTTATTTATGATGAACTAGTATTTTAACGCGGCGTCTACTGATTGTAAGTATTTAGATTTGTAGATTTCAAGTTGTAGACTAGGCATCGATGAATTGAAATTATAGGTATATGAAATGATGATTTTATTTTCTTTGTTTGAATTACAGATTCATTATTCAATTTTCGAATTTTATTTATAGCAAAACACTAACAGGGTTGTTAGAGTTTTCAAAGCAGGCCATTTGATAAAGCTGAAATGATTTGCCAGCACATCAAGTTACTGTAATCTGTCAAATATCTTTAAAAGATTTTCAACTTTGTATCACAGGGTAAGTTAATTTTCGATTACATATATTGATCTCTTTATTTACAAAAGCACGGTTTTACTAGCGGCCCACTCCGGGTTTTAATTTTCGATCTACCGAGTGATTTTTCCAAAACTTAAATAAAACCTTGTTCTGAAAATAACGAACTCAAATGTGTTTATCTAATTTGATAATGTAATTATCTAATTTGGTGCAGTTGTTTCGAATTTATGTACGTACAGACAAACTGAAACAACTGTGTTTTATACTACGAAAACGTTATTAATGTATTTTATGGAACTACGAATATTTTAACGGCATTGGTAAACTATTTATTTCGACATTTCGATTTTATAAGAGATAGCTTCTGTATCGATATAAATCTAATAAATATAACATTAATAACCCACACCTCAATAACATGTGAAAAACACGATAGTGGGCCAAATTATTGATTCAATGATTTATTATTAATTAGGTAGGTAGTTAATATTTGCACATTTTAATTTCCACATTATGCAAATTAATCAATTAAAAGTATTTAATCATGTCCAATTAACAAATCTCTAACTTTTTAAGTTTAGTAATGTTATAAAATAGGTAAAAATACTACTGTCTGTCTTTTTGTTACGTTTTCACGCCTTTGCTGGACGTTTTTAGATGAATTTGAATAAAGAGATAGGTCACGTCTGTTTTGAGTGCGAAAAAAATCCTTATGAATTAATTCCGCCCAGAGCGAGCGAAGCATCGCGGGCATGCGGGCGGCGAGTAAAGGGCATCTCGCTGTCCGACCATGGACCATGCCCGTTGTGTTCCACGCGCGCCTCAAGGAGCGTCAGCATGATTACGGGGCCCCCCTCTAGAGCGCCAAAGCCTGCCGGGGTCGCGGGACTTATTTCATTACCATGACTTCGGAACATATAATACATCGGGGCTATTGAAGGACACCGTGGATTTTAGTCAGTACAAGTCTGACATTCCCTCCCGCCCTGCCCGGGGTGGGAGGACTCATTTGATAATTTTAACACGTAAAAAAAAGAGCGAGCGAAGCAACATGACGGATTTTAACAGACCACAACCCCAAAGTTCCTAATACAACCATAAGTTAGGACATGGGACAATTTATATCCCTTGTAGTACAATCCTCGTTGGATAGTTTTTGACCTATTCATAGGTAAAGCTATGGTCAAACGTTAGTTAAAATTTCTACCGTATAAAACTCGTTATTCTTGCCATTTTAACAAGTTGTAAATGAATAAACATTATGTTTGTAGATAATGTGTTAAAGTAAGCCAGCGAAGTAGGTATATCAATTAAAAATATACGACTCAATTAAGAAATTAATAAAGATAAAGATTTTGCGAGATAAGAATCTTGAAAGCTTATTAATAGCATTTTAAAATAACCCTACTATTTTGACATTTAGTTGATTTGTTTTGCTAGGGGTATACCGTTACTTCAGAGTGGAAAAACATCTACATTTTCACACATCGATAGTTGACTCGTATTTAAAAACAGGGTAGCTTTTAGGACGAAAGAAAAAAATACAAACGCCATGTACTAAAAAAAGACGAAAATAGTAACGTTACATTACACACACACACACACACATTATTACACATTGGTATGCAGGTGACTATCGCAAATACATATCCATAGAGGTTCGCACACAGATACGCGACAATGGATGCTAAAGTCGTAAACTATCGGAGACTTGCTTCGTCTTGCGTACGAAGGAGTTAAACCGCTCAGCAAAAATTGAAGGTTACGACATTTCAATTAGGTACAAAGAGACTAGAGTCGCAAAACCCTAAGTTGATTGCCACACAACTTTAGACGTGCGATGTATGGTCATCATCATCATCACCAGCCTCTAATTTCCCACTGTAGAGACAAAGGCCTCCTCTCTTGTGAGAGGGAGTGCGCCATAATCCACCACGCGGGCCCAGTGCGGTTTGCAAGATGTCACATGTCTTCGAATTTGATGGTTCTAGGACATGCCGGTTTCCTCACGATGTTTTCCTTCACCGTCGAGAGCAGTGGTAATGAAATAAATTACACAAAGTAATGCTCCAAGCTGGGTTCGAACCCACGACCTACAACTCATTATTCGGGGCCGATTCCACTGGGCCACCACTGCTCGTAAATGGTCAAAATGGGTAAAATTAAGTACTAATAATGGCACTAATATACGTATATAAACAAAAGAAAAGGAAATAAAAAGTATGTCTTTACAACATAAAGCTTTACTAAAATACATCAAAGTGCCACTTAAGCACATAACTTAACTGACTGAAGCCGATTTACATAAGTTATCTCATTGGAGGCCCTGCCATCCATCATATTAGCTGGCTAGGTGACTACTGCCATCAATCATGTACCGTAGTTTGTCACAACGAGATATTTGAGCCTCGTGTCAAAATTACACGAGGCTCACGGGTAGAAAGCAGTCATATTTTTGTAAAGTTTCGGTGATTTATTCCTGTAATGAGTACATTCACATTTCGCCAAGTATGTTTAAGTCCCTTCGGGGTTGCGGGACTTAACGCGTTACCGTGACCCAAGAACGTAAAGAGCTATTGAAGGACACCGTGGATTTTAGTCAGTATGAGTGTGACAGTCCCTCCCGACCTGCCCTGGGTGGGAGGACTCATTTGATGATTTTACCACGGTAAAATCTAAGTATGTTTAAGTCCCATATAATACGCGGTGGTGAGCCTAATTCCATCAACCGGGCACGTCAGATTAGGTTTCTACTGTGAAAATTCAGATAGAAATCTCTAATAGCATTTTGACCTACGTGGGAATCGCACCAAGGACCTCATGCTCAGTAGTCGCGCTTGTCATCATTAGACCAACCAGATAGTTTTATTTTCACGATCTTTTACTAAAATCGCGTTAGATCATTATTTAATTGGCATTGTTTCACAGTCAGTAACTCCCGACTTTAATATTACTATCTCAATCTAAATCCCAAATCGGTTTCCTCTGACTTCTGATTGGAATATCAGACTCAGAAATTAGAGAGTATCGGTTGTTAAAGACATTGTCATTGTTTAGAGATAAAGGGATAAAGATAGCTATCGGGATAATTTATTATTTCATATCAATCCTAAGGGGGTCGGTTTTCAACTCGCCGTCCGACCATGACCATGGACCATGCCCGGGTCGACGGTGCGTCGTATTCCACGCGCGCCTCAAAGAGCGTCAGCATAATGACGATGCCCCCCCTCTCAGAGGGCTAAAGCGTGCCGGGGTCGCGGAACTTATACCATCACCGTGAACGGTGTGACCCCGAAACATAAAAGGCTATTGAAGGACACTGTGGATTTTAGTCAGTACAAGTCTGACGGTCCCTCCCGCCCTGCCCGGGGTGGGAGTACTCATCTGATCTACCAAGTAATAAAAAAATAAGGGGGTCGGTTTTTGGGTTGAATTTCAACTGATGCGTTCTCAAGCTTTAAGTGAGGCGGAAGGGTATCTTCAAAAGCCATTTCTATTATTTCTAGTTTATATCCAGCCAGTGTTTCGATTTCTGAAAGCCATATAAGTGAAGATTTTCAACTTATAAACTCCTTGTATGGTATCCTGGTACCATCGCGGCTTTTACAACTTTCAATCTGTGCAATAAAACCATCAGATTTTAATACTCACTAACAAAATAAGGTCTTTATAATAGTTTATTGGCTTTTAAACGTTTTACTGACACTAAATGTCACCTAAAATAATGCTCAAATATGATCGCAGCAGACATAACAATCTTATGAAATACTAGCTGTTGCCAGCGGCTTCACCCGCTACAACTCGAAAATTATCCCACAGGAACATAAAATCGGGATACAAATATAGATAGTTAGTAGATAATATAGATATAAACTATCTGTGTACCAAAGTTTAGCCAAATCCGTTCAGTAGTTTTGGCGTGAAAGAGTAACAAACATGCACATATTTGCATTTGCATGCATTGACTGGCCTGTTGGTCTAGTGGTTAGTGGCCCTGACTGCTATGCCAGTGGTCGTGGGTTCGATTCCCACCCAGGACAAATGTTTGTGTGATGAGCACGATTATTCGTTCTGTGTCTGGGTGTAATTTATCTATAATATGTATGTGTTTAGAAATATATAAGTATGTTTATCAGTTGTCTAGTACCCATAACACAAGCTCTGCTTAGCTTGGGACTAGATGGCGTTGTGTGATAGTTGTGGAATATATTAAATCATGTTTATTATATTATATTACATACACATACATACATTCTCACAAACTTTCGCATTTAAAATATTAGTAGGATTTCTTCTGGGTAAGCTCACTCCATTGAAGGCTTTGTCTGTGTTACCTTTGATCTAGACTAGAGTCACGACACGATGGCGCAGTGACAGAGCGATCGACTCCTGCGCAGTTCCTGTATCGCGGGTTAAACCCCCGCATGGAACAAAATACATTGTAAGTTGTTAAGATTGGTGTTTGTGTAGGTGTGTAAGTTTCAATATTTCTTTATTACCTTCTGGTTTTATTGAAACTTAAAATATATAATTGCTTAATGAAAAATTTCGGTTTCGATTTTTTAGTCTCGTGAAGCTAAATTGCCAACAAAACGGGATGACACGTTCACAATATTGGACGAAAACGAAAATATTTCCGCACATGCTCATCTGTATTCAGTCAGCATAATAAATGAACGACGAAAATAGCCGAATTTTGTGCGCCCGATAAATATCGAACCGATATTAAATTATGTTGATCGGCTATCGGAATATGCCAAAGTACACTCATTATATTCGCTTTTACGAGTATTTAAATAAATATTATCGGCCTGTATTCGTCCATTGTTGGACATACGCTTTAATGTACGCCATTTTTTTATGGTCGTAAAATCATCAAACGACCCTCCCAACCAGGGCGAAACGGGAGGGATTGTCAGACTTGTACCTACTAAAATCCATCGGTGATCTTTCAATAGCCCTTTAAGTTTTTGGGTTATGGTTACCTGACAAGACAGTTCTGCGACCCCAGCAGGCTTTAACCCTCTAAGGGGGGGCGGGCCCCTTAGAGGGGTCAGGAATGTACGCCGCTGAGCCCGGTCCTGAGCTCTTCTCAAGTCTCTTTTGCAAGTCGTACTCCACCTGGCTTTCTTCACTAAAGGAAACGTCTACACCAATGGTTGTATGTCTTACGAAAGATGGCAAAGAATTTGAAAATTGGCAAGCCCATTACTACTACTTTAGCTTATACCAATTCACGTTAGATGTCACGGTTGGTGCAGTGAAGTGCAATGCAGCGTGCTGCGGTTTCGATCCCCGCACGGAACATGTATTTGTATGATCTGCAAATAGTTGTGTATCAGAGTGGGTATTCCACCTCATCTTCTTTTCTTTAGTTAGATCTATTTTGATTTAACATTTTATTTAAATTCATTTTTCGAATTCTGTCATTGTGTCACCTTCAACTCCTTTTTATGCATTACAATTTTTACCACGGCAAGCGCTGCATGTTCTACAATATTATGTTATATTAAATGCATTTATTTAAGTAAATAATTATAAACTCAGATATGTTTTTTAAATGCTATACAAAAAGTATGACAGCACAGTCGAGCACATATCAGTATAAGATCTTTCGATAGTACTATCATTTTTCTATTCTTCCATCGAACAAACCGGTTTCTACGATGTCATGCTACACGTGATGTCTAAATCTAGGTTAGTAGAAAATCAATCACTTGCCAAATTCGCTTTTTATTTCATTTCACCCATTTTTTTATCATTCAATAAGATTCGAAGGTTTCAATCTAGTGCTGGCTGAGGCCGAAATTGAATTTCCTAACATTGGGGGCTCAAAATTGATTTTACCTGTATGAGTACTGCGAATTCAATAAGTGGGTTTGGTAGAATTTATGTGAAATGAAATGGGTCTGTCTGTCTAATATACTGAAAGTAATTTGGGAATATAGAGCTTCCATTTAGGCGTGTATTTGTTCGTATGCCTATATTTCAGGTGGGTACTGCTGTGAATGATTTCGTTTTTTTAATTAAAAACTCAGGAATTTGATACAAACAGAAATTTGGATAATTTTTTGGGTTTTCATTGGATGATTCTATACAGATGATAATAACTATTACAGATTGACTAAAAACCACCCTGTTTCCTCACATGCCCTTCGTTTTATAGGACTGCTCAGTCTCATGATCCCAGCAGGCTTTTGGCCATACGAGCATCCCATTAATTTGCTGTGAAAAGTTTCTTTAACATCATTCAAATATTTTTTTCCGTGCAGGAATCTAATCCGCGACACGCAGTGCAGCAGTTAATCATTCAGACCCTGAGCCAACCGTGCCGGCTTTTTTAAATTCAATTTTAATCTTTTAGCTTTCTATGCTGAGCAACCTAAGAAAATAATCCTCTATTATCTAGATATGTAAATCGCATATCTAAGAAAAAAACACTAAGTCAGTACATAAAACTATAAAACGATATCTGCTTTGTCCCAGTTTTTCGCAGCGCAATAATACGAGCGATAAGCAGCGCGAAATTGTTTATAAGTCCTTAGCACACTTCTTGCGGGAGTAAGGCTTATTACTCACTGGGGGATTCAAAGTTCTTTGAAAGAAAAAGTTGGGTTGTCAAAATGTCTTACACACAGATTCTTTTACAAACTTATGAAAGCTTTAATATGAGTTTTATGCCATTTTTTAATACAACACGAAAAGCTTAATTTTATTGGTCAAATAAGTATTATTACAATACTTCAATTGACAACTAAAACTGAAAATCTGCTGATTGAATATTTACGTAGGAAACAAATATTTTTAAAACAAACGTTAAAATTGGTCATTTTTATTATGTTTGAAATACGAGTATCTTTAGTTTTTTGGCTTCTTATCAGAGATTCTACAGTCGTTAACAATGGTCTAATTAACCTAAAAAAGTTCAACAAATTAGAGGATACCGTATTAGACTTCAAGCTGTTAATTAGAATCATAGCTAAGATAAACAGATATCTAAATATGTATAATTCAAAGGTGACTGACTGACATAGTGATCTATCAACGCACAGCCCAAACCACTGGACGGATCGGGCTAAAATTTGGCATGCAAGTAGTTGTTATGACGTAGGCATCCGCTAAGAAAGGATTTTGATCAATTCTACCCCCAAGGGGTAAAATAGGGAATGAAGGTTTGTATGGAAGTTTGTCAATTTGATAAAAAATACCTACATTGTGAAGTTCCGACATCCACGCAAACGAAGTGGCTGGCACAGCTAGTTTATTATAATTGTGCTTCATAAAACTGCAAGATAATTGTAGAACTGAATGGAATTTAAACTCTTTGTAACGAGCTTGGTACCTCAAGCTGTTGGCACGGTACGGAAATAATTCATTGAGATTAAATAATGCAGTAGGTGTAAATGAAGACAGGTTGCCGCACTGAGCAACCAAGCAACCTGTTTCCTTAAGAACTTTTTCATTCTTTAATTAGCTGGCAAGTTATTTGTCTGAGGCGTTCCTTACATATGTCTTTTTTAGTCAGGTTGGTGCAGTCGAAAGATTAAGTGTACAAAACTGATGATATGAACACCTGGATTACAAGAGCTGATATAAAAAAAAGTGCACGGTACTGAGATTTACTTTGTATTTTCAAAAATAAAAACTCTCACAAACACCCAGATCTGAACAAATACTTGTAGATGTGTTTGTTCCGTATTCATACAAATTTTTGCTCCGTGCGGGAATTAAACCCGCGACACCCAGCGCACCAGTCAAAAATTATGCATGTATCTTAATTTCACGAGTCGGCTTAGCAACTTAAAGGTGTAAAAAAGTTAATAAGTTACGCGAATGACATTTGGAAGGAGTAAAAAGTATCAGTTGAATGCCTGTCAATATTTTCAGATTAAAAAATTAGGTCTCAACTCAGCCCGGTCAAGACAGTCCATTCACTAAAAATGCGAACAAAAACCTTGGTTGCCGACTAGCAACCTAACCGCACACGACTTGGTTACGGTTGTGCGCCCGCTAATGAGACCTGAGCTTTAGATACGCTTTTCGCTTATATTAGGCTGAATTAGCATTCCAAAGTATATTATCTTCCTGCTTAAGAGATTTATTCCTTAATTTATTACAAGTTTACGTGACATTGCGAATCCAAGGTGATTTGATTTTTTTATGAATACACATTTTTTTTCCCTTTTTTTACAAGCTAAGATTTTAGACACTTAGCACCCTTAATACCCTAAACTGGAGTTAAGAAGTCTGCCGGGGTCGCGGAGCTGTCTTGTCAGGTAACGGTGGCGAAAAGGGCTAATTGAAGGACGCTGTGGATTTTAGTCAGTACGAGTCTGACACTTCCTCCCGTCCTTCCCTGGGTAGCAGAACTCATTTGATTATTTACCAATTAAAAAAAAGCTGGAGTCAATGAAAATACATTTCTTTTGTTAGTTCCTTTTTGTTTTATATATTATGTGTATATTGTTAGCATTTTTTAAATGTTTGTGTTGGCTATGATATTTATAATACAATACGTACTAGCGCTATACATTTCTCTATTGTAGCTAGTACTTAAAGCGAAATATTTATTATCAAAAATGTTATTTAGTGCTACAATCTAGCCATGGTTGAAATTGTCAGTAGTGTACTATTTCCAGAATGTTTAGTGTTTCATGATTGTGTTAGCTATGATATTTATAATACAATAAGTACAAGCGGTATACACTTCTCTATTGTAGCTAGTACTTAAAGCGAATTATTTATTGTCAAAAATGTTATTTAGTGCTAGAATCTAGCCATGGTTGAAATTGTCAGTAGTGTACTATTTCCAGAATGTTTAGTGTTTCAGAAGCTTCCAATTTATCAATGTCTAAATGTTCACGTTGAGTGATAAACGGCCGAAACGTTCTATTCTATATCCTAGCTAAACTGAAACTGATATTTCGAGCTTCAGTTTTGTTTTAATTATTGTTATTTTTCTGAAAGTTTTTTGGAGAAACAGAATAACATTTACAATATAAAATTTAACAAAGAATAGTAATAAATATCATGGTTCCGTATTACAGAACGTCAGGTCATAACTCAAGCATTACTTAAAACTAGATTGAAACTAAGTTTTACTAACGCTCAAATTTTGAGCGACATACGGGCTTTAATTTAAGAAAGAAAATCAATTACTAATTTTTGTTACTAATGATCTAGTCAATTTACTTTTCACATTTTACCCAACCACTAGCTAGAATAGAGAAAATTACTCGTCATCAAAGTTAAGTGTCAAATGATGATTGAAAGATCGAGTGATTCCAATGAATAAAAATATGATACTAACGTGTAAAAAAATCTTAGGTGTAAAACGATCTAAGTTAGCGTTAAGCACCACTCAACCATGGATGATCTGATGACAGATGTAATCGAACGCCTTTCTAACATTCATCTTGATTGACACCTGATAAAGGCACAACACACACTACCCAATAAAAACCTACGTCAGTTACCAAGCAACTTTTTGATCGACACAGTAGCGCAGTGTGCAACACGCCTTAGACGTCGTTGGTTCGACTGGTGATCCAACTAACTGTATTCGGTCGAACGATAGTGAAAACGCGAGCCGTCTACACGTAAGTTCATCTGTATTCTGCTACTGGATAAGATAAGAAGGAATTTAATGTAGTGGCTGTAGCATGACCGTGTACCGTGTATTAGGGTAACTAAATTTTAAAGTAGTACATACTGGGAGTTCTTTAATTTTAAACAATAAGAAGGTCTGGTGAAATAAAGAAAAACTGCTTTGGTTGTACATAAGTGAGTACTCGTATTCATTTTTTCCCATAAATGTTTCAAATATAAATAGCATTTTTTTACGTCGCGTCCAAGCTATCAGTTAATAAAATCGAAACTAATATATTAAAAAATACTCGTAGAACAAAAAAAAAACACTATACGCCACATTTTTATTAATCCAACGTAATTTAAATTACTTGCTTATCAAACCATCAGCAACACATAATCGCGGTGTGTGTAGCCAACCTAACCTGATGTCGTTGCCTCAGCCAGCTTCGAGCTAACTGTACTGGCCGAACGATAGTGAAAACATCGGTCGTTCGCTTACTCCACTTTGCGGCTCACTCAGATGCGGTATAATTCAACGGGTTTACTGTTTTCATTGTTGTGCGGTACGGCTTTATTTGTTTTGTAAGTAAGGACACGCTTTATGGGGTTGTATGAAAAAAATTATTTGAATAAATTTAGCATCACTTATAGACCCCGCGGTGCTGGACGCCCACGGCGTAGGACGTCGCAAGACGATCTCCGGCCACCGCATGCGGGCGGCGAGTAAAGGGCTACTCGCTGTCCGACCATGGACCATGACAGGGTCGACGGCGCGACGTGTTCCACGCGCGCCTCAAAGAGCGTCAGCATAATGACGGGGCCCCCTTCTCAGAGGCCCCTTCTCAGAGGGCCAAAGCCTGTCCGGGTTATTCCATCATCATGACCCCGGAACATTAAGGGTTATTGAAGAACACCGTGGATTTTAGTCAGTACAAGTCTGACAGTCCCTCCCGCCCTGTCCGGGATGGGAGGACTCATTTGATGATTTAACCAGGTAAAAAAAAAAAAATACTTGTAAACGGTTCTATAATATATATTTTTCAGCAGGTAATTGGAAGACGCATTCATAATACTAGAAAAAGATCCTACATATCATTATATTTCTTTTTCTCACTACTGACTCGCAGAATCGTCTAGATACAGCAAATTATCCAGACGTTCTGTTATCTTGCATTGAAAATCTCGAATAGTTTCTTTAGAACATGCAGTTACTGAATTAAAGCCAACATAATCAACACTGTCTGTGAATTTTTATACAAGCAATAGTCAAAGAACATCAATTTATCGCACAAATCGCTTGATTCTTCACAAAGTACAACAGTACAATACAAGCCCAATACATGCTCAACAATGGACACGTCCGAACCCCCGCGAGTAGCGTAAAATTAAACGATGCTATTCACTGAGATCTCTTCAGATACGTAAACTAGCTTGACTCTAGTTACTAGTGTATTTATGCTAGTTAGCACTATAATAGCTCGCTTATTACACCTGCACTTTGCCGATACGCTAATGCTTGGAGACTCTTGAGTAAACTGTAGTCGAGTAATGTGCTATTGTGTTTTGTTTTATATCGTGGTTTTCTTTCGTTAGCGGTGTATTATCTTTGCTTGTCTGATCTGAGGTGGTAAACGGTTCTGGAGGATTTTGAAATGCATGATTAGGAGTAGGAATTAGGTTTACTGGTCTATTGTGTGTTATAATAGTCTTTTAATTGTTAAAGTTGTGTTGTTTTAGTTATAAAAATGACTTATTCGTCAACTCGCCCGCAATTATCTCGCCTGCTCACGCGAGTTGGCACCTTCCGATTTTACCTATTTTTGTTGTCGTCAACTCGCAACTAAGCGAAAATCTGACGTATTTACTGTCGTCTACAAAAGTGTTTCTATAAATTTAACATTTAATTTAATTAAACCTTCTTCACACTTTTATGACACTAAACGTGTAAAGTAGGTTAATTGAGGGCCAGTGGGTCGTCTTAGGGGCGGAGTTGTTTTGAGATCATTAATAAAATATAAGCACAAAGACTTATGTAATAATGATTTTTTTCATAAGTTAGAATTCAATGTGAAATCTAATCAGAAAGTACCAGGAGAACAGGATCATGAAGAAGGTTTTGGTGCCGAAATTAAATGAGGAGTTAGAACAAAAAGTACTAGGAGAACAGAATCATGCTGAAGGTTTTCATGCCGCACAACGAACGGTCTTCAAAAGTAAAAATTTCTTTTGGCGAATACTCAATACCCAAAAATGTACTAGGACTGCATAAAATCAAGGTGGTATTTAAATGATTAAATAAAGGTACTTCATAGTATACAGGTATTTTACACTGTTTTTACAAAAATACAATTAATATAAAATACCAGATGGTTGACAAGGTGTCTTTGCCCCACGCTTGGGATTTTTCCTATATCGTGGGTACGTTTTCAAATATTCAAACTCAAATCTTACAGCGCCTCATACTATAAAGTAGGTTTCTATATTAATTTATTACAACACTTTTATAGATGACTGTACCATTTTTCGGTCAGTTGCGAGTTGACGACAACAAAAATAGGTAAAATCGGAAGGTGCCAACTCGCCCGAGCGAGCGAGTTAATTGCAGGCGAGTTGACGAATAAGTCATAAAAATTCGATATGGTCATCTTAGTCGAAAGCAAAGATATTCATAACATTACTAATACTAATTTTATTTACTGTTTATTTAAGAAATGTGTAGGGCTTTGGTTCTTGTTGTTTGCTAAATAAGATAGCTGTAAATCTACTCAACGCTCTCTCCATCGTCTACGTGTGATTTAGCATTTACACATATCAAATTGTTTCTTCATTCTTTGTAATACAGTTTCTAACTGACAATCACCTCTTTTACAGTCACGAATACATTCACCCTGTATGTGTTCTAACCTGGAATCTGTTCAGCTGTTCGTTTCGCATTAAGGCCGTGACGAACGACCTGATTCTGTATGAATGATTCTTGGGAACCGCCGCGTTGTGGCCAGCGCCCGCCACTTTTGGTATGGCCGGCGGCATCGTCGAATATGGCTTGCTTGCGAGTATTTTATTACTTCTCGTTGGACTGATGAATGTTTGGCTATCAGTAAACTTGATTTTATTTATGAAGTGGGTGGAATCAGTCGAATTAGCTCCGATGAGTTATTGGCTAGCTCCCATTTTGATTTCTTTATGGCTGTTTCGTATTTTGTTTAAAAATACATTGCAATAAAGTTACATGACTATTGGTAAACAAGGTGATTTCGTTACCGTAAATCAACGACGATATATTACACTAGACTCCGCATGCACGATCTAAGGAATATAATCTATTCTGTCAACTCGCTGAGGTACTACGTAAGCGAGGGGGACGGGGAACTGCGTTGTGATTAGCTAACTCAAAGTTTGTTCTGTCGCAAGGTATGTTTACGGCTCACAGGAGTGATCGAAATAAGACGGATATAAGACTTTTTTGCCTTATGTGTTTGACTGACATCGGTCGCCTGTTATTAGGAGTCTAGTAATATATCGTATATATTCGTTACCGTAAATTAATAGACAGTTTGAACATGAAAAAGACAAAGATATTACGCAAAATCCAAATATCGATTCTGTTCTTAGTCAAACGTTTCCTCTCGAAATCAAGGCCTATTTTAAAGTGCCCCTTTCAGCGCTGCCCATTAAGCTGTCCCAAGACTAAAGCTCATAATCCGGGCTTGCAAATCAAATGTCTGGAAGGATCGAAGTCTGAATGGATTAATTTAATAGCACCCGAAGTTAAAATGGATTCCAGTTGAATCAAATGGACCAAGAAAAGATCTCCGGGTAACGTTGAATGTTAAGAATGGGTGATTTATTTTTGGATTAAATTCTACAATTGTTTTCGTTCTATTAGAAGATGTAACAAATTTAAATGACGCTAATTTTGTAATTAAATGTACAAAAGATTTAAAAAAAAAAAAATAAGTGTTGAAATTATAAAAGTAATGCATTTGTTGTTATAAATATATTAGTTCTCTGTACTCCTTCTCCGCTTCAACTGTGCCAATTTTTTAAAACCAGTCCGTCCATGCAATTTTTGTTCGTAAAAATACTCCCAAATTTTTTTTCTTCACGTTGGTATTAACATAAAGATTTATTGGTTTTTTTTTTGTTCATGCCATTACCTATTGACCTGGATAGATTGAACTGTTTGAAACACATCAAATTATAACAGCGTTTATAGTAAACGGTTTAGGCCTGCCCGAAGTCAACCATGACTAACCTCTGACAGTTGTAATCGAAACACATGAAGCATAATAAGACATAACAATTTTGTTCTATCACGACAATGTGAATGCAACTCACGAGAACATAGAGGGCACGTAGTCGCACAAGTTAAACTATTTGCTATTAACTCTAGATCCATCAGTAGTGCTGAAAGTCACGTTCAACAATTACGTATTGAGATTAAAGTTCAGTGTACGGTTAAGCTGTGTGGTCTAAAAGGCTACTCCATCCCTGATGTATGATGAGAGAATTTCTTCTGTACCTCAAAAATCACGCTAATCCGTTGGTCCAGTCGATCATTACGAGAAATCAGTTTCCCGGAATTCTGTCAATCAGTCTTACCACGGTGCAATTTATTATTCAGTGCTTAGTGATCAGCTTGTGGCAGTCAGATATTTAAGCAGTTACTTCATGGGCTACTGCCAGCTAATTAGAATGGAAGCCAACTCCTACAGATCTGGAAGAAGGCTTTGGTAGATATTTTTAGTCGATAGGCAGCTGATGCTGTAGAAAACTATAATACTAAAAAATGTAGGCCATCTTGTAAATCTCCGACTCGCAAGAAATTATTGTTTAAGTCCCCAATTACGCTTCATGGCTTGGCCAGATTTGATTTTTCGACATATTCCTGTTTTAGCGTCTTCAATAACAACTAAGCCAATTCTGTGAATCCTTTTCTCCAAACAAAAATTACGAACAGTTACGGTTATACGGTTACGATTATATGGTTAACAGAATGTATCGCCGTTTACCTGGATGACTGCATAATTGTCTTTAAAAAATGGCTGCCTTTCGACCCTTTTCAAGTATTATGTCCGAATTAAATTCCGTAACGTGATTTTATGTACCGTTCACAAAAACGGATTGTGGAAAGGACTGTGTACATTGGTCGATTGGTTTTTGCCGCCCAATTTGGTAGCAAAATTTATTTTCCGTTGTATCGATTGTAATTTACATGTAAAATTTAGAGGTCTGTGGAAAGTTCATTTAAATTCGGAGTTTGTTAGGCTATTCCAATATTTGGTTTAGATTCGGATACTGTTCGATTTGATTTTGTAATTAAAAACAAATATAAATTGAAGAGTAAGAATTGGTTTTCGGTAATAGGTTATGTCGTCAATGGGTAATACTTTAAGCCCATCGGGTAAAAGGTTGATGAATTTGGCTATTCCAAAAACGAATTCTTTTAATTTGCGGATATTTTTACTCAGGGCACGTGTCGACAAAATTTTGCTTTTTAAGACGTACTATTGAATGATATGAATTATTCGCCCGTATTTCTGTAGAAATTATTTTATACATGCTTGGCCGATGTCAAAATAGTAATTCATTATTCGGAACTAATTGTCCAATTAAAAGTAGTTGCTACAATCACAAGTTTGCTATACACTTTCTAAATTAGTTGTAACAAGGTTATGAGATACAGCCAAGAAAATCCAAAACCCGAACATCACACAAAATATATTGTTGTCTAAAATCCTATTGGAGATTTGTAGATTTTATTTGAAAGCTTTCAAAATTGAATCTACAATAGTTGTATTGGGTGAAATATTGTAGAGGGATTTATCGGAAGAGAGAATTGAGTTTTGAAGCAAAATTCTTACCATAAACTTGTTGACCGAAACTGACAATACATCCACAATATATTGGACGAATATTCCTGAATTTATGTTGCATATTGAATACTCATCGACAGCACAACATATTAGTGAAAATGTCAATAACTTCTCCATAAATTCCATAGGTTTCAGTACTAAGATTGTTGATAGGAGTAACTGACGTGTCACGTTTTGCATAATCTGCCCACACGTCTTACTGTTCAGGACTATCAGACAAGACTGACACTTCGGAACTATTATGCCAATGTTCATGCATATTCATTGCTTTCAAGTTGCGAGTATATCCCATAACAATGTGATTTATGTCAATCGCCTTTGTTGCTCAATTCCTTTGGTCTAACAGTTTCGTGTCATATTGCATTATCATCATTATCATCATCTCTCAAGAATGAATTACTGTGTATAAGCATATACAATTGTACACCACTAGTTCGATTCTCAACAACTCTCATTCAACTGCTACCAGTAGGGCATTGCGTTACATCTTTATTATTGTACTAATTTTTTTTTAATCATCTTTCATCGTCGTTTGTTGTATTAAACAAATAAAGTCCTTATATTCTAACTGAAACGGCAGTTTTATTCGCAATATAACCATTTCAACCACCTGCCACAAATCACAAAACAAAAATAAAAATTTACGCACTGCCAGTGTGTATTCCCTTTATCGCACTATAAACGTCGATAAAGTTTTATTTTATCTCTGCATTGGTCATATTCCCTGCTTTTTACGACACTTAAATTAAACTTGTTGAAATGTTCAAGTCCTTACTCGGTTTGACTTGAACGAGTAAAACGTTTACCAGCTTGATATGTGTTTATTTTAGTATGTGATTCGGCTCCATTCGGTTTTATTTCGAACGATTAAATTCTTCCTTCCCGGTTTTCTGTTTTCAGAGGTTAGCTTAGGTTTGGCATCGGGGTATTATGTGCTTGCCTTTTTATTGTTTTCGTCAGTTTCTTGGCTTTATTGGTCAATACAATACCTACGTCTTCTTGTTCCTTTGGTATATCTCTATTAGCGATATTATGATGATGTTCCTCCTTGTTCCTTGAAATAATCTTGTACCACGATTGGAATCTCACAGTGTAGGTATTGAGGGATTATTTTTCGAAAAGTTTTATTAGATTCTAGTAGGTAAGTAAATAATTTGTTATGGGATTATTTTCACATTAGTTACAACTAAATACGTTGAGTCCTATACCTCTAAATCCCACTCCCAACTACTTTACCTCTCTAACAGGGCTACAAATTAAACTAAAACTACCAAAATCAAGGCAGCAGAGACATGCCACTACCGATTCTAACTGTAATATGATATAATCATATTTTTTACCATCGTCATCATACCATGATGTCATCAACCATTTCAATCCTAACGATTTGATAACCGTTACTGTAATTTTAAACGGACGGTACAACGTACCTTGTTATACGTTTGTTGAGATTATCCTGCAGAAAAAAGATGTTCTCACTTCCAATAACATCTTGTTTGAGAAAAGAGTGTTTTGAATTCAGCAGTGTTATAGGAATATTGTCGAAATTATCGATTCGCAAGTCATCTTAATTAATTTAATTGGTATCTTTGTACTAATTGAATTAATTATGAAAGTAGTTGATCTATGAGGTAATTGCAGTCATCGTTCTGAAGATGATATTGCGGGAGATGTGGCAGTTCTATTTTTATAAGCCCCACACTAGGAATTCCTCCTGTGGTGTTACAAACATTTAATGGGTACAAGTACAAGGGTACCATAGTGCGGTGGTGGACGCCCACGGCGTCGGACGTCGCAAGACGATCTCCGGCCACCGTAGGCGCGGGCATGCGGGCGGCGAGTAAAGGGCAACTCGCCGCCCGACCATGGACCATGCCCGGGTCGACGGCGCGTCGTGTTCCACGCGCGCCTCAAAGAGCGTCAGCATAATGACGAGGCCCCCTCTCAGAGGGCTAAAGCCTGCCGGGGTCGCGGGTCTTATACCATCACCGTGACCCCGGAACATAAAGGGCTATTGAAGGACACCGTGGATTTTAGTCAGTACAAGTCTGACAGTACCTCTTGCCCTGCCCGGGGTGGGAGGTCTCATTTGATGATTTAACCACGTAAAAAAAAAAAAAAAAAAAAGGGTACCATAGTACCCTTGTACTATAGTTTTAAATTTGCGTTGTTATATGTTCTGTTTTGTGTGTAAATATTTTTTTAAATAATAAACATCCAGGCCTGGAACAAATACCTGCAGGTCATACATATATTTATAGCCGTACGGGGATCGAATCTGCGACACGGTGCATAACAGTCGATCGCTTAGCCACTGCGACAACCGTGTCGACTTATTTTCAAAGCATTTCATATTTTCTACAACAATTTCAACAGGACAGCCTTGGTGGTCTAATGTGACCACTAAATGTGGTCGCGACTGTTGTGCAAGAGGCCTTGGGTAGGATTCCCAGGTCGGACAAAGTAGTGAAGTAGTGTCATTAGATTTTTGCATTAGGAATTACTCAGTAACAGATATGGAGTCAACATTTGTGAGGAAAGTTACGGGATTGACTTTAAGCTTTGTCTTTAGCTAGCCGTAGCTTTTAGACTGACATGGTCACTATAACTATTATTACTATAGTTTTAAAACGGTGCCGAAATATCGGAAACTAAAAACAAATAATAAACATGGTAAATATCCCGTTTTAAAACTAAATAATAGCCTCCTAGCGTTTCTTGAATTAACTTTTCATATATATTTAACAGAAAAGGTGTCAGAGATTTCGTCCTAACGACCTAAATAATTCTTTAATTAGGTCCAAACTTGAAAAAAAAAATCATTTTAATTAAGAAGCACATGGGTATAGGTTTTTAGTGCGTATTCAAAAACGGTAAATTATCATATTTTAGGAACGGATTGATTTTCTTACGTGTCTTTCCCCAAATTGGCACTAAAACTAAAAATTTCTCCTAGGAATTTCATCATTAATCGATAGTTAGGAATTAATTACTAACATACATTTAAATTAATAGGTATTCACGTTATTTTCTCTAGACTCATTTGGTGTTTAATATTCGATATTAATTAGTGATTTGCATGAAAAACGCGAAATTAATTATCTGTTTATTAAATGATATGAAATATCGTGGGCTATTATAAGAAACGGGGTTATGGTCAAGATAATTAATGACCGGATACGACTAATATCTTTTGTATATGGATGTCATTAAAAGTAGTTTTTTAGTCTTAACTAGGTACAGTCAACGCCTCGATATGGTAACCACCAATGCATGTATCTCAAATTCTGCAACCTGTCCTATCCTGTATTTTTAATTCTATTTTTTTTTTAATTTGTAGTTATGTCCAGTATCAAATAAATGTTTTACTATTCTCATACTTCTACTACTATTTTTTGCCCGTATTTCTAGAGCCATTTTTTGGCAAAAGTGCACTAATTAACTTTTATACCCTACTCGAACTTGCTTATAGACGCGGCAAAATTAAGATCGGATAATGATACGTAAGTATTATACAGCTTTTGTACCAGAGTCTTTAAGACTTTTCAAGATTTCAATGTAATCGCCGTCAATCTAAAAACAGTTGTTAAAACTGCCAAGTACTACCTACGTTTCGCGACCTCAGTAGGCTTTGGCCGTCTAAGGGAACCTCGTCATTATGCTGACAGCTCTTTGTGGCACGCGTGGAACACGGCGCGCCGTCAACCCGGGCAGGATCCATGATCGGACATCCCATGAGTCGCCTATTACTCGCCGGAAGCCCAAGTACTTGGAGAATATATTGCAAATTGTGTCTCCCAACGAAAGACAAAGACCGTAGAAGGATGTAAGATATAAAACTCATCATTACTTACAAAATCTAAAAAAACGGTAACCGTACCGCATCCCATTGTTTGCCAAAACTAACAATAGAACTGTACAGATCATTTATTTCCGACTCAATTCAAAGTGCTATTCTTCACGGTACAACCACGAATTAATGTTAACACAATTACTTTAAAACTTTCATGCTGAAATGTACCCTATGTCTTAAACACTACAGGTGACAATTCTGTGACGGTTTTGAATAGAAGATCGTGTAACATAGCAAGGGTGTTGCATTTAATTGATATACCTTGTTTTTTGTCGTATTCTACGTTGGATTTTTTTTTCTTTGGAAGAAAAGTAATCGATGTTCAAATATAAGATCAGATACGTTCCGTTACCCATTATGTTTCGATTTACGGTATCGATACAATTGTTTCTTTTTTAATTTGATCGTCTGTTTTTTTTTATGCGGATTTGAAATTTTAATTACATTGGAGATTAGACTTAAATCATTTATCATTTTGATAACCGTTAACGAATCAATTTATTCAAGAGCCAAAAAAGTTGTTAAGTTTAGGAACTTTTTTGTCGAGAACCTCATTCATAGTCCCCTGAAGTGCAAGCATTTGCTAATAAATCAATGCCTGAACTAGTATTAACTGGATTTAGCTAGCTCTTTAGTTGCCAGTGGGAAAAAGAAATATCCAAAAGGCACAAAAAATCGCTAAACAAGACAAGTTCCACCATTATTTTTGAACAATTTTTATTACAAAGTAACTTGTGTGTAGTTTGTTCGTAGTAAAAATGTGCAGCATTTTAACTAGTATTTTACTTAACTACTGATCAAACAATCGGTAGCTCATTTGGGGAGGTAGAATCATTAAAAAAAGTCTCTTTTTATCGGTCACGCCGCCATCACGGCTGTAAGACCCCACTTTGTGTAGTGGCTGGATAGTTCCCACGGCGTCCTCACCTAACGCTTGACCCAGGTCTTCACAGGACACGGATGCTTCGGGAAAATCATCAGAAAAAGTCTTGGGAGGAACGGAAGGGATTGTCAGACCTTTACTACTAAAAATCTACCTTGATCCATCAGTAGTTATACTGATATCCAGCTGAATCTGGTTCGACTGGAAGCCGACCCCAATATAGTTGGGAAAAGGCTAGGAAGATGATGATCCATCAGTAGCTCTGTGTGTCCTAGGGTCTCGGTTACCTTTACAGATTGACTCTCAAACTATCACAAACAAATTCAAGTTACCAAAATAAAACACAGAATTCCATCAAGACATTTTCCTAAATACAAAAATCTTCTCCCAATAATGTGTGTGAAAGAAAGAAAAAAAAAAGATAAATTAAATAAACCCGTAAAAGCCTCAACCTTGAGCTGAAAATTGGATCTTCGGAGGAAAGTCCCTCCATCTGCAATTACAGTAATCGAACAAAGGGAAGAACTCATTACGTTTTAAAGGAAATTCGCCCTTAAAGTGGGCCAAGGCTTTTATTTTGAAGAAAATAATGCCTTGATTAAGTTTTTTGATTTCTATGCAAATGTTGGTGAATTAAAATGAGGATTGGTGTTCTTTGATCTTTTGATCTGATGGTTGGGGTGTTATTAAGGCTTCTAATTTGGTGACGTCTTTGTTGTTAAAGTTTGTCAAGTTGATCAAAATAAGGTTGATACGACATAATTATATGTATGTAATGAACTCAAGAAACTTTCGTTGATCTATGATGAAATGCAAGGATCGCTGAATGATTTTGTGTTTTTTTTTCAATTAATAAAAAATATATCCCTATGAAACATTCATACATATATTTTTATTGTTGTTGAAACTTTTTCCAGTGATTTCGCTTGCTAATTCTCTCCTCTTGTATGGTTTGTAACTGTCTCCATTGGTCTCCATAGACCAATCTATAGCTGTACCATTCTTCACAATCAGTCCAGCGGTTTAGGAGTGAGAATGTTATAAACTTACTTATGCATTCACAATATTATGTTTAGAATATTGAGACCAGTTCATGTTATACCAAGTGTCACTCATAGTATAAAACCCTGTTTTAATATTTGCAAACCAACTCGTTACGCTATCAAAACTTCAAATCACCACCACATTTTTCTCACCAACATTCACAACTTACCAAGGCTAGATACGATCTGTTTTCCCGATCACCATGGCAACGCAATAAATAAGCCGAGTTCTTAGTCTTTAGAGGTTATTTATGCAGCCTACCCCACGCCTTCCCTGTACCTGAATAATTGTTACCCCTAGGGCTGTTTAATGCCTAGCCCCGGCGAATTATATTGATTAGGAATACAGATGCAGCACTGTCCTACAAGCCGTTTATTAAGCTTTAGTTTCCGCAAACTATTGGCCCTACCAAGGTGATGTGGCTGTGAAAATTTATAATATTCAAAACAGGCTAATAAAATCAGCATTACACAAGACAGTCTCAAATGAGCTTTGGGGAACTGTCTTATGTAAAATTTGACCTTCAAAAAGTGCTGACAAATCAGCCTAATTTGAATCAATGACTTTTGATTTTGATTTCCCAAAGGATGAGCTCCTTTGCATTTACCTCAAGTACTTATCGAGTGATATGGAGACTACACGAAAAGAGATGGACCGACTAAAATAAAATAAAATTTAACGTGGCCCAGTGTACCGTTGAACCAAAATTTCGAAGCCTCGTTATGACTTGGAAATATTGGTTCCATACCACTATAAATAGTCTTTCACGATGTGGACAACCGGAATACAGGACAATATCAAGGCTTTGTACGTTGGTCTACTTTGGATATCCATCGTCTCCAGTATCAATAAATTGAAATCTCGAACACAAATCACTCGAGTTCTAAATCGATATCTCATAGTATGAACCAGTAGGAGTATGCTGCGCGTCCTTGGTATTCAACGGTATCCAGGATCTTAATAGCTACTGGTTTTGACGCATTAAAATTATGAGCACGGCCAGCTAAGAAATAGCTGATGCAGTTCACTGGTCATGTTACCTTCAGGGTTACTACTTTAGATAACGACCAGTGTTTTAAATTATTCGATGATGTAGTTTTAGACTTAGTTTTCTTGCAGTATAATCAGGAATATTCCGTCATTATCGATTTTTATTTATTTTGCTATTATTACAAAGTTAGCTTTGTTAGTTGTCATTCTCATGTTTCGAGTCCATCATGCCAGTATCTTGTAGTTTTTTCTCATATCTATACAACTCAGCTTTAAAATTTCTCATGTTTACATTTCCATCAGTTATTTGCTCTTTTTAATTTTACCAACAGCATCATCATTCACTTAATGATCTTTAACTTCACCAACTTGCCTATGTTTTAGCTATGTTCTACTAATTTATGTTCATCATTCCTTATCTGACTTATAAACCTGAACTTCAACGTCTGAATACCTCCGCTTTACGTTAAGATCACGTAGTCATTTGAGTTTTAAACCTTTCGTGGCATCATTCTCTTCACCTTCCTTCATTTGTTCATCTTTAAAGTGTAATTCTTCATAAACATCATCTTCATCTGCTATATCAGTTTTAATATCTCCCATGTCGACATACTTATCAACCCTATTCTTGGCTTGCTCGCTTCCAAGGCGTCGTTGTAAACAGTTATTTTAAGTGTTATTATAACAATTAGCTATTTTATTGGCGGCACACGTATTTTGATAATTACCAGGCTTCAGTTGCTTCCGTAATAAGCCGTGTTGGTTTTACGAAGTTGTTGAACTGCTTCTAATGGTAATGAGACAAAGGATGTGTATTATTATGATGAAACAGAATATTTGATGTTAATTTACCAGGGGTTTGAGTGGTGCTAGGGTTACAGAGCTATTTTAAAACGGCCCTGAAACACAAAGGGCATCCGAAGGAACAGGGTGGATTTTTAGTCAGTGAGAATCTGACTGTTCTCTCCGCCCATCCAGGGTGGAAGGACTCATTTGATAATTTTACTACCTCATCAAAAGGTATTTGTGTTACTTATGAGTACCTAAGCTCTTAATTTTGGTGACTGTTAACTTTAAATTGCTCTATTCTTTGGTTTAATGTAAATAAATAGTTAATACTTCTTATACCGATGTTATTTGTTGAAGCAGTAATACTCCTATCGTTAGTTTAGTCTCGTGGATTGTTGTTCAGTTCTCAGTAGTAACCACAGCGTCTAGATTTGTGCCAGTTTGATGGCAATAGGCTCGCCTCATATCATTCATACATTAATCTGGTGAAACGCGGATAGTACTTTAAGGCACAATTCTACAAAACACTTCGAGGATACCAGTTGAGAATTTTCATCGGAGCATCAAAGATGTTGATGGAGCTAGTAAAGATGGTGGTTTTCGGTAAACGAATAAGACTTTTTTAATCTTAAGTCTTATCGCTATATAAAATTTTATTATCCATAGTTTATGTACATATTTCATCTGGCAATAAGCCAGTAAACAATTCAACTACCTACCTCAAGTCGTTACTATAATTTTCTGGCCCAAAAATTTTTGGCTCGTAATGTTACGATCCATTACACTTGGCCATTTTCTTTGGTTTTATTTCCCTTCAGAAATTAATTATTACTCCTAAAGAAGTAGTAACTTAATCGTTAATGTATTGGATAGAATCGTGATATATTAGGTCGTAAATAGGATGCTGTTTCGATTTTCAAAGAACACCCACTGTTGGTTGAGTTTATTGTGTGTTGGCATACAAATATTTCACTGAGTGAAACCATTTTAGAAATCCCCGCATTCCCAGGTTATGCAGTGGTTTATATACATAATTTATTTATATATTGCACACACACTTGTAATAAAAAATATCTTTATTAAGTTCAGACAGCTAAGCTGCGTTGCTTTGTAAAAAAGCGCGTCTGCAGTGTATCACCACGTCTTACGTCTAATTAGTCTATCAGGGAGTCAAGCAATTTATATTTCGATTCTAATAACATGCAGTTTTTTGGACTTTCAGTTAATTTATATTATGAATTTACAAAGAAGGAAACGCATTCAGAAGAAGTGGAACAAGATATTTTCTGATCTAAATCCGCGATTTGAGTTGACGCAATAGAAAATTTAGTTTGTAACTACCCTCAAACTTTCTCTAACTAAATACATATAATTTTCTTCATACAAATGTGTATTACTGTTTGTATTATCTCATACACATTACATTATACGACTTTAAAACTTCTAACCCCTTCACAAAGCCTGATTATCCTGTTCAGAACTCTCGTAACAAATCCCATTCACCGACTGACGTCATTTACAAGAAGTTAACTCATTCGTTTGAACAATAGGGAGATATCATACAGTTCCTTGTTGACTACAATATGGGGAAGCTATTTCACTTTGTTCCGATGGTATGTGAGTAGGCTTGGATTGGTCAGTTGATGATTCTGTTACGAGTATCGAGTTCTGTGTTATGTAATTTGAACACACAATGGTTGACATTTCTGTTTGTGTCGTTTCTAAGGTTCCTGTAGATAAAATTACATAATTTCAACCTCATCTGAATAGTAAGATGGATATAGTAAGAATTTTGTGATCAGATGCGGTTTAGTATTGCGAAAAAAACAATCCATGCATCTGCCTATCCTTTTTCTACTAACTCAATACCTTTGACGGTTTCTCAAATAGCCGGATATGACTGAAATTTGCCAGAATTTAATAGAGAGTGCCTTCCCTATTTGATCTTCACAAGCCAGTTACTGGGTGATACGATATCCGTTGTTAACAAAAGACGAGGCTATAAAAAATTGCTTCATATTTTTTTAACCAGTCTTTAAGACTGGCAAAATAAGTCGCCATAACACAAAGGAAGCAATGAAAAAGATTAAACCTTGACGCGACAAAAACCCTTAAGATAAACAAAACAACAAACAGAATTTTAAAACATCACAACGGCCATTAACAAAAATATAGGGCAGACGGATGTCAGACAAATTCTCCGACATATTACATGACAAAATACCTTGTGAAGGTAACAAAATCCCCTCTTTCCATTGTCCCAGCCTTTTACCTTCATAATGATGCATAAATAAATGAACACAGAAAAGTTTCAAAACGTTTACATCACACCCTATTGTTAGTAAAAACAAAAGAGGGGTAAGAAAATAAAATTCAGGTTATTAAGGCCAACGTAAACGGTTCACGGTCCAGTTTTTCCGAATTCGGAATTCGTAAGACAAATATTACGTAACTTTAGGATTCGGTATTACGAAATTGGGAGTTAGAGTCGGTTTTGGAAAGATTTTTGTGTAATGTCTTTTGATTATGATGACAACTATTGTTCGTCTGATGTAGAAATAAATGGAAGCACAGAATAAAAAGAAAATTACTATCATTTCGTACGATTCTAATTTGATTTCTTATATTGTTGTCTTTTGTTATGTTAATGAAGCACTTTATTTTGTTTTGTGGGCTATCTTTGGTCTTGAAATAGTGGATATATTTCATAGCCAAGTCTTTCTTTTCTGTTATTATCTGGTATTTGGCCTCTATTGTTGCAGAAACGATTCTATTACTAATAAGTTTCTGCGAATATTTCGTTGGCAAGCTCACTTCATCGTAAACGGAGCCTTTTGACCTCACACAGGACTAATTGTTTTATGTTTTACCTTTGTTTTCTTTTAATATTTTTTGTTTTTCTCTGTTGTTTTTATTCTTGTAATTTTGTTATTTTGTCCTGTGTGTCCCAATAAATATCTTTTCTTTCTTTATTTCTAAACTTTGTATTTATCAAAATACCGAATTAGTTATTTTTATCATGGTTACAGTTTCACTTGAAACTAAAAAATATGCTTCACATTTGAAACTAAAATAAGTAAACTTTCGAGCACAATAATTAGTTTGAGAAATCTCCATTCAGAGAAACGTTGAGCACTAAATGCGCTATATAAAGTACACTAGTTTTCTTCTAATTAAACGCGCAAATAGGGGCAGTAATTTAACTAGCATGTTTAATTAAGAGCCGGCACTACTTAGGTTTAATGGTGTAATTGCTGCCCTCCAACGTAGATCGCCTAGATAAAGGGATCTAAAGATGTCTGTGCATGTATTACCTAGTTATTTGGTTTAGGTACAATTTAGTGTAATGTTTAGTTATTTTTGTTAATCTCAGGTCGAAAATTTTGCACTAAACGCTGAACAAAAATTGCCGATTCGAAGAAATTTTAAGTCATAATATTGAGCCTCAACGACATTAGAATAAACAGTAACTAGTTATGGAGAGAGTTTTTCCCAACAGTGGACATTTTAATTTTCAGTATTACATAAATCAATAATAACACTGTATTATACAAATAATTGCTCAAAATCTAGACTGTAACAAAATCGCCTAAATATGCAAAATGAATTTGTTACAAGTTCTACAAAATAATATATTACTATCATTCCGACAAGTTATGACTTTTGTTCTTGAAAACTTTACTAATCAGACTAGTGTTTCAAACTCTCAATAAAACAACTTAGCATTCAGTTAATAACATTTTTAAAGAACTGAAAATAACGCTTTATACAAACCGAATGAACATCGCTTTATACAATTTTTTACCGAACGTATAGTGCATAGTGTACACTATTTATAATTTAAAATGTAGCATTTAGATCGTGCCGAACCGAACGTGTGAAGGCCACTCCTTAGACATGTACTCTTAATAAGGTATAATTAGAAAATTGGTAATGGAAACTTGTCAAAGACTTTCGGATTGTAATCGGCGGTTTTCTAAAGAAAATAGTTTTCCTTTTATCTGCCGTTTAATCGGGATGCGGCTTTATCTTAAAACGCGATTATAGTTGATAATTATCTTGTTTTCGAATTAGAATTCCGTTTTCCTTTCGTGTTGAAGAGTAATTATACGTAATTGAAACCTATTTGGTATCCAACTGTTTCCTAGCAAATTAAATCAGACCCAAAATCGGCAATGAAAGCAAAACCCGTTTAAACGAACCTTTTTCCCAAGTTTAGGGTGCGATCAATACTAATCAACAAATCAGTTCATTAGCCTACTGTTGTAACTCAAATTAAAAGGGAAAGTAAACCCACTTGACTTTATTGCTATTCAAGTACAACAAAAAAAAACCTGGTCCCTTGAGTATCAGCTCAACCTTCGCCCTACATTATTCAGACCCATTCATGTCGGCTCATGACTATTCAACGACCAACCTCCCGAGACAATCGACTTTTCCGAATCATTTGGAATTCATTGCCGTCAACCATCCTATGATGTAACTCGACATTGATTTATTCGCTTCAATGGACGCGCAAGTTAGTGGCGATACAAGTCACGTCACGAACCGTTTGAAAGGGAAAGTTGAAGTCCAAAGGGAATCAACGGTTATTCCTCTCGTGTTCATTCATAAATCAAGCGCGACAGGGGACGAGAGTTGCCTTAATTGACAGCCTACATTTCAAACGTATTTTGAACTTTAAACTGTAGCAGTAAAGCTTAGTTTCGTAATTGAATTTTAAAGGATTTGAAAAGTTTACCAAAACGTCCAACGGATTCGGGAAGGTAGGCGCTTATTGAAGCTGTCATGAGATGAGATATTTAATATTTCATCGTATTTTTGGCTGTTCCGAGATAAAAACATATTTGCTATTCCCTGTGAAGCCTTTGTAAAAGTTATATGGAGTTGATAAGACCATTTTCCTGGTGTTTTCCTTGCGATGAAGTTTATGATAAAATCTCTTCGGACCCAACATTTTACGTGACCTTTCGATTTATCTTTTTAGATGTTACTTAGGTTTCTTTGTGGTTGATATTCTTTTTCAAGAAAATATAAGGTGATTTTATCACGTAAAAAGGATCCGGTGGTGACCTCCTTCGAAGCAGGTACCTTTCCCTAAAGAAAGACTACCCAGGCGTATATTTGAAAAAAAGTCCCTTAATGTAAATCTTGCACCAATAGAATGTTATGTAAAACAGGATGTTTTGAAAGTATGTTATCGGAGGAAACTCAAAGCTTGGAAATAAATAAAAGTTAAATTGTCACTGCAAAGAAACTGAACGCATCCTCTGACTCAGTGCTTCTCAACATATCTGTGTAATATTATTACTAGCTAATGCGTAAGCATAATGTAAAATATATCCACAACGAAGTTCGGGGGCGAAAAGGGCCTGATGGCTATGCTCGAGAAAGAGGATGGTACGGCCGGGCCGCGTGTTTTGCTCGACTTGGTGGGGGCAACTGCCGTGCCCCCAGTAATTTGTTATGCCGCAATATCTGAATCTATCTATAGATATACAAATGAAAACCCGTTGTTCGTTTCACGACATAAATGAAAACGGCTGGACCGATTCGGCAATTTTTTTTTATTGTTTTGTAAAAAACCATCGGGACCGGGTTTGAGACCGGGTCTCCACCCGGGCGAAGCCGGGACGGGCCGCGAGTCTATATATAAAAAATGGAACCGCTTGTTCGTTGTCACGACATAACATGAAAACGGCATTGACCGATTCGGATAATTATTTTTTTGCTGTGTTTGTAACCATCGGGACCGGGTTTTAGACGGGTCCTCCACCCGTGCGAAGCCGGGACGGGCCGCTATTATTTATAAATACTCCAAGCAGATCAAACATTTCTAGGTTTACAAGGACTTATTGCAAAATAATAGCTCTTTTCCAATCTGGATTTATGTACTGGATTAATGTAAATCAAGCCTTATTTTTTCTTTGTTCTTATCATCAAACTGACCAGAGTGTCAGACTCGTACTAACTAAAATCCACCGTGTTTCTTCAATTGCGCGTTACGTTCCGGGATCACAGTTACTTGAGTTGAGTAAACAGCCTCGCGATCCTGGCAGCGTTTGGTTCACATTTGTCATTTAACACAACATTACATTTCTATTTAAATTTTTTTCATTCCCAAATTGCAAAGAGCAGAGACAACTTTGAGCAACACTGCCTTCGACGCAATCTTGTCGTCGAATGGGCTTCCGCAGGGGAATATACTACAGGGGATACTGCAGAGGACTGACATTCTACAGGAAAAGGATTGTGAGAAACGGAATCGGAGCAATTCTACGACGGAATAACATGGAAATCGCGACTATTGTACTTTTAATGGCAAAGACGGGATGAATGTGGATTTTCATGCTTTTGTTGGGAAATGTTTTGATAATAATGTGTCTGTTTATTGCTGTGGAGGAAAGACAATATTGTTTTCTTTCTTGTAGTAAGTGTTTTGGAGTTTCATAACAAGAACTTTTAGATGGGTGTCATCTACCTCCCGTTTACCTTTTTACTTACCGTTTTTTATCGTGGTAAAATCATTAAATTACTCCTCTTCCACCCTTCTGTCAGACTCGTACTGACTAAAATCCACGGTGTCCTTCAATAGCCCTTTATGTTCCGGGGTCAAGATAATGAGATAAGTCCCGCGACCAGTGTCTACCTCCTAGTGGTCTTTTTCGGGTATTGGCACCACCACCATCAACGGGTTGCTTTTGGATTGAATTCAAGAGCAAGACTCTGCGTTGTTACAAAATAATGCTTTTATTTTTCTTGGCATCTTTGTGCCTTGATGATTTATAAGTCAGTTTTTCTATAAAAAAAAAACAAATGTGAACTGACTTGATCACTTACAAGTGTTCTTAAGTAGGCCGAGGAAATTCTTAAATTTATTTAGAATAAACATAATTTTGGATGTAGGAAGCTATCCGCAGTAAATGTGTAATAAAACACTACAAATAAAAAAAAATCTGCTCTAATTTCAAAACTTTCAGATCGCAATACAAGTTAGCATCAAATCTAATTTGAGATCAAACCTTTCTTGATTACTTAGTACACGAGTAAACGACTCGTAAATAAGCAGATCTCAACGTATATAAATTGGACCTGGCCGTCGGCACAGTTTCCCTTGCCTTAATTAGTGATGAGATAAGCAACACCTGTGTTTGTCGCCGCCATATTTGTTTGTAGTTGTATTTGTCTGTTTGTTTGTGTGTGGATTTTCTTGTACTGCCGCTTTTGGGTGTAAAGATGTTGTTGGATAAATATAATTACTTTTATTTTAATGAAAATTGTTGTGACGTTTGTCTTTTGTATAATTGTTTCATTCACTGGCTCAGCAGAAATTATTATGTTAAAATATGGACTGAAAAAAAAAAACTTGAAATGTTCAGTACAATTTTTCTTAATAAAAATGCGTCCTCCGTCATTGACTTCGATTCTGTCTTGAGTTAAAAGTAAGCGAATATTTTAAAAAGAATTCGAAACAAGATCATCTGAAATCCATGACTCTTGGCCTATATTGGATAAATTTTCATATTCAAACAACCTGTCATTTAACCGGTAGCATTTAATTCAGAAAACTCCATCAGATTCCGTTATTCCAACGATATCTGTTGCATACAAATTCAAATATTGACTCATAAAACTTAGCCAGGCTCCTGTCCACTCCACGAGAGAAAATCACCGTGAGGATAAGTAAATATGATTGTAAGCTGAGCACACACTTTCGCCGGCGTCGCGTGCGCCGATCTCATCGATGAAGTTCTACTGAACAAGCTTGTTGATAGCGACTGAGTTAGGGGCGATTAGCGGATGTATCAATATGTTCCTGCCCTTGTCCCAAAATATTTGGGATCGGTGCCGTACGTTTTCTTTTTCCATTCTCCCCTGTCTGTCTTCACGGCATCATTGCCTTTTATAATTATTACTCCTTGTATTTGCATATTTACTCACACATTCCATCCACTTTTCTTTGGTTTTCCTCTTCTTTATATCCAATCAACCTTTATACATAAGAGTATCACAGTTATCTCTCAAATGACGGTTTTAGCACATTTTTTGTCCATTTTCATTAGCTAGGCGACATTTGAATGAACGCCTACAATGTATCGGGAATTGGGAAAATCCATGCCTTTCCCAAAAAGGTAATCCACGTAGTACAATATTCAGTTTAATTGCAACTGTATTAAGGACTATTTTAAGATGGTATTAACTGTACGTCAGTGCAAGTTGAACAAGCTTGAAAATAAATATTTCTATTAACAATTTCATCATCTGCCTAGCCTTTACCCAAATATTTTGGGGTCCATATTCCAGTATAATCGGATGCAGTTAAATGTCAGTAATTTCCATGATGCGACTGCCTATCTGACCTCAACAACCCAGTAACTGGGTGATATTATACCTTTGCGAGACTGGTTTACAGTGACGACTGTCAACGATTTACATAATATGACAACTGAGACCAACGGCTTAAAGTGCTTTCCGAGGCACGGAGGAAACTGGCTAGTATCGATGGTCAATATCGACTGTTCAACCTTGGCAAGTACGTTTTTCAGACATACCCCAAAATGGTTTTCTCAACCCGTTGTTTTCCACCCTTTAAACCACACAACTACAAACCGGTAGCCAACTCTGTGCACTAACTCACAATATATTACTTGCAATTTATCGCCACTAGAAAATTATTTCTCGATGAAAATCCAGGGTCTAACAAAATACGACTTGAGGTCTTTGTACTAAACCAGGGTTTGAAGAAGCAGGTACCAAGGTACTAGTACCTGTTTTATTGACATATTTATCGTTATTGGTACATAATACTGCGGAAAATCTGATACCGATGACACCTAAGTTTATTGGGCTGGATTTATTGATCTAAGTGTTTTGATTGTAGAATTTGAGATACAATACAAGATGTCGTGTCGATACAAGGTGTGAGGTAGTGTTTTTGTTCTGGTCTTGTGACGTCACTGAGCTATTGCTTTTAAGGACGGTTGATAATAATGTATAAGGCTGTGCGCAGACTGGTATCAAGACTTGGGTTATGAAAACTAAAATTATAGTGGTGTTGGTTCTGTTAGTCAAAACTGGTCCATATATATCAAACAAGAAAGTTTTTTACATTGTGACTTAAACACTTTTGTATAAGAAATGTGGATACCTAGTTAAGATTTACTCTTTCAATAATTTTTAAAAGTTACAAAGATTTTTTTTACAAAGTTAGAGTGAAAAGATTTCTTCTTGGTAAGCTCGCTCCATCGTAGACCTTGTCTTTGGCACCCCTGATCCAGACTAAAGTCAAGAGCAAACCCATTCGAACATAAAAAATAAATACTAAAACCATATAATTTTAAACTAAACACTTGATGTACCAAAAGAATCCTTACAATCCGGCTCGAAGGACCACGAATAACCGATAGCTTAGTTCAAAACAAAATAAATAAAGAAAATGAACCTTAATTCATTGCAACCAGCTTTAAAATTCCAACAGCATTGTCATTATAGCAGTTTTCTAAGAGAACTACAAAGTAATTCCAGCTTCAACTATAAACATCTGACATTGAATAGAACTCGCTGGAGCGAGCGTTCATTTTTCATGAGCTTTTCATTTTGCTGCGAGCGCGCGGCCTTGCACTTCAAAGATACTACTTTTTAAATGGGGTGGTTAAAAATAGAATTTTGTGTTTCTTGGACTATTTTTTCCTTATTGTCATTTATATCAGTCATTAGGACATGGTTAGAAGGTGCTGAGATACGGAAAGAAAGAAGAAAAAGTTAATGGGACTCTAAAGAAAGTTAAAATTAAGTTATTCAGACATAATAAGCATTAAGTCGTACGAGGCCAAAAGCCCATCTCAGCATGGCTCTGATTTAAAGGAAAAAAATCACAGCGCATTTTTTCAGTAGGCCCAAAATGGATGTCACGTCAATACTAAAGAGATATGTTACCCCTATTGAAGTATGAAGTTATAATGGGTATGATTTCGTCTAGACCATAAGAAGATTCATGTGTTGAACACTTGTAAAAACCTGTCATGTCAAAAGTTTTTTGATTTGCTTGAAATATCTTTCTTTACAAAACCTATTTTAGACCCGCGATGGACATATGTTCCTGTTATGGTACGCGGATAGTGTTAGATTGCAGCATTTTCAGGCAGCAAAATCGTGATGTAAATATCTAAAACTGAATTTTGGGTGAACATACAACATAAGACATAGACGCACATAAATTTATTTTATTAATAAAGCATCAGTTTCTAAATGACATGTATAATAACGAAATAGTCTTCTAGAGTATACCGTTCAGCCGACCGGTCTTACTTACTGATATTGACAACCTCGCCTACTCATCCAGCTGGCAAAGCCTCTCCCTATGACTTCAGTTTTCGAACCGAGCCAAAGTGGACACTGTCGTTGGTGCTATACACACTGCCAGTTCTACGAGTAATTCCCGAGTATTCTGCAGTGTAGATCCACAAAGTGGTTATTTAGCCCACAGCTCACTTTGGTTAGTACATAAAAAGTTTATCACATATTACAGAATTTACATCAACATCACAGAACATCTGTGAATGTGCACAGCATTCAATACGAATTTCGATTCCACTAAAGCATTCTCGGACCGTATATTTACTTGCACTCAGATTCAGCGCTTGCAAGCGCTGTGATGGTAAATATTGGAGAATTTTCCCATCACGGTATTCAATTTGATACTTACATTTTTCTCGTGGAAGATAGCGGAACATGCTGGAAAAGTCAACAGCAAAATAAAATAGATATTTTATCCCATCAAAAACAATACTTGTCAAAAAAACCAAGTCTCGCAACTCAGTTGTTCTACGGTAAAAAGTTGTGAGATCCATGTAATACCAAGTCTTATCCATGTAATACTTAAGCGACTTTCTGTCTTAATATGTCCACTCCCTAAGAAATCTTTAATGTTTTATATAAATATATTGACTCGGCCATCGCATGAAAACACGTGTTAATTAAATTATTTAGTGCGATGACCCAGTCAAATATTTATATAAAACAGTAAAGATTTCTTAGGGATGTGGACATATTAAGACAGAAAGTCGCTTCGCTTAAGTATACTGGATAAGGACTTGGTATTACATGGACTCACAACTGTTAACGTAGAACAAAATGAGTTGCGAGACTTGGTTTTTTTGACAAGTATTGTTTTTGATGGGAATCTATTCTTTTTGTATTGTAGACAGTTTACTTTTTTCTTTTCGGTACTCTACTTATATCTACAGCAAGAATTTTTTCTCTAAAACTGGACCCAAAATTGAAAAAAAATTACTAGACGGGGCGGGGAGCACTACCGTGCCCCACAATATTTTAGTTTTTGCATTGATCATACACCACACAATACTTATTTCCAAATTTGAAGCTTCTAGGTCTGGCTAGAAGTGGCCTGAGAATTGTGTCGGGTGAGTCAGTCAGTCAGTCAGTAGTGGTGAGTGACAAAATTAAGAAGAAACTGTTGGCCCGTTATATTTTTTTTATTTAAATTCTTAACTACTGGTTCAAATTGAATGAAATTTGAAATATACGTGTCTTTACAAGGCTGAATGGTTACTAAAAATCGCAGTTCTTCTTAATTTTATCCACACGAAGTTACAGGGCAGTCGAAAATGGCCTGAATTGGCTTCGATCGAGAAAAAAGGATTGGTACGGCCGTGCCGCTTTTTTGCTCGACGGGGTGGGGCACTGCCTGCCCCCAGAATATCTATTTATTATTTTGATTAATTTCCTTTGCAGGATCCAAGAAGGTAAATTAATTCTCGGAAACACTCGAGTTCATTGTTCGGCGCTGTTATGGTGGTTGCCACTTTTGATTCTGGTTCTCAAAAGTTGCAGTGGTTTTGGTGTGAATAGTGTGGTGGGTATGTCCGAAAAAAACTGACCTTAGATTAGATTAGCCGATTTCCTCACAATGTTTTTCTTCACCATTTTCATGTCAAGATTTACAAGTCGTAAGTCCTTTGCAACTGGATCACCACTGCTCTAAATAATTCTCCGATGTATAATTCCATTAACATTTTTCTTTTCCAGGATTGAATTCAGTACCTCAAGATCTGTAGCTTTGTTCTTTAGGTCACTAGACCACTTGGATGAATGAATAGCATTCTCGAGTAGGCGTGCATTTCATGAGCTCTTCATTCCGCCCGGAGCGTCCGACCTTATATTTCAATGGCAGTTTTTAAATGGGATCCCTAAGAATAGAATTGCTGTTATTTACAGCCCTTGTTTAACCTTCAGATATGGTAATGTTAGGGTGTAAATATGATTTGATATGAATGGTCATGGAGAGGATCATTTTATGAACAATCCGATTTATTTTTTAATTTGAGAGAAAAGTGGTGTGTGTATAAATTGCATTGATTGATAACTTTAAAGGGGATGAATCCGTCCTTAAAACATACCTACATAAAGAGTTCACCAATTGGGGTATTCATTAATTATTCATTTATCATCACTTTTTACGAACACAGAAGACTGGGCAGAGGTGTGCGCAATGATAGACCAAAACTTTACGGCTACAAGCTCTTTTACGGGTGGTAAAAGTTCTTCAATTGTCCTTTAAGTTCCATGTTCGAGGTCAGTCCTGCCAGCTGCCAGTTAGATTTCAGTCATAATAATTAATCCTATTTGCCCATTAGAGTTTGGATTGATTATTGGCTAGATAATATCATCAATAACTAAAAAGTTCTGGGAAATAAGACAGCCCCTAAAAACAATATCCATTGACAAGGACTGCATTAAACTAAATTACACGACTACGTAACAAGAGCTGCACTTAGCAAGTTCCACGCCAACTATAAATTATCCGACGAAGCTCGGGTAGCGACACGCTGTTGGACCATTACAAATGAACATTATAACGACTATTATACCGAGGATAATAAGATGATCAACTGATGATTTAGCGAATCATCGATTCGATCGAATGTGTTGTTTATGATAACTAGATACTAAATGACAGGATACAAGTTTGCCTAGGGGTATAGGCCCTGAATTACGAGTTGTAGGTCGTAAGTTCGAACCCAGCTAGACGTGTTACTTTCTCCCTCCGCAGCAACTGGACAGATTCTAAACTGGACAGATTAACAACTGGACAAAGGATAGTTATAAAGCAATAAGTTTATAAAATTGCCAAAACTGTGGCTTCAAACCCGCTGCTTGGCTCTCATTGGTCGTAGGATGCATGTTTGTTGTAACACAAAAGAGTATTCATTTCGGACCGTAAGTCCGTAGTTAAAAAAATACGTTTTTTAATCAAAAACCATTACTTTTCCCCTATGCAGCTATGTTGCTCAGGAGTTGCATCCCTTCGTCTACCCTATCTTATATAATTTTTTGACGTTTAAAAAGTGTTAATATCTCCTTTCAAAATGATAAGTTATCATATTGAAAACCGCAGAGTAAAAAAAAGAACTACAAATTAAAAATGTTAATACGATCTCAGTAACAACTGTATCTTGTTTTCTATTTCCTTAGTATAAAATTGCTTTAGTTTTCAATAGTTGTGATATTAGAAAATCACGACCACGTACGCGGGCCTCTTATTTCTTCTTGAAACTTAGATTACTAGTTGTAAAACTGTAACAGTAGTTTAACTATTTTTTTTTAGGTATACCTAGAGCACAATAAAACTGAATAAAAATGACAATAATGTAAACTATACAAAATTATAATATTAATTTGGTTAATTATGATACAAGAATGCAAGTGAAGAAACAAGCCTTAGCCTTAGTATTTTACCATTTTTATGTGCACCTTTGCAGCTTAAATACCCATGTTTTAAGTGCGGATATTTTCAATTTTTCCCCATAATAATAATCTGTTGTATAAACAAACACAAATCCTAAATCATCGCCACTTTATAATCCAAACAACTGACAAAAAAATACTTCATCTAAAAGAGGATAATTACAACAAATACCTCTTTCTCATTTATGTTTCTTTCCTTTATGGCGAGAATAAAGAAACATGTTGATTCAGGAAAGAAAGAAAGAAAACAGAGCAATCATCCGCACTGTTTGTTATTCCCGCAGTTTTCATCGTGACTTGTGACCCATATGCCAAGCGAAATTATTACTGAAACAGACGAAAAGTTTACGTTCTGTCATTTCTTATTCACTCTTGTTCGGCTAAAAATATGTATGAAATCTTAGCTGCGTAGCATATGCTTTGCATTATATAACGTTTTTTTTGTGTTTATGATGATCAATTGTGGACTTCTTGGAAACGGAACCATACAAAGTTTTTTTTTTAATATTTTCGTCTTTTAAGAATTACATAATATAGTAGTAAGTTTAATAATATAGGAAACAGGGTGGTATAAGTTCCCCATTACGAGTACTTTCTGGTCGGTATTACCTGATGGTTGTTGTCGGATTTCTGGATCGTTTAATGCTAATTATGCAGTCAAATCTGATTTGTATTTGTAAAATAAGACATATTTACTTAGTATTTATAATGTGAAATGTAAATGGGACCACCATTGGTCAAATTTTTACCACATTTTACAAAAATTGCTTTCTCCAAAAAAAAATTCCTCCGGCCGTCCCATTTTTTTGAAATTTGATAATTCGTTTTTGCTTCACATAATAATACTTATTCAACTGCACCAGTTCCAAAGACTTACTCAACTTGCCATACTGCAAATCCACCTCCACTACAACCCTACATAGATGGATCAAATTTCGCCTGAGGCGATCCGCTTGTAGACCACCACTTGTAAATTTATTGGCACCATCCCCCCTCCCCCCTACCTCCTCAGCATATGATTTACAACAATGGGTGTAACAGAAACGTGCTAGCGACTTGCAGATTAGATTGTCCATACTTCGGCGGGCAATAAATAGAATCTTTCGCGAAATGGAAAATAGACAATGCATTTAGTCAGGCAGTTAGGCGATTTTAACGGTAGTGGTAAGTGTTATGTTTAGCGCGTTTAGGAACGGAAAGGTATTGTTCTTTGATGTTTTTAGCTGAGTTTAGAATAGCGGTTTGCATTCCCATGCAATGTGGGGCCAGGCTAATGTGTAGGGTTGTTACAAAGAAGTTTAGAATGCAAATTGCAGTTGCTGTTAGAATTTTTAAATTGAAGTCTTTAGCGAATAGGTGTCTTGGCACTAGTACGAACAATACCACACACTTTTTGGCTGTAGGTATGATGCATGCAGTCAGTGTTTGGTACGTAGACATTACGTAGAAAATCATATTAAGAAAACACTAGAAAACCCTTCAACACTTATCAGATGTTCCATTAATTGATCAACGATTCTTTAAGATTAGTTTCCCTTAACAGGGTGTTGAATTGAAGAGATTAATTTTCTGTTAAGTATTAAACATTTTATAGTAAATTCACGAGCCTTATGTACGTTTTCTCGAACCTTTTTTTTTGTTAAACCATTGACCCCAATTTTCTAAATAGCAAGGAGCTATTTGTGTCGAATTGGATCGATTCACTTTAGAACTCACCCTTTTTATTTTGGGTAGCGGTTTTAACCATGTTTTTCCGGGTCAATTAATCTTCAGTTGTCGAGTTAATTGATGAACCGTGTTTTTTTACTGAAATTCATGCAGCTATTGTTTTTGGTTGAGGGACTTTTTGTTGGGATTTTGATGTTAGTGGTAGAATGATTTAAGATGGTTTGAACGCCTATAAAAGTTAAAGGAACCCTAGCTTTTTATGGGTGTATTTATTAATAGTGTCTCATATCGGGTCCAAAACGATTTCTCTTTTAGTTTCCAAGCTGAATTTAAACATAATTAGGCTTAATACGAAATAAAGCAATAAATATACTAGTAGTCTTCCTGAAGCCCTAGAAATTATTTTCACGTTTTAGTGTCGTAAACTGGGACTTTGACGTTAAGTTGATCCTCGTCCGTACACTAGAGGCGCTTTTTCAATTTTCCATCCAATAAACGCAGTAAATACTAAAAGTAGGTAAGCTGTAAATAAAATTCAGAAATTGTATGATAAGGCCTCAGATTTAATTAATATCATCACTGTAATAATGAAAATTATTATTTTCTTCATTATGAATTAATTTAGCTTCCTGGTTTGAGGATTCTTAACAATCACTATATCATAGACAACCTCTTTTCTCACTGTACCCACCGTTTTTTTTCTTTCAGTTTCTCTCACATCACAAATTCAAATATTCCTTTTTTTTTTCTCCAGGTTACCAAATGTCACGCAAATCGTGCGTGGCGGGCGGCGCGCGCGGCGCTTGCATGTGGGTGCAAGAGTGCAACCGAGTGGGAGGGACGCATGCTGGCGTGTGCGTCGATGGCTTCATGTTCGGGTCTTGCTGTCGGCTGCCCGACAAGCCGGTGGTTGTGGAAGGTAAGCTGCCTCCTTTCTAGCATAAGTAAGTAGTAGGGGAACAGTGATGAGACGGGGACGCCAGGTATAATGGGAACACATATACTTACGGCAAACTTAACAAAACACTAAAGTAGCGCAAGTGCCATCTGGATGCCGTTATACTCCGCGTCTCAATCTTATACACTGTACCCTTATCAAAAGTATTTGTCAAAAGAAAAGTAGTACATCGACGTGTGATACTAAATGGTACTTAAACCAAAATTTTGACGTCATGCTTATGTTAATGTTACCGACATATCCCATGCCAATTCCTTATAAACTAGAGAAGAAGTCGACATTACTAAAACCAAAATGTTGACGTCATGTTTGTTATATGTAACAACAAATTTGGTAAACCATGTGGTAGATTACAGTCCCGTTCGTGCCAGAGAGGAGGCCTGTGTGCAGATTTTTTGGGTATTGAGAGACCGCTAAGCAGCTAGCGCAAACGGCAAGAATTCATCATAAAAATTAAATACCTGCTATCGTGACCAAGACCGGTTCAAGTGTGTGCACATTGTCTGCCAAATAGAAGGACGTTTAAGGGGGTCAATTAAGACATAGTTGATCCATGTAAAGTAATGTTATCCAGCTGCATCTGGTTTGGCGGAAGTCGACCCAAAAAAATTGGGAAAATGCTAGGCATGATGATGAGAAGGGATCCACTAACTTGGAGTGGTCGTCACTAACTAATAAGTTATTGAATTTGTAAATTCTGCTGCATAATTCATTAGTAAAAGTCTAGACTAGGATAAGTTGTGGAAATAAAATTTTAGTAAGTTGATTTGATCCAAGTAACGCCATCTAGAATTGACACTGAGAACCAAACTAACCATAACATTATTGATTTTTCAGAACCTGCCCCGCCAGTCACAGTCACTGAGAAGATTTATACAACGCCATCTAGTACAGCGCGCACTACAACTCAAGCGCCAGAGACATCTACACAAACCATCTCGCGGCCGAACTGGCAAACGCAGCGGCCGTCGTTCATGACCAAACCAATAGATGGCGCCCCTACATCATACAGCTACCGGCCGCCAGAAATAAACTTACCTTCATTAGGAAATTTAGATTCAAGTAGCGAACAAAATAGTGATATAGTTAATAAAATACCTTATAACAGTGTAAATAAATACCAAAATGTAAATAGGCCGAACAGTGAAGCGGAAACTAGTCCCCACAATAAGATTTCGTCTAGTCTTAGCATATTGTCTGGAGCACGGCCTATGGCTGTGTCAGAGCAGCATTCGGAGAACAGCATAAACTCAGGTGGGTCTGTCTTTGAAGATAGTTTTATTTATTTGTCACATTTGATGAGAAACGGTGCTGCCATCTATTGGCTGAATCTGAAACTATGCTATCAAGATGCCTTGGTGGCTGTAGTATCTGAACAGTTTGAACAAGCGTTAGAAGTAGTTCCTGTTATAAATTAAAAGTACTTAGGAAGATGGCAGTATCCCTAATAATTATAATGTGACCCCCTTTTTCACCAAAGGATTGAGCAGAAGTCCCTTTAGTAAACACATATTTCTAAAGTCACGTATATCTTCTATAACTTCTAAGTCTCATATAATATGTAGCAATTGTGTAATTAATACAGAAAAAAAATCATCAATTCTCTTTTAAACTTTGATAAAGACGGGGCCTGACAAGGCCTAAGTGCATATATACACTTAGAGATACAAAAGTGTAGAGATACAAAAAATATAAATAAACTATACTAACCATCTTTCCTAACAATTCCAGGCCAATACAATTCAAGGCCAAGCAACCTGAACACGATCCACTGGCAGGCCACGACGGAACCTTCCTTCATCACGAAGCCGCGACCATCGTGGGAGAAGCCAGCGGGCAAGCCCAAGCCGACGAAGAAGTTCACAACCACTACCAGCAAGCCACACAAGAACTACATCAAGCCGAAGGATCCGGCGATGAATATGATTAACAGGACTGAGGAGTCTACTTCTGCGCCTATTCAAACGACGGCTGCTACTAATACTGTTGGTAAGTTCATGGGTACTTACCGACCATTAAATTACTACTACTAAGTGAGTAGCACTTACTCTTCTTCATAATGACGATGGTGTCAATTTTCGACCTATAGATAGTGACTTATAGCCAGGTCACTAACGGCCCTTTGACGGCTCGCCCTTTGATTTTCGCGATAATAGTATTTCTAAATTATGTTCGTATAAATGTCCATTAAAGAGCGATAATTAGCGGCATTTCCCGGTAGTGTGGCCCTAGTGTTAGAAAGGTCGGTCGTTGGCCTTAAATAAGATCTAGGAATTAGAATTAGTAAATCAATGAAAGGGTTACGAATTTACTTTACCCATATTTGTTCCACTATCAAAGGTCTAACCATTGCATTCTACTCCTTCCTTTGTGCAGTCCCCTTTGGAAAATCTTGCAAAAAATAATAATTAAGGATCAACAAAATCAAATGTGTAATACGAGTAATTAAGGCACACCGAAGTCTTAAATGTGTTGTCTCTGACAAATTCATATTATAGGGTTCTTCTGAACGACGAGATAACAATTTAGAACTTATGACATTAGAACTAATTAACTTGGAAAAAAAAATCTGATGAATTACTTCTTAAGTCCTCCTTAAAAAGCTACAATTTATTCCCACCATAGCATTAAAATCCGTTTAACCTTCCCAAAGAATTAAAATCACCAAATGCAAATTACATAGACTCGACCCAAATAGACTTTCCGCTCACAAATCTTCTTGGCCGTTAGGAACCCTTACATTAAATGCATTATTATAAGAGCCATTAACTCGAGTTGAAACTTTTTATGGTTTTCCACAGTTTCCCCTGTAATTTACGGCTCTGATACGTACCTTCCCGTAATGCATTTGGTTGATTCTATCTATTCTGGAGTAATCTCGACCTCGTTCCAACACTCAAAGTGCAGTAAATGTGTGGAGTTCCAGCGTTCTGCATTTGAATGGAAATCATAATTTACGGCTTTTATCGTGGAAGTTAACATTGCCTACATTAATTTTAGAATGAGCATTTGGCTTTCCGGAATTTTTAATGGATCATGTTATCATTCTATGGCCGGGCTAATTTTGAAGTATATTGAATGAGTACATACATTACAAGGCGTATTAAAATGACCTGTTTATTAGACGTATACTAAATGATACATTTTTAAGGCTGGACGTAAACGGACTGCCTGAAGCAGTTAGGAAAGACTATATCAAGTTGCGACTGCTGGGTTGAACTGTTTCGGGCGTGGAATAGTTGAGCTGTCCATGTTGACCCCGCTAATAGTTTGTATTGGAAACCGTAAGAATGTAGTCATTCTTTACCCAACAACGTTATTAGCGGCCACAGAAGAAAAGTACCCACCACATTATAGGTTGATGACGATAAAACTACTAAAATTGTTCTTTTTTTTATATTTGCAAACAAATATGGGTATACAATATTAGGATAGTAGAAGTTTTTATCAGAGTTATCCATATTTACACCATTTCGGCATGCAAACATTAAATTAATTATCAATTATTATATATAAAATTGCTAACAAAAATAAATTTTATACATAAATTAGTAATAAAAATAAAAGTAATTCTCTTCAACAAATAATATAAAAATTCACCAGAATATTAACTTAATTAAAATTGTCATTATAAAAATACATAATATAAAAAAAGAACATGAAAAATACTTAAAAAATAAAAAAATACATTAACAAATTCTAGGTCATAGACAAAAAACCAAGCCTTGACTGGTGAATAATAGTGACTTGTACTGAAAAAACTGGTGTTCATTTTTCAGAGTGTGGCCTCACAGCAATGTGGCCACGTCCAGAGTCCAGGATCATGGGTGGTAAGGACTCCACCTTCGGTCGGTGGCCGTGGCAGGTCTCAGTCAGAAGAACTTCTTACTTCGGCTTCTCATCCACGCATCGGTGTGGTGGTGCCATCATCAATGAAGGCTGGATTGCTACGGCTGGACATTGTGTTGATGAGTAAGTAGATTTAGATGATGATTTTATAGAATCTGCCACAGCGTAATACAGATTTTGTGTTGACAAAACATATTATTAAGTTAGTGTTGAGATAGATGCTGATGACGGAATGGAATTATTTCTGCATCTTGATTCTGTGAGCCACAGTGTGTTCCTAACTGAACCTTGGATTTTTTGGTGATATGCCATGCGTACAAATTACGGACATAGAAAAAAATACTCAAAAGCATGGCATTTAACATAAGCGTGTCAAAATGAATGATCATTGGTCCATAAAGTAAGTCTTTGATCAGCAGTGGCATGAATTTTGAGTTTTTATTACTATTGCTCATTCAATTATTTATTATACTATCTCATTTTCACAACATAGGTACTAATAATATTCACAAAAATAAATACCTCACTCAAAAAATTTACACAAAACAACTTACCAAAATGTAAATGAATAAATTCACTACAATTTCAAACACATCTTTTTCCAGACTTGATTCTATTTAACTACTTTACATGTTTTCCTCTGTGCCTCGCATCCCAACACAGTGCTAAAGAATATTTCCACTCACGCTTTGCAAACAAATACTTTCATTATTTTGGTAGTGTTCACTGATTCTGTGTTTTGATAAAACCGTCGTGTTTTTAAGAAAAACAGTATGGAAATTGGACTGGCAATACTCCAGATTTTATGTAGTAATGTGGTAAGGGAATATGGTTTCAGATTTAAACAATTTTTAACTAAAAGATTGGGTTATAGCTACAAATAATGGTAAAAGGCATGTTGGACATTACTCCCTTTTTTTTTTTTTTAGCGTGCTAATATCATCAAATGAGACCAACCCCGGGCAGGGCGGGAGGTACTGTCAGACTTGTACTGACTAAAATCTACGGTGTCCTTCAGTAGCCCTTTATGTTCCGGGGTCACGGTAATAGAAATAAGTCCCGCGACCCCGGCAGGCTTTGGCCCTCTGAGAGGGGGCCCCATCATTTTGCTGACAGCTCTTTGAGGCGCGCATGGAACACGACGCGCCGTCGACCCGGGCATGGTCCATGGTCGGACAGCGAGTTGCCCTTTACTCGCTTGTCCGCATGCCCGTCGCCTGCGGTGGCCGGAGATCGTCTTGCGAGTACGGCCGCCGTGGCGTACACCACTTGCGGTTGGGGCGGAGGGAGGACGCTTTGTCCTCTCTCTCTCGCGGCCCGCCGCCTCCTTCACGAGCATTACTGCCTCTCGCAGAAGGCGGCGACCGCTTCCCACTCCGTCTCGCTCCGCAGCATGGCCGAAAACCAATGCCGGGCGCGAGAGGTCTCCGCCTTATGCCGCCCTGAGGACACGTCGTTGCTCTTCCCAAGCTGGGGGCAGGTCTTGCACCTATGCTTACTGTGTCCCCGGGCGATTCTTCGCAGTGGTGACCACCCAGGCGTTTCCCCTCCTTGCCATCACGGCCACAGGTACCTCCCGAAAATTCCGTGTCCGGTGAGGACTCGTCATGCGATAGGTCAGGGACCGCCGTGACCGTCTCTCCAGCCACTCCTCAAAGAGGGGTCTTACCGCCGCGATTTGCGGCGTTGCCCGGCACGTCGGTTGCGATCATCGCCCACTCCTACTACCCTGATCTCGCCCGAGCTCTCCCGCACGCCTCGAATTCCAAGGCAGCGGGGGTCTCGCCCGGCGCTGCGCCTTCCACACGCCCTCATAGACGTGCTGAGGGCAGTCGCTTCCAGATCCCAGGGTAGTATCCGGCAAGCAGGTTGCCGCTTCGGCCGCGATCGTGCGGTTATCCCCGGATCATCCCGGATGGACATACTCCCCTACACTAAGTCGCAATTATCGGAAGTGACGTCTTCACTAGCAGAGAATCGCGGAAGTATTTTATCAGCTTGATTTAGTTGATGTTGTAGACATAAAGTTGAAAATCATTTTTAACAAAGTGCATTGATGCGGTAGTCGATGTCGACTTAAAGAACAGCATACTTGTACATAAACGCAAAAGATCTAGACAGAATGACCAAAGTAATACAAAGGAAGTGGAAGTGGGTGGGTGTCGTAAAAGAAAAAAAAAGAAAAAGAGAAACCACAGACGGTAAAGAATAATGTGGAAAGACTAAAAACTAGGTGTGCAGACGATCTTATTAAAGTTCCTGAAGCTAAAATAGTTGTGTCAAGAAACAAAACTAGCAAAAGTGGATAGTATTGCAATAGGCCTACACATCAGTATTGTAGGGCAGAGAGTGAAAAAGAGGTAGGAGAGAGACTTACAAAAATAAAATTTGACTGTGACAAATATTGTATGAAAGAAAACAGTAAATTCTTTTGTTATCCTACAAACAATACCATCTTATTACTATTCTACTGTAGGACAAAAGCCTTGGATTAGCAAATTCAGACTTACATTAATTACAAGTCCAGTTTCGCTCCACCGCCGTTGATCCACAAAACGGGTACTAAATTATTTAAATTACTTGATTCACCCAAAAAACTCCACCACTAAACGTTAGCCTTTTCTCTTAAAGTACCTTGCCGCTAATACTTTACAAAACTGCCGACTTAAAGCTAGCAAGCTTTAAACAAACTGCCCACAATTTCGCAATTCGCATTCCACGCTCCTTTTTACCACGAAAAAAGTCTTAAACATCTTAAGTCGTCCTGAGAAATGTTTTATCAGAATCCATCTAGTAATCCCGAGATTAACGCATTCATATAGACGGACAGGCGGCTTCTTTTTCATTTATTTTTTATATTTTCTATCTCTTAGTCGCTTCTAAGTAGATTACTGTAAAAACAAAGTAAAGGGAACGTTCTAAACATCGTTAAAAGGGAATTAAAAGTGAAGTATATTTAATGGAGGCTGCCTTACAGGATAAGGTTTTACAAAATTTAAGGACTGCAAGTTTATGTTTCGCTACATAGATACAGTTTTTTACGACTACGATAAATGTTAGTACCGGGGTTGTTTATTTTTTGGACATTTTGTTTTTTTGTATACTGGTACCTGTATTACTATGTATCATGCGCAGCTCTTCGTTGATTACATATGTCGATAACAGTGGTTTCATTGACTACTGTAAAATATTAGTATTAAAGTTTTTCCGGTAAATCTGGAAGTCGATCTCAACACAGTTTTGAAGCTGCACTAGGAAGATAAGAATAGGTAGAAGATATGTTTCTACCAGAAGTCAAAACAAGTAAACAATTTCACAACAAAACTCAATATAATAAAATAATAAATAAATAGTTCTTAGTTTCCTGACAATGAGTTATGGCCATAGATATTCAATTTATATACAAACTGGAAGAAGTGAAACCACTCCCAGTTTCGCCGTCAAAACAAAGTGACGTCCAGCGTTACTGTGTGTTGGTTTTGCGAGAATTAAGGCAATCCGTCTGTCGAGCTGAGCGAGTTTTAATGGCTTCTACACACAATGGTCTACTAGGGCCTTGCTGCAAAATGTTTAGACAGATTTAAATTATCTACTTTGTTGGAAAAAGTGAATTTTTGTGCAGTTCTTGGATTCATAGGCCATCACTTCCAAATCAGGGGTTTTGTCAAACGAAATGAGAAGCTAAACTAGTCTTAAGAACTGTCCTACTTCATTTCAAGAAGCCGCAAAAATGTGATCAATATTTCGAAGATATAATTTTGGATATGTCTAGATGATAATTCGGACTACATTTTGCAGTTTGATTGTCCTGAATATTTCCTCCGATACTTTTAAAGTCATTTTTTTTTAATAGCCGTCAATATCCCCTTGCTAAGCAAAGCCATCTCCCATATCCATCCAAATATTCTGTTTAATCGATAACAATTAACCAAATCCATTTCTCAATTCCAGCCTCCTAACATCACAAATAAGGATCAGGGTTGGCGAATACGACTTCTCATCCGTATCAGAAGAATACCCATTTGTGGAGAGTGGAGTAGCCAGGAAGGCAGTCCATCCAAAATACAACTACTATACTTATGAATATGACCTGGCGCTGGTGAAATTGGAAGCTCCAGTACAATTTGCTCCTCATATTTCTCCTATTTGCTTGCCGGCGACTGATGATTTGCTTGTTGGGGAAAATGCTACAGTCACTGGATGGGGAAGACTGTCGGAAGGTGGAGTTCTGCCGTCGGTTCTTCAAGAGGTAATTATTGAAGATTTTTAATTTGTCTAGCATGCAATTAATACTGTTATGAAAGAAAGAAAAGGTTTTAATGGATACAGGACAGAACAGCAACATAAATCTAAAGAAAAAAAAAAGTACCTATGTCAAAAAAATAGATTAAAAAAATCTAAAAAACCCACGTTTTTAAATGTCCTAGCTGAGCAGCTAGGACGATGACAATACATGACTATGTATTGTCATCAGAAATCAGAGCGTGTGCAAAATTTCAGCCTGCTAGCTTATCGGGAAGTGCCTCAAAATTGTGTTGCAAAAGTCCAACCGGAACGACAAACAAACAAGAAAAGTGAGTGTATAAAAACGTGGGAAAAATAGAAAAAAAAAAACAAAACTGGTCCTTTAGAAGGCCTTTGAAATTGTTCTTTGTTTTATGTAGTGTAGTAGTCTTTTCATAAAATTACGAACAATTTAATGTTGGCGTAGACTCTACGCCGTAGAGGGACAAGTCAAAAAGTCGACAGAATACTTTATTAACTTTTCCATCTACACCGACCTGATCTATATTAAACTTCTTCATTATCACACAAAGTATTTTTTTAATATTAATAAGGCATGATTGATCCTTTTTAGGAGCCTAGCAACCAAAAAAGGCTCCAATGAACCTTTCTCGTTTTAGTAAACCTTTTTCTGTTTTCTATTTCAGGTGCAAGTACCAATAGTATCGAACGAGCGATGTAAGTCTATGTTCCTGAGGGCTGGCAGACACGAGTTTATACCAGACATCTTCTTGTGCGCTGGTCACGAGAGAGGAGGTCATGACTCCTGTCAGGGTGACTCCGGAGGACCTTTGCAGGTAATTTCATGAACAAATCATTATTAACGAAAATTATATTGTCATCACTAGATTTTTTTTTCTTGGCTCCTATTAGTCCAGGAGCCACCAATCCTGAAAGCTCCATGATCACGCATTCTAATATTTTTAATAAAAAATAAGAGTTAACGTTTAGACGAACAAGATTTACTTGGTCGGCTTGGATTTGATTGGCCGGAAGTATTTTAACTAAATTATTTATTATTAAATTTCCTTTTTTTTTCCGGCATCACAGATTTTGATCAGTCTTATATAGAATTTTGTGTGAAATATTATGTTAAACAAGAAAAAATACAGCCGACCAAACGGTAAAGATATTCTACCATTCCTTCCGCATCTCACTAACCCGTGCTTCTTTCACCTAGTTTGTCCCACAATCTCCTTTGTGTAATCTGCCCCCGATAGTTGAAAAGACGGATCTAACAAAAAGTAAAAACGGAGAAAAAAATGTTTTAGTGAATGAAATGGGAAATCATTTGCTGTCTTCGAATAAAATAAAATATGTACATACTAAAAGTTGGAAATAATGCCCACTATAATAGGTTTCAACTTGGTTTAATAATAAAATGAATTTATTAAATTATTATAATAAAAATAATGAAAAAACTTTTTCATCTTAGCATAAAAAATGGAGAAAAATATGACAAACTTAATTGAATAGACGTAAATGGCTAGATGCGTCCTTTAAACTTCAAACGCTTTCTATCTAGTATATGTTTTTAACAGAAAAGGGCACATCTAGGTATATCCGCCTTTTATCTTAAGAATTAGAAACTATGTAGATAACCCTTGGCTTAGATAAAATGTTTATAAAATTATTTATTAATCCTATATTGTTTACGTAAGGTAGGGTAAGGTATATCTGATATAGTACAGTGAAGTAGGTTCATCGTTATCATATAAGCCATAACCTAATTTATTATTTGTAAATAAAACTACTACGAGCGATGTGGCCTGCCCATTGCCACTTCAACTTACAATTTTTAAGAGCTATGTCGGTGACTCTGGTTATTCGCCGAATATCCGTGTTCTGGATTTTATCCCGTAAAGAAACTCCGAGCATAGCTCTTTTCATTGCTCGTTGACTGATTCTTAGTCTCTCTAAAAGGCCAGCAGTCAAAGACCACGTTTCAGAGCCACATAATCACTGGTAATACACACTGGTTAAACACCCTTGTCTTGAGACACTAGAAGTACCGGTTTTCCACCCGCTCTCAGAAGTTCTGTTGTGATTCCGTCCTCACCCGGCGCCTTGTTATTCTTGAGCTGTTAAAGAGCCATTCTAATCTCGTACAGGCTGATGTCTCAGTGTAGTGTCGAGTCAGTTTGGCTCAAGCGTCTCGAGTTGTACCGACACTGGGTTGTCGTGTTGATGTGTATAACTGTCCGTAAAACCTCCCAAGCTCTCTCGGGATCACCGGTTTTGTCGAAATGATGCTGCCGTCGTTAATCTTCAGCTTTTTCCTTTGGCTTTGCCCAATAGACAGATTCTTTGCGAAGACTTTTGAGCCATGGTTCCGCTCGATTGCTTCTTTGATCCGTGCCGCAGCACCGTGTGGAAGCCATCTGTGTGCGCGGGTGCCAACATGGCAGACACACTACAATAGCGTGGAAGCCCCACCAGCACCCTGAACGCGTTATTATATTGTATTCGGAGAGCGTTGATGGCCCGCTGAGTGTAGCTGACCCACAGATTGCAGGTGTGGAGATTTTTGCAGAATTCTTTAAACAAAGTGATCTTTACCTCCAAACTATACCTTGCAAATGTGCGTGCCAGCATGTTACAACGGACCGCCCTCCTTTCCCTTTCAATGTCCCTATCATCTTTTAAATCCTCGGTGACCACATGACCAAGGTATTTAAACCCAGAGACCCTTTTAAGCAGCACAGGTGCCACATCTCCCAGTTTACGACCATTGGCTTTAAATACCAGTAGTTCGCTTTTGTGAGGATTATACAAGGGACCGTGTACCCTAGCATACTCTTCACACACGCCTATCAGTTTCCTGAGCGCGGCCATTGATGGCCCGGGCAACATCATATCATCTGCATAGCTAATACTGTTGATACACTCCGATGTTGCTTAGCTCAACAGTTTATTGATTAACTCACCTGGCACACCTGTGTTGTTCAATTTACGCCAGAGAATATCATACCTAACCAGGTCAAATGCCCTGCAGAGATCAAGAAAGTCTGCGTAAACAGACGTACTTCTATTTGTGTAATACCTGACAGTTTGCTTGAGAGACATAATTGCACATTCAGTAACCAATCTTGGTCTAAAACAGAACTGTGAGTCATTTAAATTTGGGTATTTTAAATCTGTCTCTCGAGCAGACCGTCAGGTACTTTAGCTGTGGTTGTAGCTAAAGATATTGAGCGGTAGTTGCTCTTGTCGGAATTATCTCCCGTCTTGCTAATAAAAAATACTTTTTTACGACAAATTAAGCTCTGAAATATTGCGCGACTGCGACACATCGTGCTCCTACAACCTACTCGGGCGCAACTGACATAGAAACTGGTCAAGCGCCGTACTAAACATACCCCGCCTGACCCCCGCACAATCCTCCCTTGATTCACCATTCTACGAAAAAAAGACGTTTCTGCACACTTGCGCCTTTTTATTAAGTATCATTTTTCTTTTTTTTATTCAACGTAAATAATTAAGACGCTTATGGCATATGCGCCTATGCTTAAACAATTTTACGAAGTAAAAAGAGCGCAATTGGTCAGATGCGGTCTTTTTTCTTAATGTAAAAGCATTTTTTTATTAGCGTGTTAAACGCAAATATTCATTTGCGCCTTTTAAACTTCCTCTTAGAAATAGGGAACAAATATGTGCCTTTTAAATTACTGAACTAAAAAAAAACACTATAAAGTAAAAGGACATTATCTACATAAATGCGTCTTTTTAATTAAGTTTCACATAAATTCGTCTTTTCATCTTCAATCGGGTGTAAAAAAATGCACAGAAGCGCCTTATTTTGTTATGCTAAAACCACACTGGAGGAAGTTTGAAAAATATTAAAAATACAGGCAGATTCGTCTTTTTTTCCTGATTCCGGCAATGTATATAACTCAATTTTGGAAAAAGTGTTAGATGCGTCTTTTCAACTATCGGGGGCAGTAATGATGTCTCAAGACACCAATATTGTTTAATTTTGGACCACAGTTTATGGGGAAAAATAATGTGTTCTATAATATGTAACCATTCAATAACTGCAGATGAGGTGATACTATGAAGAGTTATATATCCATATATTTTCATAATAACATTCAAATATCATAAAAGAAGACATATTCTTTTATGGACTTCGAATTGGAATACCTTTATAGTCTTTTCATGACAAAAAAGACAGTAAAATAGTCAAAAACAATAAAAACTTCTTGTAATTTACACCTCCTCATTAAAAGTTTTCGTTAGCCACATTAACCCATAGAAATGGAAACCCTATGGAAGCAGCAATAATAAAGCAATTCTATACCCACAAAGTAGCAGTTAAATGTTGATTAAACCTTTCAACGTTACCGTACCCTTAATTTCACTCACCCAGATTCCCTTCGAGTGAACTATTGTTGTGAAAATTCACACAACTTCAGTTACGAAAGCTTCTTAAGTACGTACAAATCTTGGGTGCTCAAAACTTCCTTGAATATTATTACAGGTTCCAAGAAATAGTTTCATAGGAGTTGGGACCGCATTATACAAAATCTTTGATAAACTTTGCTTATGGTCTTCTGGAATCTTTGCTGCATAGGCTTAGGAATAGGAGAATAATTAATGTCTTCTTTAGAAATGAAATTTTAAGTGCTTCGCAAAAATAACTTACTTACAAAGAACTTTTAAAAATTTCCAAAGTTCTGAAATAGTCCTCCTACTGCGAAGCAGTCCTGCTCGCGAAGGAGGAGGCGGGCCGTGTGAGAGAGAGGACAGCGTCCTCCCTCAACCCCAGCTGCAGTGGTAGACGCCCACGGGGAAGTATGTCGCGGGACGATCTCCGGCCACCGTAGGCACGGGCATGCGGAAGACGAGTAAAGGGCAACTCTCTGTCCGTCATGGACCATCGTGTTCTAGATTTTCGACTTCAAAAATATCGTCATGATGGTCAACCATTAGTTCACGAACACATTATAATTAGGTATAATGTCCAAGCGAGCGTTTCGAGTTCAGAGAGTGCGAAAGACTGGGAACTGGTTTCTTGCAGTGACTTATAGTTACAACGAATAATCGCCTTTATTATCTTCTAATAATACTTGTCTTTCCATTCTCAGGTCAAAGGCAAAGACTCAAAGTACTTCCTAGCTGGAATCATCAGCTGGGGCATCGGATGCGGCGAAGCAAACTTACCAGGTGTCTGCACCAGGATATCCAAGTTCGTTCCTTGGATTCTGCAGACAGTCAACTCCTAATGATGCACTTATGAAGTGCTTCTAAAAATCCAGAAGTAAAAAAAGATAAGGTGGTTAAGTGAAATGACAAAAGTGATGAACAGTGAACAAAGACACGAAACGAATTGGTGACAAGTGCGGCATAAGTTACCTTCAAAAATGTTGATTGGATTCAACGTTTTCTGAGGCGTTTTATTACGAAATATCTCGCCAGGAGCTTGCTGAACTCGTGGGAGCGAGATTCTGCATCAACAACCGTTACCGGAGCTTCAAAATGGTGATATTTTTAAGCTTCACAATAAACGCCCTGATTACTGCTTTGAGGCTGTAGAACTTAAGCACGAGTACAATGGATATTGGTCTTACTGTCTTCCAACATATTAAGAAATTCCGTTCTTAGTTTCCGCCAATTAAAGTGTAGAATTAAATTTATTGACCTCCGTGTACTAATGTATTCCAATTTCAAAACCTTTCGAAAAAATATATAGAAAGTATCGTAACACGATCAAAACAAACGTATCGTGGTAAGAGGCGACCTTGACCTTAAATAATAATATAATTTTAAAATTCGAACGATGCATTCTTAGGATCATTGACCTTTATTCCATACTTGTTCGGTTTTTGGTGACTATACCTATAGCTTTCTATTCAAGGATTAATTCATGTTATGTTGCCTAGCTGCAAACTGCCTTAAGCTTTTAGGGCAAATAAGCAGCGAAGCAAGTAAGCTATTTCGATTGCAAGTAGGTTACGTTTACCAATCCAATTTGCCTACGGCACATCACAGTAAGTCGAATTACGTGCCTACGTTAGCTGACTGAGTACTCAATTCTGTTGGAATAATCATTGGTGTGAACTTTTCTTTCCAAATGCAGTAGTATTTATTTATCTTGGTTAAATGATTTATAATCGCCATGTTTTTTTTTTATATTGGGTCGCAAATAAATTGCTTTTTGTGAATTTTAAAACAACAAAAATGTAAAGTATCAACTTATGATTATTGAGACATATTTAACACGTCCGTTTTAAAAAAAAACACAATCGACTATGTACTTAAAAAAAAAACGTATACTTTCTACGAAAATCTGTTTGTTATGTTCTTTGACTTTTAAAATTGTGTAATTTGACATATTTTTTCAGTTTTTCCTTCTACATAATCTTTGAAAGTTAGTAAGACCACTATTTATGTACGACTACTTTGCCTAATGCACTTTGTAACAATTCTTTGTAAATACAATCGATTTTAAGATCATTTTTATGTACTAGTTTTATTTATATGCTACCTAAGGTAATTATGCTCAAACGTATTGTAAATATTTTTGCATATATTATGTATCTTGCCGTTTTTAGTTAAGTTTGTACTAGTAATACAGTATTATTTACTTTGTTTCCGGCAGTTAGCAGAGAAATCGCATATTTTTTGTAAATATTATCCGAATTTGTTTTAGTCCCTTGGTAGGAAAACGACGTGTTTTACAATGAGGTGGTCAAGTAAGGAGATTCACTTATAACAGAACTAAAACACAAATACTTATAAGTATTAGGTGAAAAAAAAACAAGGTATAATTTGTAAATAACAAGCCAAGCAACATCTTTAGACCGTGCTCTAACCAAATCGATCGGCGCGAATCAACTGACGCGTTCATTTTGTTCGGTGAACCCGAATGTGTGATCGCCATTACATCCTTCTGATTTTCCGAGCAAATGAGTAACATATGAACGCGACGATTGCGAATTTGTGCGATCAATCGTTTTGATTAGGACGCGGGGTAAATTACTCCATCATTTGATTGTAAAACACTTTTAAATTTATCTCTTTTATACGTATAATGTAGTAATGATTAATATATTTTTGTAAATTGATATAAATTAACTTGTTATATACAAAAGGGGACGAATGTGAATATTACCAAATCGCGCATTGTTACTGCATTTAGTAAAATATCGACGTTCTTCAGTGCTGTTTTTTTGATTTAGTTAACTATTGCGATTTTATTAAATGATAGTTTATGATGACGTTGATTGTTTTCACAATAATATTATTGTTAATAATTATTAAAATATTGAGATATTTTTTAATGTTTCGTTTTATTACCTACCAGATATATTTTTTCAGCATCCCTTCGCAATGAACCTTTAGGAAAAAAAAACACTAACATGAAAAACATCCTATATATTATTATAATAATGTGTTAAAAACATCTTTATACCTACTTTTAATCCGTTCAAAAGTTTTTGTGTGAAAGAGTTACAAACATCCATCCATCTATCCTCATATACTTCTGCATACAACATTTTAGTCAGAAACAATACATCATGTCAATTTAAAAAAATTGGTTGAATGTAATTAAGAATTACCTTCAGTGAAGTATCTAATCAGTTTAAATACTTCCGAAATCCCTCTAAACTACCTTTCCATAAAATCCAGTTGATTACCTAAAAGAATCTACAAACTAAGTCAACGTCGATAAATAAAGGGCAGCGTGAATTGAATTCCCAGAACGATTTCCATAAAATAGATGAATAACAGAAGGTCAGATCTGCAAAAACTCAAAACAAACGTACTCACACATTGAACGCGGATGCATGGCAAGCATCAGAGAAAACTCACCTCTTTTGGTAGTAATATCACCTACTAAATGGGGTGAGATTTCTTTGAAGCTGACTGTACGAAGTTCTTTTCTACCTCACTGTACGTGAAATTTGTCTATGTATGCGTGACTAATCGTTTTTTGAATGAAATGAAATATTTTAAAGTCATTATCTTTGGATGTCAATGTGATGATAATGTTAGCACCACTCAGCGATGCACAGATTTACTGCTGTTGTTCAAGTATCCCAAACCCTAAAAATTTTTAAAGTAACCGCCTTAAGACTTTTTCTTTGAAGTTGCAATATCAAGAAATGAATACTTCCACCCTGGTTGGATTGACAGAAACTGTCAGACTGTTACTGATTAAAAGTGCACTCTGTTCCTTCTGTTACATTTTGCGTTCCAGCGCCATGGTATGTCGATTAAATATGCTGCGCTGGCCGGTGCATGGTCTCCTTCGAGAATCATACCGCCCCCTCGGCCATCAGTTTTGAGTGTTGTGTGTCCTAATAAGGAGATGGCGTATTAAGGAGTTGCCCTTCTGAATTTATTTATTCTGTGCCAGAGCAGTTGGCCCACAAATTTCCGCAGGGTCATTAGGAATCTTAAATTTGGGTCAGATTTTGATGAGAGAATGCGGTTGGGACACCGTACAATCAACTGTGGAAGTCAGAAGGTAAAATGGGATAGCTCTGGCTTTAAATTAAAATCTTTGCACCGCGACATTTAACGTTGATTCAAGGGGATTATTATTTGACCTCAGAAAGTAGTAGGTAGAAAATTTATTGCTTTAATTCTTCAGATGATTTTGAAAACAGGAATTATTAAATTAACGAAAATAATGAAGAATTATTAGTTGACAATTGCGTTATCAATGCACTGAATTTGTTGATAGAAATGTAAACACATAATTTCAAACATTCATTTAATAAAACCAAAAATAAAAACATTGTATAATAAAAAACAAAATACATCATAAAAAAATCTTTGGAAAAACATGCATCATGCTTCATGGCCAACACATCCCTAGAACCTGCATTGGTAGTAACAACCACGACTGGAAATTCTCCACCGACCTGTCACAAGTTATCATCATATAACCTCTGTACCATGCAGACACTACGCAGTCGTAATAAAACAGTAAAGCCCTCTTAAAATCTGGAGTGCAGCTCTCAAAACCAGGATGAATGGCATCCGGAGTATTCTTACAGTGTATGCTATTAAACTTCACATTATAAATAGGCAAAGGACGAGTAATAAGAGTCCTTGGTATACCAAACTCAAGGTCTAAAATCCAAGGAGCATGCCGCTGCAAATTCGGCATTTTACAAAATTCATCTATAATCGCGTTTGGATCAACTGTCGACATTCTTGCCGTTGGAAACAGTGCTTTTGGTAATGTTAAATATACTTCAACAGGATCCCCTTGAGTTTCTAGCTTATTAGTATTTACTGTTTCTATGTTATTATTATTCAAATCATTCATTTGTTCCAACTGCATATTAGTTGCTTCTTGAATAAATAATGTATTTTTATCATCAGCTCTTTTTGCAACACCATCATCTAGCTCTAATGAAAAGTTAAATTCATTTCCAAAATTAGTAGAATTTATATCATTATTCTGTACAAATGATTGTGGAATTATTGAGGTTAATACAGGTTGCACTACAGTTCCATCAAATGGATAAATATGTGTAGCAAATATTGTGCTGGGACTAGGTATTATTACTGGTAAAGGTTGAATAGTGAATAGGGGTGTATTCATTGGATTCCAATCGTTCACTATTACGGGAGAACCCAATTCTAGTTTGTAAGGGTATGGTGTTGTGACTAGTGGTGTTGTAGGCATCAAAACAGAAGACGATATCACTTTTTTACTGCAAAGTCCATAGTATGATGACGTGGTATCTTCATTTATCAAGTTCTTCCTCAATTTGAGAACTATATGGGCTTGGAGAAGCTTCTGCTTCGCTATATTCTTTGCTTCTTTCATGCAACATAGACTTCTAGGCTGCAGCATAGTTGCTGAGTTATAAACCATTCCATAGTTTACGTGTGATGTTATATTATTATCTACCGGTATTGTGAGCTCCATTATGAAATAAACCTGAAACTGAATGGGTATTAATTAGTTGATTATCCCAAGGGATTTGGATAACAATAATGCTTACATGTTTATGGTTATCAAATTGATAATAATTTGTTGGTATAATTTAACAATTTAGAATTAATTGTTGCAATAAAATTAGTCACTTTAATCCTTGTCCAAAATTTAAGGTATATTATGTTTTTGTTGTAACTGTTAAATATTCACTATCATAAGCTTTATAATAGTCATCATGTAAAGTATGTTTTTGTTCTAATTTTGAATACACACATTATGATCCTTACCTTTCGATTTGCGCTTTTGTTTATTTTTATCGTTTATCACTGGTTTTCCTTGGCATTAATCCAGGTTCAAATTATTGATACGCCATTAAAATGTTATCAAATATTTCCTACTAGTCATGACATTGTTTTTGATAAATGAAAAGGGTACGGTTATGGCTTAAAAACTGTTTACAATATTCCTAGTGTGGGTACTTTGTTAAAAATATTGAAGTTTAGTTTTTTTTTGGAATAACTATGTCATGGCTTCAGGGTCTTGTGCCAATTTTAAGTTTCACAAAACATTGTTCCACAGATAATGAATAGCACAATTTTATATGGTGACAATCATGTGTATTGATTTACCTATTTAGTTTCTCAACAACAACAAAATCATTTGCATTTTAGGTGAACCTCGTTAAATTGAAATACAAAACAGTAAAAACATAACAAATTAAACAATGCTTTGTTAAAACGAAACATTACATTGTTCTATTCACGAATAGATTTCAATAGTGTGATGTGATCGGATTTTTGACTGAAACAATTTAATATTTTTTGTATTGTATTGTATTTAAATACAGCTATCGCTAGCGGCTTCACTCGATATGATACGACACAAACTGTCGAAAACCGGAATAACGAAACCGGAGAAATAATACGAGGATAATAATAATGTATCTGTATTTTCTGTTTTTTTCCAAACTATCTACGAACCACATCCAGATTGGTCGCGGGACTAACGAATGCCGTGACCACGGAACGTAAAGAGCTATCGGAGGGCTCTGTGAATTTTAGTCGGTATAAGTCTGACAGTCCCTCCCATCCTGCCCTGGGTGGGAGGACTCATTTGATGATTTTACCACGCTAAAACAAAACACATCTGTTTCCGGTATGCACTTATTTGATGTTATTGCCCGTAACACTGTGGGTATAATCATCATCATCATCATCTCAGCCATAGGACGTCCACTGCTGAACATCGGCCTTCTCTTTTTCATCTCCCACATGTACTGGTTGGAAGTGACTGGCATCCAGAGCCTTCCGGCGACCTTCAAAGGTCGTCTGTCCCCCTTGTTGATTGACGTCCTACGCTCCGATGCGCTTGCTCGTCCGTGGTCTCCACTCTAGCACTTTGACCCCATCGGCCATCTGTAGGTGGGTCGGGAAAAACCATATAATACTCCAAAACTTTCACACTTGAAAAATAGAATAGTTGCAGCGAAAATATTTTATTTGTGGAATATTTATGGTAAGGTCTCTTTCATCATTATAAAATAATATCGGGATTGGATTGATACCAAATGTAATCGAGTAATGCAGTAGTCATATTCTAGGGCTACACAATAATAAACGGTTTACATTGCATTTTAGAATACAGTACCGTCAGCAACGAGTTGTTCAGTATTTAGACGTAAAGGAACTGGACTTGACTAACTCAAATTGACAATTTTCAAGGGAAATTGGGTCCTTCTTCCACACCAGAGGCGCTGTTCCATATTTTCTACAAGAAACGCTGTAATACTGGAAATTGCTGAAAGAAAAGATTGAAAACTCGTGCTAAGGTAATGGTTGTTGAAATGCGAGAAAAAAAAACGATACTTACTCCTAAAGACAGACTAGTGACAGGAAGATAATAAGAGCGCAACAGGTCAACCTACCCCATCTGTCAAATTTATACCAATCGAAAATTATCTTGTCTAATAATGATAAGGGTTGATAATCTATAAGAAGTTTGACATTTGTGGTAGGTTGATGGCTGGTCTGTTAACAAGCATAATAACCTCAGCCTATACTTCTTTAATACATTATAAATATATTATATTTATTTTCTACATCCTGATGACACCGGCCTCCTCTCTGTGAGTTTGGGACTGACCTTCAACCCACCACGGGCACACGGGCCCTATGCAGATTGCAGATGTTATGGTTTTAAATTTTTTTTATACCTATAAAATTTTTTACATTAGACCCTTTGTGTTCTAAAGAGCAGTGGTAGGCCCAGTTGTATCGGCACCGACTTACGACTTATGTAAGGTCGTGGGTTCGAACCCAGCCTGGGCGCATTACGTTGTGTTATTTATTTCATCACCACTGCTCTCAAAACTGTGAAGGAAAAACATAGTGAGGAAACCGGCATGTCCTAGAACCATCAAATTCGAATACGTGCCATACGCCAATCCGCACTGGGCCCCGCGTGGTGGAGTAGGCCCACACCCTGCTCACAAATAGAGGAGCCTGATGGTCAGTATGGGAAGGCTATACGCTGATGATGATGATGAATGTGTTCTTATGGTCGATTCAACACGATATCTTAAGAATAAAAAACCACGTGTGAAACACCGGCGGCAAGTAAGTATGTACCCGTTGCCAAGTAATTACGACATGTTAGTCGAACTTTACATTAGACACTCATAACTCTTTATGATAACTCCTTTCTAAACTATTATAACTATGTCGTCGATGAATACTATATTTTTGACATAAACGCCCAAACCAAATTAGAGCCTGACGGACTGTGTCGTACTACTCTTAATCCCAGGATCGAATCGTGACCCCAAAAGACCCAAGGGATGCCCTGACCATTCGCACTGATACCGAATTTCTTTTCCAAAATTTATTTATAAAACCATAATGTAACCATTTTCATGAGGGGCTGGGGTTATTACCCTGACTTTTTGCTAGTGGTGAATGGTGACGAATTATTGCCTTTTTCTGGAACAAATTTTAAGAGGGTATTTACGACATGTTGCGTATTTTTAAGGACTTTGCCCTTGTCCGCACTAACCCCTCCTTTACACCAAGGTATATATATTTACAAGTTTTTGACCTGGTCATACCCCTCGGTTATACCCCATAAGCAAGTTTAATACTATTTCAGACAAAACTTGTGGAATACTTGTCAAAACATAAGCGGGGATTTGTTTTGTTTTATACATGTATTGAAGTGTCTCAAACATAATCTCAACATTCTTTCCGTTCACTCGTTAGCCAAAAAGTATTTTATACAAAGTATAGAACACTTTTTCGTTTGGATGGATGCAATGAAATATAGCGATGAACATAAAAGGCAAAAGGCCACCCGCAGATCTCATAGTTTTCTTTTTAAAACACACGTCATTATTTGGCATATAGCGACGAAGCTTTTAAGGTTACGGTAATAATCGTAAACTAGAAGGTATCACCTTAGCTTTTTGAAGACAACCCCCTTCTTATGATTAAATGAAATCAGTTAATGAGGAATCATCCATGACCCGTGAGAAGTAACTTTTTTTTTAATCATGGTAAATTAGTGTAGAGTCCTCCCAGGGCTGGACGGGAGGGACTTGTCATACTTGTACTGACTAAATCCGCCTGTGTCCTTCAATAGCCTCTACGTTCAGGGTCGCATTCGTAGTCCCTCGACCCCGGCAGCTTTGGCCTTCGCAAGGAAGGGCCCCGTCCTTTTCGACCACTCTTTGATGCGCTCGTGAACACAATGCGCCATTGCACCCTGGCATGGTCCAATGATCGGGGTAATGGGGCGAGTCGCCCATTCCTCGACGCCCGTATATATCCTCGCATACCACCGTCTTCCTAAAACAGTTTCTTTTTTTTAGAAGGTAAATCATCAACTGAGGCCTCTGGATGTCGGGACTGTCAGAAACTCTTACTGATCCACAATCCCTCCGGGGTTCCTTCAATGGCCTCACGTTGAGTTTCATGGTCACCCCTGCTTATACATCACCCGCAAAGAGCAACCTAGAAAACCCGCGGTAACAGCTGAGCATCCTACTGGCGAAGTTGGTGATGACCACGGACTGCTTTGCCTCGCAACCACCATTTTTTGTCAGATGTCTGCCGCTTAATTTTTTGTGTTTTGTCGATTTCTTTCTGGGGCCACCTCAACCCATGCTAGGTTAGCCTTAAGCCGGGTTCGTGGGACTGTCTCAACAGGTAACCATGGACGCTGAAAAATAAAAGGGATACTGAAGGATCTCCGTGGCTTGTAACTCAGAACAAGTCTGACTGTGGGTGGGAGGACTCATTCTATGATTTTAACCACGATCAAAAAAGGGCTTACCTTTGTTTCTGAACCAGACTAAAACCAAGTCTACCAGTTCCCTTTAGTGCCAACCATAGCGGCAGATACAAGATACCGAAAAACTTATAGAAGTACCAACAGACGAGTTAAGAAAACTCCAGCCCCAACCAAGTGGAACAACTGTTATCTGAACTCACACCGCTCCATAGAGAATAGAAGTTCACAAACTACGACATTATCAGTTCACAAGTGAACGTAGTCAATATTTAATATCTCGTCGAACAAAATAACAGCTCCCTGTAGACAAACTCCTTCAGAATTTAATTTTAAATCCTCGTCGTATTTCAATGGGGCATAGATTGAGGAAATCGTTCAGATGTGACACTCTATTACAGACTTTAAGAAAGGTATTGAGTTAAATTGAATGAAATCAAACAATCTTAACAGACTTAAAGAGCTAACATTAAACATAATAACATCAGGACAGCTTATTAAAAATTACTGTAAACATTATGCATGAGTTTATCACGATAAAACATGCATTGCAGATTTATCAAAACCGCTCCTTATTATCCTTACTAATATACGACATCAAAAATGCATTTATTGACTAAAAAATAACATAATCTTCAAAAAATCGATCTAAATCATCCTAATAAGAATGGATCTGCCAATTATAAAATTCCTGCTGTATGTTTTGTTTGTGGGTAGATACTCGTAGGTAATAAACCAACGAGCTTAATCGCCTCAGAGACACTTCTATGCATCCTTATTCTTTGCCAGGCGTCTGTAAAAGAATCCGCTTTGGCGCAAATTGCTGGCGTACCGGCGACTCCTAACGATCGTCCATTGTACGGAATACGTCACCTGGACTTGTTGTTACAATATCCTGGACTTTTTGTAAAGGATGTTTTAATTTCAGCCTCATGAAATGGTGTTTTTAATTGCAGTTCCTTTTTTGTGTTGAGGCTTTGTATGCATTGCAAAGAGAATTTTGTTTTATTTTTATAATTCCCTCTATCTCTCTGCTTATCCACAAAAAAAAAACCGGTTTACCACTAGGTAAACCGGTTTTTTCCCCAAACAAATTAGTTTGTTTGAAATCGGATTTCGTCTCAACTCGAGCGTTTTCCCCCATGAGAGTCTGCAGAAACTATAGAAAGGTATCGCTACGATTTTTACGCTGCCTTCATCTTTGTTTTGCCTTCTGCCTTGTAAAACCATCCTCTCAGATTTTGAGAATTTAATTTATGCCCGGGATTTACATAGGAGCGACAGAACAAACTTACTGACATATTTATAACATTAGGTACTTCATCATCATTATCAACTTATCCAATATACAGAGTGTTTCTTTTTAAATGGGCCAAAAGGGAGACAACCTTATCCATATGAGATACGGGAAAACTTTCTTAGGAACCTTTAGCTCTTTTTTGATGTTGACAATTTTGGCCTTTTTTATTTTTTTGGTCAAGTGTGAGTTGTCCAAAAAAATGAGTGAAATTGGCCAAACTTTTTTTAGTGCCTATCGACTCTGTTTCATGTAAGGATAATTTCATTGTATCGGAAGAAAAAAATCGGGACGGGCGGAAGTTAGTCAAATTTAACAAAATATTTTTTCATACAAATTGTATGAACGAAAAAATTACCAATTTTTTTATGATGTTTATTGATTTACTGTCATGTAAGGAGCATTTCATTGTATCGGAAGTAAAACGTCAGGGCAATAGAAGTGGGTCAAATCTAATGAAATACTGAGTACTACTACTACGTTTTTATGGTGTAAGAAGAAACATTACTGTACTTTTGATTAACTTCCATTGTCCAGACATTTTCCTTCCTGTACAATAAAATGATCCTTAGAAGACAGTAAATCAAAAAACATCATAAAAAGAATTGGTGATTTTTTTCGTTCATACAATTTGTATGAAAAATATTTTGTTTAATTTGACCCAACTTCCGCCGTCCCGATTTTTTTCTTCCGGTACAATGAAATGATCCTTACATGAAACAGAGTCGATACGCACTAAAAAAGTTTTGGCCAATTTCACTCATTTTTGTGGACAACTCACACTTGACCAAAAAAATAAAAACGCCAAAATTGTCAACATCAAAAAGAGCTAAAGGTTCCTAACAAAGTTTCCCGTATCTCTTAAGGATAAGGATTTCTCCCTTTTGGCCCATTTAAAAGAAACACCCTGTATAGTGGGGACGCTTTGGGACGCAGTCCTCTTTTTTTGTGAAAGGAAGTGGGCATGTAGGTTGGTGGATGTAACACGGTTTTGAATTTATAGTTTCCTCACAATGCATGTTATCCTTCACCTTATTGAGAGCAGTTTATGAAATAAATTACACAAAGTGATGCGCCTGGCTAAGTTCAAACTACCAACGCACAACTCGTAAGTCAGAGCCGTTACCCATGATTACCCATGACACTGTTCTTGGATTAAAGTGAAAACAATTAAGTATTGATTGACAACTGATCATTAACGAAACCACAAACCATAGTGTAATTAGGATCATATTGACGGACCAATGACCTGTCACACACCGCAAGATGTCTTAAAGCAACTACTCTAAGCAAACCACAAGCTTAACAACAGGATAGCTTACCACAGACTGAAGGAAGATTCGACATTTACTCGCATTTGGTACTTACCATATTGAAACTAGCAAAATTAACATTAAAACCTAAACCTTGTAAACCCATCCAGGGGGCTCTAGTCCAAACAGCATTCGACAGTAAACGAGAATCGTTATCGTTCATCAGTCACCAATACATTTTCAACTTTATACCCCAGCGGGTAAAGTTGAAAATCTATTGAAGTTCACAGATCGTTTTTGTTTGTTTCGTTCGTTATCGATTAGTAGTTTTTAATCGATTTTCAACTTTACGCGCTAGGGTATAAAGTTGAAAATGTATTGGTGACTGATGAACGATAACGATTGTCGTTTGCTGTCGAATGCTGTTTGACTAAGGCCCGTGGGGCATAATCACGTGTGCGACAAAACCCTTTCAAAATTAACAAAAAAAAAACATTAAACACAGTCATTACTAAAATATAAACTGGCATAAATAAACACCCACCGAATTGAGAACCTCCTCGTTTTTGATTTCAAATCAAAAATAGTACAGTCAGAAGAAACAGAAAAACCTCTTTTGGTAGGGTACTAGGTGGTGAGTTAGTGACATCACTAAGTAAAGCCCGCTGTACACATTGGGCCAACGCATTGGGCCAGCGTGTATGTAGAACTTGGCGGTTATATTGGTAGTTTGGCGGGAATACTGGCCGGCCAACCGAAAGGTGTCGGTTTTTCGTGCACCAATCAAAGGATCTTGGCGTGCTTCGCAAACAGTGTTCACATGTTGGCTCAATGTGTAAACAGGGACATTTGGAATTCATTGTTTTGGCCCAACATGCTGACCCAATGTGTACAGCGGGTTTTACGGGGTAAGTTCCTTTAATTTAAAGCTTACTGTACCTATCGAAAATTTCCGCCTAAATCCTGTCAGTTAGTAATGAATGTGCCCAAGACTGGCTGCAGAGGTTAAGTTGCCATAAAACCAACAGAATATAAAACCAAGGCAACTTCATTGGATCCCGGGAAGCGTCAACAATTCTTTTCTTTCCTTGAAGTGGTTGTCATAAAATATTGGTTTTTTTTTTTTTATATTCCACAACTATCACAACGCCATCTAGTCCCAAGCAAAGCAGAGCTTGTGTTATGGGTACTAGACAACTGATAAACATACTTATATATTTCTAAATACATACATATTATAGATAAATTACACCCAGACACAGAACAAATGATAATGCTCATCACACAAACATTTGTCCAGGGTGGGAATCGAACCCACGACCTCCGGCATAGCAGTCATAGTCACTAACCACTAGACCAACAGGCCAGTCAATTAAATATTATAATATATTAGATTATTATAATTAAATATTTTATTTAAAAGCACTTATTCTAAATATTTTTTGTAATACCTCAAACAACCTATAAAAAAATCTATTCCTATTTCAAATCACCCTAGGTCAATCACCGGTCAATCAGGCTTGGCAGTTCATCACCCGTATTGGATGTCCGTCAAGCCTTCAAATGTCAGTTGTGATTGAAGGCCCGGCACGACAGTTGCGTGCACTACTTCAATATTTCGCTACAAATCACTGTGACGTTTGCTACAGGCGCTTGACGATGTTTGTGGGTTTATTAGTTCAAGCTTTACCGAAAAGCTACCAAAAATAGATCGAATATTAAAAAATAGTAAAAAAAAATATATCGAACTTGTCTAAGTCACTCCTGACCTCGACTAAGGTTTAGGTAAGGACCATTACACATAAAAAAATATTTCTAAAATTGGTCTTTTCTATTCAATACTACTTGACTAAATTAAAATGGAACCACCACTGAGACAGAATTATTCCCAATAGTCCCCTCTAGCCCTGTCCTCCGGGGTGACAGCTGGGAATTGTCTTCCCAGTTGTCACCGGGGTGACAATTTGTGCCGATCGTCCCCTTTGAAAACTGACTAGAACCCTTCTAGTCAGTTTTCAAATGGAATCACTGAATCATTCAATGGAATGGAATTCACGAATGGGACACCCTTTCCAATAAAAATTTATTACATATCCCTCTCTCAGAGAGGAGGCCTGTGTCCCAGTAGTGGGAACATTTATAGGCTGACGATGATAAGGAGAAACTGACCAATTGATAAAAGACTCCTGAAGGAGTCGAGTTTAAGCACACTAATGATTATTATATTGTAGTACAAGTTTGAACAAAGCCCTAGTCAAGGGACAGAGTATTATTGACTTTCAAAAGTATCTAAATATCTTCAAATGTTTTTAATTAAACTAAATTAATTGATTTTGATAAATTTTCAAGTGTTTTCAGATGTTCATTTTATTTTTCAAGTTAATTATAGACTATTGACTTTGAGGTGCTGTATTTCAAAGAACTAACGATGCTGTTTTTTTGTAAATATTTTCTTTTGAGATATTAGAACCATTAAAATTTGAAGCGTAATTTGTCGGTGGGTAAAATCTCTTTTTTAAGTATTTAGTCTCATTAGGGTAGTATTACGCAGTCAAGTACGAAACAATGAACTTATTAGTGACTATTATATTGATTCGATAACTAATGGCTGGCCTGATTTACACGGATTAAATTTCTACCTAAACGGTGGATTTTTGGAAAACTTTCTTATGTATTTTCACGAATCAAAAGAAAAAACTATTATCTAATTTGGTACAGTCTTTCGAAAGTTATGCGCATACGGCATGAAATGACATTCTTAATCCATCGCTTGCTTTATGGCTACGCGGATAGGACCTAGGGAGGAAAATGTTGTTTTTTGGTGTCAACGTTGTAAGTTCAGTACCGTCAGCACGAGTTTTCAGTATTGGGTAAGAACGTAACTGTAAATGAACAAATTGGTTCCTTCTTCGCACACCAGAGGCGCTGTTACACATTTTCATACAAGAAATGCTGTAAATACTGGAAAGTTGCTGTAAAGTAAAAGATTGAAAACTCGTGCTAAGGGTACTGAGTTGTTATTATTTTTAATTGAATAAAATAGGCTATAGCCAACAGGCTATATAGGCAGTCAGGCAGTAACAACTGACTGACGTCCTTATTACACGTGTAGAACATTTCATAGAATAAACTATTTATTTGAAGCAACAGTCCAAAACAACGATCTTACTCATCAAAAATAAAAACAGGAAAACACGGAAGATATTAGAATGACATATTTAATATGACAACGCCAAAGCAACAACGTTAGAGGACGGACAAATATAAAAATCAAAGAGACAAGGGTATTCTCAAGGGACAAGACTGTCCCTTGTGTTATGGACTTGTCCTATCCTGAATGAAAATAGGGAATAATAAAAATGTAGACAACATGCTGAGATGACGAATTTCGTTTGTACTTTTTGATGGAAATGAGGGATCTGAGAATAGGTTTCCGGTTTTGGTGGGTACAAGCCGTAAAATTTTTGCACTCTTTTATGTTGTCACTGAAAATGGGACTATATTGAATATTGCTTTAAAGTTTAATTTTCGACGCAGCCGTTTCATCAAAATTCAAAAAAATCCGCGCGTGATATTTTCCAATTGAAAAAGCAGTTCTGCTTAGATTATAGAATGTTCAGATTCCTAGAAGGCCACTAAGAATTGAAAAATTACTCACGTCGCGTCGTTCGATTCCTACATAAAATAAGTAAACATCAGCAAGGAAAACATTATAATGTGTGCGTAGCGCTCACTCACACATTTATAAAAAGAGGCTTCACTAAAAACCTTATGGTTTGTTTCGAACACTGAATGATGAACACTGAATTTTTAATCTTAGCGTTTCTGATTAAAATTAAATTGGAGGAAGAAATTCAGGATTCAGGACATCCTTAAGAGGTATTCCAGGAAGGCTACCCGCTAAAATGGCACCTGAGCGAATGGCTCCTAAGCTATTCCATGAACAGCACCTATCATTTTTTTTGCATTGCATTTTATTCCACATAGGGCACCCATGGATCGTGCTTTAGTACTTACGAGTATAATGCTGTATTAATGACATTGTTCAGCAACACAAGAATACCTCATGTCGTTGTAGAAAGGATGTCAGGTCAGCAAGAATAGTAGTGGAGCTAACTGCGCAACGTGCTCCGGACGACAGACGTGCTACCGTGTACCTTTATTCATGCATGCTCTTTTAATGCTCCTTGCATTCTTCATGCAAGGATCGGGTATATAATTATGTATACATAGACTGACGCTTATAATCGTCAAATGCTAGACAAGTTCGACCAGCTAAGATCCTTTTATGTGGATTAGAATGCATAGAATAGAATAGAATACTCTTTATTATGTACAACCATACACCATACAAATTAAAGGATACATCCAATCAATATCTATAAATAGGGTGACACAATGGGCGGTCTTATCGCTAAAAGCGACCTTTTCAAGACAACCTTTGGATGGATTTGAAAAGAAAAGGAGGAACAATACTGTAGGTAGTCTACATCAAGTGATAGTCAAGTCTGACAACCAGTCTTACCTAGGGTATCGTATTACCCAGTTACTGGGTTGTGGAGGTCAGATAGGCAGTCGATCCATGTAAAATATTGATATTCACCTGCATCTGGTTCGACTGGAAGCCGACTTCAAAATAGTTGGGAAAACGCAGGCAGATGATGAGAATGCATTAAAATAATTCCTCCTGTAAAGCGGAGCGGAAGAGACTGTCAATCTCGTACTGACTTAAAACCACCCTGTCCTTTTAATTGCTCTTTACAGTCCCGTAAGGGCACTGCTAAGATCCCTTCATATCTTTTTTGCCTTAACGTCATTCATTCACCCGGTCCCACAAGCACACAGGTTGCAAATACTATGCACCTGATCTTTCCTAAGTCTTTAGTGTATGTGAAACGGCGGAAGAAAACACATCGTGAGGAAATCGCCCTGTAGTAGAAACGAAAATTTAAAGAAATGTGACATCTACCAACACATATTGGGCCCGTGTCATGGATTACAGCCCATACTTACGCACAAAGAGGAGGTCTTTGTCCCAGTAAGTAGTGGGAACATTAAAGGTTGATTTAGCTTTAATCCAATGTAAGTAAGACATACTATAAGAAGAAGGGTTTTAAAGAAAATTATCCAAAGTAATACTCTCCAAAGAAAAAGATTGCATCATCAGCCTATAACGTTCCCACTGCTGGGACACAGGCCTCCTCTCTTGTGAGAGGGAGTGGGCCATAATCCACCACGCGGGCCCAGTGCGGATTGGGAGATGTCACATGTCTTCGAATTTAATGGTTCTAGGACATGCCGGTTTCCTCACGATGTTTTCCTTCACCGTTTTGAGAGCAGTGGTGATGAAATAAATTACACAAAGTAATGCGCCAAGCTGGGTTCGAACCCACGACCTACAACTCGTAAGTCGGGACCGATACCACTGGGCCACCACTGCTCTCAGAAAAGAAAAAGATACTTGCATAATATTTATTTTTATCAGGGATATTTACCAACAGTTCGCTAAACCAGCAACAATACCTGGTGGGTTATAAACTTTCTTTCTAAAACAAAGCACGCTAGCACACAATGAAAATACGGAGGAACCCCGCACAGAAAGTACGAATAACCTTTATTTCCTGAGAAAATATTAAGAAGCGCTCCCAGTAGTCGCCTTTGACCGGCGGGGGCGTGGGCGGTTGGATTCACGTACAATTGAATTGTGGCGTAAGGTATAAGCGGGAGCGTTTTGTCAGTTCATTGTTCTTTTGAAGCTTCCAGGACAAAATTTTAATGTATTAAATTTGTTTTTTAAATTGACTAAAAAGATTTGGTCATGCGTTATTAGATTAGTTCTTGGTAAATGAATCAGCATTCTTGTCCTACTCCAGAGAAAACTCACCCCTTTTGTTAGTGACATTAATTACCTACTACCAACGGGGGTGAGATTTCTCTGAAGCTGACTGTACAAAATACAGCTAATATTTGACACCCTGTTATACTTGCTTGTTTTTTTAATCTTCATTTAATTATCTACTTATAAATTACGATGTAGATTATTCAGCTAATTTAGTGATTCCACATGTTTATGTAATCCTTGTTTTCTGACAGCTAAAACCTGAACTTCTGTAAGTTAAGGATGAATAGTTTACTTCCAAGTAAGCGCGCTTCACCGTGTCTGCCTTATTATCAGGCGAGATAATGGTCAACAGCGAGCCTGTAGCTAATTAAAAAAAGGTAATAAAATCGCTGTTAATCTACACCTTGTACCACCTGACTCGGTTGGAGAGCAATTGCTCGTGGTCCTTTGTCTCCAGGACGGTGCAGTTTACACGCCGAGTCGGAGACGTGATCATCATCAGAACTCACGTGCCAGGGTACCTTGCACGGCATTCTTGCATTATATGTGGTGTCTTTATTGTTCCGTTACGATTACTTAAAGGTGATAATCGTCAGGCACTCATCGCAAAGTTACAAGCAGATAAATTGCTGCTTCAGTAGCGAAACCTTTGTACTGTTTTGAACATGGTTGGTTTTGGTTGGCCACCTTGGAAGTGCCTACGTTTGTTATTGGGTTAACTAATTGACGAATCTGAGCATAATTATTTGAAAGTTGGGCTTAATCTATTCTCTCTCTCATCCACATTTACTCCACTTAAACTTTGATAGACATTTATTAGGAGAAAACCCAACAATACTTCGCCTGACGTAGCATTCGAACCCAGTTTCAGATGCTCAGCAGTCACGCTTGCAATAGAACAAAATGTTTTCAATGGGCAACAATCAAGACCCCGTACATTTTATGGTGTAGAAGCCCACAGTTGTTTCATTACAATAATTAAGCACTATTAAGCAACACAAGAAAACTAACCATTTACCAGGGTTGGACTGGCCAAATACGCTTACTCGACGTAAGCGTTTGACCCCAGGGCCCTATCCTGCACGGGCTTCCCACTGGCCCGACTAGCGGTGCTTACCATAAACCAGATGCTAGGTAGGATAGAGGCCTACATATGATAGGTCCCAAAATTAAATGTTAAACTAGATAGACTGCAGCGTCGATTTCTACATGGAACATAAATAATTGCACGATCAAATAGTTGTTCGTGTATATGCAGAAATGCAAATGCTCCCACGATGAAGGAGAAATTCCTAATGTGCATAGCTTAAAAAACGTGCGATGAATTAAACAGAAAAAAATAAAAAATGAGTAAAACGACAGATGATATCTCTGGGTGATATCCCAGGTTTGTGGGGGCCACCCAGGTCCATCCGGCCTAGTCCGTCCCTGCCACTTATTACCTAGACAGACAATAGCAATATCCATTACAGTAAAACTTCATGTAGTTTAATCTTAGACCTGTTGATAAAACAACCACAACGGTACAATGGACAGCTTGGATTAGGTTTTTAGTATTCCCATTTTAATTCTCTAAGTGTTATGTCCACGTTATGCTAGTCCAAGTTTGTATCGTCTAGAGGTTTTTAATCGTTATGACAGTTAAACCTATGCATATTGAAATAAGACTTGTTTTAACATAACGGCCAATAAAGCTATCTTTTTCTTTCTACGATAAACTTTTACATATGTATTGAGATCCCTCTTACGGTACATTCCTTGAAACGGCAACATAGGCTTAATGTAACCTTCGGTGACGTCTGAGCAATCGAACTGCAGTTGGTAGGCCGTCTAGTTCGCCACCACTATAATCGTGCCTGCCGGGGTCGCGGGACCATCTCAACAGGTAACCGTGACCCTGAAAGGTAAAAGGCTATTGAAGGATTGTCTTGGATATTAGTCAGTACAAGTCTGACAGTCCTTTCCGCCCCGCTCTGGGATGGAGGACTCATTTGATTTTACCATGAAAACAAAAAAATACACTACGTCGGTGGCACGCCGGTGTTAAATAGTTTTTTTACTGTGAGCGTTGATATTTTAGTTCCTGTAAAGCGTAGACTGTTGAATCTAGTACACAATAATTATTTTTATAACAACTAAGGACACAGTTATCAATATTAATTTCTCTATAGGGACTAATAATTATGAGAAGGAAGTTAGTCAAAACATCTATTGGGAAAACCCATCATGAGCACACAGAGGCTTTTAGTTAACATAATTATTTCAACAAATTCCCAGAACGACCAAACTTTATACATAACAAAATTCATAATTAATTTTAAATTCAATTATGTATTCTATTATTTCTGTTTATTTGCCAGTAAAAGCTTTTCCGAAATACGCTGTTCAACAGTTATTATTAATTAAAGCGTTTCATGGCTGTTTTTAGCAGTAATAATCGTGTGGTTTTCCGTAATTATAATTCATAATAACCACAAAGCAAATGTTGTGTTGTTGTGGCGACAATCTGGATTAGTTTAGAGGAGTAACAAATAAATTGGTATATATTTACTCATGGACGGGTATTGGCATAATCCTTTTCTTGCTTGATATGATTTTGAGAACAAATAATCAGATGAAGACCACAGGATCACGCTTGATACAAGGACGCATGGACGTTTTCTCAGGATGTTCCCCTTTACCGTTTTGAGAACAGTGGTGATGAAGTAAATTACCCAAAGTAATGCGCCCGCTGGATTCGTACCCACGACTTACAACTCGACTACAAGTCAGCGCAGATACCACTGCTCGTTGCCGACTAGCTTGTCGACGACGTCGACTTATAGGAGTTGAAGAGGAAGACTGACGTCATCACCCAGCGAGATCGACAGATGACCTTCAATTGGCTGGGATAGCCCGTATTTGGATGGCAGTTTAAAGTGTTATTCCATAGCTTGCGACGGGCTTATATCCAGCATTAAAGTGCTATAGATTGAGACCACCAACGTTAGTTTTTGACAATGTCAATACCTACATATTTTGAAAGGTACTCACATAGCATTTTGTGACACTAACAGAAACCGGGAATACTGTTGAACAAGCTTTTGAAGTATGTCTAACGCAGGGATATGTTGTAGAGGTGTGAAGACTTCACAACTTTGTTGCTTCACAGATATGTATTTCCGGAAGCGAATTTGATCTCTAGCATCTACTTATGGGGTACTAAGGACGGGAAACCTCCCCGAGTGCCCGAGGGCTGGAAGTTCCTTACTGGATACGTCCGGGGGGAAGCCCAGTTTCTCGGGACGGTGTGCCCCGGGGTACGGGCAAGAACTCTCCGTAAGGGGTCTCCTTGCCCGTATGCCAATGTTCCGTCACGCGCTCCACCACGTGTCCCTCTGTTTAACAGAGGGCTCAGTGGTTTTGGAGCAAGAGCGGGCCCGGCGTACACTTACCCTGCCGTCGGGCCGGCAGGAGGGGGCATTGCACTCCCGCCCCCCCCTGCCACCGCTATTCTCGTAGCCCCGAAGATTGTCATGATCACGTCTATGACTTTCGACGGGGGTCGAGGGCCTTGGCTTAACCGCCCGGGCCGCGAGGAAGACAACCTCTATAAAAAATTACCCCAAACCTCCAAGCGGCGGCGCACCGCGAGGGAGGTTGTATGCTTGGCTAATGGGTAGCATAATTAGTCACGAGTGCGAACCGCACTTATTGGATGGATGGTTGGATATTTATATTACTCGTGGGAACAAAAATGCAGAATTTTTCAAAAAAACCCCCCCAACAACCGGCAGTCGCCGCAGCGAGCCAAGGTGGCTCACGTGCCCGTGAGGTGGAGTCGCTGGACTTGTCCAGCACGTCCGCCTCACCGACACCGACAAGAGAGCGGGCACAGCGTGCCGCTCGTAAAAATAGGATGGTGCTGTCGCCGACATCGAAGTCGGATTACGACTCAGCGTCAGACGCCATGAGCGATCAGAGCCCCGGCTCTGAGCGCGGAGAAATGAGGGCCGCAGACAGGAGGAAACTCTTCCTGAAGCGGCCCCATTCGGAACATCGAGGGTCGTCCTCGGACGACGAGCCTGCCTCGGGCCGGAAGATCCCCACAAGTGTGCGGGGTAATGGCCGAGGCAGGACCGGAGGCAGAGGGCAGAGCACAGAGCCCTCCTTGGAAGAGACGGTACGAGCAGCTATCCACACCCTGGCCGTCAAAAAGCCGGGCAAGAAGGCCGCGAAAGATAAGGCCACGGGTGCGGCAACGGCTACAATAATGGCGGCAGTGTCAGCTAGCCTCAGCCGGCCCCCGCCCGCATCAACTTCATCGGACGAAATGTCCCAAATGCGGGCGGAGGTCGCCCGCTTGACGGCAGCGATGGAGGCTATACAGAAGGAGAACCTCCAACTGAAGACGGAGCTAGCTGGGCTGCGGAAGGCAGACCCACGGAAGAGAAATGAGGAGCCGACGGCCCAGGCCGCGCCAACAGAGGACAGTAACAATGTCCTAAACCTGGTGCGAGAGGAGCTGTTGGCCTTTAACCGGCGGTTTGCCGTGTTGGAAAACCGGATACTACGCCCTCCGCTGGCGTCGACATCATACGCGGCAGTCGCGGCTTCCGCGCCGCCTGGGCCAGCTCCGGTTCCGGAGAACCGAGCCGCGGCGAAGCAGGCGCCGGCTAAGCAGGCCCCAGGAAAAGCGACCTCGGCGAGGGCTGGTCCATCCAAGGCGGCTCCTGTGGCTCCGGCCACGACCAGCGCAACCCCAGCATCAGCCCAACCGAGCCCATCTACGGCACCTCCGAAACCGGCGAAGAAAAAGGAGAAGAAGAACAAGAAGAATACTGAAGCGACGACTAGAGAGGCAAGCCAGCCGCCCCAGCACGAGGCGCCTTCACAGCCCTCACAGCCACCACCAGCCGACTCCGAATGGCAGGTGGTTGGAGAGAGAGGTGCCAAAAAGAAGCAGAGACGGCGGCAACGACAACGTAAAAGGCGAAGCGCCGCGGCAAGACTCCGCGCCCCTAAGACCGCGGCTGTAGTTATCACCCTACAGCCCGACGCGGTCAAAAGGGGTGTTACCTACCGCGACGTGTTCGCGAAGGCGAAGGAGGCGGTTGACCTCCGGGAGCTGGGTATCGACGGGGGCCTTCGGGTGCATGTCACCGCGACGGGGGCCAGACTGCTGTCGATTCCCGGCGCCTCCAGTGGCCCTACTGCCGACGCTCTGGCCGAACGGCTAAGGGCGTCCCTAGATGCGGAGGAGGCTCGAGTGTCCAGGCCTGTAAAGCGCGCCGATCTGCGCATAATGGGCCTGGACGATTCCATTTCGGAGGAGGACGTAGTGGCCGCCGTTGCCAGGGCAGGGGAATGCCCTGCCGATCAAGTGAAGGCAGGCACCCTACGCCCTGACTTCGCGGGACTGCTGACAGTCACAGACAGCTGCCCCGTGCCGGCGGCCAAAAAGATAGAAGAGGGCCGAAGGCTCCTGGTCGGCTGGGTGTCCGCGCAGGTGAAACTGCTGGAGCCCAGGCCTCTGAGGTGCTTCCGCTGCCAAGTGGGGAACCACACGGCGTGCAAGTGCACCTCGGAGGTGGACCGTAGCGACAACTGCTTCCGCTGCGGTCAGCCCGGTCACAAGGCCGGCTCGTGTAACGCCCCGCCGCACTGCTTCGCATGCGCGGCGGCTGGCAAGCCGGCCGATCACCGGGCAGGGGGCAAGTCCTGCGCCCCGCCCGCCAAGACCAGGAGCAGACGTAGGCCCTCTGGCGCCGCCGTCCCTGCTACTGCCGTCGCCGCCGCCGCCGCCGCCGCAGCTCCTGCTGCCGCCGCTGCCGTGGCTACACCCTCGCAGAGGGTCCTGGAGGAGGCCGCAATGGATTCAGATTAATGGCTTCATTGCGCTTCCTCCAGGCGAACATCAACCACTGCGCCGCTGCCCAGGATCTTCTACTCCAGAGCATGGCGCAGTGGTTGATAAACGTCGCCGTGGTCGCCGAGCCGTATTTTGTCCTGCCCAGGAATGACTGGGTGGCGGACCTGGACGGCTCGGTGACCCTAATTTCGTCGGCCGCCGCCGGTATCCCGCCCCTCGATCGCGTACAGAGAGGGCGCGGGATAGTCGCAGCACGGTTCGGGGAGATCGCCGTGGTAGGCGTCTATTTCTCCCCGAATCGAACTCTCGCCGAGTTTGAGAACTCCCTGATGGAGCTGGGAGACGTCGTCGTCGCCCTTGGTTCCCTCCCCGCGCTGGTCCTCGGGGACTTCAATGCCAAAAATCCGGCTTGGGGTTCCCGACTCATGGACAGTGCGCGGGGCAGGACGCTCGAGCGCTGGGCCCGTGCTCATGGCCTGGTGATCGAGAACCGGGGTTCTGTCCCCACGTGCGTGCGGTACATGGGTGATTCGGTGGTGGACCTCACGTTCGCCACCCCCGACCTGTCGCCGCGCGTCACTGACTGGCGCGTTGTGGAGGAGGTGGAGACCTATTCCGACCACCGGTATATCCGGTTCGACGTCGCCACCCAGACCTCAGACGCGCCGGTCCCAAGTGGACGGAATCCATGTGGTCCGCGATGGGCGCTGAAGCAGCTGGACCGGGAGCTATTCCTGGAAGCCTCGATCGTGCAGGCCTGGGTGTCACCACCGGACAGGCCTGCCGACATAAACGACGAGGCCGAGTGGTTCCGGGAGGCCATGTCGGAAATCTGCGACGTGGCCATGCCCCGGGTCCGGCAAGGACGCGCCCGGCGTCAGTTGTACTGGTGGTCGAGTGAGCTGGCAGCGCTGCGCGAGGCGTGCGTTGCCGCGCGACGCCAGTACACCAGGTTCCGCAGGCGCCGCACCCGACCTCCGGATGCGGCGGCTGTAGAGGCGGAGCTGTACGAGGGCTACAGGGCAGCGAAGACCGTCCTCCGCGACGCGATCTGGCGGGCCAAGGAACAGGCCCGCGAGGAGATGCTGGGGACTCTGGATGCGGACCCATGGGGCCGCCCCTACAACTGGGTGCGAGAAAAGCTCCGCCCCTGGGCTCCCCCGTTGACACAGAGTCTCCGGCCTCAGTTCGTGGAGGACGTGGTGAGCGCCCTGTTCCCTTCGCGAGGGGAGGGGTATACTCCCCCGCCCATGGCTCCGTCTCCGACGGAATCTGAGGAAGAAGCTGACGCAAACGCGGACCACAGCGACGACGACGTCTACGATGCTCCAGAGGTGACCGAGGTAGACCTGAGAGTGGCGGTACAGCGGCTTATGGCCAAGAATACCGCCCCAGGACCCGACGGCCTGCCGGGAAAAGCCTGGGTCTTGGCCTTCGGGACTCTCGGGCCTCGACTGGGGGGGCTCCTTAGCGCGTGTTTGGAGAGGGGCCAGTTCCCACTGCGGTGGAAGACGGGGAAACTGGTCCTCATTCAAAAGTCCGGGCGCCCTGCGGACTCTCCGTCCGCATTCCGGCCCATCGTGCTGCTCGACGAGGTGGGCAAGCTCTTTGAGAGAGTAATTGCAGACCGCCTCGTCGGGCACCTGAATCGCGTGGGCCCGAACCTGTCGGAGAGCCAGTATGGTTTCCGCAGGGGGCGCTCGACGGTGGACGCCATCATGCGCGTGAGAGCCCTCATGACGGGGGATGCTGTTGCCCGGGGCAGGGTCGTCTTGGGGTGTCGTTAGACATCTCCAACGCCTTCAACACCCTGCCCTGGAGTTGCATCAGGGAGGCACTCCGGTATCACCGGGTGCCGACCTACCTCCGTCGCATAGTCGAGGGGTACCTGATGGACAGAGCCGTCGTTTACCCCGGTCACCGGGGAGAGTGGACTCGGCGAGAGATGTCGTGCGGTGTTCCACAGGGTTCGGTCTTGGGGCCGCACCTGTGGAACATCGGATACGACTGGGTGCTGCGCGGCGACCTCCCGGACGGCGTCAGCGTAATATGCTACGCTGACGACACGCTCGTCCTGGCGGAGGGAGAGTCGCACCAGGCGGCGGCCGACCTGGCGACGCGAGCGGTCGCGACAGTCGTGGAAAGGATCCGGCGGTTGGGACTCGACGTGGCGCTGCACAAGACGGAGGCCATGTGTTTTCATGGCGGCCGGAACGCGCCAACGTCGGGTTACAACATCACGGTGGGAGGGGTTCGCATCGCCGTCTTGAGGACGATGAAGTACCTGGGACTCGTCCTCGACAGCCGGTGGAACTTCCGGGAGCACTTCCTGGGTTTGGCCCCAAAGCTGAACCGGGCAGCAGCCGCCCTCAGGCGACTCCTGCCTAATCTCAGCGGGCCAAACGCCTCCTGCCGTAGGCTGTACGCCGGCGTCGTGCGGTCCATGGCCCTCTACGGGGCCCCCGTGTGGGCCCTAAGCATCCGGACGCGACCACAGAAGCTGGTCGCATGCCAGAGGGTCATGGCTATCCGAATGGTCCGGGGATACCGCACGATTGCCGGCGAATCAGCCAACCTCCTAGCCGGATTATTGCCCTGGGATCTGGAGGCGACTGCCCTCCAGCGCGTATACGAGTGGCGCGTGGAGGCGCAGCGTCGGGGCGTAACCCCGCTGCCTCGAGAAGTCGAGGCGCGGCGGGAAGAGCTCCGGCGCGATCTCAGGGCAGTATGGAGGGCACGACTGTCGCGACCGACGGCCGGGCACGCTGCAATAGCGGCGGTAAGACCCCTCTTTGAGGAGTGGTTGGAGAGACGCCATGGCGTCCTTACCTACCGCATGACGCAGGTCCTCACCGGACACGGAAGTTTCGGGAGGTACCTGTGTCTGATGGGTAAGGAAGAGACGCCCGGGTGTCACCACTGCGCGGATCGCCCTGAGGACACGGTGGAGCACACGGTGCAGGACTGCCCCGCTTGGGCGGGGCCCCGCCGTGTCCTCACAGCGACGATAGGCAGGGACCTCTCGCGCCCGGCATTGGTTGCGGCCATGCTGCGGAGCGAGACGGAGTGGGAAGCGGTCGCCTCCTTCTGCGAAGCAGTCATGCTCGTAAAGGAGGAGGCGGGCCGCGAGAGGGAGAGGATAGCGTCCTCCCTCCATCCCAGCCGCAGTGGTGAACGCCCACGGCGTCGGACGTCGCGAGGCGATCTCCGGCCACCGTAGGCGCGGGCATGCGGGCAGTGAGTAAAGGGCAACTCGCTGCCCGACCATGGACCATGCCCGGGTCGACGGCGCGTTGTGTTCCACGCGCGCCTCAAGGAGCGTCAGCAAATGACGGGGCCCCCTCACAGAGGGCCAAAGCCTGCCGGGGTCGCGGGATTTATTTCCTTACCGTGACCCTGGAACATAAAGGGCTATTGAAGAACACCGTGGACAGACACAGCTTAATTTCTAAGGAATTTCCTTTATCAAAGCGTTGAGAATCGCATCTTATGTAAACTGCAATATTAGGTTATAAGTGAAGGGTGTTCTACACTATGTAGTTCGGGTCGGCTTCAATTTGTTAGATAACAATTTTTTTGGCATAACTAACGCGGTGTCCTGCGTGGGCGATGAATTTTAGGTGTCGCGACGCAATTCGACTTATTTCAACTAATATTGTATTTTTTTAATAATAATAATTACATCGTTGACTGGCCTGTTGGTCTAGTGGTTAGTGACCCTGACTGCAATGCCGGGGGTCGTGGTTTCGATTCCCACCCAGGACAAATGTTTGTGTGATGAGCATGATCATTTGTTCTGTGTCTGGGTGTAATTTATCTATAATATGTATGTATTTAGAAATATAAAAGTATGTTTATCAGTTGTCTAGTACCCATAACACAAGCTCTGCTTAGCTTGGGACTAGATGGCGTTGTGTGTTAGTTGTGGAATATTATTATATTATTGTCGTGTTTCGTCGCGTCGCGTACCGCATATTATGCCAGCAACGATAGTATACTTGACGGGTTAAACTTGAATTCTTGCAATCTAAAATTAAATGTAAATAAAATAGATCAGATTCGTTTATACAATTGACAGTACAATCGACTGTTGCGCTGCGTGTCGGATCGATTTCTGCACAGAATTAATTGCATGATATATCTATCTAGTTGTTCTATGTCTTACTGTTCGTGTATATGCATGAATGCAAACGCACTGACGACTACGGCGAAATTACTAATGTGCAAAGCTTAAAAAAGTGCGAGTATATAAACAGAAAAATTAAAATAATGGGTTATATGACAGAATTGATGATATCCCGGGTTTGTGGGGGGTGCCACCCAGGCCCATCCGGCCTAGTCCGTCCCTGCCACTTATTTCCTAGACAGACAATAGCAATATCCATTACAGTAAAACTTCATGTAGTTTAATCTTAGACCTGTTGATAAAACAACCACAACGGTACAATGGACAACTTGGATTAGGTTTTTAGCATTCTCATTTTAATTCTCTAAGTGTTATGTCCACGTTATGCCAGTCCAAGTTTGTATCGTCTAGAGGTTTTTAATCGTTATGACAGTTAAACCTATGCATATTGAAATAAGACTTGTTTTAACCTAACGGCTAATAAAGCTATCTTTTTCTTTCTACGATAAACTTTTACATATGTATTGAGATCCCTCTTACGGTATATTCCTTGAAACGGCAACATAGGCTTAATGTAACCTTCGGTGACGTCTGAGCAATCGAACTGCCGGTGGTAGGCGTCTAGTTCGCCACCACTATAATCGTGCCTGCCGGGGTCGCGGGACCATCTCAACAGGTAACCGTGACCCTGAAAGGTAAAAGGCTATTGAAGGATTGCCTTGGATTTTAGTCAGTACTAGTCTAACAGTCCTTTCCACCTCGCTCTGGGATGGAGGACTCATTTGATTTTACCATGAAAACAAAAAAACACACTATGTCCGTCGGTTCTCAGAGGTCTAAAGCCTGCTGGGGTCGCGGGACTTATACCATCACCTTGACCCCGGAACATAAAGGGCTATTGTAGGACACCGTGGATTTTAGTCAGTACAAGTCTGACAGTCCCTCGCGCCCTGCCCGGGGTGGGAGGACTCATCTGATGATCTTCCATGGTGATGGTGTTAAATAGTTTTTTTACTGTGAGCATTGATGTTTCAGTACCTGTAAAGCGTAGACTGTTGAATCTAGTACACAATAATTATTTTTTCACACTACTTGCTCGTAAATGTCATATTATATGTCAGGCAAACCTACTGTAAAGCATGACATTATTCCCTCTCGCTCGAGCCGGGAATAATATATGTACTGAATTTCATTATTCCCGTGGGAATAATGTGATTTGAATTTGGAACCTCAAAGAAAACCGTATGAAAACTTTCACCAAGGAGTCGTATCAGTAATGGCAGCCGCTGGCCGCAACAGTACAGTGGTGCCAACTTCACGTTCGAAGGTTGTCGTACCACATCAAATTTCAAAAATCGAATTTTATTTCCTCGCAGTAGGTGTGAAAAGCAGAGTACGCTCCTCGGGAGTAAAGCTGCCTTGTCTTGGGCTAACTTGAATCCCTCGCTACACTAAAGATTCTTAACTTAACCTCCTCGCTGCGCTACGGAGGTTCACCCCTAGAATCCTTAGTGTCGCTTCGGGATTCAATACGCCCGTGACGTAAGGCAATGCTTTACTACTATTATAGCAACTAAGGGCAGAGCCTTTAATATTAATTTCTCTGTAGGGACTAATAATTATCGCAAGACGATCTCCGGCCACCGTAGGCGCGGGCATGCGGGCGGCGAGTAAAGGGCAACTCGCCGCCCGACCATGGACCATGCCCGGGTCGACGGCGCGTCGTGTTCCACGCGCGCCTCAAAGAGCTGTCAGCAAAATGACGGGGCCCCCTCTCAGAGGGCCAAAGCCTGCCGGGGTTGCGGGACTCATACCATCACCGTGACCCCGGAACATAAAGGGCTACTGAAGAACACCGTGGATTTTAGTCAGTACAAGTCTCACAGTACCTCTCGCCCTGCCCGGGGTGAGAGGTCTCATTTGATGATTTTACCACGTAAAAAAAAAAAAAAAAAAAAAAAAAGGGACTAATAATTATGAGAAGGAAGTTAGTCAAAACATCTATTGGGAAAACCCATCATGAGCACACAGAGGCTTTTAGTTAACATAATTATTTCTACAAATTCCCAGAACGACCAAACTTTACACATAACAAAATTCATAATTAATTTTAAATTCAATTATGTATTCTATTATTTCTGTTTATTTGCCAGTAAAAGCTTTTCCGAAATACGCTATTCAGCAGTTATTATTAATTAAAGCGTTTCATGGCTGTTTTTAGCAGTAATAATCGTGTGGTTTTCCGTAATTATAATTCATAATAACCACAAAGCAAATGTTGTGTTGTTGTGGCGACAATCTGGATTAGTTTAGAGGATAGAATCGTATCTATTTACTAATGGATGGGTATTGGCATATTCTTTACCTTCTCGATATGATTTTGAGAACAAATGATCAGATGAAGACCACAAAATCACGCTTGATGCAAGGACGCAAAGTAAATGCCGGTTTCCTCACAATGTTCTCCTTCGCCGATTTGAGAGCAGTGGTGATGAAGTAAATTACACAAAGTAATGCGCTCGCTGGATTCGTTCTCACTACTTACAACACACATAAGTCGGGGCCGATACCACTGGGCCACCACCGTCGACTTGGAGGAATTGAAGAGGGAGAATGACGTCATCACTCAGGGAGATCGACAGATAACTTTTAACAGGCTGTAATAACCAGTATTTGGGAGGAACAGCATAGGGTGTTGTGCCACTGGCTTCAAGGGGAAGATGTGCAGCACTGAACTGCTATAGATTAAGACTATCCACGTGAGTTTTTGACAATTTAAATACATGTTTTGAATGGTAACATTTTTAATAACATTTCGTAATATAAGCAGAAACCGAGAAGATTGTTGAACAAGCTTTTGAAGTCTGTCAAATGCAGGGTTATGTTGTAAAAGTGTGAAAACTTCTCACATTCGTAGCTTCACAGATATATATTTCCGAAAGAAAATGGAATTATTATCTAGCATCTACTAACAGAAACAGACAAAGCTTAATTTCCAGGAATATTCCTTTATCAAAGCGTTGAGAATCGCATCTTATGTAAACTGCAATATTAAATTGTAAGCGAAGGGTGTTTTACACTAGTTCGGGTCGGCTTCAATTTGTTAGTAAACAATTTTTTGGCATAACTAACGCGATGTCCTGCGTGTGCGACGAATACGACGCGTCGCGACGCATTTTGACTTATTTCAACTAATATTGTAATTTTTTATATAAAAATTACATCGTATTGTATTGTGACTCGTCGTATTCGTCGCTTACGCAGGACACCGCCTAAACCTGCATTGATAGATTACTTGACGGCTTAAACTTGAATTATTCTGCGGTTAACGTATCGGTGAGTTGCGCAGTCGCATCTTCCCCTTCGCGGTTTTTATCTGACAATTCTTGCCAAGTAGATATTTTGCTAAACATCTACGGATTGTTTTTCTTAGTACTTAGAAAGATTGTGGGGCTTAGTAAACTTGAAGTTAGTTCACATCTCTGTATTCATCATTTGATAGTCTCCAATACCAACTTCGCTCAAGCGTCTAACGTATAGCTACAAATAATATCCCCCAAATTCAGCCCAGTAACTGTCGTTCATACGGCTACACATCAAGCTAAACAAAACCAGTTTGTCTTGGTCTCGCTTCGTACGATTTTTACACACAAACGATCAGCTAATGCTGGTTTTGTATAGCTTGATGTGTAGCCGTGTGTACCACAAAAACTTTGAAATGTTGAACACTTGTCTAATTAAACTGTCAATGTCAAATCGACATTTCACTTTGATATAAGGTTCGTTTTGCAGTGACACTGTTTTAAAACAACTGTTCAACAGCTGGTTAAGTTTTTGTAGTAAGACGGATAGCGTGTTGTCCCCTTTCCCGACAACACATCACTTGAAGATATCTGTGTCATAGCTAGAAGGTGAACTAGTATCAAACAGGTCTCAACTAACAATTCAGACGATATTTCCGTGTATCTGAATATCCGTGATGCGACACTGCGTGGTGCAGGTTGAAGTTGTGTGCAAGTAGCGTTGGCAAAACAATCTTAATTTATTACTATTCGAAATGATAAAGTGTGAGATGTTGGTTACTTTTTCACGCAAAAATACTACACTGTTTAGACGAGCCAAACTGGAGCTAAAATATTACACTTTTTTGTTTTTTTTTTTGTGCTTTGCCTCCAATAGAAATAAATTATATTTAATTGGTGCCTTAAAGAAACTTTCAAATTCACATAATACAAATACCATAATCCTGCACAAATACGTGTAGATTACTGAAATATTTGTTTGGTGCGGTAAACGTTTCCGCGACTAGCAGCGCAGCAGTCAATCGCTTGGCCACTGCGCCAATGGAATCGTCGAGGTTTGTCCCGCGTTTGCCTTTAATACTTGTTTTAAATGGACCACGCTCGGGTCGACGGCGCGTCGTGTTCGACAGGCGCCTCAAAGAGCTGTCAGCAAACTGATAGGACCCTCCTTAACCCTAGATTACTAACCTTATTTTTCGACGCTTATTACGAACCTTCGTCGTTTCGACTACGGTATTTAATAAAAGGGATAATGGGTTTTATTTAAATCAAACTTGGTAATGTTTAATTTTTATTATTAATAAATTATGTTTTTCTTATAATTTACTATGTTTACATAAACAAAAACAGCATATTTATTAGCCAATCAGCCTTATGAATGTGATCATACGTTTTATACAAAATTGAACATAGTGACATTTTCAAAGTTGGTTTGTTAGTCTATCAAAAAGTAAATTGTTAAAATTATCTTTAAATATTAAAAATAAAGAATGAAATACTCCAATGGAATAAAAAAAATGCTAAAAATCCATCAACTAATGTATTTGTGACATACGTCAAGTTTGTGTTCCCCGCTCATAGGTTTATTGCACTCGGTGTGACTATTTTTAGTCAGTCTTCGTTTAGTAAAAGTACGCAAGGCATATATTTTCCTATTTTTATTGATGGTAGGTACATTAGTCGCATTACTTGACCTTGTTTTTTTTACTAGGTAAAATAATCAAATGAGTCCTCCCACCCAGGGCAGGACAGAAGGGGCTGTCAGACTTGTACTGACTAAAATCCCAAGTATCCTTCAATAATAGCCTTTTACGTTCCGGGGCCACGGTTACTTGATAGTCCCGCGGCCCTGGCATTCTTTGGCCGTCAAAAGGGGGCTGGGTGCCCCGTCATATTGCTGACAACTCTTTCAGACGCGCGTGGTAAACGACGCGCCGTCGACTCAGGGAATCGTCCATGATCGGACAGCGAGTCGCCCGTTACTCACCGTCCGCATGCCCACGCCTTAGGTGGCCAGAATTCGCCGCATTACTTGGCCTGAAAAGTGCTGCCGGGTCAAAGTAGAAACTTCATCTTCAACATCTGTTTCATAAGCATGATCAATCTCTAGGTGGTCTTCTTTGCGCTCTCAGATAACGCTGGCATCTTGTAATAATAACTGACGAACTATATCATAAATAACGAATAATAAATAACATTGAATATAAACAAAATAAACCAACTAACCAAAAAAAATAACGCGAAAGTACTCCACTAAGTAACACAAAAAGTTACGTTATTACTAACCTTCGTCGATGCGACGAGCCATGGTTGCTGTAACGGTGCTCATGGGCCTCTTGGACTCAAAGTAACACCGTCAGTCGCAAGGGCAATGAGCCCACAAAGATTACATAAAGTGTGGAAAAAGTTCGATCGCGCGCGCAAACGTTAACGCGATTTAAACAAAACCGCGTCGTCTAAACGACGAAGGTTCGTAATCTAGGGTTAAAGGACCAAAACTGGGGTCGTGGGACTGTCTCATCAGGTAACCATGGCCCTGGAACGTAAAGGGCTATTGAAGGTCAGTAAAAGTCTAACAACCCGCCCCGGGTGGGACGGACGGGAGGGATTGTTCCTGGCTCATTAAATATTGCAAAGATAATTTTGCAAAGATAAAAAAACTATTGTCTTAAATAAATAATTGATTTCAAAATTTGAAATCAATTATTTATTTAAGACAATAGTTTTTTTAGCTTATTTAATAAGCCTAAACATAGTTATAGCTGTCTGTTATCTCAATAATACTTCACTTAAAAGTAACAAAGAAAAATTGTTTTTTTTCAACAACTTTTTTTTTTTAACAAATTCTTTGAAATCTGCTGTCCCTAAAAATACGTAAATAAAAACCGAAGTTATTTTTTGTGGAAATTTCTCTTAATTTTGTCGGAAATCTGTCCTTGACATCACTTTCGGCGTGTTGTCAATGAAATGCAAATAACGCTTTTATCCATAAACATGCGGGCCATGGAAAATTTCACTCAAAATATTTACAACAGATTTTTGTGCGCTGTTAATGTTTCCAAAACATACATCTTTCGGCAGGTTTTGTATATGTAATGATGTATGAAGTGTGTGAAAAGGTCAATACAATGTATAAAGTGTTTCATTTTAAATAATTCTTAATAATAATAACAGCATAAAGATTTTAAGGCTCACTATTACTCATAGGTATTAAAAAATGTGTTAATTTTGCAAGCAAAATTTATTTGATATTACTATTTTTATCAAATTGTTATTTTTTACAAAACTTGTTTGTTATATTTTATCTGACTGGCCTTTTACCAATAATGTTTTCATTTTCCCTGCATACAGCGTAATTAGCATAACCTAGTAGACTACAATTTATAAGACTTTCGGGCTTTCAAAATATATTAACAATAGTGGCCCGTCCCGGCTTCGCACGGGTGGAAGACCCGTCCTCCTTTCCTCTAAAACCCGGTCCCGAAGGTTACAAACAGAACAAAAGAAGAATTACCGGAATCGGTCCAGACGTTTTCAAGTTATGAGCTTAGCAATACATTTAGCAATCCATTTTTATATTATAGAAAGAAGATAAGATTTAAGAAAAAAATATACATCTAAACAGAAATTGCTTCTAACTTGCTATCCGTACTTTATAGGGGAATCAGCATGCATCGAGTGAAAAGTTTGGTATCGCGAGGTTGAGTCCAACTTCGGCGCCTTGTCGCCTCCTGCATTACACGGACTATTGGCACTCTCCACCAACTACGAACTTTCAAGATATTATAGTTCCGTAATGGTTTTAAGTTCTAGAAGGAAGTGCTTTGGGCGTGCAGACCGAGTGCGGAACTATAGTGGCACATGAGTACCCAACAATCTCATCTATTATGGAGTTCTTAAATTAGTTCGTGTGTTTTTGGAAGTTTTTGGTATGATACCTCCGTGTCTTCGAAAGAACGTGAGACCGTTGGTCCTGTGCTTGCTCTTTCTGTGTGGTGATTGAGCGAATAAAGAGTAGGTACTTGAATGTGTTTGTCATACATAGTGATCACTGTGTGCGCAAAATTAAATACATTTGCGTGTTAACCATTATTCTGAACTCTAAAGCTATATGGGTTTTTGTTTGTTTGGATGTAGCGGCAATTTTCAAAACTATGGCTTAATAGAATACTTTTTCTAGAGCTAGCAACATTATATTCCAAGTTTGCAGATATCATAGGTTAGCTATTTTAACGAACTTGCAGTGATTACTTACTTCTCCCAAGGGATGGGCTTGCCGTACATAGCGATCGGGCTGTAGAGATGGGGAAGTCTTTCGCGCGGTATGGTAAAAAGTACAGTCTGACTTTTGTCAGGATTAACCTCGATCCTACACTTCTGGAACTTTTTAGCAAGCTAAACTAAACGCAAAATGTAGCATACTACATAAAACGTTATACCAGATTACCCAAGATTATACAACTCGTAACTTAAACTTAAAACATAATTGAAGTTTAACATGATCTCTGTTTTGTTTCAAAACGATAAATCAAAGCCACTTTATTCAGCTAATAAAGCGAATACCTCTTTGCAATGCAATAGTGTCAAATGTCTGACATTTTACAGTCTCGATCGATCTCGATTTATCAATCGACTGGGTAACAGACCACCCACTCGTTAACTCTCATAGTGGTGTGACAGAGAATATGAACATGTTTCTAAGCCCATCTTGTTTTCTATTTTGTACTTAGTTTTTACTGGAGCAGACCTTGGTAAACCTGGTAAAAGTGACTTTGTAGGGCTAGAAATCGATCGCGTGTATGATACATGCAATATTTTCTCTTTATTTGTTTAAAAATCGGCCATTTATCACTGACTGACGGTGTAACATTTGATTATTATCTTCTTAAGTTTTGGAGATCTTCTTTTGACTAGTAAACCCTGGTCTGTAAGATGTTTGAGACCATAATTTCATCATAATCGCATATTTTACATAGCTTTGGCTTCTCTTCACTCTTGTCTTTAGAGTTTTCACGTTTTTGTGACGTATAGTTAACGAGAAGTCTGACCGATAGAATTCGACTTGTTCATTATACTTGACATGCTCTTTTATTTTCCATACAATTTACGTCATAATACTTCAAGAACGCTGTACGGCCAAATACGTAGAATTCGTGCTGGGGTCTCTGATTTTTAACTGTACTGCAGATGTTTACTGTTTGTTCTAAAATCCAAATCTTATTTAATTTACCGTTGTGCCTTAATTAGTACTTAGGGTCAAAGTTAAAAATTACTATTTATCTTTTGCTTGGATTATTGCGCCAGGCCCCGGGCGGGTACGCAGTTCGCCCTCCCCCTAAGGCCGCCACTGCTGTACTGTGTCTGTACTTCAATTATTTTCCTATCGCCTACTTTAGCGTCTAATATCCATCGAAACGACAAAAAAAATCACAAGAGAGACATTTCTTAAACAAGATATTTCGACGAATAATGTCGTGGCCTTAAGGACACCTAAGGGAGGGACATAAATAAAGTCCTTTTACCTTTTAACTTCGAAGGGCATTACTTTGAATTGTCAAGTGAATCTTGTTCATGACGAGATTGTGTTTTTTTTTTGTTTCAAACTTATATTGTTAGCTTAGACGGAGCGTTAGTAGCGCAAAAGTTTTGACGAATTTATTATAAAACCGTTTTGCGAAAAAACTTGAAGATTGTGAAAAATAAAAAGAGTATTCTTTTTTTTTCGTAATAAAAAGCTTTGTAACTCTGGCCACGTTTTTAGATTTTTAGTAACCTAACTAAACAATATTTGTTTTTCTTCTAAAAGTTGTTTTGTGTTCTAAATTGACATTTTCTCGGAGATTTGAGACAAAAACATTTACTCTGTTCTTAGAATTCTAGGTCAATGAAAAAACATTTTATGTACAAAAATATTGTTAACCGAACTAGTGCCACTAAAACGGTACTATATACCTATGATTGGTAAAAAATCAGCGTGCGTCCAATCGACGAGGCATAGTTATAGGTACTATAATTTGGCATGCGATAAAAGCAGGTTATACAGATTACAGATGCACAATAACCCTTTTTCTAGGCGACCAAAAGAAGTAAATTGCTAATTACTCTGTGAAAAATTCCTCAACCTCAAATACTATCTGTATATTTATGAATTTATTAATTAGTTATAAAAGGTAAGTGTAATAATCCAACTTTTCGATTTCAGTGTCACTCCAAATTAACTTTTTTTATATCGCGCTCTAACTTCTTGTGAAAAATTGCTCTGCCGATTTTTTTTTTATTTTATTTGTTACCCTTGGGCATTTATAATCTGTATCACCTACTTTCACCATTATGCCTTTGAGTGCCGGAGGAATTTTTCGAAAGTCTTCATAAAACAAAAATCGTCGGTGATCGGACTACTACCGCTACAAACAGTTGCACTGGTCCGATTGCGGACTTACTAATAACCACTGCCACTACACGCTTTTAAGAGCGCGTATTCTGACAGTTGGCAACGTCGCAAATAGTTGTCAAATATTATCAAGTTTGAATTAATTTAGCAATTTTACTGTATGGAAATGAGGAATATGGCTATGTAGTGCACTAAATGATTGATTAGGGAATGCAATAATGAATACTTATCGTAACACCGAATATATATTTTAGATGTAAAAAAAGTATTTGGGAACTTTTTAAATGCCTTTTTTACATCTGAAACGGTTACAACATTAAATTCAGTGTTTTAATTGCATTCCCTTATCAATTTTTTAGTGCACTACAGAGCCATATTATTTTCTTACTTCCATCCAGTAACATTGCATAATTAATTTAAATAAATTAAAACTTGTAAATATTTGACAGCTATTGGACGTTGCCAACTTTTTGGTTACGCGCCCTTAACTCAGTGTCATCATCACAAAAACACACAGAACATAAAAGATAAACCTACCACTTACAAAATAGTTACAGGAACATAACAGTGTTTACTAACAATTTAACTTTGTCAGTCCACCTAGTTTTACGGCAGTAGTTTCATGTTGATTGTTATTGTCTGGGACAAGTTTATCCTGTCCAGTCTTTATCTTGATCTTTAAGTTAAAGTTATGTTAAGTTTAGCGCCTGTTGAAGATGCTTGAGCTTGCTTGATTAATGTTAAATTTGAAATTGTGATAGAAGCTTTTCTTTAAACTTTGTGACACACTTAGATTTCTCCTGTAGATAGCTATCGTGGTATTTACAAAAGTTTAAACCCAGATTGAACACATGACCACAGAAGCGTGCTGGATGCAACTCGTTCTAACTGGTCCTATTGAAAATCTATAGGGCAGGCCTATGCTCAGCAGTGTGCAGCTTACGGTAGTTTCTTTTTTAATAAAGATTCCCCCCACTAGGAAGTTCTCCTACGCGTCGTCTCCTACGACCCGGAAAAACTGTTATAGGTCATACAAATATTTCTTCCGTGCGGGGATCGAACCCGCGGCAGTCGGCGCAGCAGTCGATCCCTCAGCCACTAGGCCAAACGTGTCCGGCATTGGCCACGACGTAAAGGTCCACGAGTTGTAGGTAGAGGATTCCGACCTTATTACTTTGTGTAACATTGAGTTCTTCATCTCAAAAAAGGTGAAGGAAGATATTTTGAAGAAACCAGCAAGTCGAAATATCTGCAAATACGAAGTCAAGCTAAAAGGTTAAAAAAAAAAGAAATAAAAAACAAATTCGAATAATATCAGCTTTTATTAACTTTCAGATTGATACAATGATGTTGGGATTGCACATAATGGCTATGTTTTAAACGCTTATTACCGCTATTAAACATTTCAATCAACAATATTTACTTTGACATGTTCTAACAACTTTGATTTAGTTCTGTTTATTTTCTTGTATTTAGGATTCGCTTTTACAGATCTTCTTACGCTGCTCCTAGTCATCACTCTATCAAAGATTTCTTCACTGGTATCTTCACTCCCATCATCAGAAAAGTGGTTGTTCATACTATCATTCACTTTGTTTGGTCTAAGTACCACAGGTTCTACACTAGCATCGAAGAATACGGATTCATCAGTAGCAGGTCTTTCATCTTCACTATGCGATTTATCATTACTGTTTTGGCGATCAAAGACCCTGTTATTTGGAACTTGTAATTTATTCTTCTTATCATCCTTCTTCTTCGCAGTTTCTCGATTAGACGGTTTATATTTTATTGGAGAGAAGTCAACTCTTCTAAGAAAACTTATTGTATCCCCAAATCTTCGACTACATTTTCTAGTAGTTTTAACTTCAGGCTTAGTCTCCTCGGTTTTACAGTCTTCATTCTCTAATGCGACACCTGAGTCAGAATTGGAATCGACTATTATATTAATTTCTGGTACACTAACAGCTAATTCTTTAGCTTTCAACTGGTTGGTTAGTTCTTCTATTTTCTCAGCTTGTCTTTGTATTATTAAATCTTTCTGTGCGAGTTGTTTCGCTACCGATTCTGTTCTTAAAGCTAGACTTATTTCGTATTTTTTCAATTCACCGGATAAGAATTCCAATTCCTTTTTCCTATTCGATTCCAATTTCTTTATAACATCAACTTGTTTCGTATATGCTTCTTTTAGTCTCACAACTTCTTGTTTATGTGTCGTGTTCAGGAATTTAATAATGTTTATTGCCTCTTGAAGTGTCGTTGGCTGCATTATATTTTCTTTTGTAGCGTTCGCTGACAATATTGCTTCCATTTTGGATCTGTAACGATAAAATGACGACATTAATTTTGTGGATGCTTTGTAACAAGAATTGCGCAATATAATTTGGTGGTGATGGCGTTCCATTATATTCCGATTAGTTTCTAGTTGTGCTATTAAATCAGTAATGGTTGCATGGAACGAAATTCTAATGAAAGCGACTTAGCATCATCGTTAACTTTATTGAGTAATTAATGCTTACGGAAACAATTGAATTTAGTAATGTAATGTTTTGCTTAAATGGTTCTAGAAGAAACATAAAATTGTATTACTATTTGCGGTATTTTCTTTGAGTATGCCTCTAAATCAGTTTAATTGAAATGAATAAATACTTTGTATTAAAACTGGAGGTCTACCATGACGTCTTTTTTTTTTTTTACTTGGTAAAATCATCAAATGAGGCCTCCCACCCTGGGCAGGGAGGGAAGGTCAGACTTGTACTGACTAAAATCCACGGTGTCCTTCAATAGCCCTTTATGTTCCGGGGTCACGGTGATGGTATAAGACCCGCGACCTACCATGACGTCTTAAAGCGGGAGTTGTTCCACTGAGGAAACGAGATGGCGCTAGATGTCTTTTATAGCTCTGACTCTTTCCCTCGTTTTAAGACGTAATGACACCAGACCACAAATATAACAACTTACATTTACTTATGTCAGGTGACATTCTTTTAAAGATTTTTGTTTTATCAACTTCTAATAGAAAAATCAACACGACGCTAGACAATGATCTCATAGAAACATACCGAAGCTTAGTTTATATATCTAGTAATAACACTGCATTGCTGTTATAACAAGGAATTGTTCACGTGTCAGACCTTTTTGTTACAAAACAAACCCTATGTTTGGTATACTTTTATACTTGTATTACTCGGTGCCTTAGGAAAGAATCATAAATTGGCAATTAAAGTCTACTATTTTTACCATAATTATTATGGTATTGTTTTTTTCGGCAATGTCGTCAGATTTTTTTAAATCTTTAATTTTAGGTTAGCCCAGTAACTGAGCGATTGACTGTTGTACTACGTGTAGCGGGTTCGATTACCGCAACAACGAAACAAATATTCCAATGACCGATGCATAGTTGTTCCCGGTCTGTCTGTGTGTTAATTAAGTTTATGATGTTAAAAATAAACTTATTTCATAGAATGTTCAATTTAACTAGTTTAATTGAATGTTATTCTTTATAATGGCAAACTAATAACAATACACGATTACTACTATACTACTACTACTACTGACCTACAATTACAGAAACATAAGCCGAATACTAACTTTGAAACAACACCTCTAAAACCGAAACATTGACATGATTTCAAAACATAACATATAAAAGACTCAAAGTACCCCAAACCCTCCAAATCCTATAACAGACAAAGGATAACCGCAGAGCACGAATAAAACATAAAACCTCATAGAACTATTTCCCATACAATTTTACCTTTACCTTTTACCACCCTTTATCGGAACCCAATTTGTTATACGACGGAATCTGTGACAAGCCAACGGAATTTATGACTGAGAAAACTCACTTTTGAATCCTTTCAATTGTCTTTGAGATAAGACAAATACGAGCATTTTTGTTCACTTTAAAACTCTAAGGACGCGTATAAACTTTGCACTGGAACGGTGGATGGGGGAGAGCTTTGAGTCGCTCCATATGTTACTTGAAGTATGTTTGACTAAAAGTAAAAAAAAAATAATGGTAGTATGATTGGTTTATATGCACAAAACCTATTTCTAGAAAAAGGCAATCGACCCGCAAACAGACAAGTCCTCAAAATCGCTAATTAACAAAAAAACCTGATTCTCAAATTGGCAAATTCTCGAAAAGTCTAGTTCTCAATATAGCAAATGATTAAGATGGAAAATTTTCTACAATTGAAATTATTCTTATACCTAAAAGATTTCTACTGTAGATAGGATTTAACTAAGTTGTTTTAAGGGATGTGAAAATAGGTTTACTACAAGAATTATAACTCCACATTGTAGAAATATTTCCTTTTGCGCCTCGGCTGCCATTTTGCAAATTAGGCTTTCTGCGCCGTTTGATAGACCATTGTTGATTATTTTACGCGCGATCTCAACATTTAAATTATTTTGCTCAATTGCGCTTCATCCGAAAGTAAACCTTATTGATATAAAGTTGACGTGCATGACAAACAATTACGAATAAAAACATTAAGTTAATGCAAAATACTTCTGATTTTTGCATGAAGTCTGACTAAGTTAAGTCTTTTTACTTGAAATATTATATTTACGATTTTTTATTTTATGATTTTAATAAATACCACTGCCGATTTTATTTATGGTGCTATCTATTGATATAATCCGATAACGTTAAGGACGGTTATAAGTTTCTAGTTGCAGTATGGAGTTTAAAAAAAAATCATTTGCAAAGAAAAATGAATGACTCGAGTTGAGATGGCACAAATCCGTTGCAGTATTTATGAGTGTTTAGCTCGTGGAATACCTAGTAGTTACTAGGTATTCCAAGTACCATTTCAGTGTCAAAGGCGGATTAGGGCAATCCGGAATTAGGAACACAATGGTACGGATACGGATTATCTTAATGCAATAAGGGGAATTGGGACATGTATTGATTTCTACGACAATGCTTCAAATCTGTTGTGATAGTTTAACACGGGTTTAAGGTAGTATAATAAGACTATGTTTTGATGAAGATTTCCAAGACACAGCAATAAATTGTAACTACTAATCAGCTACGATAATAATTATGAATTTAACATCACGCCTGAATTTCTCAAAGTGTAAATAAAGCCTATTGTATCATAAATGCATTATTTTATAAACTACTAGCGGCCCGTCCGCGCGTCCCGGCTTCGCACGGGTGGAAGTCCTCTAAAACCCGGTCCCGATGGTTACACATACAACAAAAAAAGAATTATCCGAATCGGTCCAGCCGTTTTCAAGTTAGGAGCTTAGCAACACATTTTGCGATACATATTTATATTATAGATAGATATACGTATTTATTGCTAATCTTGTATTAATAGATTATGGCTATGTGTGAAATTCGGTAAAAATGTAAATGATGTGTTTCAAAAGTAATTTCAATCATGCATAGCATTTGACGGTGACTTAAGGGTCGTTTTACAGCTACACTTTTTTAGACAAGAGTTCCACACGTTTTGTGTTTTTGTGGTACGAGGGTTGAAGTCTATTATCGCGATAATTAACGGAATTTCCAGGAAGAATTTAATCATCATCAGCCATAGGACGTCCACTGCTGAACATAGGCCTACCCTTTAGATCTCCACATGTACCGGTTGGAAGCAACCTGCATCCAGCGTCTTCCGGCGACATTCATAAAGTCGTCTGTCCACCTTGTTGGTGGACGTCCTACGCTGCGCTTGCTAGTCCGTGGTCTCCACTCTAGCACATTTCGACCCCATCGGCCATCTGCTCTGCGAGCAATATGGCCTGCCCATTGCCACTTCAGCTTGCTAATCCGGTGGGCTATGTCGGTGACTTTAGTTCGTCTACGGATCTCCTCATTTCTGGTTCGAAGAATTTAATACAATATCGTAAAATAATATCGGCTGAAGGCAACGACGATATATTACTAGACTCCGCATGCACGATCTAAGGAACAAAAACTATTCTGTCAATTCTGTCAATTCGCTGAGGTACTACGTAAGCGAGGGGGACCGGGTACTGCGTTGTGATTGGCTAACTCAAGGTCTGTTCTGTCTCAAGGTATGTTTTGGGCTCACAGGAGTGGTCGAAATAAGACGGATATAAGACTTTTTGCCTTATGTGTTGACAGACATCGGTCGCCTGTTATTAGGAGTCTAGTAATATATCGTCGTTGGGTGAAGGTGACAACTCTGCATAATTCTCAGTTTCGAACAATAAGGGGTTTCGGGGAATATCTACATAATTATTATCTTATGTGGAAACTGTAAATGAATTAATTCGCATAAGGACATTTTGTGAATTAATTCATTCACAGGTTTCCACGATTTTTTTACTTATTTTAAACCCGTGCAATGTGGTTTCGGAGAAATAATTTTATGGTGTAAAGATTCTTCTCGAAACTCGGATGAATATCATTATTATTGTGCATCTAACATCTGCTAGTGAGAGAAACATATGGTTTAAGGTGCCTTAACATCTGTTTCACAAAAAAACGTACCTTACCTGTTTTCTATTATTGTATTTATTTAACTATGCAGGTACAGGATGTAAAGAATAAGATGTTCAACAATGTAAAAAGAAATGTTACAGTTCTATTTTACTATACGAGTACGTTTTTTTAACACTTTAGGAATGTGTTCTATAACCTAGTTACGTTTACGAACATTTAAAGTACCTAACATCACAAACAGATAAACCTGAAACAACTACCTATATTCCAATCAAATGTTCCATGGAGGAATCGAACCTACGACTAGTGGCACAGCATTCAATCGATCAGAAACACCTGATAGCCTTTCTTTAGTCTACAATTTTTCATACTTCTTAAAACCTAACCAAACGTAATGTAATTCAAAGTGAAGTAAGGTATTTCAATAATGTCTGTCAACCGTACTTCAAGTATAAAGTTACGCACGTGTTATTATTTTTCGTACCGTAGTAGTACAGACGCCACTACGATCGAATTGAACTTGTACCTTCTCGTTTTGTAATAAAGTTGAAAATCTTTTAATGAAATTTGACATTGGGGTAAGCGTCTGTACATATAGGCGCACAACCTGTCGTATTTAATCAACGACGCAAAAATGCGCCGGCGCATCTCTAGGGAAATTAGCAAAATCTCGACAAGGTGTTGAAGATTGATTGAGGTAGTATTGTGTTTCGTTAAGGTCCAATTTTGAATGTAAAATAATAGTATGAAAAATATTTAAAGTACATTCGAGTAAACTACTATTATGTTAGTTTGTGATGTTATATAATGTTGTGCAATAACTTGACATCTTGTAAGCAATCTAAAGTTAATAAGCTCATCTTATTTCTATTGCAAATGCGTAAGTTTTTAAAAATGAATGTATGAATGTAAATATTTTCTTTACTTTATAATATTTATTAGTAGATAAGATAATTATTATATTTTATCCCTTTATTCCGACCTCGTGGGATATTTGTGATTTAAAGTTTATCGTGCATTTACAACAGCACTTATATTAATTTGAATAGTAGCTAAATCTTTTTAATTTTTTTAAAGTAAGTATTCAAACTAATATTTTTTTTTAAATACTACAAAAATATTTTTAAATAATTATCTCAACAATATGAAACAGGCGTTTCTTAACGAATGCAAGTACCAATTAATTAAAACAAAACACCAACCTGACACAAAAGATCCCAGGACAATCACAATGGCCAATAAATCCAATAACACTTGCACTTCTGTACTCAACTGTACCTTACTCGTTTACTTGAGACACAACTTATTCGTTCGGTGATCCAACACTGACTGAATTATGAGACTGAATGTACCACTGCAGTTGTGTCAGGTGTTACATAATAATAAAAATAAACTAATCACCTGTCTACCTGCGGGACCGATTGTAAAACTTATGACTTAAGCACACGGTTGATTTTTAAACAATAGGCTAAAGAACAATAAGGATTATCAATGTTCGACAGATTTATAGTTTTTTCTGGAAGAAAGGTCTTTTCGGGGATTTCTTAATGAGTTGCTTTTGAAGTTTGAGGTCTTTGTTGTCTAATTATTTTTTGGGGTGTAAAAGGTGTTAAACTGTTTAACGGGTAACAAAGAAAGTTATCTAGTTTACGAAGAAATGGGATTTTAGTTTTATTACTAAGTTGTTTGGTAGTTTGTGGGTTTTGTAGTTTATAGTAAAAGTGTTACCTACTGTTACCTCGTAAATAATCTCACGGTTATTCTATCAAATTGTTATTAGTTAGCTACAATTTTCTAGGTACTGAGATACAGGATCTTCTGTTTGAAAGCGCCTTTTATGGTGTTAGCACCCTTTTTTTTTAGCGTGGTAAAATAATCAAATGAGTCCCCCCGCCCCGGGCAGGGCAGAAGGGACAGTCAGACTTGTACTGACTAAAATTCACGGTGTCCTTCAATAGCCCTTTATGTTCCGTGGTCACGGTGATGGAAAGAAGTCCCGCGACCCCGGGAGGCTTTGGTCCTCTGTAAGGGGGCTCCGTCATTGTGTTGACGCTCTTTGAGGCGCGCGTGGAACACGACGGGCAACTTCGACCCGGGCATGGTCCATGGTCGGACAGCGAGTTGCCCTTTACTTTAGCACCTTTAGTACTTTCTAGTTATACGCCCACAATTATTATTCTATCTCAATTCATATCCTGATCCGTTTTCTTTTCCACTGACTTGAAAGTGACATCTACAGACAATGATCCAGATCAAGATTGCAACCGAGATAGATTAATTTCAATCGCAAACCTGTGTCCCGTACTGAGTACAAGCGAGCACGTGGTACTTGTTTCAGGCTGCAACACAATATATGGGTGTTTGTTTCGTTGATCTCATGTGCCTTACTTGTATGCCGAATCGGTACAAAAAAAAAGATGAATGAAGATGGTGGACCACGAGACTTTTTGAAAATCGTGTCACTGTCCACTAGTAGGAGACAAGCAGGTGGTGGACATCAGTAACATGATTTTTCACTATTTTACTTTACAGAGTCTTACCAGTATTTACAGCGTTTCTTGTATGAAAAAATGGAACCGCGCCTCTGATGTGCAAAGAAGAAACTAATTATTTTTTTTGAAAATTGTCAATTTGAAATTGTCCAAGTTCCAGTTTAGTTTACGTCTCAAATACTGAAAACTCGTGCTGAGGGGACAGGAATCATCGAAAAAACCGACTCACGTGACATAGCCACTTGACTGATCACCAAGTCACCTGTGATTTCGCTCGGAATATGGACCGATGGGACCGTCTTTTGACATGTGTCAATACTTGTCAAAAGACGTTCGTGCACCTTTAAGTGTTTGACCATCTGTTACTGTGGACACCTGCATCTAAACAAAGGCTTGAGAGATGTTTTGTTATACACCTGGCTACTCTAACCTTGATTGAAGATTAAAACCATCTGCTTTTAAAGTCGATACAGCTGTCTTGATTTACCGACTTAGAAAAAAGAAGGAGGTTCTGGATTCGACGATTTCTCAAAGACTTTGTTTTTAACTGAAAAATGATGGCTTATCAGTAATGTAAGATAATCTTGGTTTCTGAAAAAAAATACAAAAAAGAATGATCTTACAAATCATTTATTGTTTTTTTTTTTAATACTTCATTTATACGAGTACTAACACATTTTTTCATAACTAGGGAATAGATGCAATTTTAGGAGTGTATGAGCGGTAATTCTGTGCATTTTGTTCTCGGTAAGAATACAACTTTACTGAGAATTTAGTTTCGTTTCTGTGAATATCCCATACGAATTTGTAAATATACCTGGAAATAAGGATAGTCCCAGTAATAAAACTTAACCCGGGATTATCCCGGAAACAAATTGTTAATCCTACAAAATGATTTACAAGAAGCATTTTGACTTATTCGTTTCTAATCTTTTGGTTAAACCTCGGTTAAACCGGTGACAAGTAGTATAGCGGCTAAATAATATCTGCCAGCAGTAATATTTGTACTACATGGTTTTCGGTTTTCGGCTATTTGTGTATAAGAGTTTGAACGTAGTCAGAAAAAAAAAATTCGGAACAACTTATCCTTACTTAATATTATAAATGCGAAAGTAACTCTATCTGTCTGTTACTTTTTCACGCTTAAACCACTGAACCGATTTGGATGAAATTTCGTACAAAGTTAGTTTGAGTGCCGAGAATGGACATAGGATAGTTTTTATCCCGAAATTCTCACAGGAACGATAAAAAACGTTTTGCGCGTACGAAGTCGCGGGCAAAAGCTAGTCTTCAATAAAATAATATATCTATTGAATTTGTCATTAATCTGGCCGTGTTAGTTTGAACAAGCCCTAAAGGTTTCTTCATAGCTAAGAATTTAAAATAGAACTATTATCGAGTCCTTAACTCCCCTCTTAAATAAATAACTAACAGTCCAGAGTAAAATTTTATACGACGCATCGTTTTCGAGATATAGGCAAAAAACCAAAAAACGGGACCTTTGCCCCCCCCCCCCCCCCCCCTCGGGCTCAACTCATAGGGGTCAGGACTTTTTAATATGTTTATCTTTTAACTAGTCCAAACAAAGTTCATAAGTCAGATTTTCTGCTTTCGACTTTTCCAACCACATATTACCCCTTTTGAGCACTCATTTACCAGACTAAAGAAAGAAAGAAAAGACGTTTATTGACACATGCCATAAGTACGCAACATAAAAAAAGAAACAAATATTTACAAGAAACTTTTAACTAAAACTTAAATACGTACTGTGTGACTCACGGCTGCGTCAAATAAACCCAGTTCAGCAAATGCCGGACAACGGGTGCCCGACGCTGGTTTTCAACTGAGCCTAAAGAAGCAGTACCCACAACAGTTCATGCGGTATAAATATATAATCCACTAACTTTCTTCCACTTTAAATTTTCTATTAAAATATAACGAATCTGAGCTTTTATTGTTACTTAATACCTCACCGCACATTCAAGTTGTTCAAGTTGGCCAATTATAACTTTGCATGAGTTGGGCCAATGTTACGAATGGAGTATTTGAAAATTTATACGTGCAAGAGTTTATGCGATCGTGATTCTAATTCATGAGATATGTGTGGAACGTTTATTTCCATTTATTTGAAAACCAAGATTAATTTCAAAGTTTTCTGAAAGTTAAACCAAATCTGGTGTAATCAAATTACGGTTAATGTTCGACTAGATTAAAAATTGTTCATAATTATTTTCATTAGATTTTCTATTGAGATATACTTGGTAGTAGATAGCAATACCAACACGTTGCTCCTGCGCAATATGTGCCTACTTTAGGTCAATCTTTCGGAATACGTAATATCTAAATAATAATGAAGACCGATGAAGATTATGAAGATGATCAAGAAGATTTTTATTTTTTATTTCGGCCACATAGGCCTGTGACATAAAAATAGGAACATTAAATGCTGATGATACCTACATAATTACTATTTTTATTTATTGGCAATACACAATTAATAAAAATAATGATTGATAAAAGATAGCGATAATTCCCATCTTTTTCATGAACCGTCGAGGCGTTTGTAAACGTTCAATGTTTAATTTCCTTTTTATTTTATGATTTATATGGCAACTCGCATATCTGTGTGCACCTTGAGTGGCATCATCATCTTCCTAGTCTCTTCCCGTTTATCTTGGGGCTGAATCACAATTGACCCGTACGCAGCTGAATATCAGTCTGGTATTTTACATGGAGCGACTGCCTATGTAACCTCCTTCACGCAGTAACTGAGTCCTCATTGGAAAGATTGGTTGTCAGATTTTCAAGCTTTCGACTGTGACTAAAGACTGTCAAAGATCTACAAAAGAAAGCCCGAGCAACAACTTTACGTGCTTTCCGAGGGGCGGAAGAAACTCTCTATAATAATTGGTCACCTTTCGAAAAATCAACCTTGACAAGCGTGTCATAACCTTAAAGACGACCTGTGCGGCTAAGCCTAAATTCCACAAAATCCTCATAAAAAATGATTTGCTTTAAATAATAAAGCAGTTAAAATCTTGTTTGCGATGAATTCAACATGGCTACACTTCCAGAAAACAGCTGTACATCCCCGAGAGACAAATGTGCAGATTTCTGTTTCCCGAGAAATGGTTGCGGAAGCTACTACACTTTACAACGTTATTATTTTAACAACTGTTACTTTAAGTACTACCGTTTTAGTTAATTTTATTGCTTAATAAAATTTTTATTTATTTGAGTTGGTGTATAACCTGTTTCCATGTGTGAAATTTTATTTAAACTGTGTTTAAAATATGACGTTTAACAGGCGTGGTAATTAAAGGCTGAAACATACTTACCTGTCGTGGCGTGTCGTGACGCACTAGAAACATTCAATTTCATACGTCACGACACGAGACGATATTCAAATGTGTCTCTAACTATACTAAATAAATGAAACTGATTCGCTTCTGGTGCGCCACGACACGCCACGACACGTAAGTATGTTTCCGTCTTAAATCTCATTCTTTCTTTGAATAGCAACTAGTAGCTCGGCCTGGCTTTGTATCACCAAATCATTCATACTGGGTCTACGTGATGGTCTACTTCAACCTCTCTCCAGCTGTGCATGTAGAAGTATTATAGGCTGACGTTATTTGACTATTACGAAGTCATAGATTTCCATACAGTTTTTTTTTCAATTCTTCACATCACAAAAACATGAGAATTCATTTTTGAAAACCCGTTTACGACTTCCAAATAAAAAGATTATCGTTACGTAAATTTTTTTGGACTTCTTCTGAGGTCCTGAAAAATAAAAATAATTATATCAGAGATTCTTTCATTTCGAAATAAAAATGCAGAATATGTTTTATCTTTACGATGCAGCATGGAAAATTTCTCTACTAACCGCGTTCTGTTCAATATTAGTTTCTAGAAACTAATTGCTATCCCAAAGGATTTAATTTAATCATCTCCACTATCATACAAAATAGAGAAAATTACTTTTCATCAATTACACTTTCGATTGAATTATTTTCCCATAAATATATGCAAATTATAAAATGGAAGCTTTCAAACTCTCGGGAATTGATAACTTTCGTCTGTTACACTGACATTGACGTGAATTAATGTCAATTTAATATCTAGCAGAGGGTAGAGACAGAAAAAATGAAATTTTTATATAGTTCGTTCGGGAAGCCGTTTAGTATATTTGAAAAAGTCTCACCTTTTAAGCCTTCCTTGGACTTCCACAAATAATTCAAAACCAAAATCAGCCAAATCGGTTCAGACGTTCTCGAGTTTTAGCGAGACTAACGAACAGCAATTGATTCTTATATACTTGTATAAGAAGATAAAAAAAACAGAAAATTTGAACGATTCGCAAAGATCTTTCGGAAAGTCAAATTTAAGTGAGAGCGGGATTCGAACCTGAATATTTCTGATACGTCTTTTTTAGAAAGTTGATATGAAAACATGAACTTCTTTTTATGTTACGGTATTCACTGTCCCACCTCTAAACAAAAAGTCCTCTTTAAGCAATGAGACCTGATAGGTAAAGGCTCTTGCATCCTTTTAAATACCTTAAAATTACTGGCCATACGCAAAATAACCCAACAAAAATCCACGGAAAGACCCAAAATGTTCTATTCACGAAAAGTACCTCTGTAACTTTGAGTAAATACATTTGCCAACATTTCGACATCTCTACCCTCGTCTAAACTTCACAATAGATGAAAACATTTCTCAAGGACGGAACTTATTTGTACCTGACACAATATTGGGTGTATGTGCACTATTTTTGGCTAGATTTCGACCTGTCTGGGTTAGGTTTGGGTAATTATGAATTATGCAATTATATTTATGAATAATTTAATGGGAAATTTTAATTCTGATTAGCTGGATCGATCGATGATCACATCAAATTCCTTACAGTTTTTAACGCATCAAAAAATTAAAATAAAGTTTTTTTTTTTCACCTGCTATCTTGTTCGAGCTTTATTTGTGTCCCTGTAGTGGGAAATTAAAGGATGATTATGAACCTGGACGAGGCGAAAAGAATAAGGTTAGATTGAATTATACAACCAGTGACGGATTAAGACTACATGATGCCCTAAGCAATTAAAGCCTTTGGTGCCCCCCTCCCTATCCCCAGTTTTTTTTTTCGTGACTACATGAAATAGTTCGTCTCGCCCAGGCCGGGAGGGACTGTCAGACTTGTACTGACTAAAATCCACGGTGGTCTTTCAATAGCCCTTTACGTTCCAGGATTACGGTTATTTGATGAGATAGTCCCGCAACCCTGGCAGTCTTTATCTTCTAAAGGGAGGCGCAGTCAGTTTGCTGACAGTTCTTTTACGGTGCGCGTGGAACACGACGCGCCGTCGACCATGGAACAGTCCATGACGGACGGCGAGTCACCTATTACACGCCATACGTATGACTGCGGCTTTGGTGGCCTTAAATAGCTTCGCGACGTCCGTTGCCGCCTATCCACAGTAGTGTCTGCCTTTAATTTTTTTAACGTATTCATTAGTGATAAGGAAGCTATAATATAGGTTAAAGTTTAAGGAAGGTATAGTATAAGCACTTCGTTCACTAGGTAAATAAAAACTTAGGGGTCTGCAAAAGCGAGCGAAGCGAGCTCGATTTTTTTTGCACCTTTCTTGTATAATATGCAATAAATAAGGTAACCAGGCCTAGATGCACGATGGAAAAGCGAGCGAAGCGAGCTAGAAAATTTAAGCAGTTTCAGTAAGTTTTTGTTGACGTGAGAGTGAGACGTGATGCCCATGAGGGCACCAGAAGAAGCAGAATAAAATCCGTCCTTAGGATATTTTTGTGCTTCTGCTGGTGCCCCCCCAGACGTGATGCCCTAGGCAATTGCTTAATTTGATTAAGGGTTAATCCGTCACTGTATACAACGTGTTTTTTTTGATATCCCATAACTCTAGGGTATGATCGAGGCCATATCAAAGAATCAACTGGCATATGAGTTATGTTCCAAACCTTCGTTTTTTTTTTTTTTCATTTTTCATACAAAATAATTCGGCAAAGTCACGATTATTAATGTAAAACACCCTTACGTGAAATATGACAACGTCGCATTTTCTTAGTTTTAAATATGAATGATTGGTTTAAATAAAAATGAATTACTTGTATTTATCAATGAAACTTAGATACCTAGACACATCGAGGGTCTATTCTACTGCAAAGTTTGGCAACCTCGCAAAAGTAAAGATTCGTCATACTGGTGACATTTTTGGACTTAATTTAACTATGATTGATGATATCTCCGAAACAATGCATTTTTGGACCACCTATTCTAGGAGTTTTAGTATTATTTTTACCTACAGAATATAACCCTAGAGTTATGGGATATCAAAAAAAACAGGTTGTATATAGTGAATTTAGTTTAATTACTTGTACCTATTTAAATATTGTATTTTAAAATTTTATTTGGTAATTTATTCGGTTTTTATGTCGATATTGTTAATGAGTGTGAATACTTATAAGATCTTGTATGGATTGAAATAAATGAATTTGGATTATCGTTCTTTTATGTAGTTTTCTATGTTTACTGGGTTTTATCCATAACTCACTGGCTCTCATTGCATATCAAGCTCCGGTTTACTTTCTTTGTCCCGACCTGCGTCCGCGCCTTTCCACCATGACTGACAGGTGTCATTTGTGACAGGTCCGAATACTTATGTGAGAGAGATAGTGTTTACATTCATAACTTTCTGCGCGATGAATTTATGAAAGTGTTTTTTTTTCTTTTCCAAGAAGTACTTCTTCATTTATGTTGTCAACTTCTCTCAGTAATTCAGCAATAACTTGAAACTAAAACCACAATTCACATTTAAGCTCCTAAATTACCCCAGTTTTATGTACGACCTACACTCACCCTTAATAGAAAAGGGTGGGACATAAATCCTTAAAATATGCGATACTCCACACACAATACAAATATTTGGTTACATTCAACGTAACCGCACATAAAAATGACGTATAACTTTTACGCGGAATCCGTACCATAGAATAAGAATGTGTAGAAGCGAAAACGAAAACGTCTTACCTACTACGTCTACGTCCAGTTTTACCAAAAGGTATTGTGTCCCTCAATAACTGGGAGGTCGAGGTGCGATAAGTAGCCGCTTCATATTATGATGATCATCTGTCTCGCCTTTTCACAATTATTTGTTAGGATCGGGTTCCAGTCGAACTGGATGCAGTTGAATATCAGTATTTTACGGAGCGACTCCAGAATAACACACACAATACTGAGTAATTAAGAAAGACGGTTATCATTATTACGTCCTTGCATAATATCTTCAGCACCAGGGCCGGTCCTAGGGCGGTGCGAGCGGTGCGACCGCACCGGGCGCCTTCTAGGGGGGGCGCCAAAATGATCCAAAACTTGAAACAAAAGAGACTCGATCGAACGCGCGAGTCGCGTAAGCGCTCATGTACACGACGCCGCCACCGCCACCGCGCAGCGTATACGGTCGCCACCGCGCCTCTAGGCTGTGTATACGGTCGCTACTGCGCCGCCACCGCGCCTCTAGGCTGTGTATACGGTCGCTACCGCGCCTCTACGCTGTGTATGCGGTCGCCACCCCTCCTCTAGGCCGTGTATACAGTCGCTACCGCGCAGCCACCGCGCCTCTAGGCCGTGTATACAGTCGCTACCGCGCAGCCACCGCGCCTCTAGGCCGTGTATACGGTCGCTACCGCGCAGCCACCGCGCCTCTAGGCCGTGTATACGGTTGCTACCGCGCAGCCACCGCGCCTCTAGGCTGTGTATACGGTCACCACCGCGCCTCTAGGCTGTGTATAAGGTCGCTACCGCGCAGCCACCGCGCCTCTAGGCTGAGTATACGGTCGCCACCGCGCCTCTACGCTGTGTATGCGGTCGCCACCGCGCCTCCAGGCTGTGTATACGGTCGCTACTGCGCCGCCACCGCGCCTCTAGGCTGTTGTATACGGTCGCCACCGCGCCTCTACGCTGTGTATGCGGTCGCCACCGCGCCTCTAGGCTGTGTATACGGTCGCTACTGCGCCGCCACCGCGCCTCTAGGCTGTGTATACGGTCGCTACCGCGCCTCTACGCTGTGTATGCGGTCGCCACCCCTCCTCTAGGCCGTGTATACAGTCGCTACCGCGCAGCCACCGCGCCTCTAGGCCGTGTATACAGTCGCTACCGCGCAGCCACCGCGCCTCTAGGCCGTGTATACGGTCGCTACCGCGCAGCCACCGCGCCTCTAGGCCGTGTATACGGTTGCTACCGCGCAGCCACCGCGCCTCTAGGCTGTGTATACGGTCACCACCGCGCCTCTAGGCTGTGTATAAGGTCGCTACCGCGCAGCCACCGCGCCTCTAGGCTGAGTATACGGTCGCCACCGCGCCTCTACGCTGTGTATGCGGTCGCCACCGCGCCTCCAGGCTGTGTATACGGTCGCTACTGCGCCGCCACCGCGCCTCTAGGCTGTGTATACGGTCGCCACCGCGCCTCTACGCTGTGTATGCGGTCGCCACCGCGCCTCTAGGCCGTGTATACGGTCTCTATCGCGCCGCCACCGCGCCAGGCTGTATATACGGTCGCTACCGCGCAGCCACCGCGACTAGGCCGTTTATAAGGTCGCTACCGCGCAGCCACCGCGCCTCTAGGCTGTGTATACGGTCGCCACCGCGCCTCTACGCTGTGTATGCGGTCGCCACCGCGCCTCTAGGCCGTGTATACGGTTGCTACCGCGCAGCCACCGCGCCTCTAGGCTGTGTATACGGTCACCACCGCGCCTCTAGGCTGTGTATAAGGTCGCTACCGCGCAGCCACCGCGCCTCTAGGCTGAGTATACGGTCGCCACCGCGCCTCTACGCTGTGTATGCGGTCGCCACCGCGCCTCCAGGCTGTGTATACGGTCGCTACTGCGCCGCCACCGCGCCTCTAGGCTGTGTATACGGTCGCCACCGCGCCTCTACGCTGTGTATGCGGTCGCCACCGCGCCTCTAGGCCGTGTATACGGTCTCTATCGCGCCGCCACCGCGCCAGGCTGTATATACGGTCGCTACCGCGCAGCCACCGCGACTCTAGGCCGTTTATAAGGTCGCTACCGCGCAGCCACCGCGCCTCTAGGCTGTGTATACGGTCGCCACCGCGCCTCTACGCTGTGTATGCGGTCGCCACCGCGCCTCTAGGCCGTGTATACGGTCTCTATCGCGCCGCCACCGCGCCAGGCTGTATATACGGTCGCTACCGCGCAGCCACCGCGACTAGGCCGTTTATAAGGTCGCTACCGCGCAGCCACCGCGCCTCTAGGCTGTGTATACGGTCGCCACCGCGCCTCTACGCTGTGTATGCGGTCGCCACCGCGCCTCTAGGCTGTGTATACGGTCGCTACTGCGCCGCCACTGCGCCTCTAGGCTGTGTATGCGGTCGTCACCGCGCCTCTAGGCTGTGTATACGGTCGCCACCGCGCCTCTACGCTGTGTATGCGGTCGCCACCGCGCCTCTAGGCCGTGTATACGGTTGCTACCGCGCAGCCACCGCGCCTCTAGGCTGTGTATACGGTCGCCACCGCGCCTCTACGCTGTGTATGCGGTCGCCACCGCGCCTCTAGGCCGTGTATACGGTTGCTACCGCGCAGCCACCGCGCCTCTAGGCTGTGTATACGGTCACCACCGCGCCTCTAGGCTGTGTATAAGGTCGCTACCGCGCAGCCACCGCGCCTCTAGGCTGTGTATACGGTCGCCACCGCGCCTCTACGCTGTGTATGCGGTCGCCACCGCGCCTCTAGGCCGTGTATACGGTCTCTATCGCGCCGCCACCGCGCCAGGCTGTATATACGGTCGCTACCGCGCAGCCACCGCGACTCTAGGCCGTTTATAAGGTCGCTACCGCGCAGCCACCGCGCCTCTAGGCTGTGTATACGGTCGCCACCGCGCCTCTACGCTGTGTATGCGGTCGCCACCGCGCCTCTAGGCTGTGTATACGGTCGCTACTGCGCCGCCACTGCGCCTCTAGGCTGTGTATGCGGTCGTCACCGCGCCTCTAGGCTGTGTATATGGTGGCTACTGCGCTGAAAACATCCTAGGAAAGTAGGTATTGAAGGTTATTTTTATATTATTGCTAAATAATCATTAGATTTGATTAGGTAATGTCATGTGAAAAGAATAAAATAATAAAAGCTGACTTCACATATATGCCTATACACACATTCGCACAAATTGGTTAAACAAACTTTTGGCAGCAGAATAATTTTAACCCATTGCTTTTTCTGGTTGAAAATAAATACTGCTTAGAGATTTTTTTTAGAGGGGCGCCATTTTTAGTCCTCGCACCGGTTGAAAATGTTAGTAGGACCGGCACTGTTCAGCACATTAAGAATTTTTAAGATATTTGAAGACCAAAGGTTTCTTAAATTCTTATGTTTAATGTAAAAAGGATGAATAGTTAGACGATGGTCAAAATAGAACTTTAGTGGAAGCTACTAAAGAAGCATGTCTACGAATGCATTTTTTTATTGTTTGAGATGACAGGGACGGCAACGAATTAGTGAATAGAATAGTCTGTACCCTTAGCATAACTTTTCACTATTTACTTTACAGAGTCTTTCCAGTATTTACAGCGTTTCTTGTATGAAAAATTGGAAAAATTGGTTTAGCGCCCCTGGTGTGCGAAGAAGGAACTAATTTTTTCCTTGAAAATTATCAAAATTCCAGTTTACTTTACGTCTGAAAATTCGTGCTAGGGGTAGTGTTCACTCTAACTTTACAGCACAAATTAGAAGAACCAGATAGAGATTAATTGAGCGTGCTTGTTGGGCCTGCTTAGCAGTTTTTTTTGGGCAAATAACTAAACGAATGTCACTTCTATAATATTTTTTGGTCTACGTCCATACTCACTTCGGGATTGGGCAATTCTTCCTAAATTTAATTTCCACTGCTAACTTATGTGAGTTGGGATTGCTGTTCGTTTCGTTTGATGGCGGGGTGAAGATCTGATGGGTTTTATTTTAATTTCGTATGTAACGTGTCGCACTGACGTTATTTTTGTCTGGCCTATCGTAGTTTTATTCAGTTTTATGTTAGATACCTGTACCCTAAGCACGAGTTTTCAGTATTTGAGAGGTAAAGTAAACTGGAACTTTGACAATTTCAAATTGACAATTTTTAAGGAAAAATTAGTTCCTGCTTCGCACACCAGAGGCGCTGTTCCATTTTTTCATACAAGAAACGCTGTGAATACTAAGTAAGACTCTGTAAAGTAAAATAGTGAAAACTCGTGCTAGGGGTACTGGAATAATCTGAGTATTTGAAAAAAATGGTTCTGTTTACTTATTTGAAATGGGATTGCTCTAGGCCTCAATGTACTTCAGCAGCAAAGATAAGACCTTTTTTTTAACGTGGTAAACCATCGAATGGGTCCTCGTACCCAGGGCAAGACAGGAGGGACTGTAAAACTTGTACTGACTAACATCCACGGTTTCTTTCAATAGCTCTTTACGTTCGACTAATCTCCGTTGAGATTGGCCGCCGTGGCCGAAGTCTGTCAGGAGGACTATTTATTACGTTCCGGAGCCACGGATACCTGATAGTCCCGCGACCCCGGCAGGACTATTTTAAGACCTTGGGAAATGTTAATTCTTTCCTAATTAAGTATTTTTGAATATTGCTAATTCTCGGACAGAATTTCAGGGTACCAATTTTCTTATGGATAGAAGACTATTATTTTGGAAGAAGTCACAGGTGGCATCAATTGGTTAGTGAAATTATTATAAAATAAACTACGGAACTGCTGTTTGATCATTCATTGTTCTTTCCCAATTGTTCGACCTATATCCGGTCTAGCAACCATATTAAAATAATTATGTTTAAGTTTTCGTAGATTGTAGCTACTTTGATTATTGAAACATCCTACTTATAATATTATAAACGTGAAAGTTTGTATGTGTGGTTGGATGTTTGTTACTCTTTCACACAAAAACTACTGAACGGATTTGGCTGAAATTTGGTACACAGATTGTTTATAACCTAGATTAACACATAGGATAGTTTTTATCCCGATTTAATGTTCCCACGGGAGTTGTAGCGGGTGCAACCGCAGGCAGCAGCTAGTCTTTTATAAACTAACCTACAAAATGTTGAACCGTCTGAGTCAAAGGGCAGTATAACAAACACGAGACTAGAAATATTTATTTTATGTGTAGTGCCGTACCTACCCGGTAGAAAAACTAGGTGGGTTCAATCGGAACTGAAGAAAACAGACAGGTTCATGAAAAGCGGAGGGGACGTCTACCTATGTAAAAGGGTGGGAGACTTACTCCTTTGAAAGAAAACAGTGAGAAAATGATAAAAGAAAACTAGTATGCTATCATTTTCTTCAGTTTCTGTGTTTGTAAACGCACCCAAAACCCAGGCCTTATCATGAATTTACGATTTTTGTGAATTTCAAGGAAAAAATTAGTTCATTCTCCAAACACTAGAGGCGCTGTTCCATTTTTTTCATAGAATAAACGCTATAAATACTCCAAGCACGCTGTAAATAAAATACTGAAATTTTGTTATAAGGCCTCACAGTAAACAAAATTAAAGTAGGGCAATGATTTTGTTTTTAAATCAACACCTTCGACTTTTTGAATGATTCTCAAAGGACATGTTATAATATATCTAAGTTTTATTCTTCGCACTTACAGAAAAAAGAGTGTCCATGGAGTTTCTTGCTCGTTCTTCTCCATAGAGATCTACGCCTTGGAATGAACATCTACGGTACTTTCACAGTTTTTATGTCTTGTGACTGGGACTGTAGCACCATAACTATGTTTGTGCTAGTTTTATTTTGTCTTTTGACAGTTCAAAAGTGCCGGTTATGGCCTAGTTGAAATAAACGTTTTGATTTGATTTGACTTTTGTCAAACTTTTCTTCTATTTCACTTTCTTGTTAATCCAAATTCTACAAAAACAGAGAATCACACGGATGTACGGAACAAAAACATTCATATATCGCTTCGACCGTTACAAGTCTCGCTCAATGGAGCAACGGATTTACGAAAGAAAGTTTTATTAGGATCCGAATAAACGGACGGCAAGCGTATGTTTTTATTTACCCCTAAACTTAAGTCTGTTGATTTGCGTACTACCCAATATTGGAGCTGTTTAGTGTTTTTTCGTGTGAGTAAGGAATTTTAGATTTCATTTAGAAAGATAATGCAGTTAGTGTTTATAAAATCTATATTATTAAAACCAATGCCTGTTCGTTAGTCTCGCTAAAATTTTCACCGATTCAGCTAATTTTGGTTTTAATAAATTTTGGTAGTCCAGGGAAGGTTTAAAGGTGAGTTAATATGATTTTGCAAAAAATAATTCTGCGGCGGTCCGAAGTTTGCGGGGCCAGCTAGTAAATAATAAAGGTTGAAAAGATTACAAAAGGGCGCTGAATGATTTATGTATAAACTCTATTGCCAGTGAATGGAATGACATTACGTAAACATAATAAAATAATATTATCACCGGGATAAAGAGGATTATTGTGTTAAATGCAAGTGTAGTGGTTTTCCATATTAGTTTATATGTTTAACCAATTTTGGCAACATGTCTTCCGAACCAATCCAATCAAAACTATTTCTCAAAGAAATATACACCACTTCAATACTTACAAACTTGACGGCTGTCGGAAACTACTGAACGACAAAGTGCTACCAAACTGGAAGGAGGAGATCGTAAAACATGAAATATGACGTCATATTACATGACGGGATATCAGGATGTATGAAATGAATGTTTTTACGTCACTAAAATGTTACGATGCAATTTTCATAAAGTGATTCACGGGCTTATAGAATGGGAAGTATAAAATTGGTGTCGAATCGTCTTCCAATTTTTTTTTTGTTTTATAATGATCGGTTAAGTGCTGTATTTTGTGGTTATCGGTTATCGAAGATTAGGGGAGATTGATTTTTATATTGGTGGTGAAATCGGGTGTGACAATACAGGCGAGTTATAAAACGCAAAATTTCGTCAAGAAAAAAATGGCTGTACTCTTATCAAATCGCGTTCAATGCATTAAACTATCTGATTTTTTAGGATGCTTCTGACACAGTAAAAAACTAGGTCTATAGGTTTTCTTTTTTTCAAAATTTATAATAGTTTGAAAGCTACAGGCGCCTAAAAGTTACTACTTTTATGTCAAACGAGCGACAGCACGAGTTTTTTTAAATACATATTTTTTGAAATGGCAGCAGGTATACTATCCTGTTAAGCTGGTCTAAATCCATGCCATAACTCAAAAAAGCTCTTCAAACAAAGCCCCCGTGTGTATATACAACCAAGGTTATAGAATAGTCTATTTTACGTCCACGAAGAATCTATTTGGATTGAGGCCAGTCTGGCAACTTCAGATAAGCAATTGGTTAGACCGAGTGTTCCAAGACAATTGGTTTCTTATATATTTTACAGAAAAATGGAATGGTCACTGTACTGTGTTGCTATTTTGTTATAAAGTTAGAAATGTATTTTTGTGTTTTCTTGTATTTTCTTCGATTTGACGTTGTGTAAATTTAGTGTGAATTGTTTATTGTTATTTTTTATTGACTTCTGGATCGTTGTTGTTGGTTACTTTTAATTATGTACCATTTCAAAGTTAGACTAAACAGGCTTTACCCGACTTTTAGTCCGCCTTTCCATCAGAGATGTGCTATGTAGCTGTGCTGTGAGAATGTAAAAGCTGAGCTACGAAACTGTGTGACCGTTTCCACCAATGATAAAATAGACATATAAGTATAAAAAAAAGTTTTCTACAGATAAGATGTTAAATAATGATACAAAAGTGCTTAAGGTAATTCGTCAGTATTGTAAATTTCATCGGGCATTTTTACTGGTGGTTACTTTTAAGTATGTGATTTCTAATATTACTATCTGAGGAACAGTGCAAAATAATAGAACTTATTACCTGCATCTTTTCAAAGTTAAACTAATCAGGTTTTTCCCGACTTTAATGATAAAAAGAGACATAAAACTACTTAAAATAATGATACAAAAGTGCTTAAGGAAATTCGTCATTCTTGCCAATGGGTTTCTTCGGGCATATTTGAAGGGTTCTAAAGAGGTAATATTATTCTACAGACTGGCCTGATTTCTTGAAACTTAAGTGTCCGACTCTTGACCTTTCTTCAAGTAGATACTCGCAATACCCGGGTAATTTAAAAGCAAAATTGAGTAGGGTACATTTGTTACAAAGTTAATTCGTTACTTACATTTTATATATTATTAAACCTATAATTGTATTGAAAATTAATTCATCACACGCACGAAACATATCGAATAATTCGATAATAATAATTATTATTTTAATTGCATCCGAATCTTAAAACAATGCAATTTACCGATTGTTTTAGAATCCGAATTCTAAAACAATGCAATTTACAGCAAGATTGGTTGGATCAGTTGCTGAGCCCATATCACGAGTTTTCAGTGTTTTACTTTACAGCGTCTTTCCAGTATTTACAGCGTTTTTTATATGGAAAAATGGAACAGCGCCTTTGGTGTATGAAAAATAAACAATTTTTTTCATTGAAGTTAATGTCAAAGTTCCAGGTTATTTTATGTCAAAATAACTGTAAAATGCCTGTATAATAGCCCGTCAGTACTCTTAGCACGAGTATTTGAGAACCAATTTTTTCAAGGAAAAAATTGGTTCTTTCTTCGCACACCAGAAGCGATCCATTTTTACATACAAGAAACGCTGTAAATACTGGAAAGACGCTGTAAAGTAAAAAAGTGAAAAGTCGTGCTAGGGGTAATCGATCCATGGCCCTCTACGGGGCCCCAGTGTGGGCCCTAAGCATCCGGACGCGACCAATCAAATTGGTCGCATGCCAGAGGGTCATGGCTATCCGGATGATCCGGGGATACCGCACGATTGCCGGCGAATCGGCCAACCTGCTCGCCGGATTGCTGCCCTGGGATCTGGAGGCGACTGCCCTCCAGCGCGTCTATGAATGGCGCGTGGAGGCGCAACGCCGGGGCGTGACCCCGCTGCCTCGAGAAGTCGAGGCGCGGCGGGAAGAGCTCCGGCGCGATCTCAGGGCAGTATGGAGGGCACGACTGTCGCCACCGACGGCCGGGCACGCCGCAATAGCGGCGATAAGACCCCTCTTTGAGGAGTGGCTGGAGAGACGTCACGGCGTCCTAAGCTTCCGCTTGACGCAGGTCCTCACCGGACACGGATGTTTCGGGAGGTACCTGTGTCTTATGAGAAAGGAAGAAACGCCTGGGTGTCACCACTGCGTAGATCGCCCGGAGGACACAGTCGAGCATACGGTGCAGGATTGCCCCGCTTGGGCGGAGCACCGACGTGTCCTCACGGCGGCGATAGGCGGAGACCTCTCGCGCCCAGCACTGGTCGCGGCCATGCTGCGGGGCGAGACGGAGTGGGATGCGGTCGCCTCCTTCTGCGAAGCAGTCATGCTCGCGAAGGAGGAGGCGGGCCGCGTGAGAGAGAGGACAAGGTCCTCCCTCCGCCCCACCCGCGGTGGTGGACGCCCACGGCGTCGGACGTCGCAAGACGATCTCCGGCCACCGTAGGCGCGGGCATGCGGGCGGCGAGTAAAGGGCAACTCGCCGCCCGACCATGGACCATGCCCGGGTCGACGGCGCGTCGTGTTCCACGCGCGCCTCAAAGAGCGTCAGCATAATGACGAGGCCCCCTCTCAGAGGGCTAAAGCCTGCCGGGGTCGCGGGTCTTATACCATCACCGTGACCCCGGAACATAAAGGGCTATTGAAGGACACCGTGGATTTTAGTCAGTACAAGTCTGACAGTACCTCTTGCCCTGCCCGGGGTGGGAGGTCTCATTTGATGATTTTACCACGTAAAAGAAAAAAAAAAAAAAGGGGTAATCGATGGACTGCTGTTTGGCGTGTTGCAGTTTCGATTCCCAGGAGTGACTTAAAATATTCGTTGAGAGTGAGAAGGTTTGCGAATGTTGGGAGCATTCGACTCAGGAAACAATCGTGATGTGTGACAGAGTTGACAAAGGCTTTCCAATGCTAACCCAGTGTTTGTTATTAATAAATGTTACGGCTTATACCCGAAGTGCGGTTACACCTAGGTTTCAAATCAAATCAAACCGGCTAAACCTAGGTGTAACCGATCACATGCGGTTAAACCTAGGTGTATCCTTCCTTCACTGGAGCAAATTGACTGAGCCCAGCTTCGCAGGATTCCTACTTCTGCGTCTTGTAAAAAAATAATCACGAACAGGATGGCTGGGGATAGGTTAGAAGAGGGTAACCTAAATTGTTGGAGCCAGAGTGCCAGCAAGTCCCGAGGTTAGACCTAGTTCAAACCGGCTAAACCTAGTTCTATCCGATGATAAGTAGGATACACCTAGGTTTAACCGCACTTTGGGCTTTAACCGTAAGATATTATCCCAAAAAATATTTAATTGACGTATTTGTATTGATATACACACTTCATATCTCATTAGTTCCATCTGATTTACTATATCATTGATTAACATCTGATTATTAGGTCAGTTTGTTAGTGGAATTCCGTAGATTATTATCAATACCGCAAATCAATTTGCATTTCCATCTGGATTCACTCCAAATATTTGGTAATTGGGATGCTCTAATTTTATCTGTTTGTTTATTTTGTCCATTGCTGTGGCTGTGTAATAGGGCTTGGCTACTGATGGGTTATCATCATTAACATCATTGGCAGCCCTGTTCCATCCAACATCTTATTTTTATGAACCTCTATTATATCTCTTATTCTAAGAAAATAAAGACCTATTCTATTTCATTCTATTAATGGTAAATATGAGGCCTCCTACATTATCTAAGAATTTTCTATTGCAACGTCCTTGTCTTTATTATCATCGTCCACTGCCTTCCGATAGACTTCCTAAAGAACTGGTTGGAAGCAGTTTGCAGTAAGTGCAATCCTGTGGTCTTCATCAATTCGTCTATCCATCTTATAAGTGGTCTATTCGCGTACCTTATGACCCCATCGGCCATCAGTTCTGTCCTTGCCTTACAATCAGTCTTTTTCTTTTTTTTTGTATCGAAGAGCATTGGCATTTAAATAGTTATACCTGCTGTTCGTTGTTCTTCAGATATTTCATGGAGCGGGTAGACAATAAAATAATTCAAAATTCAAATAGTATAAGTATTTCGTATCCCGATTCACAGTCTAGACAGGCCAATTAATCGCGGTAAAAAAAAATAAAAATAAAACCAATCGTCGGTTGTGAAATACAAACTCAATGTAGGGTGTGTACCTGTACAAATAAAAAAAAAACAACATCGTGTACACAAACAAAGGACAAAGCTGTGGCGCTCTTGAGGACACCTATAAAGGTTTATCACAATTTTGTTTTAGAATATTCTGGTGGAATAAAAACGAGTGACGGTTACACCGAACTGTAACATTGTTAAGCTTTTTTGTGTTACTGTGAATTAAGAATTTAAAAAAAGTAGAATAGATTGATGTATAACAACAAATTACTCAACTAAGATAAGAAGAAGGAATGTAGGCTTTTGCTCTTCGATCGGAAAAAATCATAATACATTTTCAAAATATTATAAGACTGTACGTTTATAAGTATGTGGTAATCTTAGAGATTACCAATTACATAGAAACGAAATTTTCTGAAGATAAAATTAGTTGTGGTGTTGACGAATAGCTGACATAATACTCTATGTTCAGTAGAAAACGCCTTTTGCGAAATAACGAGCAATCAAAGCTCGCATTAGTTTGACGTAGTTTGAGCCATGGTTCTTTTCGGTTGACTTACGTTATTTTCGTTCTTTCTGCAATATTTTGTTTATTCATACAATTACACTACTATATAACAAGCAGCTGTCTAGCGCGAGGCCCTATTGTTCTAAGGGTACAATTCCAAACAGGCCTTGACAAAAAGGGCACCGATTTGATGGAAAAACTCTGCAATAAGAAGATGAGAGCGCTCTCCTGAGACTTGGGCTTAAAGTAAGGTGGCTGTGGTAGCGATTAATCTATATACTTATATTAAATCTGTAGAGATATCAATTCTGTACGTGAAAAATTTTCCAAAATAAATCAGGGAGTGGTGATTACGGATCGATACTGATGCCAAAAATGTATAACCGTTATAGAAACAAAAACTACTTGACGGATTTTAACGAAACTTGGCAAAATTATTTTTCATACTCCTGAGCTAGTTATAGTGTACTTTTTATCACGCTACAATCATTAGGAGCAGAGCAATGAAGGTAAATGTTGGGAAAATGGGAGAAGTTACTCCATTTTTTGAGCTTCCTTAGCGTGGACGGAAATTTTCTCTTTAAAATTATATAAAAAATATCCCACGACAGCATACGCCTATCTTTTATGGTTGACTCACAATAACACGTGTAACGCGAGTCGTGGGTACAGCTATTAACAATAATATTGTGCAGTATTGCGATATTTTTAACAGTATTGTAGATTGACATATTATATTTCCCTACTAAATTAAGAAAGTCGTCGTCTACTGCCCCTATACACTCCCGAAAAGACTGTTTGGAAGCAGCTTGCAGTAAGTGCAATCTTCTGGTCTTCATCAATTCGTCTATCCATCTTATAAGTGGAACATTCTACGCTGCGCTTGCCAGTGTGTGGTCTCTATTCGAGTACCTTACGATTTATTAGATTTTTCATTATGTTAGCCATTTCGTAATCAAATCAAATTGAACACATTAATATTTTTTGCGGACTTAGCGGAAATACGATACCCGCTCTAAATAATATCATTATCATCATCACCCGTTTCATGGTTTTTTACTTTATTCGTCTTTTTTTTAATTAGCCATCACTATTCTACTGATTAATTTAAAATCAGCTATTTTTTTTCTTCTTTTCCATTTTTCTATATTCTTAGTCATTGGGCATCCATATTTTTGACAGGTCCAAAAATATCGCTTGCACAGGAACCACAACTTATACCTACCTTGATTCCTGTGGTACCCAAGTGAGCATTTCACCGGTCTCCCAAATAGGAACAGACATAGCGACAACCCCATTTTTAGGGTTCCTTACTGTCTTTATTTTCGCGGTACACGTAACGTTCGGGTTTTATATCTTTTCCTGTTTACCTGAGTTTTGTGCGTAAACTACGCCGCCATGACACTTGGATTATTATAAATATGTCAAGATATTGCTTTGTTTTTTCGTTCCTGGCTTTAAAATATGGAGAAAGGTTGATGATAAGACAAAATGTAGGTTTACCATAAACTATGCCATATTATGACTTACTTTTGTTCTCCAAACAAAGACGTTCCATGTCGCTCGTTTGAGTCCCTTTTTTTTTTAGCTGGGTAAAATCATCAAATGAGTCCTCCAACCCCGGGCAGGGCTGGAGGGACTGTCAGACTTGTACTGACTATAGCCTTTTATGTTTCGGGGTCACGGTAACAGAAATAAGTCCCGCGACCCCGGCAGGCTTTGGCCCTCTGAGAGGGAGCCCCGTCATTTTGCTGACTCGTTTGAGTCCCTAAATGTTATTGCATTACTGAGTTTCAAAGACGGGTGCCCTAAGTTAAATTTCTCCTTATAAAAACTCAATTATCGTGATTCGTGACGACAGTTCAAAACTCTTATCGTTTTCATACTCATAATCGGCTCTGATAAAAAGAAATAAAGAAAGAAGATGGATTTTCCATATGAAAACTCTCTTATCATGGGCGTTTCTGACAACTATAGTTGTCTAATGGAGTATAGTTAGGCCCTTCGTTCACGAGGCGACGCCAGTTTCCGATACCTTACGACTTCAGTATCCAGGCGACTCTCGCAATAGAAATCCATATACGTTCGTACACATGCTCGCGACGCGCGACGCCAATCGCGCGCTACCTATCTGTTGACATCGCCGCTACTTTAGTTTCCGCGACTTTCAAAATGGCGGAACAATTTATTCAGCATTATTAATTATATTCACACAATAAAGGGTTCCGTAACATATTCTTGAATCACTTTTGAAAAGTAATTATTTTAAAATGTTAAAAAAATATTCACTCAATATTCAATCCTCGTAATAAATCTTAATTTGGTTAATTAGGGTATGTCAGTTTAATAAAAAAATTGGAAGAGAGGGTTTTTTTTTCTATTTCATTGAATAAAATTGATTACGAATAAAGTATTATATTTACAATCCTCACAATAAGCATTTTCATTTGATGTCACATGATGCTGTTTACAATTTTTTTTCATTGTTGTCCCTCCGATGTCTATGTTTTTTTAAGATCATAGGACTACAATGAATTTTCTTGTAATCTATATACAAAGGACTTCTATTATTTGTATCTTTTTCGTAATTACAAATATACTCAGTATTTTCGGAGATAAGAGATAATACAGAAAACATATTTGAGCAAAAGGAACTATTACATAACTATTGATATGTTTGGAAATGGCATACCTACCTACTTTACTGTTCTAAATGTATTCAATAGATAAATGTTTACAACTTAATCGGTCAAAAAAGTTCACAGAAAATAAACGTGAAGGGCGGACGGTCACACGACTTATCTTATAAAGATTCCGTTTTTTCTTTCGAACCTACGGATCCCTAAAAATATATTTTGACGTCACAGTCATGTGTCAAACATTTTATAAATTCATAATCTTGACCACCCATCATGACCATTTGACGCGGCGCTAGTGTCTATGTCGTTACATCAAATTGCATTATAAAAATTTAGTACCTCGATTTTTCCGCAGGTCATGAGTAGTAACGAAACTATAGTATCGGAAACTTGCGTCGCGTTGTGTACGAAGGTTCGTACACAACGCTATGCAAGTTTCCGATACCTTACGATTTGGTTTCCAGGAGACTATCGCAATACAAATCCTTAGAGGCTTATTTTGGTGATGCGTCGCCGACTCTAGCCACGCGCTACTCCATTTATCAAGATCGCGGATACCCAAGTCTGCGCGATTTATAACCGACGAAAAATTTGTATCTAAGTATTATTTCAAACTTTATTATTAAACATCTTTGTATCTGAAGTAGAAAAATATCCTTGTTTGTATCATTACAATTCATAATAATATTATTCCACAACTATCACACAACATCATTTAGTCCCAAGCCAAGCAGAGTTTGTGTTATGGGTACTAGACAACTGAAAAACATACTTTATTTTCTAAATACATAAATATTATAGATAAAGGACAATGGGCAAAAATGTATGGAACTTGGTCCAAGGTCCTCCACTGATGACACTTACGGGAAATGAAAGCATATGGTTGTGACATCATTCTGGCAAGAGGATATCAAAATCCGTCCTGGGGTTCCTTTTTTATTTTTATAAGTGACTACCTAACCTAACCTAACCTTGCCTATCCTGACCTAACCTAACCTAACTTTTTTTGTTCGGCTGTAAATGATGCCCTACGCATACTGAACCATCTGGGAAGGCGGTTGGCTTCTGTGTGACCTACACCCACTAAAAATACCAACGAAACCTTAAATAGCTGACCTAACCTAACTTTTTTGTTCAGCTGTAAATGATGCCCGAAGCATACTGAACCACCTGGAAAGGCGGTTGGCCTATGTGTGAATTTTATCTACTAAAAATACCAACGAAACCTTAAATAGCTAACCTAACCTAACTTTTTTTGTTCAGCTGTAAATGATGCCCGACGCATTCTGAACCATCTGGGAAGGCGGTTGGCTTATGTGTGACCTACACCCACTAAAAATACCAACGAAACCTTAAATAGCTAACCTAACCTAACTTTTTTGTTCAGCTGTAAATGATGCCCAACGCATACTGAACCATCTGGAAAGGCGGTTGGCTTATGTGTGACCTACACCCACTAAAAATACCAACGAAACCTTAAATAGCTAACCTAACCTAACTTTTTTGTTCAGCTGTAAATGATGCCCGACGCATACTGCTACTTACTTATAGCTAAACCTTAAGTAGTTCAAGAAGCAAGGTTAGGTTAGGTCAGCTATTTAAGGTCTCTTTGGTATTTTTGGTAGATGTAAGTCACACATAAGCCAACCGCCTTGCCAGATGGTTCAGTATGCGTCGGGCATTATTTACAGCTGAACAAAAAAGTTAGGTTAGGTTAGCTATTTAAGGTATCGTTGGTATTTTTAGTGGGTGTAGGTCTTACATAAGCCAATAACCTTTCCAGATGGTTCAGCATGCGTCGGGCATCATTTACAGCTGAACAAAAAAAGTCAGGTTAGGTTAGCTATATAAGGTTTCGTTGGTATTTTTAGTGGGTGTAGGTCTTACATAAGCCAATAACCTTTCCAGATGGTTCAGTATGCGTCGTGCATCATTTACAGCTGAACAAAAAAAATTAGGTTAGGTTAGCTATTTAAGGTTTCGTTGGTATTTTTAGTAGATAAAAGTCACACATAAGCCAACCGCCTTCCTAGATGGTTCAGAATGCGTCGGGCATCATTTACAGCTGAACAAAAAAAGTCAGGTTAGGCTAGCTATTTAAGGTTTCGTTGGTATTTTTAGTGGGTGTAGGTCTTACATAAGCCAATAACCTTTCCAGATGGTTCAGTATGCGTCGGGCATAATTTATAGCTGAACAAAAAAAGTTAGGTTAGGTTAGGTATTCACTTAAACGCCAATAAAAAAAGAACCCCAGGACAGATTTTGATAATCTTTTGCCAGAATGATGTTACAACTATGTTCTTTCATTTCCCATAAGTGACATCAGTGGAGGATCTTGGACCACTTTTGCCCATTGTCATTAGTCTCAGACACAGAACAAAAATGATCGTGCTCATCACACATACATTAAATGTCCGGGGTGGGAATCGAACCCACGACCGCATAGCAGTAAGGGCCACTAACCACTAGACTAACAGGCTTGTCAAATTCAAAAGAATATTCTAAATATATAGAATACTTAAGCTTTTTTTTTACGTGGTAAAATCATCAGTCAGACTCGTAGTGACCAAAATCCACGGTATCCTTCAATAGCCCTTTATGTTCCAGGGTCACGGTAATGAGATAAGTCCCGCGACCCCGGCACATAAAGGGCTATTGAAGGACACCGTGGATTTTAGTCAGTACAAGTCTGACAGTCCCTCCCGCCCTGCCCTGGGTGGGAGGACTCATTTGATGATTTTACCACGTAAAAAAAAACAAAGAGCAGGAAGATGATGATGAAACTTCACTGATAACAAATTAATAAATTATACCTACTACCTACCTACTTACTTTAACAGAGAATTCTTTTTTTTTGTACATTTTATACAAAACAAATAGAAAAAAATGGAATAAAACTCTAAAAAACAAACGAAACACAAAAAAAAAGAAAAATTCTAATCTTTACCTGGGGATTGAACCCATGGTCACCACCATGAAAGTCAAAGCATAAACAAATTGAGCTACCTTGTAGCAGAATCGCGCGGCGAAATTATGAACCATATTCTTTCTCAATATTTTTGCATGAAAATACATTTTTCTCCGCGCCAATTTTTAATTCCAAAAAAATTAAATTGGAATGCGCCCGCCATTTTTAAAATTAACAGCATTTATTTTATGCAATGAGATGTACATTTTGTGATTTGTACAGTATATTATTAAGGTTGAATATAGATTGGTGGCCGAATAGACGATTTGAGTCTTACGACTCGAGTCGCCGCTGTGTACGGATCATGCGCTACTAGAGTCGCGCGACTTAGGTATTCGACTGGAGTATCGGATACCCGAGTCGCCTTGTGTACGAAGGGCCTTAAGGTTAGGGCGTGTCAAGCTTGACTTGAGCTGAGTTAAATTAACAGTCATAACCATTCGATTTTTGCAATCATGACCGCGTTGTGTACTACTCGTATCTATTGAAAAAGTCTTGCTAGTGGTCATTTAGGGGTCACCAAAAAGCTTTTGAGCACTGGTATCGGTCCCAGCGCATTACTTTGTGTTAATTATTTTATCTGCTCTCAAGACAGTAAATTAAAACAATCAAAGTAAGGAACCGGCATTGCCTAAAAACTACCAAAAAAATACTACCAAAGCCGCAGTGGGTCCACGTGGCCCACTCCCATTCACGGTGGTTTCACGGCTAGTGTCCCACAAATGGGACAGTTATAATGGTGATGATGACCAGTAAATTGGTTGTTGTACTATCCGTAATACAAAACCTGCTTATTAATTTACGGCTCAATTACTAACAGCAGTTCACTGCGGTGATGCAACCACAAGGGAATCATTTCGGTTACGATGAATTAATAACCGTGTGCGTATCATATTCCGGCTAAAATTGACTGGATTTAGGTTGATTATATTATTAATTAGATGTCCAAATGTTAATACCTACCTCACCTCTCATGCTCTAAGTAGTTATTTTCAACCCAGGCAAATACTATTACGTCTTTTTAACCATATTTGTTTCGTGGCAAAATCTTCAAGGGTAGGGTCTCATCTCCCGCTGGGTGTGGATTGGAAGGGACTGTTAGACTCGTACTGATTAAACGGTATTACTTCAATAGCCGTTTACGTTCCAGGGTCATAGTTACCTTATACGAAAGTCCCGCGACCCCTAAGATGTTGACCCTTGCGTATCACGACAAGCTGATTTGGAAGTTGCAATTTCTGATAAAAAAAAAATTAAAATAATGAGAGATTTATAAATAAGTAAAATTTAAACCTTTTGCTTTTATGATAAAGTTGAAAATCATTTAATAAAATGGATGACACTGGGGTAGGTTGATGAACTGGCATCTGTACTTAGCAACCTTAAGTAATTACTAAACTTATTTTTTCTTCACTTAGCACTTTATTTCCAGACGTTTTTCATTAGTGAACTGGAAGCAAATGTTCGCAATCCATCAACAAATTGACAACGGATTTCGTTCTGTGAAACTTTTCATTATTTTGATGTAATCCGGACTTAAAGTTTTAAGACTCTTTTATGATAATTAAGACCTTTGGGGAATTTACGAGAAAATCTTAATTAAACCGGTGGGTACTGGGTAGTCTTTCGGATTGATGATTTTATAAGTGTTTTATGTTTGTGTTTTCTACCGAAGAATTCTGATTTACGAGCCGAGGTTTTAAACATTTGTACTGTTAATTCGGATTTTCCTTCGCTTTTTTTAAAGGACTAAAGGAGAAAGCTAAAATGTTATGAAATGAGGTAGTATTCTAAGAAATTTGGTGTCAATTATCCAACTCTAATCGTCATTGCAACGGGTGAAAAGGTTCGTCGAATCTTTATTTTGACCTCATTGTCATGCATCAGCATCTTTAGCTGTCAAAATATTAGCTATAGGATCCAAAAAGGTTAATATTTATGTGAAATTAATATAGTTTTGAATACAAAAATAATGACAATGAATTTAAGAAGAATAAATAAATGCATTTAGTATTGAAACAGTTTATTTAAGTTCTTAGTAAAGCTATAGTAAAATGAGCCAGCTTTCAGTTTACCTTCAAATAAGTTTGAGAGATAAACTATTCAGCTTAAGCCCTAGGTCCATATTTACACTGAAATTCAGATTCAGAACAAATTCAACTTCAGAACAAATACTGATGGAACTCAAATATTTGAGTTCAAAGTTCAGAAAAAGATGATGAAGCTAAATGGGAAAGTGAAACTGAGAAATTGGTACTTCAGTACCCTTTCAGTCGGCACTTTGGGCACTTTTCTTTGAGTGTCTGTTAAGAAATTTCTTAATTGGTTCATTGCTAAAGTTTTAACGAGGTGAATGGTGATATTTTATTCGTAAATTGCTGAACACTTTTGTAGGTAATGAAGTGCTTAATAAATTGATATGCATTTGGTTGTTTTACCTTACTTATAAACGTAGGTATTAAAAACAAAATATTAGTCAAGTAAAGAGAAAATACTGTGCATTGAACTCGACGCAATACCAAAGATCAAAAGTTAAATACTCGTAAAAATTTTTTCATCGTTCACAATTTTAAATCATAATAATACACGGGTTGTTGTAAGTTCGCCACAAAATCAATGCCCCCCGAAAACATGGATGTATGCCAAAAGATTTATGTTATTTAATTTTATTTTGATTATAATTAGCCCCTTTTTCCATACGGATAGTAAAACAATTAAATAATTAAATTCAGCAGAAAACTACCGACAACGAAGACATGATGTGGAATATGAAGAGAAAATACTAGGAGAACTTTAAAAAATCCTAATAAAATAATACAAAATTGAATAATTTTGGACCATCATTTCATGTTTTTTTTTGTTGCAAAGAACTAAACATACTTCTCGGGGTTGTGGGACTGTCTAAGCAGGATATCGTGACCCTGGAACGCCAAGGGTAATCGAAGGAACTGGCTGGACTTAAAGTCTGACAGTCTCTTCCACTCCACCAAGGGCGGAAGGACTCATTGTGATGATTTCACCACTCAAAAACTGGACGTAAACATTGAGAAGTCGATTAGGTTTATTTTTGAGACAAACCCAGCACACTATTTCCAAATCACTGCAACACCTGTAAGTGGCAACAGTGGCAACCAGAGAAGCGCCGAGTAATTGAAGCTGGACCTGTCCCAGAGAATGAATTTACCTGTCAAGGATCCTTTTTTTTTTTTTTTTTTTTTTTTTACGTGGTAAAATCATCATATGAGACCTCCCACCCCGGGCAGGGCGAGAGGTACTGTCAGACTTGTACTGACTAAAATCCACGGTGTTCTTCAGTAGCCCTTTATGTTCCGGGGTCACGGTGATGGTATGAGTCCCGCAACCCCGGCAGGCTTTGGCCCTCTGAGAGGGGGCCCCGTCATTTGCTGACAGCTCTTTGAGGCGCGCGTGGAACACGACGCGCCGTCGACCCGGGCATGGTCCATGGTCGGACAGCGAGTTGCCCTTTACTCGCCGCCCGCATGCCCGCGCCTACGGTGGCCGGAGATCGTCTTGCGACGTCCGACGCCGTGGGCGTCCACCACCGACCTGTCAAGGATCCTGCAATGAAATTAATCGGAAAAGAATAGTGGAGGAGTATAAGTAAAAACATGTTTACACCCAATAAAGTTTGGTAAACTCCATTTGTCGTTCATAGACCACTGTTCTTTACGTACGTCTCTCTAGTACACCCCTATATTAAGTCTACCTTTCCAAACCCATTCAGTTCGAGAGATGGGGTATCAAGCAAAAAGACAAATACTCCACACGAATCGTATTAGCGATCGCCATTGTTGAGTGTGCTGGTAACAAAGGGATGCATCAAACTGTGGTAACGACAATGGAGCCTCAATCTCGTAACTCACACTGGATAGTGAAGTACTAGTCGATTTGTTGTCGGTACTTAAGGTACAGTCCCATCGATGGCGTGGAGCGAGTCGTATTGACGAAAAATTAGTTGGTAGTTTTAAGGCACTCCCTCACCGCGATCATTCTACTGTAAATTAACGTTACAGATTCGAAAATTCGAAGACAATAGAGCATCAAATTGCGAACTTTTATGCTACATTACAGATGCTCAATGCTTGCGGTGAGGGAGCGCCTTAAATGTACGCGAATGCTCGTCAGTCAGAGGGGTAGTATTGTTATGTAATGCTCAAAGTCAAATGCTCTCGGTAGTATTGTTATGTAATGCTCAAAGTCGAATGCTCTCGGGAGCGCCTTTACACAATTCATAGCGGGCGAATATTTTTTTTTTATACCATAAAGTTGTTCTCATATGAGACGCTCGTGGCTAAATAATTACAGCCGCACAAGCCAATCTTCCGGGCTAAGCTGCCCTTGCCGAGGTTAGTCTGTGGATGAGTAAACATCTGTCATAGCAAGTTTCTTCCATGCCTCGGATGCACGTAAGGCCGTTGGTCAACGGCTTCACGTGCGTTGGACTACGAAACTTTGATAGGGAGCAGTTGTCGCATCATGCTTTATATTTTTTTTAGTTGGACAACGTTAACTAATATGGACTCGTGGTCCAACTAGTTTTGTTAACGGCTCTTGTGTATTTTTTTACAAAAATATACGCTCTCATATTTTTCTACACTATCAGAAACAAAGTGAATACCCGCCGTTTCTCGTCCTACTTATCTCCAGAAGCAAGTAATCTTTGGGGAATCATCGAGACTCGGCACGATGAGAAAAGTTTCGCTATTGATCCTCCTTAACGTTGTTCTTAAGCAGTTACTGAGACAGAATATTGATAAACGCCATTGTTGTAGCTGACATATGGTATTTACTGAGTTTTCTTGTTTACATAGGTACAAAAAGTATGTGTTTATAAAGAAAAATTTACAAAAAATAGAAATCCGAATTTGTAAAAACGAAAATCAATTATACATCGTTCCGTAAAGAGAGGCAATCCTCCTACTCACGCTAAAGCCACATTGGAGTTGCCCAAAGTATCGGAGCTCAAAGCGATATCTGGTTTTACCTAGATGCAGGCTTGTATATTGGCGTGTTATGGAAAGCTCATCGATCGATCAATAACAAGGCATACGTCATAATTATGCTCATACCAGCTGTCAGTAAGTATCACTTTTTTCTTTTATTTCCTTTTTTATTATATTTTTATTTCTGTGTTTCCTTTTATGTACCTACCTATTTGATATTGTGCATTGTGTCTCCACTGTACTGAAAAAATCTTTTATTTATCTATCAATCCCAGAGTTGATGGCGCATTGGGTTATCGCGGAGCGCAACTAAAGGATCAAGGTTGTTAAACACTTACAGTCTCTTATTTCAGTTCTACCTAGAGCAACATGATCTCTTTTGAAGATTTCTCACCCAAAAAACAAGCTATTGTTTTTTCTATCATTAACAATCTAATCTTTAAAATCAATTCTCGCTAAAGGTTATCCAATTCCCTCTTCAGATAAACAAACAAAATGGAAGAAAAGAAACTTTATCGGTTTCGCAATATTGTGTAATTAAGACTAAGTGGTTCAAGTGTAGGAATTAATTAAAAGCTTGTTAGGAAGTGCCGATGGCCGGTGTTAGGGCAATCTGATAAGATGCAGTATCGTTAGCTAATGATTATTGGTGCTAATGTGGTTTGAGAAACGTAGGCGGATACTTAATAGTTTTTGGGATATTTAAATTATGTAATAAGTATTTGCTTAGATACTTTTTTGGGTTTAACAATGTATTATCATTTGGTTCCTGCCGCCGCCGTGGTTGGAAGGGCATTCGAAGACATGTAAGAATCTTACAGCTCTCTTTTGAGGACCAAAGCTTGCCGAGGTCACGGGACTTTTTTTTTATTGGGAAAAACCCACCACACTATTCCCAAACCACTGCAACTCCTGAGAGCCAGAATCAACAGTGGCAACCACCAGAAAAGCGCCGAGGCAACGAAGCTTGTCGTGACGTGTCTCGGAGAATGAATTTACCTGTCTTGAATCCTGCAACGAAATTAATCAGAAAAGAATAGTGGAGGAGTAGAAAAAATATGTTTCCACTTCCCTCCGTACAAGCGAGGTCGCGGGACTGTCTCATCAGGTAACCGTGACCTTAGAACGTAAAGGGCTATTGAAGGATCGCCATGGATTTTAGTCGGTACAAGTCTGACAGTCCCTCCCGTTCCGCCCTGGGTTGGAGGTGTCATTTAATGATTTTACCACGAGAAACAAAAAGAGTCTAACATCTCTGACATGTCTATAGTTGCCCTTTGATTTCTAGGACCACAAAATCCAGTTCAGATGTTTCCGCGACCCTAATAAACTACGGCAGCATTTCTATTTGCCGAAAATAAATTCTAATAAAAATGGAAATTAGTGAATAAGTTTAAGGTACCTAGATAAATATTTCTCGCCATTTTGCGAAGCACTAAACCTGAATACGTTTTTCTCCTAAAAGGCTTCCAACGTCCACTAAATTAAATTCTTCCTCTAATTTATAATGAACTATGAAACTCATTAATTTCATTAGGTATATAGAGAACTCAGATATATTGCAGGTAATAAAAATATTTTATACGCAGTTAGGGTTGTACGGATGTACGGTCATTTTGGACCAGACGTTATTACATATCATAATCTTGGAGTCTATTACGATTGTGTGAATAGATAAACTTTCATTTCTTAAAAAATTTTTTGGTACTTCTAAGCGTACGAAGGGTATCGTGCGTGATTATTCTACTACTGAACATAGGCCTAAATTATCTCCTATGGCGAGTCCTAATGATTAGGTATCTCCTATTAATAAATAATAGTCTAATAAGACTGCTCCATAAGTAATATTATACGCACGATACCACTCGTACCTTCGGAGGCGGTAAAGCAATGGTAACATTTAAACTAATCATAAACAAAACCACATGATGATAACGATGAACGAGCAAGCCAAGATTTTCTAAAAAGTTCCCTTTATCCACCCTGGGGTGGCCATAAGGATATTTTTTTAAAGTTTCGCTGTCCACCAGCGGGTGATAAACTGGAGGTGGACATCGGGAATCATCGCCTTTGCCCTTTAATTAAGATAGTCCGGCGACTCATCGCTCAGCCATTACACCAACATGTACTAAACAAAATATTTAGAGTGAGCTGCCATGTTGATATTAAATCTACCAGCCCTAGTTTATTAAAAAAATGCAGCTACACTCCATAGCTATTTACGGAGTTTTTAGTTTTCATCGTTATTAAAATTGCCAGGTTTTTGTTTAGCCTTTCAGGTGGATGAATAAAGGTGGAAGCGGAGTTTACTCCACGGTTTAATGTTCGTCGTGTATGAATCACTGGGCTGATGACTAGCTTGGGTAAAGGTTTTACCTTTCAACTTATGTTTTACAAAGGATTTAGGTTGAATAACTTTTTAATTTGGGTAATTAACATTAGTTGACTTAATTATTTTGTCCTCGTGATAAGCTTTTTTTTTTAGCCTGGAAAAATCATCAAATGAGTCTTCCTACCCCGGGCAGGGCGGGAGGGGACTGTCAGACTTGTACTGACTAAAATCCACGGTGTCCTTCAATAGCCCTTTATGTTCCGGGGTCACAGTAATGGAAATAAGTCCCACGACCCCAGCAGCCTTTGGCCCTCTGTGAGGGAGCCCCGTCATTTGCTGACAGCTCTTTGAGGCGCGCGTGGAACACGATGCACCGTCGACCCGGGCATGGTCCATGGTTGGGAAGCGAGTTGCCCTTTACTCGCTGCCCGCATGCCCGCGCCTACGGTGGCCGGAGATCGTCTTGCTACGTCCGACGCCGTGGGCGTCTATCACTGCAGTTGGGGCGGAGGGAGGACGCTGTCCTCTCTCTTTCGCAGCCTGCCACCTCCTTCAATAGTATTACTGCTTCGCAGAAGGTGGCGACCGCTTCCCACTCCGTCTCGCTCTCGTGATAAGGTTTATATCAATTTGTAAGTATGCATAAAAAAGAAAAAAGGTTTCATAACAAGCAGAAGCACATGAATTATGAAATATTTTTTAACGTGTAGAATGAAACAGAATTTTAGTAATTTATTTATTTACTTTCTCTCACACACGTAAACATTATAGTAGAAAGAGTCAAGTTATCACCTTAATAGAGTCTAGTGTATGTTTAAGGTAATATTTATATTACAGGAGCCCAATCGCGCTATTTTTTTTCAACGACATCGCAACTGAACCGCTACCATAACACAACTTTTTGACCGTTTCGTATCGCGCTAAAATTTTGACAGCAAGTTGAGACGCACCGCGATCTTAGCTGGAACGTAACCGCTGTCAAACGTAAAGTTGATGGGATGCTACTTTTTTAGCATCGTTACTGCATCGTTGGAGTGTTTTGTCTTTGTTGTGGAGTCATTCTCAGTGAGAATCTTGAAAAATAACAACATTACTATGTACGTCTACATAGGTTTATTCGAGAAATCGCATGAATACGATGTAGCCTAAACTAAAAGGAAAAACTTAAAAGCTAGACTTAGTTACACAACGCTCCATATTTGGTTAGCGTTTGAACTTATAACGCAATACAAAAATGAGAACAGCTGAATTGAAACCGAACCATAACCACTGTCGCAATCGAACCATCACGTTATCGTATACGTTTGCAGACGTTTCAAATTAGCGCGATTGGCCTCCAGATCACCAAGTTAAACCTCCTTTGGACGTAAAAACTGTGTAACATAATGAACTGTTTGTTTTAAATAAACTTCCAAAATTACTTTAAAAAAACACGACGATTCTTTTTCAAATTAACAAATTCAATTTGATTACTTCCACGTCTCAAAATTATTTATAACATCAGCTGCCGAGAAAAATAAGTCTCCACAAAACAGTGTTGCCGAGAAATTTCAAAACTTTTATATTGTTGTGCCTTCAAAAGCGGAAAATTTATGAAAAACTTGGTGAGACTCGTAAAATGGTGAGACGTGTTACTCCGGCCGTAAAGGGCGCGTAAATTTTTGCGTCACTGCGTAAATTTTTCGGTCTTTGTTCTCAGTTACTCGTATTATTGAGTTCAAGGTTACCTTAAGTTTTACTAGCATTGTGCTTCTGTGCAGGAGTGCTTCTGCCTTATAGTGATATTCGCCTTTACTTGTACGCATTGACTCATTTCTTTCAAAATTGTACTAAATTTCTGCAAAAACATTCAAAACGCTAAGGCAAAAATCTAGACCAGGGGGGCGGACCCCTGGCATAGAATAACTAATAGTGCCAATGGTCTAGATTTTTGCCTTAGCGTACAGAGGGGTGCCGTGAGACGCAAGTGTCAACCATTCTCCGGATTGATATTGCGTGGAACCAAGATTCTATATGTATAAAACGAGCACTCCGCCCGCGACTTCGTCCGCGTAATTTTAGAGCTTTGCTTTTGTGAATTTTTACTCCGAGCCACCCTCTATGAGGGATACTTTTCGGAAATCTAAATCATTATTCAGCAAAATTTCTATCTACTCGCAGTATTCCGTCTTGGGTGGTACCTACGTTCTTAAAATAACCCCAATGAATATATTGGGATTCCTTGCTAACAACCCCAAAACTACTCTTAAGGGGTTGAATTTCGCAAGATCCTCTCTTAGTGAGAACCTATGTCTAAAGTAGAACCTCCTGTAAAATTTGAGACCTCTAACTATGAATACATCAATCCCGTTTTAACTATCACTTACGTCTTGAGACTCCTAGCACTTGTAGTAACAAAGTTTCATTCAAACTATCAACCCCAAAAACAACCTCTTGGGTGTCGAATTTCACAAAATCCCGTCTTTAGTATCACTTACGTCCCTTAAATAATCCATTTGTAAAAAATTCAGTCTCAAAACTATTAACCCCAAAAACAACCCCTTAGGGGTCGAGTTTTACAAAATTTCTAACTTGTTGAGTATTTAAGTCTTAAAAAGAACCGGCATGCAAGATTTGAGACGCCTAGCACTTGTAGTAACAAAGTTTCATACAAACTATCGACCCCAAAAACAAACCCCTCAGGGGTCGGATTTCGCAAAATCCCGTCATAGTGAGCATCTACGTTCTAAAAAGACACCCCATGCAAAATTTGGAATTCCTAGCACCTGTAGTAGCGAAGTTTTATACAAACTATCAACCCCAAAAAAAACCCCTTAGGGGCCGAATTTCGCAAAATCCGTTCTTAATGCTCACTTACGTTGTATAAGGAGGGCTTATGCCAAATTTCAAGATTCTAGGCCCAGCGGTTTGGGCTGTGCGTTGTCAGATCAGTCAGTCAGTTTTGAATTTTATATATATAGATATCCACTAGAAAGAAGAGGATAGTCTCTCATTGACCTCTTTTGCATTTTTGCAGCAACAAACCCAGATTCACGTGGCCTGATTTTGTGAAGTTTGGAACTTGTTATGTGTTTTTTTATTTTTCACCTGGTATCAACTAGCTAGAGCGCCGAGAAAAAATCTAGACCTGTATGTGCGTCGCGAGCTGAAAAAGTTTGGGAATCCCTGAGCTAGACAACTCAGGCTCAGATCTTTTTAGGCAATTATTCGTACATTCAGCAGAAGTTGCTGACCACACAATTTTCAAAATCGCTGTACACCGTGATAATACATTATAATATGGTGTACAGCAATTTTGAAAATCCGAATGTGGTCAGCAACTTTTGATGCTGACTGTACCGTACTCGTTAAATCATTAGATTTCACAGAAGCCTACATGATAGCGCTTTGAATTTCTACAAGGACTTCCTAAGTCCTTAGCTCTCACTCTATCACTTTTAAGTCTACAAAACAGTTGAAAAAGAAGAAATGACTGCACCGTACTAAATAACTTGAGACATGAGCAAGAGAATGATGTGTTCAAACCTAGATATTTCCTAACTCCTAGGAGACTTCCTCGTCTCCTCGATGACAGGTTAAGCTCGCCTGCATACATGTACTCTAAAATTATGTAACTAGGCAATATTACAACGAAGAAAATAACACAGGTTACCCCGCCTGGTAAATTGAAATTATGTTAACATACACTCGACGTCTTTCACTCATCTCGGTGAAGGAAATATTATATCTTTCCTTCATAGTTTTACCTGTACAAAGTTTTGTAAGAAGTATTAAATTATAAGCTCTATGTTCTTTGTTTTATTGTTTGAAGTTGGATGACGTGTTTTATTAAATAAACTGGAGTGAAATCGAGATTGTCTACGATCAATTTACTTTCATAGTTTACAACTGCCGTACCTACAATCTTTTATACTTGTTTATTAATTAGTACTTCTATAGTCGAGTTCTTACAAATTATTTGTTTTTTTTTTAATCATAATTTCAAAACGGTGAACGAAAACATCGCGAGGAATCTAGCATGTTCTAGAACCAATTTGTAGTCATGTGACATCTGCCAACCCGCGGATTACACATAGAAAACCTCTCACAGAAAGAAGGTGTCAGAAACGCGACTTTTCGATGTAAAATGAATAAATGGTAAAAATAGTAAATTAAAATGATATATAATATTTTTTATTGATGGCGAGATTTTATAAATGGCGGGACGAACTGGACAGGTTCCGTCCGAACTCCGGTCCAGTCCCGCGAATTCTGCAATGCTTAACAGCCTGGAATATAAAAGATGGTGGTTTGACAGCCTCCAACCTCAGAGAGCTGTAGCCCTGGTCTTGGTGCCAGATGCTATGTTATAATGGGGGGCGATTGGTCTGATGATAAATGAAGACCAGAATTTTAATTAGGTACAATTGAGTTAGAAATAACTTCACTAAACTTTAAAATGGTTTTAATTACAGGATTATTTAAGCAATAACAACTTTTATACAACAGCTCACAAAGCCTAATATTAAGTTAAGTGTATGAACAACTACATAATCTTCTATCTATCTATCTATCGCAAAATGTGTTGCTAAGCTCATAACTCTATAACGGCTGGACCGATTCGGATAATTCTTTTTTTGTTGTATTTGTAACCATCGGGACCGGGTTTTAGAGGACTTCCAACCGCACGAAGCCGGGGCGGGCCGCTAGTATGAAATAAATTACAGTGTTTACATTATAAATGCAAAGGAATATCAATATAACTGAACGGCGCAATCAAACATTTCGATCATAAAGAGTTCTATCAAAGCGGTCGCATTAACGAGTATTTAGGATTCAAAGGGCATTTTCAAATGAATATTTTGTGTTTACTTAAGTATTGACTTTGTTTGATATGTATGTTAAAATACTGCGATGATTACAAATAATTTATATTTGAGGTCACGTGACTGACTTATCTGATATCCCTAACTCTAGAACGTAAAGGTCTATTCTGTTTCTAAGGAACACCGTCAATTTTAAACAGTACGAGTCTGACAGTCTCTTCCACTCCATCCGGGAGGAGTCGTTTGATGAATTTTACACGATTGGAACGGAACCCTAACATAAATCGTCGACGTTGGCTAAGTAGACGAGTGATTGACTGTTGCGCTGCGGCCCTGGTGAAGTCTAAGTACTAAGGCCAGTCTGATCGCTCAGACATAGGTTGCCTGTAGTAGGTTGTGTGTAGTGTCATAACCACTGCCATAACTGGGTTATGACACTACAGGCTATATCACGTCCTACAACTCGTCAGTCTAAGACTGACGAGTTGTTTATTTCATCACCACTGGTCTCATAACAGTGATGGAAAAGTTCGTGAGGAAACCGGCATGTCTAGCTCGTCATCTTCCTGCCCTTATTCCATTTTACTTGGGGTCGGTGCAACACGTTTCTTTCTTCCACTCTCCCCTATCACGAGTCATAGTATCATTTACTCCTTTTTCTTTCATATCGTTACTTATAAAATCCATCCGTTACTTTTAAAGAAAAGATTTCTTTGGCTTTCCTTTTCCTCTCCATCCATCAATATTCATACTCATCACTCTCTTAGTCACATGAGTGTCATCCCTCATCATCACATGTCCATACTAAGATAGATTCCCTTTCAATTTTTCTATAATCGGCGCGACTTTCAAACTGCCCCTTATAAACTCGTTTCTTACTTTATCCATTCTTGTCACTCCACACATCCACACATCCACCGGCATGTCAAGTTAAAACCTAAAATTCGAAGACATGAGACAGATGCCAACCCACACTGGGCTTATGGCCCAGTTCCTCTCACAGAGAGGAGGCCTGTGTCCTAGCATGCATGTTAGGAAAAATCCTCATCTTTTTAATAAAATAAGCGACAGACATAATTTTAATACGAGAAATAAAGATAAAATTGATCAACGATATTTTAGATTGTCTAAAGTACAAAAATCTTTTATGGGGTACTGTGTTAAGTGTTACAATAAAATACCGAGTGAAATCTTAAATCTAAATGAAAGAAAATTTAAAAGTTATATAAAAAATACACTTATTAAACAAGCATATTATAAATTAGAAGATTATATTCAAGATAAAAATGTTTGGAAACATGCTGGTCCTGCTCCATAGTACAATGTAGGGCTTAAACAGAATCAAGCTGGTTGAAATTTGAATGCTCACACACTCCATAAATTGTATTTGTAAAATAGCTTTAATTGCAATATTTTGTTAAAATGTGAACACCATGTACCTTTTTGCTATTTTCTTTATTCCCTATTATTTTATTTTTTAATCATGTTTTGTTTAGATTTTCAAGGTACATTGCTTTTACATTATTTATTTCAATGATGTAAAAAAATATTGTATAACATTTTTAAAAAGAGTAAGTATGGAGTTTCTTGCCCATTCTTCTTCATACAACCTACCTTTGCGAATGGGTGTAGAATCAATCCCATCCCATCCCATTTCCTTAATTTTAATTCGAAGTTTAAAAGTGCCTCTTTGATGGCCTAATTGAAATAAATGATTTGACTTTGACTTTGACTTTGCATAGGGAATATTTTGTAAGCTGATGCTGATCAACAAATTTGCTGCACAAGTATGCACTATAGATATCTATTACATCTGCTATGGCTTGTCTCCATGGAAATCGGCTGTCATGGACAACTGTTTGGAGGACTATTAGGTGAATTGCGATGGTTCAATATTATTGGCTATCGCAATTTATTTGGCAGAAGCATCATAAAATATCTCAAGTGACTCTTTTCGTAATATTTTTATGTTTTATTGGTCGTAAATAAACGTGAACATTTGGTGGCGTAAATGTTTTATCCTTCGTTTTTTCTGAAAAAGAATAAACCTTCTAAGTTCATCGGCAAAAATTGGAGTGAAATTTTTAGTTTGTTAAACGTAAGTGTAATGAAGCTTCAATGTTCCACGGATTTATAGGAAATGCTTAAGAAACACACCAACCACTATCCTCAATCCTTTTTTATACATAGTCCTTAAATATAATATGTATGCAGGTTACTTCATCCGCATCATCAGCCCACAGAAGTCCACTGTAGTACTGGACTCGGAACTATTTGCTTAACGTTATTTTTGATACACGGCATGCAAGATGCAGATGGCAGGATCGGTCTGTGGACGAGTTCCTGCCAAACCCAGTTATACTTCAAGATCGACACATTATTTTTTTGGGGTTGCAATAAAATTAAATGATTCTCCCGTACTGGGAAGCTAAACCCATGCGGAAGACTTAAAAAAATTGTAATATCAATTTAATATGACCGTACCTTATTATAAGGACATTGTATCACAAATAGTATAAGGATTACCTTTAAGGATCAGTCAGAAGTTAGATAATAAGATAGCAAGTACAGTAACGAAGTCATCGTTTTACACGTGTTCTATAATAACACGTGTAGAAAATGTTTACGTTTATCCCAGACCCACACATTTACATTTCTACAACAAAAGACATTGTTCACAAGAAGATTCATTTGTGTGTTAACTTGCCGTGGGGTTTTATAAAATTGAGAATGATTAACACGTGCCTAGGCAACAATGCTGTGGTAATATAGATACACCCCTTCGTACACAAGGCAGCGCAATGTAAATCCATAGAAGTTCGTACACAGGCACGCATCAATGGTCATCAAAGGCCCTTCGTACACAAGGCGACTCGGGTATCCGATACTCTAGTCGAATACCTAATTCACGCGACTCTAGTAGCGCATGATCCGTACACAGCGGCGACTCGAGTCGTAAGACTCAAATCGTCTATTCGGCCACCATTCTATATTCAACCTTAATAATACATTGTATAAAACACAAAATGTACATCTCCTTGCATAAATAAAAATGCTGTTAATTTTAAAAATGGCGGGCGCATTCCAAATTCAATTTTTTGGAATTAAAAAATTGGCGCGGAGAAAAATGTATTTTCATGCAAAAATATTGAGAAAGAATATGGTTCATAATTTCGCCGCGCGATTCTGCTACAAGGTAGCTCGATTTGTTTATGCTTTGACTTTCATGGTGGTGACCATGGGTTCAATTCCCAGGTAAACATAGAATTTTTTTTTTTCGTGTTTCACTTGTTTTTTAATTTTTTTCCATTTTTTTTTCCAGCTTTTTTTTCAAAGTTTATCTTTTAAAAAAAGCTTAGGTACTCCATAGTAATGACTCTAGGGAGCCAAAGCCTGCCGGGGTCGCGGGACTTATCTCATTACATTACTGTGACCCCGGAACATAAGGGGCTATTGATTTTGGTCACTACGAGTCTGACAGTCCCTCCCGCCCTGACCGGGGTGGGAGGACTCATTTGATGATTTACCACGTAAAAAAAAGCTTAAGTATTCCATAATATATGTATTTAGAATATTCTTCTGAATTTGACAAGCCTGTTAGTCTAGTGGTTAGTGGCCCTTACTGCTATGCCTGCGGTCGTGGGTTTGATTCCCACCCAGGACATTTAATGTTTGTGTGATGACCACGTTTTCGTTCTGTGTCTGAGAGTAATTTATCTATAATATTTATGTATTTAGAAAATAAAGTATGTTTTTCAGTTGTCTAGTACCCATAACACAAGCTCTGCTTATTTTTTTTATTTTTTTTTCGTGGTAAAATCATCAAATGAGACCTCCCACCCCGGGCAGGGCGAGAGGTACTGTCAGACTTGTACTGACTAAAATCCACGGTGTCCTTCAATAGCCCTTTATGTTCCGGGGTCACGGTGATGGTATAAGACCCGCGATCAACACAAGCTCTGCTTAGCTTGGGACTAGATGACGTTGTGTGATAGTTGTGGAATATAATAAAATGATACAAACAAGGATATTTTTCTACTTCAGATACAAAGAAGTTTAATAATAAAATTTGAAATAATACTTAGATACGAATTTTTCGTCGGTTATAAATCGCGCAGACTTGGGTATCCGCGATCTTGATAAATGGAGTCGCGCGTGGTTAGAGTCGGCGACGCATCACCAAAATAAGCCTCTAAGGATTTGTATTGCGATAGTCTCATGGAAACCAAATCGTAAGGTATCGGAAACTTGCATAGCGTTGTGTACGAACCTTCGTACACAACGCGACGCAAGTTGCCGATACTATAGTTTCGTTACTACTCATGACCTGCGGAAAATTAGAGGTACTAATTTTTTTTATGCAATTTGATATAACGACATAGACACTAGCGCCGCGTCAAAGGGTCATGATGGGTGGTCACGATTATGAATTTATAAAATGACTGACACATGACTGTGACGTCAAAATATATTTTTTAGGGATCCGTAGGTTCGAAAAAAAAAACGGAATCTTTGTAAGATCAGTCGTGTGACCGTCCGCCCTTCACAGTTAATTTTCTGTGAACTTTTTTGACTGATTAAGTTGTAAACATTTATCTATTGAATACATTTAGAACAGTTAAGTAGGTAGGTATGCCATTTCCAAACATATCAGTTCCTATTGCTCAAGTGTGTTTTCTGTATTATTTCATATCTCCGAAAATACTGAACAGGTATATTTGTAATTATGAAAAATATATAAATAATAGAAGTCCTTTGTATATAGATTACAAGAAAATTCACAGTAGACCTATGATCTTAAAACAACATAGACATCGGAGAGACAACAATGAAAAAAAAACTGTAAACTGCATCATGTGATATCAAATGAAAATGCTTATTGTGAGGATTGTAAATATAATACTTTATTCGTTATAAATTTTATTCAATGAAATAGAAAAAACCCCTCTCTCCCAATTGCATACCAAATTAAGATTTATTACGAGGATTGAATATTGAGTGAATATTTTTTTTACATTTTAAAATAATTACTTTCCAAAAATGTTTCAAGAATATGCTACGGAACCCTTTATTGTGTGAATATAATTAATAATGGGAAATAAATTGCTCCGCCATCTTGAAAATCGCAGAAACTCAAGTAGCGGCGATGTCAACAGATAGGTAGCGCGCGATTGGCGTCGCGCGTCGCAAGCATGTGTACGAACGTATATGGATTTCTATTGCGAGAGTCGCCTGGATACTGAAGTCGTAAGGTATCGGAAACTGGAGTCGCCTAGTGAACGAAGGGCCAAAGTCGTAAGGTATCGGAGACTTGCGTCGCGTTATGTACGAAGGGGCTTAGCAGTTTTGTAGTGTGAGGTGATACAACAATGTGCCTACTGTTTTCCAAGTGTTATTTTTCATGTAGCGAACTGACATTTTTATTATAATATCCAGGTATTGATACCTGCATTTACGATAAAACTAAATTGAAAATTTTATTGCTAAAGTTAGATTTGCTGTCTGAGGCACTATCATGAATTTCCAGTTATTTTGACGTAAAGTAAACTGGAACTTTGACACTAACTTCAAGGAAATAAACTGTTTCTTTTTCGCACACTATAGCCGCTGTTCCATTTTTCCATACAAGAAACGCTGTAAATACTGGAAAGACGCTGTAAAGTAAAATACTGAAATTCGTGATATGGGCTCTGAGGCCGTGAGAGAACTGTGACGTTAATTTGATATATTAAATTAATTTCTCATTCGTAAACAAGGGGTTTTTCTTAATTTTCCATACAATTTTCTAGTAAATACTGCTTTATAATACAATTAGCATTCTGAAAAAAAGATGAAGTTTATATCACCCTCTCGATATCCAAATCTCTACTTATCGCCTATACTCACACTGTCATAGCCTAAAATATTCCCACTGCTAGGACACAGGTTCCTTTTAATTTAATTACCGTTTCAAATAATCATAATTCAATTACAATATGTTAACCCTTACGACGGCCAAACCTCGCGGGATCACACGGCGATAGCGCTAAAACTACCAAATAAATAACTCGGGATAATTCACTCTACGGCCATTTGAATTTATTTAGATTAGGTCCATTTAACCCTTGGTTAACCTTAGTTGATACAATAATCATTTTATTGCGAATCTAATACCTTTCTGTTGGTAAATGACCTCGAAATAGGTTGGACTAATGTTAGTGCACTATTAAGTTTTAATAGGCTTACAACGTTGGCTAAATTAGCTTTTGTTATGAGGGCTCTGATAATGAAATTGTTATAATACTATTTTCCCTAGTTAAAAGTGGACTAGAGACCCTGTTTTTAGTTTTTTTGTAAATGGTTATTGAATAGTCTGGGGTAGGGGCTTGAGTGAAAGGAGATCATAAAAGAAAATATATTAATATGAAACTGAAGTGATTTTTAGACTCTTTACTGATTTAAATTTTGGTAAAAAGTCGATTCAAACATATTGGATGAAAGAATAACATTAAATTCATGAGCAAAATCACCAGTATTCTAGTATTCAATATTTCAAACATGGAAAATATTTAAGCTTTCGCCAGGACCGACGTCAGGTGATAGAGTAACTGAAAGACACATCAGGTGGTTAAGGATTAACGTTTTGTTTTAATTTAAAAAAAAAAAACCTTGATTATGTCAAGACACGCCTAGTTATTTATCACAAATTACTCAAAAGTTATCATTAATTAAACTTGTTCAAACACCCATAAATAAGAACTTTGCAAAGTAATAAACGAACTATACTTAATTATATAATTTGGTAAATAAATAAACTACTTGCATTTAATTATAAAAGTTGCTTCATTTATTTGGATAAAATAATCGCTTTCGTAAAATAAACTTAGTGTTTTAGTTTAATTTGGAAACTTATCTATCAACTTATTTAGAGTTACTTGGAGTTTTATAAGGACATCCTTTTGCTATCAAAATTAAAATTTTATAGTGAGTAATGCTGGCTTCTCACGGCACGTGATATCACATAACGCGTCCAACCACAAGTAAAAAGAGTTGGTTTCACCCTCCTCCTTCCCTTCATCCTTATAAAGGGAAAAATACTTTCATCGAGCCCGCTAGAGTGAGTGTATGCAATAGATATAGCCCAGCGAATTAGCAAGTTGAAGTGGCAGTGGACAGGCCACATAGCACGCAGAACTGATAGACGATGAGGCTATAAGGTTCTCGAATTGAGACCGTGCACCGGCAAGCGCAGCGTGGGAAGTCAACCTGCAAGATGGATAGACGATCTGATGATAGTCACAGGATTGCGCTGGATGCAAGCCGCTTCCAACCCGTCCTATGGGTATCTAAGGGGAGGCCAATGATCATGATGATGTAATGGGATGGATGGCACAGAATAAATTTGACTTGGTCTCTTCCATCCACCCACTGCTCCTGTCCCTTCAACGGGATGGACTGAAATAAAAGTTCGAAAGTGGATCGAGAGCTCGGCTCTTGGCCGGTCGAATAGGTCGATAGACCTTTTTTTGGGTGGTGTCGCCATTACGCGCCGTGTGAAGCCAGCTTTTTTTTTTTGCTCGGTAAAATCATCAAATGAGTCCTCCCACCCCAGGCGGGGCGGGAGGGACTGTCAGGCTTGTGACTTCAATAGCCAGCCGAAACTTCAATAGCCAGAAGCCAGCTTAAGGTTAGTAATGTGGCAAGGCATGTCCAGTTAATAAATCGTTTTTCTTCTCATTTCTGTTTTTAGAAGAAAAAACAAATCTAATAAATAGTAAAATTCCTGAATGGATCATGTGGATGTACTGTGACTCGTTAAAATATTGCCCATTAAGACGATTCTGAAGACTTTTCTGTAACGCTTTTAATCCCATTGCTATTTCTCTTTAAGATCCATTTTAAAGTCCAGAAGATGTAGTGGAGTAGCAACTACACAGTGGAGTACAATCTGGAAAAATACAAGCAATAATGCATCTTTGTCTTACGCGATAATTCAGTACGGGTGCAGCACCACAATAAAAATAAAATACTTCAAAAATTTTTATCATCATAAAACCTTCTTAAACCAAATGATGCACCTAAAAATATGCAAATTCTTCTCCAAGTAAAAGCAACCTCATCAACTTTAATGTCCTAAGTGTAGACCTTTTATATTTCACACAAATAAGACACGTATAGGGCCTTAAAGCCAGAACACCTGGCTTCAGTGTAATGAATATTGCACCGTTATACTGAACATATACTAGCCAGGATTATCCCGATGTAGCCCGAGGTTAACCGAAGTTTTACGAAAGTTGGGCCGTATTGAAAAATGAGTTGGATTTTTGTAGGAAGCTTCTGTAGTTCCTATTTAATTAAAATGTGGTTGCATTGCAGTGCTTGTTAAGAAATTTTGTCTTATAGAAATAGCTGTTGAAAAAATATAATTTGAAATAAAATAGTTTTTAAAGCTTTTCAGATGTAAGAATTAGCAGGTGGCGGGTACAAAATTTACGGGGAAAATTTTGTGAAGTCATGCACACTTTTTAAAAATTCCTATTATCTCATATTATGACGGGGCCCCCTCTCAGAGGGCCAAAGCCTTCCGGGGTCGCGGGATTTATTTCTATTACCGTGACCCCGGAACATAAAGGGCTACTGAAGGACACCGTGGATTTTAGTCAGTACAAGTCTGACAGTACCTCCCGCCCTGCCCGGGGTTGGAGGTCTCATTTGATGATTTTACCACGATAAAAAAAAAAAAATATCTCATATTCCTCTATTCTATTTTTTATTATGGCAAACAAGCTGATGTCGACTATTCTGCTAATAACGTACGCGAAGTGGACAAGCAAGTATTGTGAATTTAAAAAAAAAGTAGGTACGATAGAAGTCTCCGTGATGATACAGTTAAACTTTAAACAACGTGTAACTTTAAAAGTACAAAACCTCTCGTGGGGTAACTCAGCACATGTTACTGAACAATGTTTCTTATAAAACTTTTGGAAATTCGCAAAAAAAAAAATGATTTCTCATACAAAATGAGAAATTGATCGAGCCCATCAGTATGAAAAATTATTTTTTTTTCGCGAATTTCCTAAAGTTTTATATTTTTACATTGTTCAGTAGCATTGGCTGAGTTATCTCACGGAAGGTTTTGCGCTTTTAACGTTACACGTTGTATAAACCTCAACAATTTTATTACACACTCTTTAAATCAACAAGTACTTGCAGGTATATGACGGACATTAATTTCAGACAACATTATTAAACCAAACCAACCTAATTTTAAAAACAATGGCAACTACTGGCAAGAGTCTTTGAAGTTACGTGTCTAGTTATTATAATATTTTGATGAATTACTTTGCTAGGTAAATGAAATATGCTAAACTATTGCTCTTTGTATGCAGAACGAACTGCATTCAACACAATAAACTCTTGATTGCACCTTCACAACTCAACATTAATCATAATAAAACTATTTATTTCAACCCCTCTCAACTAAAAACAAAAATAAACATAACACGATCAAGTTACAAAGTTCTAAAATTTCAATTCACTTTCTAGAAAAAAGTGCACTCTCAATTTGGTCGGGTAATAGCGAACTTGTCAAGGCACTTTTATATCGAGTGGCTATTTGGAGCTAGCACCTGAGTTTTACGATAATGAATATTACGGGCTGGCTTAGGATGAGGGTTTCCCGACGGTAATACTTTGTTGCTATACAAGAGGGAATTTCGGATGCGAAGGTTCGATAGATCGGTCGCTTATCAATATTTTTTGACGTAAGTTTTTGCTGTAAAATAAAAATAGAGGTACATCTATGTAGGCTTTTTTTTTTTTTTTTTATCGTGGTAAAATCATCAAATGAGACCTCCAACCCCGGGCAGGGCGGGAGGTACTGTCAGACTTGTACTGACTAAAATCCACGGTGTCCTTCAGTAGCCCTTTATGTTCCGGGGTCACGGTAATAGAAATAAATCCCGCGACCCCGGCAGGCTTTGGCCCTCTGAGAGGGGGCCCCGTCATTATCTATGTAGGCTTGGTCTCCTTCCATTTCAAACGGAAAATATCCATCATATCAGTTTTGTCTTTGCATGACCAAACTTCTTTGTCTTCACCATTCAAAATCGAATTATAGCATTTTAACTAATAGTTAACTTAGTTACTGATCAAAACAACAGGAACTGAGAGTATGTACATGCATGCTTACAACAGACGTCGGGGTTTTGTCAAGTGTGTAGAGCGGGCAGTTTATAAAAATACTTGCTATTTTTCAATCATGTGTAAGTTGTGCAATACTTGGACACAAAATTTCGAATTGCAAAGAAATAAATTCAGTTTTGGTAGAATATACATAAATAGATAAAATATAGGCATTGAATTAGTCTTGCCACATTTTGAGCGACAAGTGACTGACAAAAATGCCCTGCCAAATTAAGTAACAAACTTGCCGTGCGGTAAAAAAATAAATACCAGCAGCATCTTTCTACACACACCCTTAACTGAGCTATTTACCTAGTGGACCAAAGGAATTTATATCGTTAAGCTGCACGATGCACGATGGAATGTATGCAACTGCTACACACATGATATAGCTCATGATGTAACAAGGATAAAATGCTTTCTATGAAGAGCTTCCCCCTTGTTATTACGCTGTAATTTTGTAGAGAATGCATGCTTGGTTTAAGTCAAAATTATGTGTATTAAATATGTAGCGTAACCTATTTTGCTTCTAACCCGTTGGCGTTGACCAGGGAGGCAATTCTCGGTTTAGAGATCGTGTCAAACTCGACATTTTAATGACGTCATGTTTTCGACAAATTTTACTGAAGTCGACAAATTTTACTGAAGGTTAACCTTCGACAAATGGCGAATTTGACATAGCAACTTTTAAAATTTGTCGAAAAAATGACGTCATTAGAATTTTTTGCCGAGTTCGACACCGAGATCCCTAAAACCGAGATTTGGCCCCCAGTTGGCTGGACCATCGTTGAAAATTCGTGCTGTAGTACAGTTACTTGCCTGAGACTTTATCAAGACTTTCAATAATTGTGACGTGGAATAAATATATTTCACCAATTACAGTAAGAATAAGAATAAATTTATTTCAAAGTTACAAAGATGACCATTAATCTAAACATTGTTTAATTTGTAACTGATTTAGGGCCGTGTTCACGGGCTTTAACCGACGTTTAACCATCTATTTGACATTTGATGTGAGTTGTCATACAACAATTTACGATTTTTAAGATACGATGTTTAAGAATTCATCGGCCGATTACTCAAACATCGGTTAAACGAGAGTCGGTGAACTCGGGTCTTAGTAGAACATTGGTTTGTTTGATCGGAGGTTCCCAAAATAGGTTTTACCTGTATCTTGGGAACCTGAGTTGCGAAAGTCATAGTATTTCTCGGTATGGTGGAAATAATTTCGTTTTGATAAAACATTTTTAGTTGTGAGCAAATCAGGGTAACAACAAAATATTAATTCCATAAAAACATAAGATAACAGTTAACTGCATAAATACATAATATTCTTTGTTGTAGTTGACTGTACTACGCCCACGGAATAAATATTTTTTCTGTGGTTCATTATTTGGGATTGTCTAGATGACTGGATCATCGTATTTTTTTAATAATCTTGGTACAGTTGATTGAAATAATCAACACTGTACTACTTTTTTATTTTGTAAGTAAACTTTTTGTAGGTAAACTACATCAAATGCTTACTCATATAGAAAACATTGGTCTGTACGTCGTTAGGGCTATATGTCATAATTTCAATATCGGCATTTCCCGTTAGTGTATTTTCCCTAGACGGAATAACATTCAGACGATTCTGTTTGGTGTTTTTCTTGTTCATCAATCATTGAAAATTTAGTCATTCAGTCCTCCTGACGATAAATTGATTTAGCTAAAGCGGCTTAATATTGCTTTCGGTCAAATCGTTTAATACTGCTCAACTTAAGAGCGATTCTATTTTCGGTTAATTTATTTTAACGTACGAGCATATTTTGATTCAAGACAAAGAATTACCAGCATTTACCATTGCAAGGCTCAAAACAGTGTTCTGTCTATGTTTCTATACCTAGTCAAAAATACGGTCCTTACTCGTACATTTTACCCAACCAAGTAAAGAAGTCATAACTCAATCAAACGAACCCAACAAAAAATAGCCAAAACCAGCTGACATCAAACAAAAAGGTAGCATTATTGAAATCGCCAAAGCATTCGACCTTGTTCGGCAGAATGACATGTTTGCCGATCTCGCCCAACATACCATAAAACCGAAGGCAATCCACGGTAGGCTTGTTCCACCCTGTTGTACCCTGTTCAACCCTAATAAATCTACCTATGTCCCATTTAGGATTTTTGTTTACATTGCCATTACGTGTTTCGAATATTTCGCGTGTTTTGCAGGAGCGATCGGCTTTTGTTTTTTATTGGCATTCTATTGGTGTGAATGGTTGGTTTAATAAACTGATTACCTACCAAGTGTAGGTACATAGTTTGTGATTGTAGTAATAGGTATGGTAAGCTTCAAAGAATACTCATCCTCTTTGTTACTGATTCACTAACAAAAGGGGTGAGTTTTCTCTGAAGCTGACTGTACAAAGTCGTTTTCTAGAAAGTATTTTTTAAATAGAGTTGCTACCTTTAGGTACAGTGGTAAGCAGACTATCCTTACAAAATTGTAATTTTTGACAATCAAATGTTTAGCTATTATTTTGTTTTACTAATCTATTTTAACCGACGAAAAAAAAGTAGGTTCTCAATTGGACATTTATATTTGTTTTTTTTTAATGAAAAGGTTTTGATTCATAAAAAAAACTACGTTCTTCCTATGACGAAAATAGCTAACAATATTACCGAGTGCCACAAGGTAACAACGACATGTTTCCTCTACGCCTCTTAAAACGCGGACAGAACCAAATTTTATACAAAGTTAAATTGTTTTAAACTCACCCACTTTATTAACTTAGATAAGAACCAAACCAAAACAAACGAAAACGTTACAAACACTCAAATTGTTCTTGGTTATCGAAATGTAGATTTCCAATATTTGAAGCACTTTTCAGTGTTCATAGCGTGAGCAGCGCGCGCTTAGCATTCCACTTCGCGAGTATTTTTCACTAAATATTTTCTTAGCATGAAAATGTTGTTTTCAGTATTCAGGCTTCTGGTTTGAAGGAGTAATAGAATAAAATAAACTGTAAATAAAGAGTAAACATGAACGTGATTTTCTCGTAGATAGTCTATCTTTCTATAATATAAAAATGGATCGCTAAATGTGTTGCTAAGCTCATAACTCAAAAACGGGTGGACCGAATTGGGTAATTCTTGTTGTGCTTGTAACGATCAGGATCGGGTTATAGAGCATATTTTTTTTGTGTCCACATGCCCACCCGTGAGAAGCCGGGGCGGGCCGCTAGTTTAACAACTATGTAAGTATATATGTATTGGAATTGGCTTGAAATCTAACCTGCCTATCTTACCTCCATATAATGGGGTACATAATACGATACCCCTTGCTAAGAGCGGTAGTCAGACTCTGACTTACAATAACGACTGTCAAAATGACAGACGGAACCAACCACGTCAGACGACCAAGTCAGCTGATTGAAAAAAGACGCTACGGGAAAAGAACGCGTACACTGAGTTATTTCGTTCAAACTGACATAATTATCTCGTTCATTGGCCATGGCAGCCAAGAGCAACACCGCTGGCCAAGATCCCCTGCAACTCAAAATACCTATTTTGAAAAGCTCCAAAATTACCTCGAAATCCCAAATAATCTTCAACGAAAAAGTCCCCAAAACAAGTCCTAAACCAATTTTTCAACCCCCCCTTCTATAAAAGACAGCCATAAAACAAAATTTCCACATTTCCACACCCCCTACTCTTGAGTTCGGAGCGTAAAACAAACGCTAATTGGGTTCCGTCGGATGATTGCGTTCATCAAAACTTCGGGGCAAGCGTGTTGCGGGTTCCGTAGGTAGCAGGCGGTCGATAGTGCTGCAATTAAGTATGCTGATCACGTGTCCGGGCCTGTTGGCAATTAGGAATTGTTAAGTGATGTCGGAGGTGCGAACATGTAGGTTTGGTAGTGTTAAAAGTTAATGAATATGGTTACGTTGTTGTTCTTTTTATTATTTACTTATATGTAATACAATTATTAAAATTTATATTATAACTGTGAAATTACAGAGACAACAACATGTTTATGGTTTTACTCGCGATGACTTACCCTCGGACTACGTTGATTTTAATGATTCAAAACTTAGAAATATTTATTTTGCTTTTATTTATTTTCTCATTTCATTTCATTTATTTTCTCATTTACATCACTGAGGTTCTAAAACAGCCACAGCAATATTTCAAATGATTTACCGTTGCTGCAAATGACTCGAAATGCAAGAAGTTTGTGGATTTACAGTAACGCCATTGGCTATTCATTCACGAGGTGAATCATTTGGGATATTGCTAAGCCGTTTTATACCCTCAGTTTATGGTAATAGTTTTCCATACAACTCATAGAATTGGTTAGCTGATGATTTAACTCTAAAATAAATATCTAAAAAAAATCCTTTTGCCACAATTTATTTCACAAACAAAATACTAATACACTTAAAACAAAGAACAGTCAATTCACACTTCAAAAAACCATAAGTAAACACGAATGGCGCTGAATCACGCCGATTCCAACGCTCGCATTTGAATGTGTAAACACAGGAACGTAGCCGAAATGTTGGCAACTCCTGAAATGTATGCAAAAAAGTTGAATGACACCGCACAGCAATAAAACAGAACACTGACGATTTAAACTTGCAGTAGGTACTGTATGTAAATGTACTGTGTAGTGTGTTTTAGCCTTAATGTTATGGGTTCTGTATGAGGAGCTCGTGGCTAAATAATTACAGCCGCACAGGCCGATCTTCCGTGTTAAGCCGCGCTTGCCGAGGTGACCATCTGTCATAGCGAGCTTCCTCCGTGCCTCGTAAAGCACGTAAAGCCGTTGGTCCCGGCTGTCATTTGTAGATCTTTCACAGTCGTTACTGTTAGTCAGAAGCTCTAAAGTCTGACAACCAGTCTTTCCATTGGGTATAGTATTACCCAGTTACTGGATTGTGAAGTGTGGAGGTCCGACAGGCAGTCGCTCCATGTAAAATACTGACATCCAGCTGAATCTGGTTTGACTGGAAGCCGACCCCAATGTAGTAGGGAAAAGGCTAGGCAGATGATGTTATGGGTTCTGTATTTAACTATCCCACCAAAAACATACCTGTTAAAAAGGGGGGCAAGTTTGCATAAAAAAGGGTTGAAATCCAATCTATGGAATTTGCCAAGATCCATTTTTTTTACGTGGTAAAATTATGAAATGAGTCCTCCCACCCAGGGCAGAGCGGGAGGGACTGTCAGACTCGTACTGACTACAATCCACGGTGTCCTTCTATAGCCCTTTACGTTCCGGGGTCACAGTAACTCGTTAGTCCTGCGAGAGAGAGAGAGAGAGAGAAAGAGCCTGCCGGGTTGGCAGGCTTTGACCCTCTATAGAGGGGCCCCGTCATAATGCCGACGCTCTTTGAGGCGCACGTGAAACACAAAGCGCCTCAAAGATCGTCGACCCGGGCATGGTCCATGCTCGGACAGCGAGTCGCCCATTACTCGCCGCTCGTATGAACGCGCCTACGGTGGCCGAAGATCGATTAGGACGCCGTGACGCCATATCCTGCCACTCCTCAAAGAGGGGTCTTACCGCCGCGATTGCAGCGTGCCCTTTACTATACACCATACGGGATAAATGACAGCAGACCTTTTTGAAGCAATGTGTTACTTATTATCGTTTGAAAAAAAAAAGCATCATCTCTTGAATCAGGATATTCTAGTAAAGATTTATAAGGATAGAAAAATTCTTGCTTCGCGTCTTGTGCATAAGTACTACAGACGCCTTACCAATCAGTCCATTGCTACCCACTCGTCGAGATTGAATCTATCCTTCCCTCGTTTAAACGTTTCATGGAAAATGGAAGAAAATCTGGACGAAATAGCGATAGATACATCTTTCTTCATCATCATCCATCTTTCCATCATCATGATTTTTATGTGAAATGTGGTAATTAATAAATATCTTCAAAATATTTTGTTGGCACGGTTATACTATAGCAACGTTATTTCTCGGTATCACCTGATCGCAGGAAAACATCACAAGCTCGTATTTATCGTGTAGGCGCCATTCTTTGAGGCAAAATTGTACACGAACAAAGTGTGACCCGTTGACACGCAACAGGAATCCCTATTCACGCACCCACGGATCTTGTAATTCCGGGACGACCACAAAGACCTGGAAATTCAAGGAATCCTAAAAAACGGAATACGGTTTTTTATTCGCAACCAATACAAATTCCGGAAGCATTGGAAACATTCAGTCGCTAGAATTTATATTGAAAAAAAAAAGAAGACCAATAAATAAAAATTCTTTTTGGACACCGTAATCAATTCAACCTTTTTGCGGCCCGGTAGACACAATTTGAAGAAAGAATGGAGACTTTTCAACTAGAAAATAGGATACGATTGTGTTGATTTTAATTCTTTTTTTATGACATAAATATGGACGCTCTGTTACAAATAAAATGTTCAGAGGTAATGTGCCTTTTGTTCTGAAATTGATTTAGTTACGGTCTACTTCGGTTAATTTGTTAGTTTCAAAGGATTTGCATTTTGTTTTTGATGAATTTGTGATTTACTTTGTATGTTTGTTAATAAAATATGAAACTTAGTTTTCATTTTATTTGTTTTTCGGGGTTTCAATTGACATTTAATTTTGTGCTTCGGTGGCATGATCCTATTTAAGGGTGTAATCAAAAGAAATAAATAGAAATAACGACGAATCAGATATTTCGGTGATTATAATATATCATCTAAATAATCATACAATATTTACTTCTTTATTTAAGTTTATTATTTGGACTGCTAATCAGTATTAGTAGAATATACATAACTCTTTTATAATCATGCGAAAATATAGTCCTATAAACGAAGATCGTAAAAAGACGGAGTTATGAACACGTCTCATACATTATACAGTACAATAAAATAAATTAAGTCTGACTTTTATTTCGTAGATAATTTTTATATTGAGTGTAATGACTTTGGGACAAAAAATTGCTAAGCTTAAAGGTTAAATTATTAAGCTTCATTCTTGTGGTTTCGAAATAAATTATTCTGAAAACAAATAACGTAATAGCTGAATTTTGTTAGATATTGTAAACTAGATTCTGCCCGCGACTTCGTACGCGGATCTTGTTGCTTATGCCAGCGACAATGGGGTCGGCAAAATCGAAGATCTGAGAAGTCTGATACCCAACTCCAAGAGCCCGGTTAAAAAAAAATCATGGGAGTTTGGCCAGTAGAATAAAAATTGTATTAATATATTAATCGTCATCGAAAATCAGTCCGTGAAATTAGTGATAGCTTTGATTTCCACATCAGGTGTTCCAAATCTTATCTACATCAATATATAATGCTCATTAGGCTGAACAGCTCTTTCTAAGACGTCATTCCTATATAGGTTGAATTTTTCAACTGGGCGTTGAGTTGAACAAAAATAAGCATGACTTCAAAGAAGAAAATGTTAACTTAAGTTTCGAATACAGTCATCGCCTTGAAGATTGATCAGTTTTTTTTTCAATTATACGTTTTTCTTAAGTTTGCCGTATATGATTACTTCTCAGAATTGTTGAAAGGAGTCTTCAACATTTTTCGATATTCCTCATAGTTTCGAAGATAGCCATCCACAACCAGTTGAAAAAAATCATGTTATAGTGTAGCTGGGCTCTTTGTTTTTCGTGGTAAATTATCAAATGAGTCCTCCCACCCCGGGCAGGGCGGGAGGGACTGTCAGACTTGTACTGACTAAAATCCACGGTGTCCTTCAATAGTCCTTTATGTTCCGGGGTAACGGTGATGGTAGTCCCGCGACCCCGGCAGGCTTTAGCCCTCTGAGAGGGGGCCCCGTCATTATGCTGACGCTCTTTAAGGCGCGCGTGGAACACGACGCGCCGTCCATGGTCGGACGGCGATTTGCCCTTTACTCGCCGCCCGCATGCCCGCGCCTACGGTGGCCGAAGATCGTCTTGTGACGTCCGACGCCGTGGGCGTCCACCACCGCGGGGTAGCTGGGCTCTTGGAGTTCCACATTAGGTGTTCTAGATCTTCAATTTTTATACGTCAACAGAGAGTGCTCATCACGCTGAACAACTGTTGCTAAGACGTCATTCCTGTATATGTTATAGTGTAGCAGACGCTGGCCTCTTGGAGTTCCACATCAGGTGTTCCAGATTTTCAATTTTTATATGTCCACAGAGAGTGCTCATCAGGCCGAACAACTTTGCTGAGACGTTATTCCTGTATATGTTATAGTGTAGCTGGGCTCTTGGAGTTCAACATCAGGTGTTCCAGATCTTCAAACTAATTCTCTCAGCAGAAAATGCTCATCACGTGGAACAATTTTTGCTATCTTACAATTTTTGTATCTCTTATAGTTTAGCTGGTCTGTTGCGGTTCTGCGCCAGTTGTTCAAGTTTTCAAAATAAATTATAGCCTATGTTTTGACCAGACTTAATACCTATACAACAAAAAAAGAATCATTCAAATCCGTCCAGTACTTTTTGAGTTTATCCCGGACATACATACAGACAAACAGATAAACAAACAGACAAAAATTCTAAAAACTATATTTTTGGCTTCGGTATCGATTGTAGATCACACCCCTAGTATTCTTTTAAAAAAATATTCAATGTACAGTTTTGACTTTCCTACTATTTTATTATATGTACTAGCTTCTGCCCGCGACTTCGTACGCGGATCTTGTTGCTTATGCCAGCGACAAGAATGAATTAAGTATTCAACTGGGCGTTGAGTTGAACAAAAATAAGCATGATTTAAAAGAAGAAAAGGTTAACTTAAGTTTCGAATACAGTCATCGCCTTGAAGATTGATCAGTTTTTTTTCAATTATACGTTTTTCTTAAGTTTGCCGTATATGATAACTTCCCAGAAATATTGAAAGGGGTCTTCAACATTTTTCGATATTCCTCATAGTTTCGAAGATAGCCATCCACGCCCAGTTGAAAAAAAACATGTTATAGTGTAGCTCGGCTCTTTTTTTTTCGTGGTAAAATCGTCAAATGAGTCCTCCCACCCCTACTGTCAGAGTTGTACTGACTAAAATCCACGGTGTCCTTCAATAGCCCTTTATGTTCCGGGGTCACGGTGATGGTATAAGTCCCGCGACCCGGCAGGTTTCAGCACTATGAGAGGGGGCCTCGTCATTATGCTGACGCTCTTTAAGGCGCGCGTGGAACACGACGCGCCGTCGACCCGGGCATGGTCCATGGTCGGACGGCGAGTTGCCCTTTACTCGCCGCCCGCATGCCCGCGCCTACGGTGGCCGGAGATCGTCTTGCGACGTCCGACGCCGCGGGCGTCTACCACCTCGGGGTAGCTGGGCTCTTGGAGTTCCACGTCAGGTGTTCCAGATCTTCAAATATAATCTCTCAGCAGAAAATGCTCATCACGTGGAACAATTTTTGCTATGGCACCATTTTTGTATCTCTTATAGTTTAGCTAGTCTGTTGCGGTTCTGCGCCAGGTGTTCAAGTTTCCAAAATAAATTATAGCCTATGTTTTGACCAGACTTAATACCTATACAACAAAAAAAGAATCATTCAAATCCGTCCAGTACTTTTTGAGTTTATCCCGGACATACATACAGACAAACAGATAAACAGACAAACAGATAAACAGACAAACAGACAAAAATTTTAAAAACTATATTTTTGGCTTCGGTATCGATTGTAGATCACACCCCAAGTATTCTTTTAAAAAAATATTCAATGTACAGTTTTGACTTTCCTACTATTTTATTATATGTATAGATAGATATATAATTTGCAAAAAAGTAAATAAATAAATTGCGAACATGTATTTTTATAGTTTCTAAAAAAATTGTGATTTATTAATAAATTATAAAAAGTAATAGATGATTCAAATATTTCCAGAATTCAAGGTATCCGTCATTAGAAAAATATAAAACTGCAATTTGTACTGAAACAAATTAATGAAAAGACGTAAATATATCACATATATTTCTTTTATTTTTTACACAAATTGTACGTATTTAATATAACTAACATTAAAAAATATAGATATTCCTATCGAATAGATTAAATACATATGTACCACATTTATACATTTAAGTACACTTGGGTAGATAGCATAACAAATTATGTTTTTCTGCCTAATTGAATTTGTTCATTGTTTATTTTGTACTTGTGATAAAAAATACAATAAGTAGATAATGTGTACTTTCATTTGAACAAGAAAAATATACTGAGATCTAACTTACAAAATTATCTTTCTATGCATATTGCAACATGGCGATGTCTATACATTATCATTAAAAATAAAGTACAAAAATATAAATTGTGTATGTTATAATTTTGTACTATATAGCTCAAAGCAGTTTTTAAATTTATTTAGTTTTATTAAAAATAAAACAAGCAAATTTTCTTGTCTACCGCGGTAGTGTAATGCAGTTTTACACCTACTCTAGGATTTTGTACAATACAATTTATACCATAACAGTTCTTTCATACGTTTCAATTCCCAAATCAATCGGTCTTGAAATATCCAGTTCTTGACCACCTAAGTCTTTTTATATTGGAAGCTTTTGTCTTAAAAAATATTAAGCGTGTAAAATTATCTATTTTAAAATTACACTAATATTCTTTAATTTTTTTATCACTTTTCTAATAAAGGCACAAGACTGCCGAGAGAGTCAGCATAGAAGTCTGGTCTAATAGTCTCATGTTCCATCATAGTTTCTTTGGACACGTTTGTTAAGACTAGCAATGTTTTGAAGCCTGTTGCTCTGCCTAGACCGATGTCTTGCGCAATCCTGAAAAATAATGAAATAAAGGAAATTTAAAAAAAGAAAAATCAAAAAACCGTAGAAATAATTTACTTTTGTTAGTTGAATGAAATGGCTATATTACAACACATGTCATTGACGTAGGGTGTCAAGTCGCTTAACAATTAATATTCCTGAACAAACGCCAGCTTTGCTATTATGTGAAAATGATTTTCATGATCTACACAAATGAAAACTTTTCTATCAACAGGATGTTTTCGCGTAAATATGTCTAAGTCTATAAAAAAAAACTGCAGTGAAATTCGGTAAAATAAGCCAAAGCTACAGCCTGCAAAAAAAAATGAAAAAAACGAGCAAAAAAAAAAAGAGAGAATCCATTAAGTTATTAAAACAAAATCTCAGCGAGTAAATAACCAGTGTTAGATAAGCTACAATTAAATTAATTTAATGGTGTAACAATAAAAGAAGATGCCGTTGTAAAAGAAACCAATTTCCTCATGATTCAGAACACGTGTATCGGATTATCTTTCTTCCTTTATCTTTTATATTTACGACTTTGAACATTCTGTGGTACTTTTGTTATGGTACTTTATGGAGAAACGAGGAAAATATGGTAAGGTTTTTGCGTAGGAATGTGGAAAACCATAGAAGTTATTTGTGGATGACGTGTGTAAAAGATAAAGTGGCTAAAAATGGGGTGATTACTAGGTTTAGTCTAGCCACTTGTAAGCTAACCTTGTTTTTTCCAAATTTATTTATTTGGATTCGGTTTGTTATTTATCTACTACGAAAGTAACACCCATTAAAGCCCCAGAAAGTAACACCCAGTAGCAACCAGAAAGTAACAACACTGTCTGCTGTGCCCACACCAGACAATACAAGCTACCTAGTGGTGAAACTGTCAATGAAGTTGTAGGTGTAAATCAAGTCAAAATAAGTCTAGAAAAAACAGGCTCAAAACCCTCTTTCAAACTTCTCTGTCAGCTAGCCATCTTTACAATATTCATCCTTTACTTTATACTTCTCCTAGAAATATTTCACATATTAACTACATAATTATAGCGAATTGTAAAGCTTTTCTGTGGATAGAAAAAAATTAATGCTCGTGAGCAAGACCGCGACGGCGACCGATGCACTGAGGCCTTCAGAAACAAGATTTCAGTATTTTATTTACAGCGTGCTTGAAGTATTTACTGCGTTTATTGTATATAAAAATAGAACAGCGCCTCTAGTGTGCAAAGAAGGAACTATTTTTTTCCTTGGAATTAATATCTAAGTTTCAGTTTACTTTAGGTACGTCACAAAAAATACGTCGTTTCAAAGTTAGGAAGGTCACAAGTTGAACCTGTGACTTCCCGATTCTGATCCTAATAATTCTGCTTGCAATCGTCTCTTATCTTACAATCATCCACATCCATACAAAAGTTAAACAACAAGTATCAACTTACATGTCACCAATGAAAAGGACTCGGCTAGGATCGGTGACTCCTGCCCTCTTCATCGCAAACTCTCCAAATGGTTTGCCAGGCTTTCCTAGAGTAATGGGCTTACGATTTGTTTCTTCAGCTACTAATTCCGTGAATACTCCAGTTGCTAAAATTACAAATAATATTATTAATACTTTACTGAGAGCGACAGCGGTAAAGGTGGCTTGACAATCTAATCATCTTAAAGAGGCAAGCATGGACAAAAATTTGTCCAAAAGTAGCCTATCTTTATTGGGAGATATCCCACGAAGGGCACCCGCTGACAATGGCACCTGAGCTACTTGCACCTTGTCTATTCGACATAAGACACCTGTCAAAAATTTTCGCAGGTGCCAGGTGCCATTCGTGGAATACCTCTTATTTGGAAGGAAGAAGAGTAAGCCTTCGTCCACAAATGAGACACATTAGGTTATCTAAAAAAAGATAATTATTTGAATAAAATAACTTATAAATATACAACATTGAATCGTGAAATTATAATTAGTTTATCTTCGGCCAGTCATCAAGGCTTGAAGCGGGGCAATTACTTATTTAATTACTATCGTCACACTTTGTGATTAGTAACACTGCAAAATTAAAAGATAAAATGAAGGCTACATAGCGAAGGGCAAGGCCATAGATACTGCTGTACTATATTGAGCTATTGGCGAGATATTAGCAAATTTAGCTGTAGGTTTTGTCGTGTGTGGACTGGCTTAGTAACAGTCAGTGACAGAACTATTGATTTGCAGTCTTTCATATGCGCTAAGACCAAAGTTTAGGCAGGAAGGTGACCTTGGGCATGCGGGCGGCGAGTAAAGGGCAACTCGCCGCCCAACCATGGAACATGCCCGGGTCGACGGTGCGTTGTGTTCCACGCGCGCCTCAAAGATCGTCAGCATGATGACGGGGCCCCCCTCTAGAGGACCAAAGCCTGCCGGGGTAGCGGGACTTATCACATTACTGTGACCCCGGAACATAAAGGGCTGTTGAAGGACACCGTGGATTTTAGGCAGTACGAGTCTGACAGTAAGGGGTTCACCCAAAAAAAAGGAATTTGATCAATGTCACTACTATCTATGGAAGTTGCACGTTAATCATAATTATTTACCAATATTCTTAACACCAGGCCCATAATATAAATGTCTATCCGTAGCCCCACACAGGAACAGAACCTCAGGCCTTTTCAGGTAAGTGATGGCTTTGTTTATCTTAGGTAGGTTCACTTGGAAGTCACAGTCCATTACCACGGCTCCTATTTCTGGGTCATCGTTCATGTATTGGAAATAATCTTCGTAGTAGTCTGCTCCTACAAGTGGCTACAAATGAAAAGTAGGTTAGTTATCTGTCAGTCAGTAGGAGATTAATGGGCCTACCAGACGCACAACCTTCATTACAGTTTTGCCTGCGCAAGCCCGGCCTAAGAGTCACTCAACGAGCAATGGAAAGAGCTATGCTCGGAGTTTCTTTGCGGGATAAAATCCGGAACACAGATATTCGGCGAAGAACCAGAGTCACCGACAGAGCTCGTAAAATTTGCAAGTTGAAGTGGCAATGGGCAGGCGACATCGCTCGTAGAACTGACAACCGATGGGGAAGAAAGGTTCTCGAGTGGCGACCACGGACCGGAAGACGCATCGTAGTTATGCCTCCCATTAGGTGGACCGACGACATCGTGAGAGTCGCGGGCAACCGATGGATGCAAGTGGCGAATTGTCGTTCGGCGTGGCGGTCTAAGGGGGAGGCCTATGTTCAGCAGTGGACGTCTTCCGGCTGATGATGATGTGATGATGATGAAGCCCGGCCTGCGCGTACTTGCCTATGTTGTGTGCATTGTTTTTCATGCGACAAACTTGCGCAGGCAGAACCGTGGTGAAGATTGGGCCTGTGGTAGGCCCATAACACGGGTATTCGAGAAAATGATCTTGATTCCACTGCCTGCTCAACTACTATATGTCCTTAAAATTGATTTATTAGCCACGATTGATGGTTCTTCGGAAAAGATATTATTTTGATAGAGTGACAATATGAATATCAACTACTCGTTGATCATACAAATAATCGCACAGACACTGCGCCAGCCGTGTCGTAAAAAATTAATTTATTGCTTGTTACTGTCTTGTTGATTTGTCTTTCGACTGAACTTTTAGAAATACCGTTCTTTTTACTCTGGAAATAATCAGAAATACACTTACCCCCTCTTTGTATTCAATACCGTAGGATTTCAATACATTGTTAGTTTCAGGACAGCTTATGCTATATACTTTCTTGTTAAAATTGACTGACTTCAGGTACTCAGCTATGGCAATAGATGGTATGGTGAGGTAATTCTGGAAAGAAAAGACGGTTAAATTAGACTGAATTAGACGGTTTTATCTGTATACCTACATGGTATTTTTTAAATTGGCCAAAAGAGGAAATTCATATAAGAGATACAGAAAAACTTTCTTAGATTAACTTGAGCTCTTTTTTTTTGACTGTCAAAACCTGCCGGGGTCGCGGAACCAACTAGTAACCGTGGTACCGAAACGTAAAACGTAAAGTCCTCCCGACCTACCCTGGGTGGGATGACTCATTATTTATTTTACCTCGTAAGAAACCATTTTAGTACTTATTTTTTGATCAAGTACGAGTTGTCATAATCAAAAAAATGTAAGAAACAGAAAAAAAAACACCAGATATTTGGAACATTTTTACTATTGTATTGACATAAAAAATATGCACAGGGGCATAGTAATTAGGACCTGGGTTTCAGAATGCGTTTACCGTTTCATACCAATGAGGCCAACATTATAAGGTCCCAACAACAACAGTTTATGCCGTACAGCCTATTAAAGTTTCTGGTATAATAAAATTGCAATCTAAATACTTAATAAGATTCTTAAAGTAAACAAAAGACTATCATTAGCATGATTGATAAGCTTATCTATGCTTAGAGCAAAAATAATGCAAAGATATATTCTAAGTGTAATGCCTAGTCGTATTGAACTACGTACGGCGAGCAAGATCAAAGAAAATGTTTGAAACACAACGCGGCGTTGACTACGGCATGGTTCTTGATCGGACAGCGAGTTTCTATTAGTCGACGTCCGGAAGTACGCGCCTAGCTACGGTGGCCAGATATCGCCCTGCGATTTTCAACGGTCTGGGCGTTTCCTGCGGCAGACTAGGGCGTGATGCGGATGATGTCCTCTCCCACGCCTTTTAAATACAATTCCTAAAACTGTTTTTATCTTCTGCATCCAACCCCAAACATCTGTACCGAAGCTCTAGCATAATTTTTCACGTTTTTGTAACGTAAACTGTAACTTTTACTTTACAGTAGATATGCTTTTTTCAATTTTCCATACGATAAACGAACGCAGTAATTAAAATACAGCTATCTTGTTTCTCATCCAGTCGATCCAATTCAAAGACGTTCCCGCAACATCATTAGTTGGATCATAAATGTAATTGTATGAAGGTAATCTTATCTCAATAATAATACCACTGGCATAATATAATTTCTGAAGATAACAATAATTATGCAGTCGTGTAATATTTTATTGAAGGGAATTAAATATCGTAGATGACGTAACATATGAAAAAGTAAGTCTGTCTATTTGTTACTTCTCTGACATTTGAAATTTCGACATAAGAGGAAGTTTGATAGTAGCACCTGTCACAGAAAAAATGAAAGGAAGTCGTCTGTCTTGGTATGGACATGGACATGAGATGAGGAGGGATGAGAATCATGTGAATAAGAGAGTGATGGTTGAATGTGATGGAGAGGAAGAGAAAGGCCAAAGAAAAGATGGATTGGTTGTGTAAGGGATGATATGAATGAAAAAAGGAGTAAATGATACGGTGACGTCTGATAGGGGAGAATGGAAGAAAAAACCGTGTTGCGCCGACCACAAGTAAAATGGGATAAGGGCAGGAAGATGATGATGAATTGGTCGTAGCAACACTTCTGAAAAACCATAAAGGGCATGCATCTACCACGTGAAAATACCATCATCATCTATTTGCAGCCTTGTCTCACCTCCCACAATTTTAATGGCTTGGCACTAAAGTTAATTTTGAAACAAAAATGGTATAAAATTGGATAAGTGTCAGATGCTTGGCATACAATTCAAGTGAGATTGCTAAGAATATTACGCGTTGCTGAAGTGCCAACCAGTCGTATAGGGAATGATAATATTGTTCACACTCAATTACTACTGCTTGGGAGATAATTTCTTGAAGGAAGTAAAGCGTTTATAGACTAAAAAAAAAAAGTTAAAATCTTTGCATCTTCGATGGTCCGATTTGTTTCATAAGCCAGTTAGACATTTGAGCATTCCCTCAATCTTTGAGATTCAAGTATATTCATATTCTTTATTAAGGTTAACAAAAAAATAGAGTGTCCATGGAGTTTCTTGCTCATTCTTCTCCTTTGAGATCTACGCATTGGAAAGAGAACCTACGGTACTTTCACAGTTTTTATGTCATGTGACTGGGACTGTAGCACCTTTAACTATTTTTTTAGTACTAGTTTTATTTTATGTCTTGACATTTCAAAAGTGCCTATATTTGGATTAGTTGAAATAAACGGTTTGATTTGATTTGAAAAGATTTTCAAGGTTCCATGGTTCCAGGTTAACCATGTCATGAGAATAAAAAAATAGAGTACAAGAAAATTTATTTTATACCCGCTACAGAAGATTATAAGTTAGTACCTAAACATATTTCTGTAGCATGCTAAATGTCCCAAACCATTAAAATAAAGTAACGTCGATCGTAATAATTATTATTATTGTAACAAGGATAAACACGAGAATAACAGTGAATAAGAAATGCTTAGTAATATAAGGAAAAATACAATTGCATAGTAACAGCTCTACTATAAGTTGTCAGGCTATCTATTGAATAATGGAAAAGTTTGATTCCTGATTGAGTACTCCACCCAAGTACTGTACCCCTAGCACGGGTTATCACTATTTTACTTTACAGTATTTACAGCGTTTCTTGTATGGAAAAATGGAACAGCGCTGGTGAGCGAAGAAGGAACCAATTTTTTCATTGGAAATTGTCAATTTGAAGTAGTCAAAGTTACAGTTTACTTTACGTCTCAAATACTGAAAACTCGCGCTAACGGTACTGATTGAGTACTCCACCCAAGTACTGACTTAGTTTTCCAACTCTATAGAGATCATTACACTACCAAATCAATCTCAGAAAACTTCTCCCAAAAATCTTAGAAGAATCTCTTTTATTCGTTTCCTCATTCTCAGTTTACGAGGCGGGCAGAACTCCAAGTGGTTACAGAGCTATGGATTGGCTGCAAGCCGAGTGACGCGTCGAGTTTATAGTTCAACGTTTTGCATAATAAGAGACAGTTTCCGTTTCAACGGCTTTTCTGCATTCGGAAGAAAATGAGGCTGATTTATTTTTAGCTTTTTTCTATTTTGGGACAAATTGCGGAGTTTTCGCCCTAGATCTTTGGAAGCTAACTGGTGGGATTAAAAACTACATTTCGCTATAAAATGTTAATCTGTACTTAAAATTAAAAAGCTGCAGTGTTTGTTTAACTTAATATAAATTATTTTTCACGTGGTTAATCATCAAATGAGTCCTCCCACCCTAGGCAGGGCGGGAGGGACTGTCAGACATGTACTGACTAAAATCGACGGTGTCCTTCAATAGCCCATTATGTTCCGGGGTTACGGTGATGGAATAAGTCCCGAAACCCCGGCAGGCATTGACCCTCTGAGAGCCCCGGGGCCTCCTCAAACTTAATATACATTGACGTAAAGTCAGAGACATATACACATGTTCCAATTTTGTTACCATGCTAGAATTACAATAAATATTATGCAGGAGATATACATTTTCCAAATACATGGAATTGAGACTAAACCGAAAGATGATTTGTTTGGCCATGATTTGCAAATACAAAATGGATTGCATAAACAATGGCATTTACCCAAGATCAATAAAATATACACAGATAGTATAATTTACGTAAGTACAGCAGTAAGCCAACGTACACACATGGTAATCAACCAGGGTTTACTGCTTTACATCAAATTTCAATTGGCCGATAGCCACATCACCGAAGTCATCAGAGCGAAAGTCCGGTTTGCCGAAATTCCATAACATTGATTTACTACAATTTGTAATAGATATTCGGTATCCTTCTTTTTACGTAGTAAAATCATCGAATGAGTTCTCCCACCCAGGACACAAGGGGATCCTTGAACGCCGAAAGCCATTTATGTAGCTTTCAACTTATTGGCACGTTGAGTTAACTTTTCATTTGTCACAGTTAGGAGGTTTATAAACATTCGATGATAGGACCATCGTTTCATTGAAAAGGACACTCGGTCTAATGGCTATTCGAAATTGTGTCAAATCGACGTTACAGAATTTCAGCAAGCCGTACCTTCAGACAGATGACTTTAATTAAGTGGCCAGTGACCAAATAACATTCGGAATAAAGCAGTAAATCAGACTACCCCACCTATACGTACAAAGCGTTTTTCGGACATTTTCATTGTTTGCAGTCATCATCATCATCTTCATAGCCTTTTTCCAATTATATGGTGTCGGCTTCCTGTGCAGATGCAGCAGCTGGGTATAATTATTTAACATGGAGCGACTGCCTGTCGAACTCCCACAACATAGAATACCCCAAGGTAAGACTGGTTGTCAGACTTTAGAGCTTCTGACGAACAATAAGGACTGTCAATTATCTAGAAATGACATTGTTTGCACATCTAAGGAGTTAAATTCCCTGCTGTATTCTTTGCTTCCTGATAGCTACAACCTTGAGGTCTTTAAGTAGTTTACTTTTAGGCAAGCATGTTTCACTGTCGCGGGCATGCGGGCGGCGAGTAATGGGCGACTCGCTGTTGACCATGAACCATGCCGGGGTGGACGGCGCGTTCTGTTCCACGCGTGCCTCAAAGAGTGTCAGCATGATGTCGGGGCTTCCCTCTAGAAGGCCAAAACCTGATGGGGTCGCAGGAATTATGTTATTACCGTGACTTTGGAACGCAAAGAGCTATTGAATGAGTCTGACAGTCCACCCAGGGAAGGGCAGGGTGACTCATTTGATAATTTAACCACGATAAAAAATAACGAAGCATGCTTCACTATCAGCTACATTATCGCTTACCACGTTTGGGGTCGCGGGATTGTCTAAACAGGCAACCGTGACCCTGGAACGTAAGTGCCTATTGAAGAAACACCGTGTATTTTAGTTATAACCTGCTTACCCCCAATACGGATCAAAAGTAAGCCTTTTAATTAATATAAAAATTACTTACGAAGCCATTTTCAATTTCAGCTTCTTCGAAATGCTTGGTATAATTCTCTTTGCTTCTTAAACTGTTGTTTGAAACGAAGTGGACTGTCTTTCCGTGCTTTTTCATGAGGCTGAAGAATTTTCCTGATCCAGGAATCGGTTTTTTATTCCATATTACACCTAAAACAAACACATAATTTATTAAATAGTGTGAATTGGTTTTATTGTATTGTATTAAATTTAGAATTATTGTATTGTATTGTAGTATTTTATATGGGCCTTGAAGCCTGAATTAAAAAATAAAAAATAAAGCTACACTTATATTAAAAAACGTGGGAAAATTGGAAAGCTTTGTATTTCTATGTGTGTGTAATTCGCGACTATAAAAGTATAACTTAAAATATTTTAAGAATGATCAAAACCATTCGTTCTCATAAAGATTTGGTCAAAATAAGTTAGCCCCTTCGACGCAAGTGTCCGATACCTTACGACTTTGGCATCTACGTGTCTATCCCAATACAAATCCATACAGGTTTGTAAACAGGCACGCGTCCATGGGTGTTAAGGTCGTAAGGTATCGGAGACTTGCGTCGCCTTGTGTACGAAGGGCCTTAGATTTCGGATTATTTACCAACTTTGACCAAATATTTGTAAGATCGAGTGAAGCGAATTATTTTTATTCTTATACTTAAAGTTATACCTTGTTATTTTCGCGAATCATTTTTTCATCAAGTTACAACATGTCACTGATAAGCAAATTGCAAAAAACACATGAAAATTTGAATTTCGTTTAGCCACCGGTCAGTTACCGGCACGTGATCTATCAGTCACGTCACCGGCCAGGTATATTTCCATTCAAGTTTCATTCCGTGACGTGACGGTGACGTGACGTAATTGATGTGTGTGAATGCACCTTAACTGTTTATTTGAGGACTGAAGTAATCTGTCTTTTATAGATAACGTCCAAGGCTTATTGAAATCTGACGATTTTGAGTCATTATAAATAAATATAAATATACTGCTAAACTAGATAATCATGGCCTAACTTTGTTTAATCATTCAGCAGATTGAACAATCAGCTTATACTGGTTTGGATAGCTTGATGCATGTTATATTACGTATGTTCATTCTTTAAATCAATAACCCCGTAGTAATATTTTAAATCAACTATTTTTGTACATACATATAAGTTATTGCCTTGTCACTAATTTATCACAACTTGGCCATGGTATTATCAGTTCATAACAGCTGTATAAGACATTTATTTTAGTCGACAAAACTTGATAAAAATAATGTATTAAGATTCTATTGAAATCTATATATAGAATAACCTATATACATAGTTTGAAAGTCTAACAGCCAATTCATACAAAATTTCGGTAAGCAAAATCCCGAATTCATACCGGTTTTTACTGTAACACTAAAATATCGTGAACACATCACTATATAAGTCAAAAGATAGCGGTAAAACACATCAATATATTATAGTCCAATGAATTCTATGTAGTATAGCAACAACACTACCAAAAACAAAAGAGAAATAACCAAAAACATACCATCACAATCCGAAAACACATGATCAAAAGTATCGAGAAATGCTTTAAAACTCTCTGGTTTCAGCTCCTGTAGGTTCACTGGTATCGAATCCATATCGAGAATCGATTATTAAATTATCGATACACTGTTTATATGCGGTATTTATCGGTATTTTATTAGCACACGTGCGACCATAACCTCGACGTGTAAGTCACTGCGCTTGCGTCAGGCGACGCGTAAATATAAACTGAGTAGTCCGCGTGTGTGTTTCCATGTGGCATGTCTGTACGGTGTTTAAGTGATGTAATTATTGCGCAATTTTTGATACAAGGATATTTTGGCGCTTCATATTTAAATGGTATTTAGTAGGGGAACATTTCAGTGACGAAAGGACAACATTTTTTATTAAAAAAATTGTCAAAATCAGTTTTCTTTAAGTCTAAAACTTATTAATCTATCTATCTTCTATCTATACATATAAAAAACTGTAGAAAAAGTGTTTTTGTAGGCATTAAAAAAAACTCAAAAAATTTAGGGCCAGGGTATTAAAGGACAAACCAATAGAACCCATTTCGAGCATTTTTAGAATTTTTGTCTGTTGTCTGGTTTTGTCTGTTTGTCTGTTTTGTCTGTTTGTTATGTTTTTATTTGTCAGGTATCACGTAAAATGTAACGAAATTTTATGTAGATAACTTTTAATACACAACGATTAAGCGTAACTTGGAGAGGAATTTAGTTTTTTGTTTCTTGGAATCGGGTTCAGTCTGATCAAAAGTTATTTCGAATATAAAGTGTTTCAAAGTAAAATTACGGTCAGTTCACACCAGACGCGTAGTTCATAGCGCGATCGTAGCTTTCGATTCTGCGACATAAGTTCAAATAAAAATTCATCTAATGATTATGATAAGGGATGGGATAGGATAGGATAAGGATGGGATAGGATAGGAAAGAGGATGGGATAGCTGGGAAAGATGGGATATAATGGGATAAGGATGGGATAGGACGCGACAGGACGGGAAGTACGACAGGAACGGAAAGGACGGGATAAGGATGGGGACAGACGGGAGCAGGACGGGGACAGAACGGGACAGGACCAGGATAGGACGGGACAGGACGGGACAGAAATGGGAGAGACGGGACAGGCCGGGACAGGACGGGACAGGGACGGACGGAGCGGGACAGCTCGTGGACAGGAACGGGACTGGACGGGACAGGACGGACAGTAGCGGGACAGGACGAGACAGGCGGAACGGGACGGGATAAGATGGGATAAGATGGGGATAAGAGGGGATAAGATGGATAAGATGGGATAAGATGGGATACAGATGGATAAGATGGGATAAAGATGGGATAAGATGGGATAAGATGGGATAAGATGGTAACAGGGATAAGTGGGATAAGATGGGGATAAGATGGGATAAGATGGGATAAAGATGGGAAAAGATGGGATAAGATGGGAATAAGAATGGATAAGAGGGGATAAGATGGGATAAGATGGGATAAGATGGATAAGATGGGATAAGATGAGGATAAAGATGGGATAAGATGGGATACGATGGGATAACGGTGGGATTTTGGGAGGAACCTTTTTAGCCGACGCTTCAACTTAATTAGGACATTTTTTTTTTCTCCTCTTTTGTTAATTTGACCTACATTATGGTTGTGTATTTATCTTTGTTGTATTGTTTCTCAGATAAAAAATATGGCACAGTCTGTAATTAGGTATAACAATAAAGACACTTTCAGAATTTACTATGTTTATACATCTACTAGTTTAATATAATATAATATATGATTATATTTATACGTCGATACGTCGCATTCGCAATTATGTGATTATTTTTTAAATACTTTTTTAGTCTGCTGATTCGCACTCCTGGGCAAAGGCCTTTCTCCACTCTTTCCACATAAATAGCATAATATTAAAGACATTTAAAATAATTGAATGGAAACACTCCAAAATGAACCTTAAAAACACAACAACCCCAAGAGAACCTCGGAGTCGAGTTTCGTAATAAACTAACTAATAGGATCTTTAGATTAACTAAGTTTATTTTACCTTACGGGTTAATTCCGATACCTAGGCAACAGAAATAGATAAATTTCCTTGGCTAGTTCCCTGCCTCATAAGATATCCCCGGGGTACTACTAAAGTTTAACGGATTATAAATCTTGTCGGCTCTGTTTAAAGGGTTGTTCACTTCGAAGACTCGGGCCTCGATTGATCGGTCGATAATAAGGAGTGTAGGGAAATTTTTGAAATATTTTCTTAACGAAAACAAAAATATATAGGAAGCTAAATTATTATGAATCAAAAAAGCTTTAAAGATTATCATAATTATTTATAGGCATAACAGAAAAATAATTATATGCATATTTCTTCGAGTAACAACTTCACATAAAAATTCTAGTAGGATGGTTTGGAAAACTGGTGACCTGGTTCTAGTTTAAATATATGGATGTTGGATATCGACATCGTATATTTTTATTCAGGTGGTACTTTGCCATGGGTTAATTTCTAATTTCCCCCCGGGATACACAAAATAATCTTTACATTAAGTTAAATTTATCAAAAAAAAAAACGATCCCAACAAAAATATCAGTTACCTCTATCTCCGCACTTCAAGCGAAAATATCGTTTATGAACCTAAAAATAAAATCCAATGGACACGCGCACTCCACTATTGATCGGACGTCTGTGACGCGATCCCGACCTTGGTATTAATTTTTACCGCACTCTATTACTACTACAGTTCTAATTGATATTATTATAAGGTTCATTATATTGTGGACGTGATATAATTTAATTTTATTATTTGTTACGGTATTATAACATCCGCGTATGTACAGACGCCAGAACATCAAACTACCAATCTGTCAATTTTTTAAAATCGGATTTCAACTTTATCACAATAGTGGAAGGTTAATTTTCGATTGGCAAAATTTGACAGATTGAGGTAGGTTGATCTTTCTGTTGCTGTCGTCTGTACATCGATCTCCAAGATTAAGCCGCACCCGTCTAGGCCAATACGTAGATGGGTGACCACTCTTTATAAACGGACACACTGAAGCCATTGGTCTACTGGTTTCATTTTTATTTATCTTTGATAGTCGTTAGGGGGTCCAGTGACCAGAAAATCTGACTAGCAGTCTTAAATAGACAAGAAAGGAAAAGATTCAAAATAATAATTCAAGGTAATAAGGCCAACGAATCTGGGCAATAAATTAATTTCAAAAATATTCTTCCAAACATTTCCTTATTTTGCTACTCATTCCGTGACACATTGTTTCCGTAACCTGAATTATATTGAATCGATTTTCCCTTTAATATTAAAACATTGACGTGTTTCTAAAACAATGGTACCAACGGATTGTGAATCAGGCCAAGTCAACTGCGGTTTACCGATAGGTTCGACTTAGCTAGTAATAAATTAGTAATTTGACTTAGAAAGCTAACTCATGACGCGACGTGACTCGTGCGATATGGAGCCGATTTAAGTCGCACGTATTTGCTAGTGATGTGATACGATGCAATTCGACCGTGAACTACAAAAATCCACCTTACTGCTACGACATAAAGGCGCTGTAGACAGTCGCGAATTTAGAACAGAGAATTAAGTGCATCGTCATTCGCAAGTACATGTAAATCGGTATCGTTTAAATCTGTGAGCAATATCGTCAATTCGTGCGACTACATTAGTAAAAACTAGCGATTATCCATACATATTCTTTGGCCGAAGCTACGTGCGATATCGTCCATCGATGCAAGTCTGTATCGCGTCGCGTCATGAGTAAACTCCTTTAGTCAAACACCGATTTCAGAAATAGACTTTCTTACATTGAGTTATAATGCATTATAACTCAATGCTTTCTTAGGATACAATGATGTCACTAATTATGAGTATAAAAGTAACTGGCATTACACGTAGAATGCTTAAGTGGGCCAGCCATGAGCCACGTCTCACAAGGCTCAGTTGAAAACCAGTGTCAGGCTCGCTGTGGCCTGTCTTTATGCTGAAATGAGCCTATTTGGCACAGCCGTGAGGCACACGGTACCTACATTAATTGTATATTAGTAATTTTTAATTGTAATTGTGTGCTTATGGTTTGCCAAATAAACGTATTTTATTTCTTTTCTTTCTTTCTTTCCATGTCTGCAGATGGTCGATGGAGCAGACATGTGCTTTAGTGGACGACACCGCATATATTATGGGAAACGCATTTTAAAATGCCCTACGGCGCGATGGACCGATGACTTAAACAAGGCAGCTGGCAGAGCCTGGATGTAGACTGCCTAAGACTGGAAAATATGTAACGATCACTCACAGATACCCAAAACTCTGATTTATTATCAAACTTGTTAAATGATCTATAACATAAAGTTCAAAATCCTCTGAAAAAAAAGAGAAAAAGGCAAAATCAGTAACTAAGTTACTGTTAAAGTGTCAAGGCAAGCAATTTTGAACCATGTTCATTTTCACTAAACAACCACATTGTCGTATTCAGTAGTTACGAGTATCTAGGTACTATGTATGTATCTAGACCGGTTCCCTATTCTCTGGCTTAGCGCTTGAATAGCCTTTCATTGCACCACTGAAGCTATTACAAACAGTATTGGGTGAGCTGGTGGTTTATTTACTACTAGCTTCTGCCCACGACTTCGTACGCGTATCTTGTTGTTTATGCCAGCGACAATGGGGTCGACAAAATCGAAGATCTGAAAAGTCTGATACCCAACTCCAAGAGCCCGGGTCAAAAATTCATGGGAGTTTGGCCAGTAGAATAAAATTTGTATTAATAATTATATTAATCGTCATCGAAAATCAGTCCATGAAATTAGTGATAGCATTGATTTCCACATCAGGTGTTCCAAATCTTATATACATCAATAGATAATGCTCATTAGGCTGAACAGCTCTTTCTAAGACGTCATTCCTATACAGGTTGAATTTTTCAACTGGGCGTTGAGTTGAACAAAAATAAGCATGATTTCAAAAAAGAAAAGGTTAACTTAAGTTTCGAATACAGTCCTCGCCTTGAAGATCGATCAGTTTTTTTTTCAATTATACGTTTTTCTTAAGTTTGCCGTATATGACTTACTTCCCAGAATTGTTGAAAGGTGTCTTCAACATTTTTCGATATTCCTCGAAGATAGCCATCCACGCCCAGTTGAAAAAAATCATGTGATAGTGTAGCTGGGCTCTTTTTTTTCGTAGTAAATCATCAAATAAGTCCTCCCACCCCGGGCAGGGTGGGAGGGACTGTCAGACTTGTACTGACTAAAATCCACGGTGCCTTTCAATAGCCCTTTATGTTCCGGAGTAACGGTGATGGTATAAGTCCCGCGACCCCGGCAGGCTTTAGCCCTCTGAGAGGGGGCCCCGTCATTATGCTGACGCTCTTTAAGGCGCGCGTGGAACACGACGCGCCGTCCATGCTCGGACGGCGAGTTGCCCTTTACTCGCCGCCCGCATGCCCGCGCCTACGGTGGCCGGAGATCGTCTTGTGACGTCCGACGCACTGGGCGTCCACCACCGCGGGGTAGCTGGGCTCTTGGAGTTCCGCATTAGGTGTTCTAGATCTTCAATATTTATACGTCAACAGAGAGTGCTCATCACGTTGAACAACTCTTGCTAAGACGTCATTCCTGTATATGTTATAGTGTAGCTGAGCTCTTGGAGTTCCACATCAGGTGTTCCAGATCTTCAATTTTTATGTGTCCACAAAGAGGGCTCATCAGGCCGAACAACTTTGCTGAGACGTTATTCCTGTATATGTTATAGTGTAGCTGGGCTATTGGAGTTCCACATCAGGTGTTCTAGATCTTCAAACTAATTCTCTCAGCAGAAAATGCTCATCACGTGGAACAATTTTTGCTATGGCACCATTTTTGTATCTCTTATAGTTTAGCTGGTCTGTTGCGGTTCTGCGCCAGTTCTTCAAGTTTTCAAAATAAATTATAGCCTATGTTTTGACCAGACTTAATACCTATACAACAAAAAAAGAATCATTCAAATCTGTCTAGTACTTTTTGAGTTTATCCCGGACATACATACAGACAAACAGACAAACAGATAAACAGACAAACAGACAAACAGACAAAAATTCTAAAAACTATATTTTTGGCTTCGGTATCGATTGTAGACCACACCCCAAGTATTCTTTTAAAAAAATATTCAATGTACAGTTTTGACTTTCCTACTATTTTATTATATGTATAGATCACTATGACATTGTTTTAGGTTTAGAATAGCAAAGCATATCATCCTTAGACTCAGTTCAATCAGATCGAAAAATAATGTGAGCAATTTACTAGCTGCATTCAAAATAAGACCGTATGATCACCCAACACTAGATACACAATCAGTGTCGTAACTGTCCAAACGAGTGCAAAATCGAATGTGCAGTGCACTTTTAGTTCTGCATTGCTTTGAAACTGATTTTAATACTTGCCTTTAAGGTTTAATTTCTATTAACCGTAAAACGCTGCTATCATGGCGAGTTATTTTTTTTAAGGGTTATGTAACCATATTTTATCTTACCGTACTAGCTTTTCTATGTAACTTAAACGAAAACGGTTATCCGAATAACGTTTATCCGATCCAGAATTCGTGCCGGTTATTCCCTAGTGCGACTTCAGATTTGGGCTTCGAAGAGAAGAATAGGATAACCCTTACTCCTCCCATGGGCCTCGTAAAGGGTTACCGAAGGATGTTGCGCTAAAACCTTTATCATTAACCCGATCACCAAAACGATGTTTACATTTTCTTGTTATTTTCTACCTGAAGTATTTGTTTTTAATCATAATTATATTTAACTTAGAGATACTTTCCTGAAGATAAGCGATAGTCGACGGTGAAGCACGCTTGACTAGAAGTAACTTATTCCCTCTTGACTAAAGTCCTCAAGGTTATAGCTAGCAGGAAATAAAGACTCGGCAAGGAATTCCACCTCTAGCTGAACACATAATTATAGTATTGGTAAAACGTTTTGTAAGTAAGGCTACGATGTCCACCATGTAGTAATAAAAACGAAATAATAAAAGTGGTAGAAACACAGACCAGTACCTTCTGTTTTTACATGATATAATTTGTCACACGACTCACGAGTCCTCCCCACCCAGGGCATGACGAATGGGATTCTCAGCCTTGTACTAACTAAAATGCTTTGGCCCTCTAATGGGGCCCCGTCATATTGATGACAGCTCTCTGAGGCATGGGAGGAACATGTCACTCGTCGTCCCAAACATGGTCCATGATCGAACAGCCAGTCAGCTTGCCCAGACCACCACCTGCTACGAGTCTTGGACACTCATTTCGCCTCGTCCAAGTTCAATGTTTACTTAATAAAATAATTACAGATTTTACTGAAACAAAACGTTATATGTACGTTTCTACAAAATCAATCACTAATACACATAGCCTAGCCTAAACAAACATGGAACGTTTGTTATCAAAATAAATCGATATATCAAGTACCATCCACTTCTATACATTACAATATATTGTTCAACACCGAGCCGTCACTATTTGTGTACATTCAAGATTATACCTTTTTTTTTTTAACGTGGTAAAATCATCAAATGAGACCTCCAACCCCGGGCAGGGCGGGAGGTACTGTCAGACTTCTACTGACTAAAATCCACGGTGTTCTTCAATAGCCCTTTATGTTCCAGGGTCACGGTAAGGAAATAAATCCCGCGACCCCGGCAGGCTTTGGCCCTCTGTGAGGGGGCCCCGTCATTTGCTGACGCTCCTTGAGGCGCGCGTGGAACACAACGCGCCGTCGACCCGGGCATGGTCCATGGTCGGGCAGCGAGTTGCCCTTTACTCACTGCCCGCATGCCCGCGCCTACGGTGGCCGGAGATCGCCTCGCGACGTCCGACGCCGTGGGCGTTCACCACTGCGGCTGGGATGGAGGGAGGACGCTATCCTCTCCCTCTCGCGGCCCGCCTCCTCCTTTACGAGCATGACTGCTTCGCAGAAGGAGGCGACCGCTTCCCACTCCGTCTCGCTCCGCAGCATGGCCGCAACCAATGCCGGGCGCGAGAGGTCCCTGCCTATCGTCGCTGTGAGGACACGGCGGGGCCCCGCCCAAGCGGGGCAGTCCTGCACCGTGTGCTCCACCGTGTCCTCAGGGCGATCCGCGCAGTGGTGACACCCGGGCGTCTCTTCCTTACCCATCAGACACAGGTACCTCCCGAAACTTCCGTGTCCGGTGAGGACCTGCGTCATGCGGTAGGTAAGGACGCCATGGCGTCTCTCCAACCACTCCTCAAAGAGGGGTCTTACCGCCGCTATTGCAGCGTGCCCGGCCGTCGGTCGCGACAGTCGTGCCCTCCATACTGCCCTGAGATCGCGCCGGAGCTCTTCCCGCCGCGCCTCGACTTCTCGAGGCAGCGGGGTTACGCCCCGACGCTGCGCCTCCACGCGCCACTCGTATACGCGCTGGAGGGCAGTCGCCTCCAGATCCCAGGGCAATAATCCGGCTAGGAGGTTGGCTGATTCGCCGGCAATCGTGCGGTATCCCCGGACCATTCGGATAGCCATGACCCTCTGGCATGCGACCAGCTTCTGTGGTCGCGTCCGGATGCTTAGGGCCCACACGGGGGCCCCGTAGAGGGCCATGGACCGCACGACACCGGCGTACAGCCTACGGCAGGAGGCGTTTGGCCCGCTGAGATTAGGCAGGAGTCGCCTGAGGGCGGCTGCTGCCCGGTTCAGCTTTGGGGCCAAACCCAGGAAGTGCTCCCGGAAGTTCCACCGGCTGTCGAGGACGAGTCCCAGGTACTTCATCGTCCTCAAGACGGCGATGCGAACCCCTCCCACCGTGATGTTGTAACCCGACGTTGGCGCGTTTCGGCCGCCATGAAAACACATGGCCTCCGTCTTGTGCAGCGCCACGTCGAGTCCCAACCGCCGGATCCTCTCCACGACTGTCGCGACCGCTCGCGTCGCCAGGTCGGCCGCCGCCTGGTGCGACTCTCCCTCCGCCAGGACGAGCGTGTCGTCAGCGTAGCATATTACGCTGACGCCGTCCGGGAGGTCGCCGCGCAGCACCCAGTCGTATCCGATGTTCCACAGGTGCGGCCCCAAGACCGAACCCTGTGGAACACCGCACGACATCTCTCGCCGAGTCCACTCTCCCCGGTGATCAAGATTATACCTACTACATCAAAGCATATAGTAATATGATTGTAGTTGAACACTGTAGAACGAGGTGAATACAAATGTTAGGGTAAATCGAATAGCAATGCTTTAAATAGGGTTTTCAATAGTAATTTTTTATGGTGTATTGCCATATTATGACCTCCTACAAAGGTTTTTTCCCGACAATGTTGGGGTCAGCCAACGACGATATATTTACTACACTCCTAATAACAGGCGACCGATGTCTGTCAACACATTAGGCAAAAAAGTCTTATATCCGTCTTATTTCAACCACTCCTGTGAGTCGTAAACATACCTTGAGACAGAAGAGACCTTGAGTTAGCCAATCAGAACGCAGTACCCCGCCCCCCTCGCTTACGTAGTACCTCAGCGAGTTGACAGAATAGTTTTTGTTCCTTAGATTGTGCATGCGGAGTGTGCATAGTAATATATCGTCGTTGGGGTCAGCAAACAGTTAAACTGGATGCAGCTGAATATCAGTATTCCACATGGAGCGACTTCTTCTCTTGATAATGATTAATATGATTTCTAGTATTGCACTTTAATTATTATTTTTAGCTTGATAGAATCACAAATGTTTCCTCCCATCCAGAGTAGGGCGAGAGGGACTGTCCGACTCGTAATGTCTAAAATTCACGGTGTCCTTCATAATGGTAATTCGTTTGTCCCATTGCACTTGAGTTACGAGAAATATGACTTCAATTATCTCCATCACCATCAACCACCAATAATCAACTTGTTTTTAAAAACACACGTTAAAGACTCCAGCCACTTATTCATATATGCTGCTATCTGCTCTTTCCAGTATATCATCATCCTATCCCAGCAGCTGGCCTGAGATACAGACCTCTTCTTTGTGGGAGGGAGTGGGCCATAATGAACAACGCGGGTTTTTGGTTTTAGAACATATCGGTTTCTTCATGATGTTTTCCTTCACCGTTTTCAGAGCAGTGGTGATGAAATAAAATAAACAAAGAAATGCGTCTTGCTGGGTGCGAACCCACGTCGACAACTTGTAAGTCTGGGCCGATACCACTGGGCCACCACTGCTTTCTTTCTAATACACTTCGTGACTTCTTTTAATTTTCCAATTAGATAAAGAGTTGTTATCCAGCAATGCAATATCCGGAAAATGTTGTATTAAAATAAAAAGAAATGGGCTCCAACAAGCCACCACCAGTCGAGTTATCGTAACAGATCAATAATCTCGGCCCGCGATCACGGACGATGTGATAATAATTTATGTATCTCAACGCTGTTTTCAACTGGGGAGATTGTTCGTATGACTGTAGTCTTATACTTGTATTGATTTTACACATAATATGTACACAGAGGAATGTGTCGGAAAGAGTAAATTAGTATTTTTACAAAAGGATTGGATAAAATATTGAACTGTTGTTTTTAAACTCAATTTATGAAGACGTCTTTTATATTTTATTATTTTGTAATAAATAATATAACATCATCATCTGCCATTTTGAGACTACTTTAATGAGGTTTCTAGTCAAACCAGATGCAGCTGAATATCAGTATTTACCATGGAGCGACTGCCTATCAGACCTCCTCAACAAAGAGTAGCTTTTATACCCCAAGGTAAGACTGGTTGTCAGACTTTAGAGCTTCTCTCATCCAGAACTTCTATAATTATAAATAGCAAGCTCATATTTATGTATAAGATCATCATGAGTTCAGGTGAAAGGGCATGAGGTGCAAGATAAAAAATGGACTATTGTCTGTGGGGTCACACGGCATATTATACGATTTTTTCTTTTTTTTTGCGGTTAAATCATTGAATGAGTCCTTCCACCCGGGAAAGGACAGAAGGGACGTTTAGACAGTTAGCCCTTTACATTCCGGGGCCATCGGTTATTTGCTAGTCCCGCGACTTCGGCAGACAGGCAGGCAGGCAGGCTTTGACATCGTATATACCTACACTTGAGATTTGAGCCATCCATGAATACCCATCTGCTAATATTATTTTTGCTATGGCCGACTTCAAAATGATATTTTTGATAATTATATTGTATAATCATCTACGCTACTCCTATTCTCCATTGTATTTGTGGACAATCAGAATAATCGTTATAGCGAACCTGTGTGTTAATATGTTTTAATTATGTAATTATATGATTATATTTCGTATGAGGATCACTATATACTACTTATAATATTGCTGACATATATTACCAACTGGTACATGAATATTATATTATACATGCTGTCTAACAGTATGTACGAGTGAGTAGACCACATAATCAGTTATGTAGATTGTATTAAATTATAATTAATCTTCAAGATTACGCTTGCACAGTATGCATGTTACTGCGATATAAGATAATAATGGTAATCAATAGATAGCGTTTGATCTGCACGCCTATCATGTCTAATTATTCTATTACATCTCTTTGCTACCTAGAATAGACAAAGTTAATTCGACATTATTTTTGCTCAAATATGAAACTACTGAACAAAAGAAATTTTTACTTTTCTATATTCTAAATATTGCCATGCTTAGGATTATACCATTTTTTTTTTCACAAAGATTGTTTTAATATTAGACGCTGCGCAGGCGTTATTACTTATTATTTTTGCCTACATTCGATCATAATATTGTCTATTCTTCCGTGCTTCTTATTTTCTACGGTGTCGTACTACACGTATAGTTGCCATATGACTTGCTACAGAACAAAACAAAAAAAAAGAATTTTCAGCTTGTTTCGGGCCTTCCTTGGCATGCCATTATCACACAATTTTAACATCAGCAAATTTCTTTTGTTAGTCATTTTTCATTCATCGTCTCACCATAGCCAAACAAAACATGAGTACCTATAACAAACTGCCTACCAATCTAATTATACGTAATTATTTTTTCCAATCTAAAACAAATCGATTTGTTCCAACATTGACATTGGAGTGGAACACGGAACTCCTATAATTTTCTCTACCGTGAACGATTCCGAATAATTAACATAATTGCTAGAGAGGCGATTGTTTTAGTCAGATTAAGTTTTTTTTTGTAAAAATCTCTGCTGGCTAGCCGGGGAAAATTCCGATTAGTGACTGAAGCGGATATTGATGATTAGGTCAGAATTTTAAAATAGATAAGTAGAAGTCACCTTTGAATTTATCATGAAGTCATAATAGAGTATTTTACTGCATAAATAAATTGATAATCTATTTAGTCCGTCAGTAATCATATTGAAAAATAATGGACACGTATTTTTATTTTTTCAAATCAGTGAATATTGACAACGATAAAACGCTTCCAAATTCGGGAGTGGGGGCTTGTGACGTCATTGCGCTTGTAAAATTGTACCGACCGAGTGACGTTTTGTGATTTTTAGGAGCGTTGTATTGTCGTCAATTTTGGTTTACGTGACAAAAGAAAAAATACGGGTCTAATAATTTTTTAATAATCTACATTTCGGACTAATAATTTTTTTTGAGTAAAATACCGTATTTTTCCTTGGAAGCCCGCAACCACAGAACATCTCCTGCTACAATCTTAACACCATACTCATCTCACCTCATTCATGTTCATACATCTTGTGGTCAAAGCCAGATTACTTCCAGTGAGCGAAAGAGATAGAACTATCAAGTCTAGCGCCACCTCGTTTACTCACTGAAACTACTCTGTGTTTAAGACGCTATAGTAGGCTTCCAAAAAAAAAAGTAACACACAACGTTATTTTAAGATATGATATTAACAATTTGAGGAGCTGTCTTGTGAGGAAACAATCCTAGATTCAATACCGGTAATAAAAGGTTTGTATTCTAGTTAACTCTTTCTTATACTCAAAATATGATATCAAAACTTTAATCGTTCAATATGAGCCCATCTTGATAATATTTACTCTTTTGTCCCAACCCGAAAAGTGAAACAGAGTTCATCTGTACCGTCAGCACGAGTTTTCAGTATTTGAGACGTAAAGTAAACTGGAACTTTGACTACTTCAAATTGACAATTTTCAATGAAAAAATTGGTTCCTTCTTCGCACACCAGAGGCGCTGTTCCATATTCTCATACAAAAAACGCTGTAAATACTGGAAAGTTTCTGTAAAGTAAAAGATTGAAAACTCGTGCTAAGGGTACTGATCTACGGTGCAGGATTGCCCCGCTTGGGCGGAGCACCGACGTGTCCTCACGGCGGCGATAGGCGGAGACCTCTCGCGCCCAGCACTGGTCGCGGCCATGCTGCGGGGCGAGACGGAGTGGGAAGCGGTCGCCTCCTTCTGCGAAGCAGTCATGCTCGCGAAGGAGGAGGCGGGCCGCGTGAGAGAGAGGACAAGGTCCTCCCTCCGCCCCACCCGCGGTGGTGGACGCCCACGGCGTCGGACGTCGCAAGACGATCTCCGGCCACCGTAGGCGCGGGCATGCGGGCGGCGAGTAAAGGGCAACTCGCCGCCCGACCATGGACCATGCCCGGGTCGACGGCGCGTCGTGTTCCACGCGCGCCTCAAAGAGCTGTCAGCAAAATGACGGGGCCCCCTCTCAGAGGGCCAAAGCCTGCCGGGGTTGCGGGACTCATACCATCACCGTGACCCCGGAACATAAAGGGCTACTGAAGAACACCGTGGATTTTAGTCAGTACAAGTCTGACAGTACCTCTCGCCCTGCCCGGGGTGACAGGTCTCATTTATTTGATGATTTTACCACGTAAAAAAAAAAAAAAAAAAAAAAGGGTACTGATCTACAAAGAAAGTCATCAAAGTCCGTTGAACTCTTTTAAAAGCACGTACTATCAGCAAAAGAGTTAGGTTTGGCAGACAAGAAGTTTTGAACTATATATATTTGCTAGCTTACAGGAAAACCGTAAAATGGTTGGCTTGTCTTGACAGCATAATAACGTTTATATGCATACTATTTGTGTGTATGTATGGACGTTTAATAAATATTGTCACGCAGAATTAATGAAACTTAAAACACAGTACCTACCTAACAGTGGTATTCAAATGAAAACCGTTTTAAGTTTCCTGTCTGCATACATATCTCTTTTGCTGACTGTACTACAAAATTTTACTGGAACGACAACACCAATTAATTCTGCCTGCAACTTTCATGCCAACGATATAATGGAACGCTTCTTGAAATCCTGTAAAGGGTACCAGCTTACTGAGATAAGAATTTTTCCTTAGCCAAACTTTCTATACAGTATTTTCTTAAGTTAAAAGTTACGTTAAGTTCTTAAGTTTAAAGCGAGGTTCAAGATACTGTCATACTTTTGTTATTAGATGTCGGTAGCTAAGAAACTCTCATATTTGCATGTCGAATGTTCTATTCAATTTTCGAGTTTTCTATCTATATTAATCTTGTGTTTGTAAAGTTCAGTTTCAGGATTTAGTTAAACTTTTTCAATCTTTTCAACAAATTTAATTAATGTCAGGTTTAAAGAAAATATTTGATTTCTTCTGAAAAGGGATAAGTAAGTAACTACATTGACATCTTTAGATTAAAGGTGCATTTCCACACATCAGTCACCGTCAAGAAACGTCACCGGCCCGGTTTAAAAAAAAAATAGCAACAAGCTATGTCTAGTGTAGCTAAGTGTAAGCTTGTCATCTAATACCGATCATCTTTCTCGCACAAGCTACCTTATCCTTTTGTAATAAAGTTGGAAATCTATTCAAAGATAATTATTGACAGGTTAAAGAAGGGTGTGCTAGCATGTGTACAGTATAATTAACAATTGAAATATTGTTGACTAAATTATTGACCCCATCTATATTGATTATTAATATAACTTTAAAAAGACAAAGTAATCTCAAATCTGCCAAGTCTCACCCATAATATCATTACCCAAGATCACAGAATGAAATATGGCCCAAAATCCCTTCATATCGTAACAGGCGGCGGTTTTTCATCTCAGTACCCAGGAACGATACCCAAAGTGATTTATTTTCCGTGTTGGGTACCCCTTGCCACTTTCACCTGGCTTCAGTCTGTCTTCAAGATGTATGTTTTGGCCTTGCAAGGAAACGTTACAGGATTTTTTCCCTGTTATGATTTGTGGGTTACTAATGAAGAATTATCGTGATGGGTAGTAGTATATCTTTGGGATTTATTGCAGCGAGGCTATGTTTAGTTCTGACAAGTCTGTATTATAAAGATGTATTTGTTTATGCCTACGAAGTAATCTCCAGGACTATGAATTAATTCTAAAAAAAAAGAAATTGGTTTGAAGCTACATTATTTCTGATTGCTATGACAACTTTTATACAGCAAGTCAGAGTAAAAAGAAATAATCGGAGTTATAAAAGGTGCCATGGCATAAAAAGGATTTCAGTTATAACGAGAACGAAGATGAAGACACTGTAGTTAATTAATCAATAAATCTTCACTTCGTATATGTGAAAAAAGATTTCGTAACAAATTTCAAACACAGAAGTTAGGGCAAACCTACACCGCCCTGACGAAAGAGCAAAAAAGATAAGGGTTCTCCAATACTTGACATTTAGGTAGATTCGATTAACGTAGAAAATATTACCCACTTCAATTGTCACGACCATGCTTGCCTTAACAAAGCCCCACCCACGTACAATAACTGATTTCGTTACTACCTTTTAACAAGAAGGCCGTTTAAAGGGTACAGAAATACCCTAAAATCAGTATGCCAGGAATCCTTCATTTATTCATAACACTCATACAAAAGCTGTTCCATTTATTTCCTCATGTTACTCCGGTTTTCCCCGTTTTTCTCCGAGTTTCCTCACTTTTCTCTGACTTTTCCCCGTTTCCCTCGTCACGTTTAGAAGTCGGGGCCCGTGGTTTGGCAGTCGGTTAAGGTAAGGTAAGGAAACAACATACAAAGCAAACCTTTTTCCAATCCTTTATTATCAACTTTCGATGCCTATTTTCATAACCATTTGTTATGTTAATATTTTAAAGGTTTCGGCTTTTGTTACACTAGTCTGTAACATTTTTACATCCAATTTCTATGACGTTGATGAGCGTTATGTTTTAGGGGTATTACATTTCGGTGTATTGTCGTAATTGGGATGTGGCGTTCATTTGATAATTATTAGTTGTAAAATTCAGCTGCATTCGATTAGAATGAAAATCAACAAAATACAGGATAGTTAGAATACACTTGATTAGACATCAAAATAAGAAATAAAGAGAAAGGCAGAGGCAGAGGCAAGGGCAGAGTTACGATCTCTAAGGGCTGGTATAAGCTGGGTGAGACTTTCCGAAAATAAAATACTTAGAGTGCAATAATAAAGACTTCTGTCCAGCAGTGGACTGCTAATAGGCTTTAGAAGGTGGCGATGACTGCTTTCATATTTTTTATTAAAGCTATTTTGGACCTTCTAATAATAGTAATAGAATTCATCACTACTTAGAAAAGTTTCCACTCAAATTACTAACACTTACTAAGTGTAGAAACTAGAGTGTAGTTTGTGTTCATAATATTAACCATTCCAAAGAATATTTTATTGAAGTGTAAACATGAATGTCTAAGCGGTAGGTACTGCAGACGCGACGACTTCGCTACATTGCGAATTGAGCTATTGTATTCCATTTTACATTGAAAAGTCTCGATACAGGAAAATAACATCAGACACCTTTACATTTCTCGTAAAATATTATTTTATGGGAAGAAATGTGATAAAATGACATTTTTATATGGTACTAACTTACATCTGTTGGTCTAGTGGTTAGTGACCCTGACTGCTGTGCCGGAGGTCGTGGGTTCGATTCCCAACCAGGACAAATGTTTGTGTGATGAGCATGATCATTCGTCCTGTGTCTGGGTGTAATTTATCTATAATATGTATGTATTTAGGAATATATAAGTATGTTTATCAGTTGTCTAGTACCCATAACACAAGCTCTGCTTAGCTTGGGACTAGATGGCGTTGTGTGATAGTTGTGGAATATTATTATTATTGTCTTCTAATAAAACATCGCACTGAAATGAAGAATAGACAAAAATGTAGAGTGAAGGAAGATTTCTGTAGTTTCTAAACATAGCTATGTTAGAAGTTTTGAAAAAATGTTAGTAATCATTAGTACCCTAAAATATATTTTTTTTCAGAGGTTGTTTGGCCATGAAAAATGTATTGAAGGCGGAGCGCTGACATACACTCAAATTCAAGGTCACTCAGCGCTCTTTCTTTGAAGAATAAAATCTGGATTGAAGTTATCCGGAAAAGAAGCGAGCCGAAGCGTCGTAGCTTGTAGGGTAAGCAAACTGAAGTGGATGTGGGCTGCTCATATTTGTAGAGCCAATAGCTTGTAAAGCAGATGAGGCTTGCAATAAAGACCTCGTATCAACAAGCGTAATATGGTACGCACCCAAACTATGGTGGACAGACGACCTCAGGAAATTAGCTGGGATAGACTGAATGCGGAAAGCGGTAAACAGTATGATTTAACGCTACCTCGTTTAGTTCCATGCCCAACAGTGAACTGCGATTTGCTGAGTTGATGAACGGCAACATCCATCCTCAGTATTTTGTCCACATTTTAACATTTGTACTACTAAAACAGTTTCGTTTAATAGAAAATTAATCATATTTGGTTATAGATTAATATAAACACTTTTTTAAACTATCACGATTTGCTTCATAACTTAAAATGTCACTTACTACTTTACTACTTTACTTATTACTTGAGTCAACCCGCGATCATGACGCTTGCAACAGCGTCGAAATATCGGGAACTCAAACAAATAAATAATCAAGGAAGATATCCCGTAAGTGACATTTTAAGTTATGACAGATTAATATATTATCATGTAGGTATCATAATGAATACGGTGGAATATTGACTTTTATTTATCTCCCGACGAAAAGTATCATTACATTAACAATATTTATGATACACTGCGGTGTAATTGAAGCCATTATCGGCGAAAGAGGAAATTGCCTGCTCTGAGTGGTTTCATTCGTGGAAATGTCAAACGGCTTTTAGATATTTTTTAGTTACAAAAGCGGAATACTTTGTATTCAAAATGGTTCGTTTCAATAGTCACTACACCGGACCCTTTCAAAAATAGTTTTGATTTCCATATTTTTTATGTCTACCGCGAAAACCTTTCGTTGAGTCTAAGCGTTTTTCAAAATACATTTATAACTCTTTTGACTAGCCTGTTGGTCTAGTGGTTAGTGACTCCCTGACTGCTATGCCGGGGGTCGTGGGTTCGATTCCCACTCAGGACAAATGTTTGTGTGATGAGTATGATCAATTTTGTTCTGTGTCTGGGTGTAATTTATCTATAATAATTATGTATGTATTTAGAAATATATAAGTAAGTTTATCAGTTGTCTAGTAACCATAACACAAGCTCTGCTTAGCTTGGGACTACATGGCGTTGTGTGATAGTTGTGGAATATTATTATTATTAACTCTTAACACGTTTTCCTCATGAAAAAAATTCTGTTGAAATGCAGTCTTTGTTAAAGTCCTTTTTTTAATAGTACCTCATGAAAAGTACTTTCATATAAACCTACAACAAAAACACACATAAATGCCCTTTTCAAAGCTAAAACAAGGATCAAAAGAGATAGCACAGTGCGCTACACTGAGCGCGGTCAGTCACCCAAACTAACTACTAGTTCGTACCAAAGAGAATACCTGCTTTGTCACTGACAGCTCCACAATGACATGACAAGTAGTGTCACTGACATCATCATGTCATACTGCCGTTTGACACCGTCGAGAGGCGGCAAAGGGCTGAATTAGATCCTCGAGAGATGTCATTTTCAGTATTTAACTCTGGAGATATTTTAGAATGAAATATTGGTTCTGGGTGTCTGTGATGTAATTTATATTTGGTTGATTATAATTTGTATTTGGACTGGAAGACGCAGCGTAGGTACGCCTCCCCCTAGGTGGACCGACGACATCGTGAGAGTCGCGGGCAACCGATGGATGCAAGTGGCGAATTGTCGTTCGGCGTGGCGGTCTAAGGGGGAGGCCTATGTTCAGCAGTGTACGTCTTCCGGCTGATGATGATGAATTTGTATTTTATCAACTTATCTAGAGGGTAAGATATGATATTATATAATGAATAATAATAATATTCCACAACTATCACACAACGCCATCTAGTTCCAAACTAAGCAGAGCTTGTGTTATGGGTTCTAGACAACTGATAATCATACTTATATATTTCTAAATACATAAATATTATAGATAAATTACACCCAGACACAGAACAAAATAATGATTGTGCTCATTATACAAATAAATAATTGGGTGGGAATCGAACCTCCGGATCGGACCTCCGGCATAGCAGTCAGGGTCATTAACCACTAGACCTGAATCTGTAGTTTTTGACAAAATAACATCAATTTTGATACCCCATTGACAGCAAAAGTCTCAAAAATATGTCTCCCAATTCGAAACACAATTTGCTCCTCTCTTAAGGCCAGTTGCAAAAGTAGAAAAGTTATCTCCTTGCAAAAAATCCCTTTCCCTTCACTCGGAACCACTGAAAGTATACAAAACTCCTTTGACTTACGTAAACTGTTCCAGATATTATCGCCTGGACTAAGACAAAGTTATGACCACCAACCGTTTCGAGTTAGCGATAAAGACCTTGGAGATAATTTTCGGAGCCCGCACCAACTGAAGATAATAAGACAGGCCATGATGAATTTTATAGTAACAGAAATCTTACTCTATTTATCTTAGGTTAGGTTATGCCTAAGATGTAGCGTACTGTTGAGGTTGAGGCTTAATCCAGTCTAACGGCCGAATACTGAAACGCCACTCAAATCTCACAGTCACCTAAAAGCTACTTAAATATAAGCATCCCTCAAATTTAAATGGTATACACAAACGCCACTCATGCAATTTGAAACCATGATTAGCCAAGCAGTCCTCAAATGTTTACATCATGGCAACATCCTGCTAAAAAGTTGATCTCAGCACGTTCTCAGTTACAAAATAATTTAGTTTACGTCTTGTATTCGTTTTACGCAGTCTTCTTTGAACAAATATTTTCTATAATTATTATTAGTTGAAATAAAACAGGGTGATATAAGTTTGGTTTGAATTACGATTGAAATTATGTATTTATATACATAAAAATGAGCTGAATATCAAAAGAAGACGTCATATGAAAAGAAAATTTCATATGACAATTGTCGAGATTGGAACGTTACACTTGTCATTTACGCGCGATTATTATCAAGTTTAAATAAATTTTAAATTGATTCACGATGGAGGAGAAGAAGAAACGTGGATGCAATTATACACCTGGTGAGAAAGACATGCTTTTGGAGTTAGTAAAGAAGTAAGTACATAAATTAACAATGAAATACTGTACTTTACACTCATTTAACCAGAAGAGCCTGGTCTATGTAATATTTTGTTAGTACACATGCCTTTAACATTTTCGTACATAGTCAGGGGCTCAGGGCAACTGTTGCCTGTATCAAGCACTTACTTACCCATTGAAACTTGTGACCACTTATATTTGAAAGGCTCAGAATAAACACATGATTTATGTCTAAGTACAATTACTTTTTATTACTACAAGTTCGTACACGACGAGACGTCTTCAAGTATAGATACGGCCAGATAATGAACTAGAAACATACTCTCTTGAACATTTCACAGAGTTTAATTTCTGTTTTATGCTGTAAATAATATGTTACCTAAATATTTCAGATACCAAAATATAATAGAAAATAAAGAAACTAATGCTAACATAATTTTGAAGAAGAGAGATGCATGGGATACAGTGTGCCAACAGTACAATGCTGTTGCAGTGAGCGGCTTCAGGACATGGCAGCAACTCCGGCACCTCTATGAAAACCTCAAACAGAGGTCTAAAAAGAACATAGCCAAAGCAAATGTAGACTTGATTTTTCTTATGTAGACTTGATTTTTCTTGTATTTTATCATAATATTTCTTTATTTACTTATGTCTTCAAATATTTTTTTAGCGGGTTCAGTTTTACGAGACCACTAGAGAGGTACAAAAGAAGGCGTCAATAGATAAGGTGTGTATTAATATAATATTTCTGGAAAAGTGACATAGACCTTACAGAATATCTTGTGATTGTAATTTTTATTTTCATAGAAAGAAATCAATCGCACTGGTGGTGGAACATATAAAAGCATTCTTTCTGAACAAGATGCTCAGATTTTAGCCATGGCTGCACCTCAAATTCAACCATTGCCTAATTGCTATGATGATGCTGCAATATATTTTGGTTTGTGTAATATTAAAATGTATATCTTTATATTTTAACATCACAAAATAATTATAAACATGTTCTTGTTTAATTTTATAGGTGATACAGAACCAGTTTGTGAAGTTATATCTTCATCACCGGCCACAATCCAGACCATTGGTAAATTTAGTTTATTTTTTTATTATTTCCATAATTTATATTATGTGAATATTTTTTAGATCACCAAGATACAACTATGGCCTACATGAGTAAAGCAGACAATAGCAAACCTTGTACAATAACATCAATAAATATAGCTGGTAAACATTTTCATTATTGTAGTAGTTTATATGGTAAACTAATTTGGTATTTTGCTATAGTCATTTCTTTTACTTAATAGATGACCAGCCAGCTGCAATGGTCATCAAACCCCAAGAAAAAAACAAACCCCTAAGATCATCCTCTGCTGGTAATTATCTTATTATTGTTATTTGTGCCAATGGTATGAAATTTTCTTTCATATTAAACTAATACTATTTTTCAGGACAAATGAAACCTACACATAATACAGTTAAACAGCAATATTTTCGCACTAAACTAAGAAATGCCAAATTAGAAGCCAAATACCTTATCAATAAAAACAAAAGGGAAATGAATAAATATAAAATAGAAATGCAAATTTTAAAATTGAGACTACAGAAACTGAAATCGAAGCATTGAAATAAAAATAATTTTAAGAGGAAAAATGTGTATTTATTAAATTAGTCCTTACAATAAAGTTTTGATTTGAAACAAGTCCTATGGGTTGATCTGTTGAGTCCTCCTCTACATAGGGTAAAGCAAAATCCTCCTCTGACAGTTCATCAGATCGCGACAGGGCAATATTATGAAGCACTGCACATGCTACAATGACTGGTGGAATGTTTTTTATATTTAGGCCCATCCCGTTCTGTAGGCAAGGAAATCTTCTTTTAAGGACCCCGAAAAGCCTTTCCACCGGATTCCTGGTACTTATTTGTGAACGGTTATAAGCTTCTTCAGCAGCCGTCCTTGTATTTAGTAATGGAGTAAGCAGATAAGGCCGACATGGATATCCACTGTCCCCAAGAATAATACCTGTGCCAAAGTCCCCACGCTCTAATTGAGCACACAGTGGTGAGTCATTAAATATAGTACTATCATGTACAGAACCTGGCCATCTTGCAATAACATTCCTTATGCGTAGTCTTGCATCACATACCATTTGTACATTTAGTGAAAAATAGCCTTTCCTGTTCCGATAGACTTCAGATTGGGCACCACCTGAAAATAAATTCTAATTATATTGTGGGACAACAAACTTTACTAAAGTACCTACTAACATATTTTTGTAGAAACAATTCTACAAGTAGGGTTGGGGAACAATGGAACAATTGTTGTTTGTTGTACTGTGTAAGCAAAATCAACATTTTAGGACACATGATTACAATGAACTTGGTAAGGACATACCTGGAGAATTTATTTTAATATGAGTGCAGTCCACAGCTCCCACAACTCTTGGAAATCCTGCTATTGCAAAGAACTCATTTGCCACAACTGGAAATTCTTCTGGTGTTGGCATATTTATGTACGTTGGTTTTAAGCTGGCTATCTTGGCTGTTACTTTGTGCACTATTCGGTGCACCGTGGGTTGCTCAACCGCAAAAATATCGCCTATTACGCGTTGGTAGCTGCCTGTCGCATAGTACCGGAGAGCTATAAGGATTTGGTCCACTGGCTGTATGGCTCGGTTTCTTTTTGTTAGGGGTTTAATACTGCTACCAAATACAGAGTCCAAATATAACACAGTTTCTTTCGAGATGCGGAACCGTGAAACAAACTCCCTGTCGTTGTACTTTTCAAAAGCGTTCAACATTACTTCATTTCTGCGGTTCACAGTTGGCCTTTCATGATCCGAAAGTGAAGACAAGGACGATAAAGACATTTTTATCACAATTTTATTTTGTTTCAATAGATTTAACTTGATTTGAGGGACCTCGCGACCACTCTCAGATTCAAGGGCTGCTCAAATCAGTTTGACAGCTCATTTGACAGATAAATAACGTTGAGTAGCGTTCCTGTATACGATTTTTAAACTGAGTGGTGTTTGAGCACCACTTAATTAAGAAGCACTTATATTTAACAGATGCTCATATTAAGACGTTTGTGTATACGAAATTAAAGTTTAGGAGCTGCTCAAACGCTTAAGCAGCCCTTAAATATTTGAGTGGCGTTTCAGTATTCGGCCGTAAGATTATGAATGCGAAAGTTTATGAGGATGGATAGATGGACGGGTTTGGTTACTCTTTCACACGAGAACCATAAAACGAACTGTTTGCTACACTGATACTTTTGGGCTGCAGCTGAAAATCAGCGTCAGGTGGCAAACTTTGTGTTGCCATCTGGCATATGCTGAGATGAGGCCCTTTGACATTAAATTGTTAAGTTTTTTATTTCCTCTATTTATACTACCTATTCTCTCTTTATAACTTTATCTGTATTGTTTAGTTTTAAGTTTGTGCCAATAAACACAATTTTCTTTTCTTTCTTACTTATAACCAAGATTACACAAAGTATACTTTTTGCTCAGTGTAGCGTTACAGTGGAATAATTTTCAAGTTACATACGGGCGAAGCCGAGGGAGGGCAATAGATTCTTAGAGCTTCTTTCATAGCTTATGTTATGATTAATTTATCGTAGGCACGGGCTTGTGGGTGACGAGTAATGGGTAGCTCGCACGTAGACGTTTCAACACGTAGTGTTCAATGCGTGCTTCAAAGAGTTATTAGCAAACTGACAGGCCAAGCCGGGGTTGCAAGACCATCTTAAAACGACACCATGACCCTGCAATTGAAAGGGCAACTGAAGAACAATAAGAGTCTAAAAATCCTTTCCTTTCTTCTCAGGCGGGATGGTTATTAAGATTGGACCTTCTGTACCTCTTCGTGGTGTGGTCAAAACGAACTTTTTTCATCAAGCCGAGGAGAGCCCGGCCGTCAAGAGAAAGATGTCAAAAATGAACACTCACAAAAGGGCTGTTAATGCTCACATTAACATATTTTTGTTTGGAGCGAATGCTTAAGTGAGTAAAGTTGTTTTTTGTATATATACTGTTTTAATGTGTCTAATGGTCTTTTTTGTTATGAAATTAAATTGCCTTGAATAATAAACCATTTAGTTGAATTTTTGAGGGCTCGAAATAATGATCTTATTTGTTGGACACAAGCTATGAACTCAAATCGTTTGCAATGAAGCCTGGTTGCGGGACATACGAATACCGCGACTCCGATACACAAAGGGCTACTGAAGGACAACGTGGATTTAGCCATTCAAGTCTGACAGTTCGTCCCGCCGTGATCGAGGCTCGAGGACTCATTTGATGATTTTACCAAGTAAAAAAAAGACTTGGTCTTCATTTTCAAGAGTTTTACAAGATCTATATTGCCCTGATCGGTAGAAGAGGAGCTCGGAAACTGGTTGGAGATGTGCTGATGGTGACCACCAGGGATGCTTTAGTGAGGTAAAAGTCCCATACTTTTTGGTCTTAGCCTCGTCAACGTTTACAAGAAAAATGTTATATTGAGATTGCCCCGTTTAATAATTCCAACTAGATTACTCGCTCATAATTATTTGTGTGAATTAGTGTTATATGTAGTAGTAGTGTTTATGTATTGTATTACTTTATTAGTTAAGTTTCATAATGTATTGTCTTGTACTATTTTGTATGGGTCTTGAAGCCTGAATTAATAAAAATAATTAACATTTTATAAATGAAAATCATTAAAAGTACTATTCTTTGTTTGACGTAGTTTAGAAGCACACACTTAGCCCTTCCTAGAAATAACTTAGCATAATGCCGATTTAAGTCAGCCATTACAGTCATTTTTGTTTCCCGTTATTGTGACGTCATATTTTAGCTCATATTCTATTCCACCTACATAAAGAAAGTTTGTTCGAACCAGTCGGAATTACCTCTCAAACACGGAATATATATTCGCTGACAAAACTTTTGACGCCACACAAAAGGGCTGTTAACGTCCATATTTGCATTTATATTCCACATTTTTACATTTTACAAATGGTAACACTGGGGTATTTAGGCCCGGAAAGTCAATTTAATGTTTTTCAACAAGTACGTTGGCACTTTGCTGTTCTAATGATTTCCCGGGACGTTTTCAAGGGGCTTGTTTTATGTTTGATTTGATGAAGAGGCATTTTACCCGAGTGCGTTATGAGGTTTTTTTTTTTAGAATTAATTGGTATCATCATGCTCGCATTTGGAGGAGCTCGTGGCTAATAATTACAGACGTACAGACCGATCTTCCGGGTTATCCACGCATGCCGAGGTTGGTCTGTGGAAAGGTGACAATCTGACATAGCGAGTTTCCTCCGTGCCACGGAAAGCTGGTAAAGCCGTTGGTCCCGGCTGTCATTTATAGATCTTTGACAGTTAGTCAGAAGCTTTAAAGTCTGACAACTAGTCTTACCATGAGGTATCGTATTAGGGTGAATCTTGAGAGGTTAATTTTACGTTGTCCGAAGAAAAAAAGTACCCGTAGTATTTAAATTTGATGTCAAAATATTTTTTTTATGCCACGTTAATGTATGATCTAACTGTAGCACGATAGTTTTTGGGTCTAATTTAGTACTAAATAGTCGAAAAAAAATCCAAAAGGCCTAAATATTGATACCCCTGGCGCGTCCGCTACACATTTTGCAAACAACAAACCGACAAAACCCTAACTTACGAACATAAACAAAATAAATAATGCGGTCTAATCGCGAACAGGGTTGTTGTAGATATATAAAAAAAATATACGCCTTGTGTATTTATGATAGTTTTATTAAGAACTATAATATAAAGTTTGTCCGAGACTAAACAGTGATTCCCGTGGCGCGTCACTAAACTTCGTAAATCTCTAGTAAAATATTCTAGAACAGTGTCTCCGAGCCGTCGCACGAGGGCTGCCGGTAGCGCTTCCAACGTAGTTGTAGAAGATTGCGCTGCTCGTTGGTCCAGAACGAAATTACGAAGGTAAAGATTTGATTTCCCTGGTTTTGGTTCGCTAGCTCGTTGATTACCCTGATCACGTTTATAAATGCAATTTAAGTTTTAAGGATTTGTTTTCGGGTGTACATGGAACAGCTTTAATGATCATTATTTATTTATTACATTCATATTATTTAAAACGTATCGTTTTTATCAGAATCGACAAAAACATCGTGTTTTTTGATTCCATTGGCATTGATTCCCTTGGTATTTGCGCCAAGGTAATCAAAATGTATTATGGAAATCAAAAGGTTTCTGTGAAAACAAGAAAGTTTTCGTTATATTTCTTATACATCATTTTTTTAAACCGTCTTATCGATTAAAATCATTTATCTTATTTAATCCGCACGAAATTCCTGCCTGTTTTCATATTTCAGATATGAGCAATGCCCCCAAAACAATCAAGGCAAGAAAGATTAAAAAAAACGACTTGCAGAACATCTTAGACTATAAAAAAATTTGAGGCTACGTTAAAATAATAATAAATCTTGTTTTTCTTTTAAATCTTTGTTTTGATTTTGATTCCCTTGTCGTCGTTTTTTGATTCCCCTGACAAGAAAAAAACTAAACTGCTATATATTGAGAACCATCCGGCCAAAAGTGATGCCAATTAGTTTAATGTGTTTATAATGAAGTTAAATTTTATATTACATTGTTACTTAGAAAGAATGTGTGAAAATAAATTTCGCCAGGGGAATCAACTGAATATTGGCAATCTCAGGATTCACCCATTAACCAGTTACTGGATTGTGGAGGTCCGATAGGCAGTCGCTCCGTGTAAAATACTGATATTCAGCTGAATCTCTTTAGACTGGAAGCTGACCCCATTGTAGTTGGGAAAAGGCTACGCAGATGATATTGATGATGCTCGCATTTCCACATTTTCGAAAATAATGAAAACGTCAATGACATCCATTACTCGAAAAGGTACATTCAACAAAAAATTTTTGTTTTATTATTTTTTGTTAATATTATTTTCAAATTATGTTTCTTCAACAGCGTGCTAGACGTTACAATATGGCGTCATCACAATTTCGGTCTTATCGTGGTTTCATGGTACCTGCAGTCTTTCTACAAATTCGTTGTGATTTTGTTTTTAAGTAGTAGCATCAATAACATTTTGAATTATGTACTAACATTGGTGTTGTAGTCAAATTCTGACTAATGTCAATTAGTAACTTCTCTTGTAGTGGGATAAAATTCCAATAACAGATATTTTCTCTCAATAAGGGTACCCCAATTATTTAAGACCTAACCTACCTACTTATGTGTAGTAGGTATTCATATAACATAAGTAGTAAAAAGAATCTATGAGCTTTTTATAACAATCATTTTCGATAAATTTGGAGTAGTATCAATTAACAAAAATCTCTAGAGTTTTTTCTTGTTATGAGAATAAATAAAATCTTTCCTTTTAACTTTGTAGTAATGAGTTTCAATACCTGATATAATTAGATGATGATAAATGGCTTTTATAAAAATACGTAGGTACGTCATTATAATTATCATAGCGCCTGTCGTTTGCTCAGAGCAACTTAGTTGCTATGAAAAACTTTTCAAGTGACATTTTCAGGCAAGTTTAAAGTACGATTTTCAATAACTTTGTAGTAATATAATGAATATTCTGCCATACCGATAATGATTCGCTTCAAAATCATTTACCTGCATCGTTTGATTTTCATTTAGACAAATAAAAATGAAAAATCGTGAAAAAAACAGGTATGTCATAGAACCAAAAATTCGAATCCCCACGTAGTGAAACATCTGTGTCCCAGTAGTGGGAATATTATAGGCCGATGATACAAATAAAAATTCTAACACAAAGTCCAAAATGTAATTCAATCAATGCAGGCCGCGTTCCGGTGACAGACAACAAAGTAAAAAGCAAATATTTACTGTAATCAGAGGCTAAAGTTGACAAACTGAGGTACACCGAACAAATAAATACAGTGGATTTAAATTAAAAAGTTTATACTTTGTTAACTCGATAACGAATTTAAACTAAAACTTGATTTAGGTTTGTGATAAGGATAAAGTTTGTGTTTCGTTATTTTGCTGCATTGAGAGGTTTTGAGTTTCATCGTAAGGGTCAGCTCAGACCGAGACGCGTCGCTGCGTGCACATTTGAATAGAGCTACTCAAAATCCAACTCTATTTCCTACAAGAAAAGATACATTTTCCTATCTTACGATGCGTATGCATTTTAATTGCGACTTAAATCTAACTTTATTTACAACACGATAAGATACACATTTGCAGTATCGTTGCGTCACGTCATGTTGCATCGCGTCTTTGTGTGAACTGACCGTAAAGGCCTGTAAATATCCAGAGTTTTTTTTAGGATAAGATCATCAAATAAGTCCTCCCACCCAGGGCCGGGCGGGAGGGACTGTCAGACTTGTACTGACTAAAATCCACGGTGATCTTTCAATAAGGCTTAATACCAGGTTACCTAATGAGATAGTCCCGCGAGTGCACCTCAAAGAGCTATCAGCAATCTTGCCGATGACTCAGTCTTTGAGGCGTGTATGTGGATCACTACGCTGCGTCGACCTGGGCATGGTTCATGATCGGACGGCTATTCACCCATTACTCGCCATCTGCAACCCCAAATATACAGAGTTAACGTTTGATACTTTTGTAGTATAATCGATTTGTGACGAATAAAATAGCAACTTTAAAGCCCCATTTAGACGAAGCGAGAAAATTGCATGCAAGTTTCACTGTAGGAATTGCAGTATTTTTGTTTGATCGATTGAACTTCTTGCAATCGTCCATACGAGGTATGTTTACTAAAGTACCTTAGATCTGATATCATGCCGAAATTTCATTTTAATTCCATAGATTTACCTTAAATCTCAACAATACTTTGTCAATTGGAACGATATCAAAGTAATTCGCGCAGGGGCTGAGCGATTGGACTGCTGCGCTACGTGTCGCAGGTTCGGTTGCTGCACGGAATAGTACATTATGGTACAAGTGTGTAATGTTGGTGATTACCGCTGAGGCGCCATTGAGACCCGAGCCGTTAGGTGAGGGTCTTAAGAGAGCCGAGGACGGTAATCATCAATACACACGTGTATCATACGACGTTTTTCAACACACTTGTGAAGAAAATAATACTAAAAAGCCATTTTATTTAATGATTAAAAAGTTTGTTTAGAGAAACAATTAGTTAACGTGCAGTTGGTAAAATTTATTTGTATCTACTATTGAACACGATCTTTTTTGTTTAGAAACTTTTTTAAAAACAAAGCAACACAAAAAAAAAACAACAACAACAAAGAAAAAGTCACAGTTTGATAACAGTATCAAACTGTGACTTTTTCTTTACTATTATTCACAAGTGAGTTATAGGCTTTTTTTTTAATTGGTTGACACTTTAAAAAAAAACCTATAACTCACTTGTGAATAATAGTAAAGAAAAAGTCACAGTTTGATAACAGGTGTCATTATGTGCTTAATTGCGGTGAAATTAGAGCCATTTTATGAGCAAGTGTGTTGAAAAAATATTTTTATGATCTACAAGTAGTTGTTCCGGGTCTGGGCGTTTGTGTATGTGTTTGTAAACGCACCTGAAAACGCACGAGAAAATCCTAGTGTGGGGCAAAATGTCTAAAAAAAGAAACAATTGTTGTTTTCTTCCCACAAAAATAAAAGATACACACTAGAATAAGAAAAAAACTGTAATAGTTATTTAATAATCTAAACTTTTTATTTATTTTACACTAGGGCAAAAAGCTTTTAATAGCATAATATTAAAATTACTCAATTATAATAACTTTAATGAGTTTCTTGCAAATGAATGGCTCTATTAACATCCATATTTTAACTAAAAATGTCATTATGTACTTGATTTTAAATTAACAGTGTAAATTAGACTTTAGTGAGAGAGGCTAATGTGCTGTTTTTTCCAATAGATAAAGATAAAGACTAGATACTAAATGAGACAGGGGACTGTTTAAACATGTGTATGTAATCTTAGAATGAAAAGGACTATTGCTGAGATGCCCTTTTTTGCTGTGAAGATCGACTTGAGAAAAAGTTAAGGGTTTAAGATCGACAGCTACATTTTTATTTATTTTTTTAAATCTTTTAGTATTAACACGTATTTATATTATCATTTATTTTTATGTTGTAATAACAAGTAATTATTAGCAGTTTTTGTCACATAAATAAATGAATTGAAACAAAAACGTTCGGAATGCTCAGTTGGTAATTTATAAATTTTCGAAAATAAAATCTTGTAGGTACTAACTTGCTTAACCTCTAAGATCGACCGTTGAACCTCTCGCGATCGACCGTTTGAGCACCATTGGACTATTGGATTTTACTCAGTGCGAGTCTGACATTCGCACCTTCCCACCCTGATCGAGAGGAGTCATTTTCATGATTGTACCACGATAAAAACAAAAAAAAGGCTAGATACAAACCAAACAAAACAATACCTGTACCTAGACATTATTTTGTTCCCGGGTACGTATCCATTAAAATTATGGGACGCTTCTTTTGTTCAAAAATGTACGTCATTTTCGCTTTCAGAATTTAAGACCTAAACAAATGACTGTTTTTAAAAGTCGCCGCTGTAGCAACACAAAACAATACGAACAAAGCCTGTGAAATATACAATACTTTTTTTTAAGCGAATGAACGGGCGATATTTCTTAAAATGTCGTCTGGATATTATAAAAGTTTTATTTCGAAGTAATGGTAGGAATACCTACCATAAACCTCTTGAGGTGGCTTTATGCGAATCAATGTCATCATCATCATCATCAGCTGGAAGACGTCCACTGCTGAACATAGGCCTCCCCTTTAGCTCCCCGCCACGCCGAACGACACTTCGCCACTTGCATCCATCGGTTGCCCGCGACTCTCACGATGTCGTCGGTCCACCTAGTGGGAGGCCTACCTACGCTGCGTCTTCCGGTCCGTGGTCACCACTCGAGAACCTTTCTTCCCCATCGGTTGTCAGTTCTACGAGAGATGTGGCCTGCCCATTGCCACTTCAACTTGCAAATTTTACGAGCTATGTCGGTGACTCTGGTTCTTCGCCGAATATCCGTGTTCTGGATTTTATCCCGCAAAGAAACTCCGATCATAGCTCTTTCCATTGCTCGTTGAGTGACTTTTAGTTTCTCTAAAAGGCCAGCAGTTAAGAAGACCACGTTACAGAGCCATATGTAATCACTGGCAACACACACTGGTTAAACACCCTTGTTTTGAGACACTGCGGGATTCTCGATTAGAAGATATCACGTAGCTTCCCAAATGCTGCCCATCCGAATCAATGTAGGTACCAGTTAATCGGAAAAAGCGGTAAGGTACTATTATAACTCGAACTGACTATTATAATAATACACTGTCTTCTTACGTTTCAGCGTCACGGCACGGTTACCTTTCTAAACAGTCCTGCAACCCCGGTAAACGTTTGTTTGTCTATGGAATCCGCATTAAATCGCTGATAGCTCTTTATCTCATTTCAACCTTGTTAAAATGTGAGCCTGAGCATTCTGCAATAAATGAGTATCGTTAATGGCACAAGAAAATGATGACATGAAAGACATGAAGACGGTTCCGCCAACCCAAATAAATTGGACAGGAAAACGTTGATGTTATTGTACAAGCCATGGCAATGTCAACAGGGCCTAAAAAGCAGCTAAAGGTAATGTTGTTATTTTGGTTGTAATAATTTATAGTTTCACCTATTGCAATGTGTTTTGCAATCAATTGCGTGTGTACATGCAGCTCCGTGTTTTGTGTGTAGCAGCTTAGAGGCTGACTAAAAAGGTTCGCGTTCTATGGGGAGGCTTACGTCAAGCAGCAATTGGCTGAAGAGAGAGGAGAGGTTAAAAAAAGATGACTGTGATTGCCCAGATAACAACTTATAGAAAAGAGAAAAGAAAATAGTAGTTGGAAAAGAGAGAAGCAATGAAATCACACTGCGCTGAACTAAAAAAAAAGAATAATGGCAGGATATTGATTATGACGAGAGCTTACTTATGTAACTAAAAATTGATTCCAATAAATATATAAGCCTCTCGTGAATGCTGTGAACAAAAATATCGTGTGAAAACCTAACAATTATCTTTTCACACTACTTGCTCGTAAATGTCACATTATATGTCAGACAAACCTACTGTAAAGCAAGTCATTGTTCCCCCTCGCTCGAGCCGGGAATAATATATGTACTGAATTTCATTATTCCCGTGGGAATAATGTGATTTGAATTTGGAACCTCAAAGAAAACCGTATGAAAACTTTCACCAAGGAGTCGTATCAGTAATGGCGGCCGCTGGCCACAACAGCTGATCGATTACAGTGGTGCCAACTTCACGTTCGAAGGTTGTCGTACCACATCAAATTTCAAAAATCGAATTTATTTCCTCGCAGTGGTGTGAAAAGCAGAGTACGCTCCTCGGTAGTAAAGCTGCCTTGTCTTGGGCTAACTTGAATCCCTCGCTACACTAAAGGATTCTTAACTTAATTCCCTCGTTTCACTCGGGAATTAACACTTGAACCTCCTCGCTGCGCTACAGAGATTCACCCCCAGAATCCTTAGTGTCGCTTCGGGATTCAAAACGCCCGCGACGTAAGGCAATGCTTTACTCCCTTGTTGCGTAATCTACTATTTCACACTACTTGCTCGTAAATGTCATATTATACGTCAGGCAAACCTACTGTAAAGTATGACATTATTCCCTCTCGCTCGAGCCGGGAATAATATATGTACTGAATTTCATTATTCCCGTGGGAATAATGTGATTTGAATTTGGAAACTCAAAGAAAACCGTATGAAAACTTTCACCAAGGAGTCGTATCAGTAATGGCGGCCGCTGGCAGCAACAGCTGATCGCTTACAGTGGTGCCAACTTCACGTTCGAAGGTTGTCGTACCACATCAAATTTCAAAATTCGAATTTATTTCCTCGCAGTAGGTGTGAAAAGCAGAGTACGCTCCTCGGGAGTAAAGCTGCCTTGTCTTGGGCTGACTTGAAACCCTCGCTACACTAAGGATTCTTAACTTAATTCCCTCGTTTCACTCGGGAATTAACACTTGAACCTCCTCGCTGCGCTACGGAGGTTCACCCCAGAATCCTTAGTGTGGTTTCGGTATTCAATACGCCCGTGACGTAAGGCAATGCTTTACTCCCTTGGTGCGTAATCTACTATTGTATTCCCCCTCTTCTAAGAATACACATTTATTAACCCCTCAAACCATTACGACAATGGAATTACCACACTTCCAACCACAATGTTTAATTTCAAACAAAGAAAATTTTTCACCCACGTGTGCGCTTGACTCAATTATGGGTAATGGCTCATCAAGACAAATGTTGTTTACCACAGTTCAAGGTTCTTGAGTTCCAGGTTTTCCATTCCAAAAGCTCACTTATTTGTAACGGTAACAGGAAAATGAAGGTATAAACCACTATTGTATTTTGAAGAGTGAAATCTCATATGTCAAAGAAAATTGGGCGCTTATTTTTGAGGTTTGGTCATGATTGTTATGTTTGGGTTACGCGTGTAAGTCCTACTAATATTATAAATACGTTTATTAAGTTTGTGAGGATGTAGGTATGTATGTGGGTATGTTTTTTACTCTTTCACGCAAAAACCACTGCACGGATTTGACTGAAATTTGGTACACAGATAGTTTATAACCTGGATTAACACATAGGATAGTTTTTATCTCAATTTTATGTTTCTGTGGGTTAATTTTCGAATTGTAGCGGGTGAAGCCGCTGGCAACAGCTAGTATGAAATAACCGGGAAGTCTTATAAAACAGCTTTAATTTTATAACTGTGTTAACATTTTGAAAAAGGATATTATAATATATATATTATATTATAATTCCTTTATTCATTTTTTACCTTATTTTCTGCATTTTTAAATATTTTTACAAAAAAAAAGCATTTAAAAATATAAATAATAGTATAAATAGCTACCGGCAGTCAGGGTTACAGAGTAAGAAATCTCCTATATTATTTCTTCCTTCTCCATTATTAATTATTAACTGTGCCAAGCCGTGAAAAGGGGTACCTAATAAGTTTACATTTCAGGACACTATCGGAGAAAAGTCTGCGTTGCCTTCAGAACTGACTCAATGAATTATCAGTAGCTCATCAATATCATCAAATGAGTCTTCCCGCCCCGGGCCGGGCGGGGACTGTCAGACTTGACTGACTAAAATCCACGGTGTCCTTCAGTAGCCTTTTGTATACCGGAGTCACGGTTGTACGTATGTCCCGCAACCCCGGCAAGGCTATGGCCCTCTATAGGGGGGCCCCGTCAGCGTGCTGACGCTCTCTGAGAAAGGCCATCTAGGATGATTTTGAGAAATTCCACGAAAGGGCACCCGCTGACAATGGCACCTCATTGTATTACTACTTGCACCTTATCTATTCGACGTAAGGCTCCTGTCAAAATTGTTTGCAGTAGCCAGGTGCCCTTCGTGGAAAACCTCGTGATTTTAGGTAATTTATTTAAAAAACGCCACAAAACTGACACGACCTGAAAAAAAAATACTTTCCCATTTTCAAATCCCTGAAAGCCGCTTTTAACATTCTCTAAACGGAGATTTGTCAAAATATAACTCGACGGGACGTCGGTATACATCATAGTAAATGAGAAAACTTTGATTAGAGTAGGCCTTCAGAAATTCATTAGTGGGCGCAAACGGAATTGCCATTCGTAAAAACTTGGCCCTGTGGCCCCGAATATCATACGTACGACTGGGTTGCTAGGATGAAATTTAGGTGGCCTTAATTTTTGGTGAATTGGCTTGAATGTCTTCGCTTTATTGCGTTTTGAATTATGGTCTTGTATTTTTTTTTATCACTATTAATAGATTTTTTTAAGGCATTGGCAGAGTCCCATAATCAAAATAATCGCAATAACACACCACTCCACGATTGTCATATTGAATGTCGACAGTTGATTAAAATAATGATTATTCCTAGACGTTCACTAGTTCGACTACTCATTAATTTTACAGAACTGATGTTCGACTAGCATTAGTTCGACGGAACAAACTTCGACAACAGTGTGTTGCCAATGTATATGCTCTCTGGTCGACGGCACGTTGTGTTTCACGTGCGCCTCAAAGAGTGTCAGCATTATGACGAGGCCCTTCTACCAGGAGGGCCAAAGCCCTCTGACTAACGAATTCCGTGACCCCGGAACATATAGAGATATTGAAGGGCACCGTGGATTTTAGTCAGTACGAGTCTGACAGTCCCTTCTGCTCTGCCCTGGGTGGGAGGGACTCATAATGATTTTGCCACGCGATAAAAAAAAAAACTGTCGGACATCGACAGTACCTTAATTTAATAACATGCACTTTGTTTTCTATATCATTTACCACGGTCCTGGAACGCAAAGGAAGTTAAAGAACCCGTCATTCTTTTTTGGGTGGAATTGATTTTCAATCGCATCATCATCTGCCTAGCCTTTGCCCAACTATATTGGGGTCGGCTTCGATTTTCCACCGCATATAATGTAAAAAAGCATCTAAAACTTCTAGACTTTACACTACTGTTTTATTTTTATTTAATAACGAACACTTGGAACAAGGCAAAACAAACACTCCATTTTAAAACAATACAAGTACAACAAATTCAGACCACACAGTTCTAATTCATATGAATTTTTAACCACTTTCCTCCAGGCCGGTTAAGCCAACAGAATAATGTCCGGACTTGTAATTACCAACGTACGTAGAAACTATACCACGCTAATTACTAGGTAGGTTTTATACCCTAAGTGGCTTTAAAATATAAGGGGTAAGTTAATTAAGTATAAATTGTTGGGGTCTCGTTTTGTAATGGATTTTTGAGAAAGGTACATTAATACCTTTTAATTTCAAAATGGATGGTCTACCGTCAAATTATACTAGCTAGCAGGACTACATGTCGTTATCCTCATTTATATTACTAAAATAAATTAATAATTAACTTTCATGCAGGGCCTGAAAGTCTCGACTCAATAGCGATTGAGTAGACAAAAACAAGGCAGAAGAACAATAAACCTACAGTTTCAGTCACACAGCATCGAGTTATCATCATCAGCCTATAATGTTTCCACAGCTGACACACAGGCCATAATCCACCCCGCCGCGCCAGCCCAGTATGGGTTAGATGTCACATGTCATGGTTAGGACATACCTGTTTCATCACGATGTTTCCCTTCACCATTTTAGAGCAGTGGCGATGCAATAAATTACACAAAGTAATGCACTCGGTTGGGTTCAAACCCGCGTTACTCCTAACTCATAAGTTCGGGCCGATACCACTAGACCACCACAGCTCTAGACATTGTCATTCTGAAAGTACTAATTTGCTCATTAATTGCGCCTTCAAAGGCTAGTGCTTTGTGACCGACATCGCTTTTGCTCTGTGGCAATTACGGAATAACTTATTATTTCCCTCTTTTTACTTTTTATTCTATAAACATTTTTTTATTATTGTTTGTAGTGGATAAACTCAAAAAATGACGAACCAATAGAAAAACTCCTCCTTTTTGTAGTCGATTAAAAAGCTATAGAAATGATAAATATCAAATTGCTGTGATATGCCAGTACGAGGCTGTAGTAGATAGATAGATAGATAGAATACTCTTTATTATGCACACCATACAACTTCAAGTTACATAAAATTACAAATTAAAACGTAAACATAGGGTGACACAATAGGCGGTCTTATCACTAAAAGCGATCTTTTCAAGACAACCTTTGGATGGATTAGGAAGAAAGAGAGACATACTGTAGTAGACTATAACAAAATTTCTGTGAAAAAAATTATCAACATCCATACCGCGGCTTAGGCGTAAAAGTGTTACAAACAAAATAACTCACTTTTGTATTCATAATATTTCTTAGTTTTCTCTTAGAATACTTCAGAATTTAAGTGTAGATAATATTTTATAAATGTAGTATCAACTCATTTAAGACTGCTTATCTTATAGCTTCAAATAAACTGTTTTACGTTGTACGAAAATGTTTTATAAGTAGTTTTGAGTTACTTTAAGAGGCTTCCATTTAATTTTCAAGAATATTTCTGGTAATTTCAATTTAATAAGACTAAAATTTTGTTGTTAAACGGAACTGTGTTTCAGCAGTTCTCTAAATGTTTGTACGAAATTTTCATTTAATTTTCCAACAATTTTCTTTAAAAACCTAAAGGACAATGGGCAAAAATGTATGGAACTTGGTCCAAGATCCTCCACTGATGACTCCTATGGGAAATGAAAGCATATGGTTGTGACATCATTCTGGCAAGAGATTATCAAAATCCGTCCGGGGGTTCCTTTTTTATTTTGTTAAGTGACTACCTAACCTAACCTAACCTTGCCTATCCTGACCTACCCTAACCTAACTTTTTTTATTCAGCTGTAAATGATGTCCGACGCATGCTGAACCATCTCTGAAGGCGGTTGGCTTGTGTGTGACGTACACCCACTAAAAATACCAACAAGACCTTAAATAGCTAACCTAACCTAACTTTTTTTGTTCAACTGTAAATGATGCCCGACGCATACTGAAGCATCTGTGAAGGCGGTTGGCTTGTGTGTGACTTACACCCATTATAAATACCAACGAGACCTTAAATAGCTAACCTAACCTAACTTTTTTTATTCAGCTGTAAATGATGTCCGACGCATGCTGAACCATCTGTGAAGGCGGTTGGCTTGTGTGTGACTTACACCCACTAAAAATACCAACGGGACTTTCAATAGCTAACCTAACCTAACTTTTTTAGTTCAGTTATAAATGATGCCCAATGCATACTGAACCATCTGGGAAGGCGGTTGGCTTATGTGTGACTTACATCTACCAAAAATACCAACGAGACCTTAAATAGCTAACCTAACCTAACTTTTTTTGTTCAGCTGTAAATGATGCCCAATGCATACTGAACCATCTGGGAAAGCGGTTGGCTTATGTGTGACTTACACCCCCTAAAAATACCAACGGGACCTTTAAAAGCTAACCTAACCTAACTTTTTTTATTCAGATGTAAATGATATCTGACACATACTGAACCATCTCGGAAGGCGGTTGGCTTATGTGTGACCTACACCCACTAAAAATATCAACGGGACCTTAAATAGCTAACCTAACCTAACTTTTTTTATTCAGCTGTAAGTGATGTCCGACACAATGTTCAATGTATTGTTCAACTGTAGATGATGCCCAACACATACTGAACCATCTGGGAAGGCGGTTGGCTTATTTTCAATGATGCCCAACACATAAGTTACGTTAAGGTTCTGTTCAACAAGAAAAGTTTGGTTAGGTTAGCTATTTAAGGTTTCGTTGGTATTTTTGGTGCAGATAAGTCGAAATAAGCCAACCGCCATCCCAGATGGTTCAGTATGCATTGGGCATCATTTATAACTGAACTAAAAAAGTTAGGTTAGGTTAGCTATTTAAGGTTTCATTGGTATTTTTGGTGGAGGTATCTCGAAATAAACCATTCTCCTTCCCAGATGGTTCAGTATGTGTCGGAAATCATTTACAGCTGAATAAAAAAAATTAGGTTAGGTTAGCTATTTATGGTTTTGTTTGGTATTTTTGGTGCAGATAAGTCGAAATAAGCCAACCGCCTTCCCAGATGGTTCAGTATGTGTCAGACATCATGTACAGCTGAATAAAAAAAGTCAGGTTCGGTTAGCTATTTAAGGTCTCGTTGGTATTTTTGGTAGATGTAAGTCACACATAAGCCAACCGCCTTCCCAGATGGTTCAGTATGCATTGGGCATCATTTATAACTGAACTAAAAAAGTTAGGTTGGGTTAGCTATTTAAGGTTTCATTGGTATTTTTGGTGGAGGTATCTCGGAATAAGCCATTCTCCTTCCCAGATGGTTCAGTATGTGTCGGAAATCATTTACAGCTGAATAAAAAAAGTTAGGTTAGGTTAGCTATTTATGGTTTCGTTTGGTATTTTTGGTGCAGATAAGTCGAAATAAGCCAACGCCTTCCCAGATGGTTCAGTATGTGTCAGACATCATGTACAGCTGAATGAAAAAAGTTAGGTTCGGTTAGCTATTTAAGGTCTCGTTGGTATTCTTGGTAGATGTAAGTCACACATAAGCCAACCGGCTTGCCAGATGGTTCAGTATGCATCGAGCATCATTTACAGCTGAAAAAAAAAGTTAGGTTCGGTTAGCTATTTAAGGTCTCGTTGGTATTTTTGGTAGATGTAAGTCACGCATAAGCCAACCGGCTTGCCAGATGGTTCAGTATGCATCGGGCATCATTTACAGCTGAAAAAAAAAGTAAGGTTAGGTTAGCTATTTAAGGTCTCGTTGGTATTTTTGGTAGATGTAAGTCACACATAAGCCAACCGGCTTGCCAGATGGTTCAGTATGCATCGGGCATCATTTACAGCTGAAAAAAAAAAGTAAGGTTAGGTTAGCTATTTAAGGTCTCGTTGGTATTTTTGGTAGATGTAAGTCACACATAAGCCAACCGCCTTCCCAGATGGTTCAGTATGCATTGGGCATCATTTATAACTGAACTAAAAAAGTTAGGTTAGGTTAGCTATTTAAGGTTTCATTGGTATTTTTGGTGGAGGTATCTCGGAATAAGCTATTCTCCTTCCCAGATGGTTCAGTATGTGTCGGAAATCATTTACAGCTGAATAAAAAAAGTTAGGTTAGGTTAGCTATTTATGGTTTCGTTTGGTATTTTTGGTGCAGATAAGTCGAAATAAGCCAACCGCCTTCCCAGATGGTTCAGTGTGTATCAGACATCATGTACAGCTGAATAAAAAAAGTTAGGTTCGGTTAGCTATTTAAGGTCTCGTTGGTATTTTTGGTAGATGTAAGTCACACATAAGCCAACCGGCTTGCCAGATGGTTCAGTATGCATCGGGCATCATTTACAGCTGAAAAAAAAAGTTAGGTTAGGTTAGCTATTTAAGGTCTCGTTGGTATTTTTGGTAGATGTAAGTCACACATAAGCCAACCGCCTTCCCAGATGGTTCAGTATGCGTCGGGCATAATTTATAGCTGAACAAAAAAAGTTAGGTTTGGATAGGTTAGGTAGTCACATAAACGCCTATAAAAAAAGAACCCCAGGACAGATTTTGATAATCTTTTGCCAGAATGATATTACAACTATGTTCTTTCATTTCCCATAGGTGGCATCAGTGGAGGATCTTGGACCACTTTTGCCCATTGTCATTTGTAATATAATTTGAAGTGCCTGTAATTTTTGAACGAATAGGCAACCGTGTACTCAAATAGTACAACAACCAACAATTCACGAATTATGTAAATTTGCAAGTAAGTCAGGGCGATCCTATTGCCATCAACCAGGCAAAATTCAGGCACCGTCTTTCTGCTATTGAGAAATTCCGTATAGAAAACCCAATAACACTGACACGTCGCCAGAGAATCGAACACAGGATTTCTCGAAAGCTCAAAGTCACACTTGCTGCCAATAGATTGACAAGGCAGTCAAAACATAATCTGGGGATAAACATATCGCGTATTCAGTCATCATCTGCCTAGCCTTTTCCCAACTATATTGGGGTCGGCTTCCAGTCATACCAGATTCAGCTGGATGACAGTATTTTACAGGGAGCGACTGCCTGTCGGACCTCCACTACCCAGTAACTGTGTAATACCATATCCCATTTTAAGACTGGTTGTCAGACTTTATAGCTTCTGACTAACAGTAACGACTGTCAAAGATCTAAAAATGACAGCTGGGACCAACAGCTTTACGTGCTTTCCGAGGTACGGAGGAGAGTCGCTATGATAGATGGTCATCCATCCACAGACCAACTTCGGCAAGCGTGGCTTAACCCAGCAGATCGGCCTGTGCGGTTGTAATTATTTAGCCACGAGCTACTCATATCGCGTATTCAATATTTATACATATTTATTGTTTTCTGTGACATAGGCCTCATCTCTGTTAGAAGGAATGTAGGGCTGTAACCAGCGCACAGGCCCAGTGTGGTTTATATAAAGTAGTGCACCTGACTAGGTCCAAATCCATGATCTACAACTTGCAAAACAGGTCTGTTTCTAATGTACCTGCTCTTTTCTGCTCTTTTCCCGAAAAATTTCATTATTCCCTCCCTAAAAAACTTTCTTTCATAACCAAATCAAGACACAGTGACATAAATCCGACGATTGATTCACACACATATGAAAAATTGCCTTCCCGAAAACTTCGTAACATTTTCCCAAAAATTGTTGCATGAATCGAAAGTAGGGATGACAACATTAATTTTCCGTTCCACCTATTACTTTTATTCCTTTCAAACATTCATGGAATTATGATCCTTACGTCTCCGAAATTATTAATCAAATTCGCGTGCGTGAAATTTCAAGGGTGCTGATAGAATTTTGTTGGGAGCCGACGCCGACGTTGGCGTTTGGTAAGTCTTTGTGAGAAATGTTAAGAATTGGTGTCGACATGTGTGAACATCTGGGGAGGAGTAAAGTATCTACATTTTCGTGTTTCTCTCTCATTAAGGGAAACCCAAGAATTTTGTTTGATATCGTCTTTGTAAATTGATACTAATTAGGACGGCCTAAATATTTCTGTTTGGTAAGCCCAGAAATGTATTTGCTCATTTTCTTAGTGTGCTTATGGTGAGGTTTTATGTATCAAGTATATTTTATGAACAAATTTTTGTTGTTATTGCAAAAAAAGGGAACGTCAAATATTAAGTAGTTTATATGGTATACCAGTTATAGGTTTTTATTTCTTTTGATTAAAAAATAATTTGAAACCGAATTATAAGTACAATAAAAAGAAGACGAACAATGATAAAAAATACTTTGACATTTGAGCTTAGTTAATTTTGTAACACAATCGAAAACATGGCAAGTCTCTCCAACAGCATTAACAAAGACAGGCCGCAAAATAGCGATGTTGCCAGCTAAAAAAACAAATCTCACAACAAACGAAAAGGGAAGTAAAAGCTGGCAACATGTACGCCGCCGTACAAATTTTTGTGAAATTCTATTTAAATTCGGAACCACTTGTATGTGGAAGTCGAGATGTTAAAATTTTGACACTTGGAAATACTAAGCCGGCGTGCACACTAGTAAAATGGCACGGACGTTTTACACACGAAACTTTGTTTCGGCAATTTCCATGTTTTGTCAAAACATTTTTGCCTTTGTATTTTGTTATTTGTGGGTTTTGTAAAAATATGTTTTTATGTTAGCGCGTTGTTATTCTTTGTGTATTCAGTAGTTATGTTTAATCTGTGTCATGAATGTGTAAAAGGGTTTTAGAGAGCAGAATATTTTTATTCATTTCATTTCACTTTGTAGTTTTTGTTTTTACGATTTTTCCTAAGTAATGAAAAATGTAGCATGGATCCTTATTTTAAATTTTCCTAGAATAAAAAAACAAGGTTTATTTATTAACATAATAAAAAAATCATCAATATTTAAACCATACCAAAATAATATCATATAATTGACTGGCCTGTTGGTCTAGTGGTTAGTGACCCTGACTGCTAAGCCGGGGGTCGTGGGTTCGATTCCCACCCAGGACAAATGTTTGTGTGATGAGCATGATCATTTGTTCTGTGTCTGGGTGTAATTTATCTATAATATGTATGTATTTAGAAATATATAAGTATGTTTATCAGTTGTCTAGTACCCATAACACAAGCTCTGCTTAGCTTGGGACTAGATGGCGTTGTGTGATAGTTGTGGAATATTATTATTATTATTATTATTATAACGCTCAAAATGACTATCGCTTAATCTCTGTTACCTGACTACGTCATAAAGAGGGTTATATTCTTTTTTGAAAACCTGCTCCCTTTTTTTCTTATATAGTGGTACAATCATCAAATCAGTCCTTCCACCCAGGTTAGGGCGGGAGGGACTGTCAGACTTGTACTGACTAAAATCTACGGTGTTCTTCAATAAACCTTTACGTTCCATGGTCCCATTAATTCGGTAAGCCCACCATAAAGGCTACTCCTTAAACGAAAACTAAAAACGCCAAAAATCTTTTCAATCCTTGACATTCCTTTTATCACACTCAAAAAACTTACCTCAATTTCTTTAATGGAACTTTCTCCCAAGGTGCAGTAGACATAATAAATGTAACAAATACTTCAGTAGGGAGCTCCTTACATCTCTAAGCGTCACTTAATCACCCTACATCTACACTGTAGACGGAATGTGTAAGTAGTACTAGTTTAACGTTGAATAATAGTGGCGAGCTGAACGGAGCGAAGCTGAGTTAGGCGGAACTGAAGGATTTTACATTATTCACATTGGTACAAAAATAGATGAAGGAAAAGAAGATTCTTTGTTGATTGATGGACATGGTACTTAGGTAGGTTTTGAAAAAGGAATACTTTTTATATTAGGGTGGTAAAATCGTGCAATGAGTCCTCCCATCCAGGGCAGCGAGGGAGGGACTGCCAGACTTGTATTGATTAAAAGCCACGGTGTACTTCAATAGGCTTTTACGTTCTGGGGTCTCGGTTCCCGTTAGTCCCACGACCCCGGTGTACGTGGTACTTATGTAGGTTTATAAAGATTAGCGTTACAGGTTTTTAAAGTTGCAAGTTTTCTAATAGCCTTAACATTATACTGCACTGGAATAGAGAGCTCCTGAGTCCTCGTGAGAACAGTAGTGATAGAATACATAATTTACAGCCATTATTGGAGAAATTTGAGTTCGGCGTTCGTCCATTATATACACGAGCTGGTGTTGCTGGTTGTTATTCAAATGTTTCATCGATTAATACTATTACCCGATGTCAATTAATTTATCCCAACTAGCAACACTGTTACTCGATAACAAATCTTTTTCCCGACCAGTAACAGTGTGACAGTAAGGGGTGTTACTGGACGGGAATAAACGATATCTAGCTGTTATTAAAATGTTTCCCAACCAGCAACACTGTTACTCGATGACGAATCTTTTTCCCAACGAGTAACAGTGTGACAATTAGAATTGTTACTAGACGGGAAAAAACGGATTATTCATTAAGCCAACATCATAAACAAGTCTGCAAAAATCAGCACTGATGTATAAAGTTTTTTATATTATTATATTATGAAAGACGTACCATGGGGTATGGTATTACCCAGTTACTGGGTTGTGGAGGTCCGACAGGCAGTCGCTCCATGTAAAATACTGATATCCAGCTGTATCTGGTTTGACTGGAAGCCGACCCCAATATAATTGGGAAAAGGCTAGGCAGATGATGATATTATGAAAGACTATAATATTACTTTTATGTAACTTTTTAATATTTATAATACAAAGTTTCAACGTGACGTGCTATTTTACTGAAAAGAATATTGTATTTTTCTTAGGTATCATAATGTAATACCCCAAGTTTTTCAATGTAAAGTGTAAAGATAAATAAATCAATCATTTAACTTCAACAAGTTTTGCTGTGGGTCTAGAAACATCCTAAGTCAAAGTACACAGCAAGTTTTTCAACTTTGTTTAAGACTATTTTCATTACAGTCTGAAAATGCATTGGACGGGAAAACTTTGTTTATCAAAGCTGATAGATCTTTAGAATTTCTTTTGCAAAGGCTATCTTATAAAAATAAGGTATTTGGTAGGTTAGGTACCTTTTTCCTGTACACACAGGATAAATAGGTACCAATACAAAAAGCCTTATTTTATGTTTGGCTTCCTACACCTTAACGACCTCACCGGACCAGCCACCTTCTGTCATCGAACTTTTAGACACACGACAAATTATCAACCCCACCTTGTTGCTATTTTACCAATTCGGACTAAGCGTTTCCTAGTGTCTTTTATAATATGCCCGGGTCGACGGCGCGTCGTGTTCCACGCGTGCCTCAAAGAGCGTCAGCAAAATGACGGGGGGCTCACAGAGGGCCAAAGCCTGCCGGGGTCGCGGGACTTATTTCCATAACCGTGACCCCGGAACATAAAGGGCTATTGAGGGACACCGTGGATTTTAGTCAGTACAAGTCTGACAGTCCCGCGCTGTCCGGGGTGGGAGGACTAATTTGATGATTTTACCACGCAAAAAAAAAAGTGTCTTTTATAATGCGATCAGCAAGAGACTAGAACTCTCTGCGTGTCTCTATTTCTGAATGTATACCATTTAAGGTGCATTCACCCCCATCAGTCACGTCACGTCACAGATAACGAATCGGTGACGGTTTATGTACGTGTTCATAAAAACCAGTCACTGTCACGTCGATCGTCAGTCATGTCGCCGGTTTGACTGAATCATTGAACAATAACATCAGTCAAGTTACGCAATGACGGTAGGACGACGGTGACTGAACTGTTGATCTGATCCCGAGTGTGTGGAGATAAAAGAATGAAACTTGTATGGAAATATTATTTGACGTGTCTGACCGATGACATCACTGATAGACCACGTGCTGGTAACCGACGTGTGGGAACAAAGTAATACTAGGAGTAAAGAAACTTTTTTTTTTGAACCGGGCCGGTGCGGTGGCGAGACGTGACGGTGACTGATAAGTGTGAATTTTTTATGTGCACTTTTAATCTCTTCAAAGCCTTTTTTTTATTCCCGAATATTCAACTGCATAATATATTCTATTTTACTGTACTTATAACCATCATCCTTCATTCTATGATAGTGCTAGAACAATGCTCTACAAACTTACATAATTCCTCCGGTAATATTACGTAGTTTGATGTAGTGGCATCACGGTACTGTACGGCAGTACCTACTTATTTATACTTGCTTCTACGTAGTCTGTGACCTAGTACGTAGGTTGGCACATAATAATTATGCTGTTTGATACGGAATTATTATTGATTGGCGATGTGTGTAGATGTCTGTGGATTATAAAAACCTTTGCCACATCTGTGCCTTTGTTTGCAATTGCAATTTGGTTATCATTTATGGTAGGTTATTATTTTATTGACATAAATTAACAAATAAATAGATTTTCCCACATTTTAACAATAGTGACAGCGCAATGTTAATCCTATGCTGAGTTAGTGACCGATTTATTAAGTTTAGGCTTGCGCCTATACCTAATAATGGCATCGTCATCATCATCTATTCGAATTCGCCTGTTGAGTTTTTTTGAGAATTTGGCTTTTAGAGAATTTGTCACTCTGAGAACTTGTCATTATACGACCCGGTTGTCATTTTGAGAATTGGACTTTTTGCGCCAAAGCCATTTATTATAGAGGTTTTCGGCGGTCAAAGCAAGGCTGACACAGATCCAAAAGTATGTATTTTTCACTTAAAACACTTCTTTAAAAATACCTGTATAATTTAAAAAATAATACAACTCCATAGAGCATCAACAAAGTCCATTAGCAACTGTTAATAAAAAGTAGTCCGTGATAAAAGACTTCTCTCTCTGAATTTACACACAAACGCACATTTTAATCACAGTAAACATTTTCCCGTATTTTAATCAACAAACAGTAGGAGCTCAACATCGGTTCGACCGTAAGTTGAGTCGCAAGTAATAGCATTACAGAAAATGACGTCATTATGGCGAGTGCGGTGCGGCCCGGCTGCTCTGAAAGGGAGCCATTGCAATTAAATTTAATGCGATACTCTATTTTCACTGCATTTGCGTAGGCTTAGTGTGTGTGTTGCGAATATTATTAATGGAATCGTCGATAAACGTAAGTTCTGCTTACTTATATAATACTGTTGGTATTTTTTGTCGGTCCATTCTAGAAAGTTTTTATTTCATCGTATTAAAATCATTAAATCTCTCTCAGGGTGCAGGTGCGACAGGAGGAACTGTCAGATTTGTACTAACTAAGCCACGGTGATCAATAGCATTCGACGTTCCCGCGACCCCGGCAGGCTTTGGCTCTCAAAGGCTCCGTCGAACTACTGACAGCTCTTAGAGGCGCACGTCATAAGACGCACCGGTGACCCATGTTCATGACCGGACGGCGAGTTACCCAACACTTGCTATCCGCATGCCCGAGAATTCTAGTATGTCTTGGTTGTGAATCTATGAAGCTACCAAACGCCAAACTTTGAATGTCCGTTACATCCACTAACCCGGGTCCACCTCATGGTCTAAAATGCGTTTCTATTTCTGTCTCAGACAGAAATAAAATAATACTCGTAACAGTGAGGACAATTATTAAGTCTGATTATTTTTATTTTTGAAACATCATTTCTTATGAGAGTAAGGTTAGCGTACTAAATATTTAACGAAAAACTGTGAAAAATAATATTACAAAGACTTAAGTTCGTCTCAAGATAAAGAAGTAATCTTCAGACGGAGGATAATTAAAAATATACATTTTCTAATAATATTGCGACAAGTAATTTTAAGGGCTTTTCTTTTTAAGGCAAATCTGAAATAATTAAAGCCCAACACAGCATTTTCTTTCAAAAAATAAGAACTAGGGTAATTTTATGTACAAAAACAAAAGCTTTTATAATCCTCAAAGCCAGCTTAGTCTAAAACATTTAGTCTGAAATCTAGACCGAAATTTCAAACCACAATCAACGCCTTTGCAAAGCGTGCAAAATCTATTTTGCCATCCTAAATCCATATGGGGACTTCGAGAGCTGCAAAAACCAAGCTCACCCACTCACGCTGATTAGGTATCGTAGAATCGTTAGCGACCATCCATCTTGATGTCAGGCTGGCTCAACCCGTCCGCCATTGTCTCAGGAGTGTCCAAAACTTGGCACAGTTTAATAAGAACTGGTTGATGTATAGCTTAGCAGGGTTAGGATTATGCGGAGGTTCAATGTGGGCGGTACTGTTTAATGAATAGTAATAATATTCCACAACTATCACACTACGCCATCTAGTCCCAAGCTAAGCAGAGCTTGTGTTATGGGTACTAGACAACTGATTAACATACTTATATATTTCTAAATACATACATATTATAGATAAATTACACCCAGACACAGAACAAATGATCATGCTCATCACACAAACATTTGTCCTGGGTGGGAGTCGAACCCACGACCCCCCGGCTTAGCAGTCAGGATCACTAACCACTAGACCAACAGGCCAGTCAATGGAATGGAATGAAATGAGGACACTGGCAATACAAAAATATACGTGCTACTAACACTTTTAGAATCAGCATGCTGAAATAGGAGAGACCTCGATGTAGCAGACAATCTATGTTAGAGTGGAGACTACGTATGGGCAAAAGTTGGACGCCCGGTGGCACGATTCACGTACGGTCAATAATTTGAAATAGGTGTATAACAGAAGATGGATAGGGAAAGCCTAAGACCAGGACTGTAGTTGATCTTTGGTATCGAAGCTTACGTTAGTAGTGAACGCCAATCGGCTGTTAATATGATAGCAGGCTATAGTGTTATACAGGGTGTTTTTAACGTAATAACGCAAACTTCGCGAAAAGGCTACAAATAATGCCACTAATCAATTCGTGAAAGTCATTCATCTCGGTAATGATCGGTTACAGAAATTGTCATTTTCGAGCGCGCAATGTATTGCGAACACCGCGATTTCAACGCGCGATAACGTTGTAGGTACGTAGTTTGTCACTGACTGCAAGCGAATATCGCCAACAACGATTATATCACATAACAAGAAAACTGCGTGTATAAAATCAATTTAATCACTCATAAATACCTACATATTGATGTTAAGAACATGTTTATGCAGAAGATAAGAGGAGATAAAAGCTTAATCTCTTAAAATCACGGTTCCGATAAGGATTGACAACAAAAAAAAACTTGTACTTGGGCGGTATTGTAGGTGTACTAGGAAATAATGAACATTTGACTTACCTACTCTAAGCTCGCTCACTCCTGACCAGGTAAGGTTCGAAGTGGCCGCCCTCAGCGCGCTCGCAGATCTGAGCGCGGCGCAGAGTTTCAGCGTGGACACGGGCCAGAAATGTAAAATCCCGGCACACTCTTCACGCAGCGTCGCGAACACATTCACAATGCAAGTTCTATCTCTGCTGCGGAATCACACTCTGACACAAACACCTTTTCCTTAACATAACCCCAAAGAAAAAAATCTAAAGGAGTTAAATCGGGCGAGCGGGCTGGCCATTGCTGCGGACCGAATCTCCCAATCCATCGACTTCCAAAAGATTCGGTAAGGCAGCGTCTGACAGGAAGAGTCACGTGCGGGGGAGCGCCGTCGTGTTGGAACCATGTCAGTCTGTACTGGGCCAGAGGAATCTCCTCGATTATTTCCTGGAGGTATGTACTCAGGAACGCAAGATAATTAGTCCTAGCCTAGCCTCACGTGCATTTCCACGTGCTTGGCCATAACACATTAGCATATTTCCATATTCCTGGGCACTGTAATTGTTAGATCCAGATGACATTATTAAATCACACACGAAAACACCTAAAAACACACAAACACAGAGAAAAAATTAGTTTTGGAATCTAGCCAAAACTTATTTCTTCTAACTTCGCGTAAACCGAATTTCGCAAAAATATCGTTTGTTCGCATCCAAAGTCAACGAAAAACTGACTAAAATCCGTTAAATTCAGTAATGCCAAATAAATGTTATGAGTAGTTACTTGCGACCACTGTATAACAAATAAGGACAGTAAGGAAACTACGTACTAAGGAGGAGGATGTTGCAAAAATTGTCCAGTGATAATTAAACTGATACTGATATGATTTACTGATATCAACTGATGCCATGAGATTATGCCTATTTAAATTTTATTTGTAAACTAGGTATTTCAACTCGATTGTTTATCTACAGAACACAAAAAAGTTTAAATACATTTTGGATGTTAGGTATCGTAGCAGGTGGCGTTCTGTTGTTTCTGCCTATCCCCATGGGAAAAGGCGTGAGTTTATGTATGTGTGCTGTAAACTAGTAATATCAACACTATTTGTTTGATCTCTAAAGAACACTAACGTTATTTTCAAATTAAAAAACATTAAAGCTATTGCGAAACAAATAGGCGAAGCAAATGCGATCCGAAGCGTTTTTATTTGTAATGTATGGAATTGTTTGAATCCAGTCACATAGAAAATCGAAAGCGATCCGATTGTCTATGTGACTGGCTTTAAACAATTCCATACATTACAAACAAAACCGCCCCGCTTCGCGTTCGCCACGTCTGTCTGTTAGACAATTGCTTCAGAGTGACAGCTCTACTAATTTATTTCTGCAACTATGCCTAGTTGAAATACTGTCTAATTATTTACTGTGCTACTGCAGTGCAGAATAGCGGCTTCTTTAGAGAAAGCGCGCAAACCAAAATGTTAATACTGGCGCAAAATGAAGTAATAGATTTCCGTCCTTATGTTCTTTTGCTTAAGTCGAAAATAAGTTATTTCTTTTTTTTGTAAAATTTCATTTTTGTGTGAAGGTAAGCGGCGTATTTGATCCTCTTTGACCGCGCCGCATGGCCCTTTGTCGGCGTCAGCGCACTTTGGCGGCGCGTCTTTGATGTAATGCCGCCACATAAAAAATGTTTTTAGAGACGCAAAATTGAGTAAACCGTTTCCGACCTTCAGTGGTTACATTAATGTCGAATATCGGTTATTTCGTTATTTTTTTTAATTTTAGCTAGGCGGTACGACTTTAAAGTGCGCGGGTCGCGCATGAGGTAGGTACCTGTTGTACGATGACCTTTCATTTGAACTTTTATCAACAGCTGAGAAGACACCATTTCTAGTTTGATTTACATTGCTGCTTTTAGTGAAAGTTGTGAATTAATTACTTTTTTATTAAAAATCTCATTGGGTTAGGTAAGAATAACGATTATGAACAGTCTAAAGTAAAAAAAACTCAAAAAAAAAATGAAAAAATTAGGAAAAAACCGATGAAAAATTCCAACACGGGGGGGTCCAGAATCATGTCCTGGACCCATGGTATCCGTTTGTGCGTCGATGTCCCTAACACCCTGTATTTTGTTTAGACTCAGGTCCAATATCGTACTAGAGAGATAGTCACGAGTCATTACGGTTAATCACAGGGGTAAGTTTCAACTTCTACTAAACGCATAAATTAAAAAAAAATCTTTCAATGGATTATTTACGTATTTTCATTTTGCCAAAAGTCTCGCCCAAAATTCTTGCCCCTATGTTTACAGGCCGTCGATATTTGAACTACTGAACTAATGTTTCTTGTTGTTGTTTAACTCTGTATACTACATAAGTGTTACCTTTCGTGTACCACCAAGTGGTTCGGGATATATTAATTTTGCTCAGACACAGAAGTTTGTTTTGTTGGATTATTGTTTGGCCACGACTTACACGCGTGTTATGATCGCAACTTGAGGATAAAGGAAAAATTGGTTGCTACCTGGGGTTATTTATTTTCTTTTGTTTTTTGGATTGATTATTACGATTGGTTGTTTTCGGCTGTACAGGCAGTTAGTGGCTCTGTAGTATATCAATTAATCTTACCAACAACAATTATACTTACTGCCAGATGAGATCAAAACAGGAGTCGCTCTAAGTAAAATACTGCTATTCAGCTGTATACGGTTGGATTGGAAGACGATCCCAACAAACTTAGTTGGAAAAAATTAAACATGATGATGATCTGCTTTTTTGGATAGGTGTGTAGAGAGGAAGTCACTCAGACTCTTACAGACAATAAGTCCACTCTGTTCTTTCGTTTGCCAGTCAGAAAGACATACATAATAAAGATCTGCTAAGGCGGTCGTTTATTCATCACGTCGTATGCGACTTGCAACCCAAATGCGCGAACTGAATCTCGTAAGTCGCATTGACGGCGGTCGTGAACGTGAGGAGTTTCTTGTAGTATTAACAAGGTGTACATTGTTTAATGCATGTGTTCGTTAATGTACTGAGATGGTTGTTAGTGCTGTCGCTAATCTAGCTGCTGTATACGCACTTGAAACGTTGCATAGGTAACTATGTCGGATGTACTACAGTATCTGTGTATAGTATTAGTATTCTAGTTAACATTATTCTAAATACAAAATCACGGGTGAATAATGAAAGTAATAGATAAATTTTATTGTTTTCTAGTGTACTGTTTCTAAGAATTTATTTATAACTAACTAACTATGCGAGAACGGAAAGTTTTGTCTTAAATGACGGCTTACTTGGTCATAGGACTAACGAATTTCGTGACTCCGGAACGTAAAAGGAGTATAGAAGTACAAGTCTGACAGTCCCCCCTGCCTGACCTGCTCTGGGTGGGACGATTCATTTGATGATTGTACCAAGCTAAAGAAAAAAAGTTAAGCCTTACTTGTAGAACAACAACAAATTCACATCGAAAATAAAACAAATCATTTTTTTAATTTGTTGTATCTGTGCTGACTGGCTGCATACGGAAAAAAATCAGTTTGTAGCTCAACTCGATATCCTATTATGGCGAGAGTCGTAAAAGCGTTCTCTACAACGAAAAGAAAAGAGTTGAAAACTGCAAAAAATAAACAAATTAAAGCCAATGAAACACTAAAAAACAAAATCCACTTCACAAATCGTATAAAGAAAAAGAATAACCCGAAAACGTTAACAAGAGCCTGTAAATAGATCGTGGGTGTACAAAATGGGTTAAACTTAGGCCATTTAGTGAAACACGAACGGTTAAGGCGTCCATCGAACGGCTGTACACTTATTTGTGTTGCAGAAGTCGCGTAAATATCTTCAATGGATGTTGCAAATTGATTTTTCCTTTTAGTGAGCAGTTTGTTTCTGTGTGGTTTTGGGAATTGGATGGCTTGGGGGTGCGAAAGTTATTGTGTTTATTGGATTAAGTTCCACATGCTATGCATTTAAACTAAGAAGGGTGATCCTCGGTGCCATATTGTAAAGCCAGTTACGTTTAAAAAAATATTTTGAGTACATTAATTGTCAATAGTTTTTAGTATCTTTATTATCTTGTTAATGTTATTTTCTTCTCATTATTGATTCATGAAGAACGTGTTAGTATTAGGAAAGCATGCATTACTATCGTTGCAAAGACTTTTCGGCAGAACAGACGTTCGGCCTAATGGCTAGTCGAAATTGTGGTGCGTCGATGATGTTATGAAATTTCGGCAATCCGGTCGTTCGTTTTGATGACTTCGGTGAAGTAGCTTTCCGCAAAATGACACTAAATATAAAGCAGTAAAACCTATTTTATCTAGCTCTTTGTAAAATCTTCTCCCGGAATCATATAAAATCCTTCTTGAAAAATCATGCTTTCAATTTTTGTCTCCATATCTTTTCGCAGCTCCACCACAATGAAATCTAGTTATTAAGCCACTCCATCAAACTTGAGTACACGATGTACTTTACCCTACATCACAACTCAATGATATCACAGCATGTCCACTTTATCAAGAACCCTAGCTGCATTCTTTTCTTCATCACTCAAGTTCAATGTATCCTGGTTCTTTACATCGTGTATTGTATTCCCAACGTAGTCTTGGATAAGGGTCTTGGAAATTGTTTTACGTGTCACATTATGTAACGAATGAGACTGTTCTCTTTGAACGCGTTTTGAATTGTTAAAGCTATCGACCGATTTCTTGGGTGACGAGATTTTAATGTCACGTCTCGTGAGGAGTTTAGCCTAAGAGTACTGTAATACATTTAAATTGACTTTTAGGAAATGTGGAGTCTATGTGGAGTTAAATTTTCAATACCTTTTTGAAAATTTGGGAGTAAGAAATTTTGTAGGATTCAACTAAAAACTTGTTGAAGGAATTTATCAAAGTACCCATTACTTAAAATTTTATTTTAGTGTTCAATTCACTTGATGAAAAGATTGAAATGTAAATTATCAAATGTAAATGAGCTGAATTCATAGAAAATGAATACATGACTGTGTTTGAAAATCACTCGATTTATAAAAACGTTTAACTAAAGGCGTAACTAATTAAGGTACTAATAGGATTCCAATAACGTAAAAGTAATTGGAAACACGACACGGTTGGCGCGTAGGTTAAACGACTGATTGCTGTTTTGAGCAGGACACAAATATTAGTACGACATACAAATAGTTATTCCTCTTACTTTTTTTTTGCGTCGTAAATTCATCAAATGAGTCCTCCCACTCCGGGCAGGGCGGGATCCTATCAGACTTGTACTGACTAAAATCCACGGTTTCCTTCAATAGCCCTTTATGTTCCGGGGTCACGGTGATGGAATAAGTCCCGCGACCCCGGCAGTCTTTGGCCCTCTGAGAGGGGGCCCCGTCATTATGCTGACTCTCTTTGAGACGCGCGTATATGGTATTCATCTAACTTGGAATTGCTTAGCCATCACCGCAGATTACAGGTAGATCCCAGGTGGAGGATCCTAGGCGGTGGATCCCACACATCTAAAACAAAGTCCTCCTAAAAAAGATGACCCTAAAAAAAAACTCCAATATAAAAATAAATGTAAATACAGATCCAGCGGAAGTCATTTAATTAATTTTGTTGTATTTCCAGTTCAGCCATAACCTTTTAATTTGATTACCAGCGGTCTGTGGTCGTACTGTTGTGGAATTAAGCGCTTCAGTGAACAGTTTCCGAGTCTGTGATTGGCTGGATCTTTATTTAAGTTCGATTAACGTCAGAATATTGCTCTTAAAATCAAGTTGTAATCGGTCGTAAAACTGATATCCGATGGGGAGGAATAGTTCTCGAAAGGCGATCAGGAACTGGAAGACGTAGCGCAGGCAGGCCTCCTGATATGTGGAAGTCACGGTCGACCAATGGATGTTTGAAATTAGTTCAGCAGTGGTCGTTTCCCGCCTGATGATGATGGAAGTCGGAACCCAGTAATTGGATTGTGGAAGTTAGGGGCCTTAGTCAAACAGCAGTCGATAGTAGACGACAATCGTTATCGTTCATCAGTCACCAATAAATTTTCAACTTTATACCCCAGCGCGTAAAGTTGAAAATCTATTGAAGTTCACAGATCGTTTCGTTGGTTATCGATCAGCAGTTTTTAATAGATTTTCAACGATTGTCGTCTGCTGTTCGACTAAGGCCCCAGGTAGTTACTTCATGAAAAGTTTGGTCACGGTTTGCATTTGTAGATCTTTGAAAGACTCTAAAGGTAGTAAGTGATCTGGTATTTTGATAACCAGTCTTACTTAGGGATAGTCAATTTGTTAGTACTTACTGTATTTTGAACGTCAAATTAAATCTCGATTCATGTAAAACATTGGTCTTCAGCTGAAATCACTACAGAATGGCCGATCTATTGAAAGAAAATACGTTTTAATTTTCTATAAAATGCCGCCATAACAAAACTGTGCAATTTTCACAGGAAAAATAGTGAACACCGAATTCAATATACGAAACGAACCACGAATGGTATGATACAAAAATATTTACATAACATAACGTAAATAGTTAAAGCTTTTACAATAAATTGTGATCGCAGGTGGTGCTTGCTCGGGTCTGGCCGCAAAGTTCCGTAGTCCAATTTTATTGCACCTACAGTGTAGACAAGTAAAAAATTACCTTGCATATTTATTAATAAATATAAAATACGGAAACCTGAATGGTGGCGTGTTTTAAACAGCAACTGGTTTTTTATGTTGTCCCATATTAGGACTTTGTCTTGTGTCGTGGTTAATAAAGAAACAAAACAAAACAGATTCGTTACACCTAGGTAATTAACCGTAACCGTATAAACTACTAAATCTATTATAGCTGTAGTTTTTACGTCGAGGTCGAGAACAGCACTACACTCACTAGTTACTAGTTGTAGGTACTATACCACACATGAATTTTTCGGAGAATTCATGTTTTTGAGACAAAATCAAAATGATCTTAATTTTTTGATAAACGGTGTAAAGATGGCGGTGACACGAGAGACGAAACGGGAGACCAATATAATCCAGTATGCCAAAGAAGGTGACTTTGGAGTGAGCTTGGATTTCAAATTTGTGTTTCAATTTGGACCTCATCGGCTGTCTACATGGATGACATCAAGATCATGAGTTCATCGGTCACTTCGGATGGAACGCTGGATTATATCCGTTTAGTCCTGGGTTTTTCAATCTTTTTCATGGCACGACCCCTTTAGTATGAAGAAGTATTTCGCGACCTACCCGTTGGATATTTTTACCTACATATATTTTATTTTGTGACCAATAAATATTCCAACATAATTACTAATTTTCATAATTAAAGTTTGGATAAATGAAAATAAACAAATGATTATAATTGATCTTTTTGTTATTTTTTTAATGCAGTAGCTTTTCCAACCTTTTACAACTCCCCTATAGAAGCATCGCGACCCACAGGTTGAAAAACCCTGGTTTAGAACATGCTGCAATGTCCCAGTCGTCTCGGTCTTGGTCACGAACTGATGCTTATACATTGCCTTAAGTCACGCGGTCACAGACTTCCATCACAGTCTCTTGCCTCTGTCGTAGTGCTAACTGCCGCCTTGAGTTACCCAAAACTCGGCGAAAGAACTGAAGGTGTGCTGTTCGTTCGATTAGGTAGTTACATCAAGAAAATTAACTTTATCTCCAGTATCACTACGTATTGGAGCTCACGTAGCTTTGATACGATCTAATATCTTACGATCTTTTGATTATCTTATAATGTTAAGCGTTAATTTATAATGTCATCCTGAAACATATTATTTATTTCCGTAAAACAAGGAAACCTTTTTTTTGCAGCTTGTTGTTAACTGGTAACAGTTGCCAGGGCCAACTTTGAAGGCTCGGCAATGAATCGCTAAGGTCTGTCAGTAGATGAGTGATCATTTACATACCAATATCTTAGCCCCGGAAAACACATTAAGCTCTGAATGTCTTTTGTAGTCTTTAGCCCCCTTATTAGTAAACGTGGACTAAACTCGCTGTCCGACCATGGACCATGCCCGGGTCGACGACGCGTCAGCAAAATGACGGGGCCCCCTCACAGAGGGCTAAAGCCTGCCGGGGTCGCGGGACTTATTTCCATCACCGTGGCCCCGGAACATAAAGGGCTATTGAAGGACACCGTGGATTTTAGTCAGTACAAGTCTGACAGTCCCTCCCGCCCTGCCCTGGGTGGGAGGACTTATTTGATGATTTTACCACGCAAAAAAAAGGCCTCCATATTCTGTTTCTTTTTTGTATTCACTTTTGCATAGAGCAGAACAAACTATCAGATTAGCACTGACTGAAATCCACCCTGATGCTACACTCTTGCTCTTTGGTTCCAGTAGATAGCCTCTTAAGACATTCTTAAAAAAATATTCTGTTAATCTTTCACTTATGTACCTATTTGTGCAAGTTGAATAGACAAAATCCGCAGTTCTGACTCCAGGACGATTAGTGAATCGTAGCAATAAAACCAGGCACAATATTTTAATGATCAGTGAAGGAAAACATTGTTGTAAGAAAACTGATACGTGGAACGGAGACAGCTTCTGCTGGTCGGTGGATCCAACCAGCAGCCCACACAAATGTTAAAATTCATGACCTTCTTTTTATTTCTGATACTATGTTATCTAGCAAAATAATGTGACAATGTCCCCCCTCCGCCCCACCCACGGTGGCGAGCGGCGAGTAAAGGGCAACTCGCCGTCCGACCATGGACCATGCCCGGGTCGACGGCGCGTCGTGTTCCACGCGCGCCTCAAAGAGCGTCAGCATAATGACGAGTCCCCCTCTCAGAGGGCTAAAGCCTGCCGAGGTCGCGGGACTTATACAATCACCGTGACCCCGGAACATAAAGGGCTATTGAAGGACACCGTGGATTTTAAGTCTGACAGTCCCTCCCGCCCTGCCTGGGGTGGGAGGACTCATTTGATAATTTTACCACGGTAAAAAAAAAAAATTATTTAGCAAAAAATAATCCTTATGATGAACCCTTTCGATCTGTATGATAAAACTAGTCAGTAATAATTTTTTCGTGAAGCGGGTTCAATTCAAGGTTTAGCCATGTAACTATTTAAAAATCTATGAATGCAGTTTAAATTGTTTTTAAAATTATAGTAAAGACTTATTACAGTAAAATGTTCTATCTACAATATTTAAGGTACTTTCCTCCCATGTGGCATAGCCGTGAGACGCCCTGTATATTAAAGTTTTAGTTAGGAGGAGCTGGTGGCTAAATAATAGTCGCACAGGCCGGTCTTCCGGATTAAACCGCGCTTCGCCGGTCTATGGATGTCATGCCTCCGTGCATCGGAAAGCACATAAAGTCGTTGTTCCCGAGAAGATCTTTAACAATCGTAGCTATCTTTTTTAATTTTTTTTAGCTGGTAAAATCATTAAATGAGTCCTGCCGCCCTGGGTGGGACGGAAGGGATTGTCAGACTCGTATTGACTAAAATCCACCCGTGTTCATTCGGATACCCTTTACATTCCGGGGTCACGGTAACCTGGGTTAAGAAAAACCCGCGACCCCAGCACTGCAGGCATTTGGCGCTAAACACGACGCGCCACCGACCCGGGCTTGGTCCTTGATCGGACGGCGAGCTATACATTATATCATTACTCACCGTCCGCAAGCCCGCTCCGGCGCTGTGCCCTCTGCTGATCAGAGGGACACGCGTTGGAGCGTCCACACGACTAAGGAAGAGTTTTTGCCCGCATCCTTGGGTGCACCGGCCCGAAAACCCCCCGGACGTATCCGAGAGGGAACTCCAGTCCACGAGCGCACGTGGAACCTCCACGTGCGCCCATGGAAAGGGGTCCTGTCTTAGCACTCCTTTCCTGTCTTAGCACCCCACAATCGTAACTATTAGTCAAAAGCTCCAATAATCTGACAATGTCTAATACCTCTAAGGAGCCCCGTCATATTGCTAACAGCTCCATAAAGCACAGGCAGGGGAACCCTATAAGAGAAAAAATAAACCGATTCTTATCATCGATAATTAATTTAAGGATTAAAATAAAAGAGCAATCATTTTGATTGATCAGTGACAGTTTATCTTCTGATAACTTGACAGAAACTATAAAAGAGACGAAATGCAATAGCGGTTAACAGTTCGGTAGTGAAAATGGCAGTTAAATTATTGACTTTGTTTGTGGTGGCAGCGGCCGTGGCTTTGGCTCAAGGTACTTTATGTTTTCAATGACTCTTTCAGTACCCTTAGCACGAGTTTTCAGTATTTGAGACGTAAAGTAAACTGGAACTTTGACAATATCAAATTGACAATTTTCAAGGAAAAAATTAGTTCCTTTTTCACACACCAGAGGCGCTGTTCCATTTTTTCATACAAGAAACGCTGTCAATACTGGGAAGTAACTACTCGTGCTAGGGGTACAGACCATAAATTCTTAAGACCTTAAGGTTTTTTTTTACTTTATGTGTTTCATCATGTTCATAGACGAGATCAGCGTAACTCGTTTTTTGTTTTTTTTCTACCTTTTGTTGTTGTAGTTAAATTATCAAATGAATCCTCTCGCCTTGGGTATGGCATCAAGGTACTGAGACGACATATGTTATGTCGTCTCAGTACCCCATTTACTATTTTTTCTTTCATACAATCCATCCATCTTTTCGTTAGATTTCCTCTTCATCAACATTAATTATCATCACTTACCATGTCATGTACTATGTCATGTCGTTATCCGCATGCAAAACAGTCGCTGGGCAAAAATATTTACGCAATGGGTGCCTGAGAATGGACGACGCCGCCGAGTCCGAGTCGAGGCCCATAAAGAGGTGGCAAGAAGATCTTGATGCGTACCTTGATGGCTGGTCCGAAGTGGCACTGGAAAAGAGCACTTGGAAGCACATGGGGGAGGCTTTTGCCCTGCAGTGGGACATAAACGGCTATTAAAAAAAAAAAATACTATGTCTTATGAGTGTTATCTCTCCTCATCGTATTGCCATATCAAGACAGACGATTTCGATTCGATTTCCCTTACATTTTTTTCCGTAACAGACACCATTTTCTAATTTTCTTCCTTTATACTTAATTTTTCTTTATCTTTTCTTGTTAATCCAAACATCCATCCTCAACATCACATGCAATCATGTTTCATTATATTTCTTCATAAACCAGCATTTGGATCAATACGACTGGTCTTATCACGGATTAGTAAATTTTGCCTTTAACTTGAGAGGATTCGTAGGTCGCAGGTAAATCTAGTGACCTGTCGCATTTTTATCACTATTAACTTTATCTACTCAAAATATTCTTTTAATCTGTTATATTGTCTTTGAAAGTTTCTATGGACCTATTGCAATTTTCTATTTATTCAACTGGCTATCAAAACACAAACATAATCACAAACAGACCAGCTGTTTTTGCAATGTTTTTTTTTGCACCTGTTCTTACGAAGAACAGCCAAAAGAAATTTAGATAAGTGAAATGTCGTGGAGAAGGGACTTTATTCTCGTGACAGTTTTGACAAAACATCGATCAGAGATCTCAGGATCATCTGAATTGTCTCCTGTAAACCTACATTGGTTGTTGTCTGTCACCTGTGCATTTGATATCTTTATGACCGCGTCACTGATTTAGTGGCTCAAATTGAGAAAAAAACATTACCAAACTTTTTGCCATCGATACTCCAAGAAGTAAAGCTTCCTCTTCAAATCAATCGTGCGGCTATACGTCAATCTGAACACCAGTTTATTTTGTCTTCGTTTCATGTGATTTCTTCGCAAAATAATAGAACAACTTATGCTGGTATTGCATAGCTGGGTGTGTAGTATAGAATAGAATAGAGTAAACCTTATAATTGTACACCAAACATTTTAAAACAACTGCTTTACAATATTGCTATAACTATGGTTACAATGGCGGTCTTATCGCTTAAAGCAATATCTTCCAGACAACCTTTGGATGGACTGTAGGAATTTAGATAAGAAGGGTAGAGGGTAGTCAGTGGTGTACTATAAATACTCTTAAAACAAACTTTAAAAAAATAAAAATAAATAATTATGATTAGATTTTTTTTTTAGCGTGGTTAAATCATCAAATGAGACCTCCAACCCCGGGCAGGACGGGAGGTACTGTCAGACTTGTACTGACTAAAATCCACGGTGTCCTTCAGTAGCCCTTTATGTTCCGGGGTCACGGTAATAGAAATAAGTCCCGCGACCAGTAGTGTGTAGCTAGGTACGTCTTGAGTAATGTATACTTACCATAAATTTTCCTTTTCAGGTGTAACCCAGATCACACTACCGGACGTGGAAAGCACATTCATCAGCAACCCGATCATCGGCAAGTCGATATCGATCCCCAAGTCGTTCCTCGATACCCTTGAACAATGCCGCATCGTCTTCCCCAATGGCATTCCGTATGAGGCTTACCCTAACAACAACATTCCACCTGGTCCCATATCTTTCATGCCTGCTGTCCAACCCTTCACTAGCTGTGCTATAAGCTTCTTGAACGCTCCTAATTCTGCTAGTGGTACTTATCAGCTGATATCCTCAGTCCACCATCATGACAACACCAGATCTGTGACCACGCAGAGGTTCCATTTGACGTTTGTTCAAACTGAAGTTGTATTCCCCGTTGATGCGCCTGCTGGACACGGTACTCAACAGTGATTAACTGATTTGATTTTGTGATAAATAAAACAATAAATGTTTTGCTTTCTATATCGTGTTTTTAATTTGGTACCCTGACTATTAATTTGTTTGTGTTGGTACAAAATATTAGGCAGTATTTCGGGGTAAATGCTGAACTGGCAAAATTGCTGGACATTTTCGGCGTTCGCGCTTGAGCTTTATTCTTACTCGAGTTTTATTATTACATTACATTTAATTAATAAAATTTGTAAATGGTTGGAGAGGAAGGAGAAGGCCAAAGAAAAGATGGATGGATTGTGTAAGAGATGATAATGAATGAAAAAGGAGTAAATGATACGGTGACGTCTGATAGGGGAGAATGGAAGAAAAAAACGTTTTACACTGACCCCAAGTAAAATGGGAATAAGGGCAGGAAGATGATGATGATGATGATAATTTTATGAATAAAAATGATATCAAACGTTTTTCTCTTCATATCCTATTCCCCATTATATTGAAGTTAGCTTCCAGTCTAACCGTATGGAGCTGAATGTTAATATTACTACTAATCACAATCAACCTAATGGCTTTACGTACATTCCAAGACATGGACGATACTTATAATAAATGGTAACTCATCCAAAGATCAAACTTGCAAGCGCGGCTTACCCTTGAAGGGCAACCTTTTTGCTGGCCTGCTGGTCTAGTGCTTAGTGACCCTGACTGTTATGCCGGGGGTCGTGGTTTCGATTCCCATTCATGACAAATGTTTGTGTGATGAGCATGATCATTTGTTCTGTGTCTGGGTGTAATTTATCTATTATGTATCTATTTACAAATTTATAAGTTGTCTAGTACCCATAACACAAGCTCTGCTTAGCTTGGGACTAGATGGCGTTGTGTGATAGTTGTGGAATATTATAACCTGTGAAGCTGTTATAATTTGACCACTAAGAAAAATCCAACGGCTGAAAACTAATTAACAGTCAACGATCTTTTAGTGGGCAAAGGTTATATAGTGATCTTTTGTCAAGAGTATAATCTAGCGGAAAAAGATAGCTCGTATCTGTTTAATCTTAAAAAAGGTACACAATAAACTTTTTAATTTTATCACTATTATCACTATGTTTCGAGCTCACGTTATTTTGATACTATCTTATATCTTTTGATTATATTAGAACTATGCGTAATTTTTATCGTCATTCGGCCAACTATGACTTTTTCCATACCTATAGCGAACAAAAATAACTTATGATTAGTCTCAAGTGCGACTATTGAACAGAACCTCTTCTTCCTTGCTTCAATTCCCAAGTTTCAATAGGAATTTCTTAGTTGAAGCCTAGAGCTTGGATTTTTGCTTTATTGACAACGATATGCTCGCTCTTAGGCCGAAATATGCCTTACTGTTATTACAGTAAGACACACTTCTGCCTAACCCTTCGGAGATTTAAGGTATCATAATCCTGAAATAATAAATAAGTAAAATATTAAGACAAACAAACGGACAAATAAACACGAACGTATTCTTACAATACGTAATTAATTGTGAGATTAAAATCAAAGATGATTTTAACGATATTTTCTTATCAATTTATCAGATGGTAAAACATCAATATAATAAGAAGCCATATGTTCTAGCTACTTCCAGTTTGATAAGGAAAATGGCAGTTAAATTATTGGCTTTGTTTGTGGTGGCAGCGGCGTTGACTTCTATTCAAGGTAGGTACTAGAATCTTAATATTTTCTATCGTACTCCTATAAAAGTACATAGCTATTAAAGCTTACTGATATTGACCAACGACTACGCTTTTCTCTCTTACCTAAGCATTCAATTATATTTTCGACTTATTCGTCAACTCGCCTGCAATTAACTCGCTCGCTCGGGCGAGTTGGCACCTTCCGATTTTACCTATTTTTGTTGTCGTCAACTCGCAACTAAGCGAAAATCTGACGTATTTACAGTCGTCTACAAAAGTGTTTCTATAAATTTAACATTTAATTTAATTAAACCTTCTTCACACTTTTATGACACTAAACGTGTAAAGTAGGTTAATTGAGGGCCAGTGGGTCGTCTTAGGGGCGGAGTTGTTTTGAGATCATTAATAAAATATAAGCACAAAGACTTATGTAATAATGATTTTTCTCGTAAGTTAGAATTCAATGTGGAATCTAATCAGAAAGTACCAGGAGAACAGGATCATGAAGAAGGTTTTGGTGCCGAAATTAAATGAGGAATTAGAACAAAAAGTACTAGGAGAACAGAATCATGCTGAAGGTTTTCATGCCGCACAACGAACGGTCTTCAAAACTAAAAATTTCTTTTGGCGAATACTCAATACCCAAAAATGTACTAGGACTGCATAAAATCAAGGTGGTATTTTTCATTACAGTTCTGTCTCAACATACAAGTTTTGGGCAAAATCTATTTATCACAAAAGTACTAGGCTTGCACGAAAAGGTGGTATTTAAATAATTAAATAAAGGTACACTTTATAGTATACAGGTATCTTACACTGTTTTTACAAAAATACAATTAATATAAAATACCAGATAGTTGACAAGGTGTCTTTGCCCCACGCTTGGGATTTCTCCTATATCGTGGGTACGTTTTCAAATATTCAAACTCAAATCTTACAGCGCCTCATACTATAAAGTAGATTTCTATATTAATTTATTATAACACTTTTATAGATGACTGTACCATTTTTCGGTCAGTTGCGAGTTGACGACAACAAAAATAGGTAAAATTGGAAGGTGCTAACTCGCCCGAGCGAGCGAGTTAATTGCAGGCGAGTTGACGAATAAGTCTATTTTCTTTGTAAGTTGATTATTAAAAACACTTTTACAGTCATGTCAAATAATATTTTTAAAGTTAGATATAGCCGGTGTTTCGTACCTGACTACTCTGAAAAGAAACATCCGAAAAAAACTCTGAGGTCACTATCTCTTTTAAAGTCCAGACATTATACTGTTCAAGCTATAAGAGGACCATGCGGGTGTCCGAAATGGCCTTTTAAGGAAAGAACGACACAGATTTGAGTGGACCTGTCCAGTTAGTGCATGCATTTGTTAGTTATCGTGTTGCTCGATAAATGACCAGAGATCGGAATTAGGTTATTTAGTACTTGCATCGATATGTTAATATAATAATGATATGGATCTTCCCGAAATTTCTAGAAGACAATCTCGTCTGGAAAACAGTATTACAAATAAAATATAATAATAAAAAAAAACATCAGAGATAGATTAGACAAACATGTAAATTGTGTAAATGTAAATAGCTTTTTTATTTAACAAATCACGAGATTTTTCGGCTCTTTATAAGTAATTCCGGGATTTGGGGAATATCCACTTTATTTATCTTAATATATATAAATCTCGTGTCACAATGTTTGTCCTCAATGGACTCCTAAACCACTTAACCGATTATAATAAAATTCGCACACCATGTGCAGTTCGATCCAACTTGAGAGATAGGATAGTTTAAATCTTAAATTTTAGACCGGGTCCTCCACCCGTGCGAAGCCGGGACGGGCCGCTAGTTTATTTATAAAACTTTATGCACAAAGTAGTACAACGGCGGACTTAATGCCGTAGGCATTCTCTAACAGTCTCTAACAGTCTACACTTTAGTCTTTCACTGTATGAAATTATCAGTGTACGTACATGAATAACTCTAGGTACCTAATTCCGACCTATGCTTATAAGTCTCTTTGGTCATTTGACCCCGCTCAGGCGGGACCCGCAGGTCCGAACGACCAACTCAAAGAGCAAAACTATTGGAGCTTGAAGAGCTCAGTATTCATAACTTATTGTTACATTGTACAATAATATTTTCAAAAGTAACCATAGGATACTCTTGCCGGTTCTTGTCCATGGCGACGACCGACCCTGAACAGAGCACCTGTTTGTCGGCGTTTTACAAATAGGCCTTTTTATGTATTATTTTCATCTCGCCACTCGTGTGAGGCTCAAAGCTGTTGTTTGTATTTATCTGTACAATGAAAAGGTGTTCCAATTTGTTCACGTTTAGTTGCCCATTCATACAATGATCTCAATGTATAGGCACTGTTAGTGTGAAATGAGAGGCTGACCGAATAACTCCCGGCTTAGTTACCAAAGAAACCTGATTGTTGTGGAACTAAAAAAAAACTCAGAAAGAAAATCATAAAATTAAAAATCGAAACATTTATTTCAAGTAGGCCAGTTAGAGACATTTTCAATTATCAAAAAAAAAAAAGTTGTTTTGTCTCAGTCACAAGACGTAACACCGTAATAGTACCATAGGTTCCCCAGTCCAAAGCGTTTAATAAATATTTATACTATTGATAACACTAATTTTACCAACAACTGCCATCGACATCTCCGTACTAACCCACCTTCTTCTTTCACAGGTCAAGTCACCGAAATCACTTTGCCAGAAGTGGAAACCACATTCATCACCAACCCGTTAATCCCCAAGACGTTATCAATCCCCAAATCGTTCTTGGACAAACTTGTACAATGCCGTGTCGTGTTTCCTAATGGCATTCCCTATGAGGCTTACCCTAACAACAACATTCCACCAGGACCTATCACCTTTTTGAGTGCTGTGGAACCTTTTAACAGTTGCGGTATTGGTTTCTTGGGTGCTCCGGTGTCTGCCAGTGGAACCTATGAGCTGATGTCGACTGTTCGTCATTCCATGGACGGTAGTACGAGTCTGACCAGGCAGAAATTCCATTTGACTCTTGTTGAAAGTGATCCGTGGAAAGGTGAAGTTTCCGTCGTTGATGGAGTGCAAGAATAATCGTAATATACTCAAAGGCGAAGTTTTTTATGTCTTGTGTAATGTTGTCCAGTAAAAGCACGTGATTTTTAATTTTTGTTTTATTTTTTGCACCTTATTATTTTTTGAGGAACAATATTTATATTTTGTGATCTGAATTAATATTACGTTACCATGGGATAGTAAGGATCAGGTTACATTCATTACTACTGCTACTATTCATTCAGTTGCAAGTGGGACTCCAACCCGCGTCTTCTGGATAAGTACTCCAGACGCCTTACCAACTAGGCCATCGCAACTCACACCTGCAAGCAGAACATTCAATTCTCTTATAAGAACGTTTTTTGGTAATACCACTTGCAACAAAAAATTTATTTGCTCAAAAAATCATCTTTATGAAGATGAACTCCATAAAACCCACACCTTTATCCAAAACCAATACCACTCCCAAAATAGCCCATCAAAAGGTTACTAAGAAATCATAGACAGATCCCAGCCTACCTGCCAACAACATTGTTTGCGAAGCAAGAGCTTGACAGATCAAATTAATAACTCCAATTCCAATTCCAATTTTAGTTTGATGGCTCCATCGTTTACTCGATGATTCTGCCAATGTCAAGGTTGAAAGAAACAAGTAGAACAAGATTGACTATGGTACGGTTTGGTAGGCTTTTTGGTGCAAATCCAGTTGAGTTCCTAAAACAAGATCATGAGAGCATGCAATTAGTAGAATTTAGTATTTTAGATCAACATGACACAGGAACATAAACACTACTACAGGAACAAAACATTGGGAGAAAAGAAACTAACTTAAGGAGCAAGGAGCGTTGGGTGATGTGGATTAAAGTTTAATATTATTAACACGAATAAACTTACACAAAACATTAATATAGGAAGATTTAGAAAGGGTAAGGAGAGATGGTATGTTGATGGGTCTAGGAATGTTGGGAGGAAGGAGATCGTAAAGAGGAAATACAAGATTGGAGCAGGAAAAAAACATGTGTTCCAATGTACCCTCTTCCATGCCACACTCACATAAGGAATTATCGCGTATACGGAGTTTAGCTAAAAAGACTGGGGAGCAAACATGACCCAAACGAAGGCGTATAATCATAGAAGTTATTGGCTTAGTGATTGTTTTGTATTTAAAAAACCAAGGTTTAGATGGAATACTCGGCTGAATGCTACCATAATACTTCCCTTTTACAGTTCTTGTCTGTTGCCATAAGTTATCCCAAGACTTTATCATGCGTGGTTTGGACAAAGAACAAAGGTCGCGAGCTGGGACGCTTGAATGGTTTGTAAAACCTATTTGTATGGCCTGTTTGGCATGGATGTCGGCAGCTTCGTTCCCCCAAATACCCGTATGGCTCGGGATCCAGGCTAGCACTACTGTAATTCCGGATTTTTGTAGGTTGTGAAGAACTTCTTTGATTTTAAGAGTAATAAAAGAATTAGATTTGCAATGAAAGGGGAGTTTTTTCAAGTCTTCTAAACAACTACGCGAGTCGCTTAGAATCATAGAGTTACGGAAGTGGTCTCGATTTGAATCTATATACAGGACAGCCTCCAGGATAGCGATAGCTTCACCAGTGAAAATAGAGCATTCCAAAGGGCATTTGAAGCTCAGAACAACATTGAATTTTGGAATGAAAACAGAGGCGCCTACATTAGACGAGTCCGATTTTGAGGCATCAGTAAAAATCAAAACCCAGTCTGGCCATTTATTATTAATGATTTTGTTAAATTTGTTATTTGCATCTTCAGAGTCTTTTTCGATACCAAAATTCAAAATTACCTCCGGCTGAAATATAAGCGAATCATAGCTAACCATAAACAGAGGGTGTTTTTCCAGTTGCATGACAGGTGATGGCAGATTTTTATGAGTATTGAGGCTATTAACCAGTAATGGGGGAGATTTATTAACCCAATATGGAGAGGAATTTATGGACCGAGCAAGACGATGTAAGATTTTTAAAATCGGATGAGAGGAAAATTGGGATACATTTGAGAAGAATCTATCTGCGAGAAATTGTCTGCGGAGAAGTAAAGGAGGTTCAGAACACTCTACCTGAAGGGCGTTAATAGGGGAAGATTTCATAGCGCCTGTTATTATGCGTAAACACTTAGACTGGACTTTGTCAAGTTGTTTGAGGGCTAGCTTACTGCAGGGCTCCAGGATGAAGCAACCATAATCAAAGTGGCTACGAATAATGGCGTTGTAAAGTATTTTTTGTGAAAAGGGGTGGGAACCCCAACGTACTCCAGACAAAGATCTCATAATGTTGGTGTTTTTTTCACACTTATTATAAATATGTTGGAGGTGGAATAGGCCAGACATTTTGGAATCTAAAATAACTCCCAAAAATTTTACTCTATCCTTGAATCTTATTGATTCACCAGCTACCGTGAGATTTAGAGGGGGGATGTTTCGTTTACGACTGAAAACTACAGCACTGCATTTAGGGATGGATAAATTTAGACCGTGATCTGAAAGATAATCATTTAGATAGTGAAGGGCTGAGTTTAAAAGGGAAGATCCAACTGACAGAGAAGAACATCTGGTATATAGCGCTATGTCGTCCGCGTACTGTAAAATTCTGCAGAAGCAGTTAACAGTTGAATCAAGGTTGGCGGTATATAAGTTATATAAGAGGGGGCTTAGGACCGAACCCTGGGGGAGGCCCTTCCAGACGAGACGGGGAGGGAGTAGAGAGTCTTTAGAACGAACACAAATAGAGCGACACATAAGTAGATTGAAGATTATATTGACCAGTCTCACAGGGATACTCAGATCGAGCATCTTCTGCCTGAGTATTGGAAGCTGGACATTATCATAGGCAGATGAGATGTCAAGGAAGACCCCAATAACATTTTCATTCTGAGAAAAAGCGAGCCTAATTTCAGATGTAAAGATACTTAGACTGTCCATTGTGCTCATGCCTCGTCTAAATCCAAATTGGCTACTTGAAAGCAGACCTCTACTCTCAAGAAGCCATTCCAGTCTGTTTTTTACGAGGTGTTCTAAGATTTTAGCTATGACTGAAGATAGGGCAATAGGGCGATATGATGACGAGTCATTCGGATCCTTGCCTGGCTTTAGAACTGGAATGATTATTTGGGTCCTCCATGACTCCGGAACATGCCCAGAGGAAAAAATTTCATTAATAATGTTAAGGAAAATCATTTTTGAAGACCGAGATAGTTTGCAAATGAAAGAGTAAGAAATGCCATCTATGCCTGGGGAGGAATCCCTGAGGTTGTCAAGAGCACAAGCGAGCTCTGAATAAGAAAACAGATCATTCATTCTGTCAGTTGAAGGGGAGAAAGGGAGCTGGGATACAGGAAAGCAGTCAGAGGAAGGAACAAAGGGAGGGGCTAGTTTGTTCAGAAAGCCATCCAACCAAGCAGCAGGATCATTCGAGGAGATGTTATGTTCTACGTAGATTCTACGAAAATTATTGATTTTGCGCCATACAACTGTTAAAGGAGTACGGGGGGACAAGGATTCGCAGAACCTGCGCCAGCCCTCTGACTTCTTTTTAGATAAAAGCCTTTTTGTTTTAGCACAGGATTTTTGGAAGTCTAGGTAATTCTGCATTGTTAAGTTATCTGCATATTTTTTTCTCCATTTCTTTGCGTAAACGGACACTAGCTGTACATTCAGCGTCCCACCAAGGAGGTGAAGGGATACGACCACGGGAAGAGTTTTTAAGAGGGATGGATTCCTCCGCCGCTGAGAGTAGACACAAAATAAAATCCTCATATACCGAAAGGAAGTTCGAGTGATCGACGGGGGGGAGACGGAGAATCTTAGAGTCAGAAGCATAAGAATATTTATCCCAGTCAGCATCAGTAAGTCTGAACCGCTGTAGGGGGGGGGAAGTAGGAGGGGAGGCAGGGGACTGAAGGAGGCGGATTAGGATTGGAAAATGATCACTGCCGTACGAATTAGGGAGAACTGACCAGGATAGAGAATTGACTAAAGAAGGAGATGCAAGAGATAAATCTGGGACACTGATATTTTGACCAGGAGGAGTCCTCCGGGTTGCGGATCCATCATTTAGAATGCAAAGATTATTATCATCTAGTAAATCAAGAAAAAAGGAAGAAGGAGAATCTATGTAGTGAGACCCCCACATTGTATGGTGACAGTTAAAGTCACCTGAAACAATAAGAGGGCCGGGGATTGAGGAAAGAATATTATTTAATTCTGAAATGACATTACTATTAGGATGAGGAATGTAACAAGATATAAAAGAAATGTTCTGAGCTCTCATTGCAACTACATGAAGATCAGAGCTGTGTCTAGGGATGACAATCTGTGAAAATGTAATGGATCTTGATACTAGGAGGGCACACCCTGCCCACCCATCATCTCTGTCATCCCGCAGGCAGGAAAATCCCGAGACCCTAAAAATGGATCCCGGTCTCAACCAGGTCTCCGAGATGGCAACGACAACAGGCTTAAATCGGTTTATTAAGAAGATTAGATCATGTTTTTTTACGGCGGATGCTTCTACAGTTCCACTGAAGAAGGGTCGCCATTTTTGGTAATTAATTTTTCGAGAAGTTGCTGGAGTAGGATAACGACATTGTTCGGTAAGGAGTCAGAAAATTTGGATATCATATTAATAAGGGAGCAGGTGAGGAGCTCAATCAAATTATCGTTTGGAGTAAGGAGAGGGGTGGACTCTACAGGGGGAGGGGACAGGCCACAGCCGTTAGGCTGGGAGGATTGGGGAGAGCTAATTATGTCTCTATGAGCCATAATGTCATAAGATTTTCCCAAGGGGGTTCTGGGACGAGGGGATTTATATATAGTTTTAGTATAAGAGACCTGATTGGATTGGGAAGGATGTAAGGGAGAGTAAGAGGATTGCTGGGATGATTGAACATCTTGAGAAAGTTGGGATTGTTGGGACAATTGTAGGGGATGGGCTAATTGAGTGGGAAAGTGGGATGAGCTAGTTATGTCCGCATACGAACATCTAGGGGAGGGGAATCTGAGGGAAGCCTGTGAGTAGCTAATGCTATCTTGTGACATGACCAATTTAATAGATTTTTGCCTGGCATGCTCCGGGCACTTAACATCTGTAGCCATATGTGGACCGTTGCAAAGGATGCAGAAATATTTGTTTTGGGGGACAGAACAGCTATCACCACCATGATTTTGTGAGCACTTATAGCAGCGTGATTTGGAGCGACACTGTGAATTCACATGACCAAACCGACAGCAGTTACGGCATTGGATAGTAGGGAGCTGATATGTAGAAACCGGAAGGGAAGAGTGATAACAAAAAATTCTCTCAGGCAGAGTTTGACCAAGGAAAGTCAGGACAACTGAAGTAGACGGGATCCACGTCACACTATCATCTCTTCTTGATTTTACATTTAAACGACGGGCCCTGATAACCTGTCCACAGTTTGAAGGGGTTTTGATACCTTCTACTAATTCCTCCAATGACCAGTCCGTTGGAATGTCTTTTACAACACCCATACGAGATATGTGGAATCTTGGGATATTTGCAACAAATTTGTTAGCTGACAGGATCTCGTTGTTTATAAATAAATTAGCATCATCAGCTGAACGGAATTCTATACATACCCTGTTTCTCCCCAGAGACTTAATTCCCCCCTCGACTATGCCAGTTACTTTATTGCGATGAATTAGCTGGGCAAACTTTAACAGTCTAATGGAGTGACCGGCTGATACGTCGGGTTCGGAACGAGTGACATGGATTATAAAGGGGCCACTGTCACACTTATTATATGACAGTTTAGAGTCTGACTCGAAACCATCTCTCACATAGACAGACTGATTGGAGACTGAAGGTGATATAAGTTTTTTGGGCTCATGGGGCGTATCGTCAGTAGCGGGACGTTTCAGTTTCCTATCAGGCTGACCACTAAGAGAAAGACTTATATCCTGAGTCTCCATTCTTGTATCTGGCGGACGACTGCCACCCCCGTCAGGGGGATCGTCATCACCCATTTCCCTCATTTAAAAATGAGGGAAATGGGGAGAAATACAAATAAACAGTTACCAAACACTCACACTTAACACCACAGAACACAAACAGAACTAAATTAAGCACTCAACACAAAAAAAGCGGCGAATTGTTAAAAGATCCACTAAAACACGTGTTTCAAACAACACATCGACGGCAGAATCAAAATTAATAACTCGACTTTGGCTATCCCCATGACGCTGTCACAGTTCCACGAATTCAGCCGAAGTCTCCCGAGGTCAGGCGAATGTTTAATGCAGTTAAACAACTATTAGTCCTTTCATAATTTAGTGTCTGACAGCAACAACTTAAGATCAACTTTATTTTAGAGCATATATGCCTTTTAAGGTATATAGGGGATTATTTATAAAGTAAAAGGCATGAGAGCACGCGGGTGTCACCCATGCAATGGACTGACCTGTACCCCTAGCACGAGTTTTGACTATTTTACTTTACAGAGTCTTTCCAGTATTTACAGCGTTTCTTGTATGAAAAAAAGGAACAGCGCCTCTGGTGTGCAAAGAAGGAACTATTTTTTTCTTTGAAACGTGTCAATTTTAAATTATCAAAGTTCCAGTTTCCTTTACGTCTCAAATACTGAAAACTCGTGCTAAGGGTACAGGTCATGTCTGTTGTAGGTGGTCCGCTACATGAGTGCACAAGAATTACAGCCGACAGGGAGGGATGCCGTCGCATTGTGAGGCGAATTATGACAGTACGATGTCTCGCTGCAACATGTTGACCACGACCACTCTATCAAGAGTGAATCGACGAAGAAAAAGAGGAACATGTAGAACCCAAAATCGAGACGCGAGTAGAATTCACTAGCACACTGCTTCATATAATTATTATTTCAAGGCTCTTGTGATGTCGCGGGGTTGACTATACAGGGTTCCACAATCCTGGAACGTAAAGGTCAACTGAAGGCCTATCCATTCCTTGTTTTTTTTCCAGTAAGCGAAAAACAGTCGTTTTTGTTCAACACCTGGGGTGGAGGAGTGGTGGATAGTCTAGCGGTACCATGGCTGGAATGCAGAATTTTGATTCTTAGTCAGTCAAGTTATACAATGCTTTTTGCTCCACACAAGGCGGGAGGAATCATTTGATTTGATTTTCTAATAAAAACGGCCTCTGTTGATCGATTATGCAAATAACAAAAAAAAAACACACGTCTTGATTTTCTATTCAAGAGAATCTAAGAAATGTATGAGAATCCGGGCTCGAATATTTTAGAACTCACTTGGGATAACTTTTGAGTTTGAAATCCCCTGTAATGATGTTTACAGTAACTCGGGGCCTCCAAGGATTGAGGGGCCCTGGACGCTGCCTACTGGAAAAAATGTCCCTGATTATTTGTTAAACTTATCACTGACATAAAAGCAACCATACAGTTATGGTAATAAAGTACACTATCATTTAGAGAGAGTAATTCCCAATCACGAGCAACTGCATGATTCTTCAGCAATAAAAAGCAACCGTATGGTTATTAAAATAAAATTCATTATCATTTAGACAGTAATCCCAAATCATCAAAACAAGTATGATTTGTCAGCAATAGATAAGCAACCGTATTCGTTAGACATAAAGTTCATTATCAGTTTCACAGTAGTAATCTTAAGCAAATTTAGAAAGAAGAGTATGTTTCACTCACTACTCTTGATGTGGGTAAGCTTAGGGTCAGCTTGTTAGTAATAAGGGTTAATTCAATTAATTGGGTTACCTTTTGAAGGTAGAATTGAATTATTGTAGTTTTAGTAGATTTTGGTTAACACTGGGATAAGTCACTTTACCCTTGTAATGATATTAGGTAGTCCATGTGGCTTTTCACAAAAGTCATACACAATTTTAACAGTATTACATAGTCTAGAAAAGGAACCTTTTAAATGTACCTACCTCAATTTAAGGATGTAAAATCGCCTATTGGCGGCGATTAGACTTAATTCAGTTACCAGTCGATCCGGCAAACTTCGTAAACGAAAACAAATAAAAACCTTTTTAACCTTCCCTGGACTTCCCAGAATAATTCAAAACCAAATCGGTCCAGCCGTTCTCGAGTTTTAGCGAGACTAACGAACAGCAGTTGATTTTTATACATATACAACGTGTAACGTTAAAAGCGCAAAACCTCTCGTGGGGTAACTCAGCCCATGCTGCTGAACAATTTTAGGTCTAAGACTTTTGGAAATTCGCATAAAAAAAATAGTTTTTCATACTGATGGGCTCGATCAATTTCTCATTTTGTATGAAAAACGATTTTTTGTTGTTGCGAATTTTTAAAAGTCTTAGAACAAACATTGTTTAGTAACATGTGAGTTACCCCACGAGAGGTTTTGTGATTTTAACATTAAACGTTGTATAAGAAGATTGTTGGTTTCTAATACAACATATTCAACCTCCTTTTAGTTCTCAAAAAATCCAATCTCCTTTTCAAAAGCAATATCACCTCTTTGTCTATGCATTATTTAAAAGAAGAATAAAACAAAACAAAACAGAATCAAGAGCGAACAAAATAGCAACACGATTACAACATCCCTATTTGAACAAAAAAAAAAGTCAATTCCAGATTTAAAATTTCATCCAGACAGCTAGACCGTTGTTTTTTTACCTTTTTCCATTTTTATTCACTTGATTAAGTTTCTGAGTGCTTCGAATTAAGAATAGTGCTTTGAATAAAGTTTTATTTTTAAAATGTAGATAGTGTAGTTGTTTAAAGTGGCAAGTTTCTTATGCAATCCGATGTAAATAGCTTACAGTTTTGTACTTGGAGCATTCAGGCCAAGTTATGCTAAAGGAAATGGGTTTTAAGTTAAGTTTTCCGTTGTTTTTATTTGTGAGGGACTTTTATCTTTGTTTTATTTAGTTATTTTGTTAGAAAAAATGAAAAAAACCTGAAGAAACATGATTTAGTGAATTTGTTACAGTTAAACCCCGAAATGCGGTTACACCTAGGTTGAACCGGCTAAACCTAGGTGTAAACGTCCACATGCGGTTAAACCTACGTGTATTCTACTTATCTTCGGTTACAACTAGATTTAGCCGGTTAGAACGGGACTTGCTGGCACCCCGACTTGGGCAATTGAGTTTAGAAGGGCCATCTTCTTCGTGGTTATTTTTTTTTAAACACGATGAAGTAGGAGCCCTGCGAAGCGGGGCTCCTTCAACTTGACCCTATGAAGGAAGGATACACCTAGGTGTAACCGCTCTTCGGGTATTAGACGTAATAAATACATTGATCGTGTCATAATTGCATCACGTTGTCAAACAAAAATCAGCATGGAATAGCTAGTAGAATATTGGTAATAAGGTTCTGCAGAGATGTATCAAAATCTAAAGAATCCCGCAAATCTATTTATTTAAATTAAACAAAGTTACATCATAATGTTTATTCGCTTCCAATAAAACATAATACTCGTCAGTACCATACAAATCTTGTTACAATAACCACAATAAACTTCACAAGTATCAATTAAAATTTCGTCACAAAATAATTTCATATTGAACAGAAAATTTCTGAATAAAATTACTGTCATAAAAAAACGCGATTGTCTCGAACCGTAATGTATTTATTATACCTTCCGATGCAAGCGGCGCAATACAATTAATTTTTCATCATTTTGTTCAATGAATTCCTTATATACGAATATACGAGTGAATTTCGTATATTCTCATTTCGTTCTGCATTGTTCGGTAATGTATTCGAAAGAGATGTAATGCCAGGTTCATCATTTTGTTCAATTAATAATTTTTTCGTTTTTGGAATTCCATTTTTTTTAAACGTCGCCCCACTCTGCGATTGTTTCCTGTGTCGTGGGTGTGGTTACAAACATATAAACTCACATACACAAACGCCCAGAGCCTCTACCATGAGTTGTCATTACGATACTCGATTTTACGCATCGACCGCGTTTGGCGCTCTCATTGGTTGAGAGTCCATACAACCTTGGAGCCGGCCAATGAGAGCGCTAAACGCGCGCGATATTGATGATTGAGTATCGTAATGACAACTCATGGTATGGGTACAGATCTGGAACAACTACTTGTTGTAGATCATACAAATATTTGCTCGGTGCGGGAATCGAACCTGCGACACGCAGCGCAGCAGTCTAATCGCTCAGCCACTGCGCTAACCGCGTCGTCATTCAATTCAGTCGTCAATTAATTTTGTTAGTGACGACAAGTAAGATACCGAAGTCTTTTGTCTATAGTTATTTAATCACGTTGTTTTGACTTCATTCAGGCGCTTAATTCGTTTTAGCGCGTATAGTCAGAAGTCAGGAGGTTCCACTCTTACGAGCCCTAATCACCGGTAGGCCGGAGTCTTTTCCCGATGCTCGATGACTCTTATGTATAAATATGGATTTTTTTGACTTTGTTATTTTTTTAATGTACAAGATGCGTGTATAAAATGCATAAAACAAAAGAAAATATAAACCTTTGTTCCCTTACTTTACGACTTGACTGTATGATCTTTGTCAAACCCGTCTAGTTTGGCATAAGTATTATGTAAAAGTTATATTTATATCAAAAAGCTTCCCAACAAGTTACTAAATATGCAGACTTCTTCATTAAACAAATAAAAGTTCTATTCTCTAGTACTATTCGCAAAACAACACATTCTCATGTAACATACTGGCCTAGAAACCGTATCGCCTTTGTATATACTAAAACTCTGGATTGTTAAACATAGTTAAAACCATCCGGTGAAACAAGCCGGACGGCTCATATCCGGATTTATCCGGGAGTTATACGGTTTAAGTCAAAAGAGATAAAGGAATTAATTTAATGAACGACTCATCATACTTAGCTTGTTTCTCAAATAAGGTCGGTTTTCGTCTAACCGTATGAAAGTAAATAGGTACCAGTTTTACTTATATTACAAATTAAAGTTTGTGAAGATGGATGAATATTTCTTACCCTTTCACATAAAAATTGGAATGGTGGCCCCTTTTTTTTTTTTTTACGTGTGTAAATCATCAAATGAGACCTCCCACCCCGGGCAGGGCGAGAGGTACTGTCAGACTTGTACTGACTAAAATCCACGGTGTCCTTCAATAGCCCTCTATGTTCCGGGGTCACGGTGATGGTATAAGACCCGCGACCCCCGCGGAGTTTTTTGCCCTCTGAGAGGGGGCCTCGTCATTATGCTGACGCTCTTTGAGGCGTCGCCCGGGTGCCCGATGCCCGGGTCGTCTCTCGTCGACCCGGGCATGGTCCATGGGGACAGCGAGTTGCCCTTTACTCGCTGTCCACATGCCCGCGCCTACGGTGGCCGGAGATCGTACGGCGCCGTGGGCGTACACCACTGCGGTTGGGGCGGAGGGAGGACTCTATCCTCTCTCTCTCGCGGCCCGCCGCCTCCTTCACGAGCATTACTGCCTCGCAGAAGGCGGCGACCGCTTCCCACTCCGTCTCGCTCCGCAGCATGGCCGAAACCAATGCCGGACGCGAGAGGTCTCCGCCTATCGCCGCCGTGAGGACACGTCGGTGCTCTGCCCAAGCTGGGCAGTCTTGCACCGTATGCTCTACTGTGTCCTCCGGGCGATCTTCGCAGTGGTGACACCCAGGCGTTTCCTCCTTTCCCATCAGTCACAGGTACCTCCCGAAACTTCCGTGTCCGGTGAGGACCTGCGTCATGCGATAGGTCAGGACGCCGTGACGTCTCTCCAGCCACTCCTCAAAGAGGGGTCTTACCGCCGCGATTGCGGCGTGCCCGGCCGTCGGTTGCGACAGTCGTCCACTCCATACTGCCCTGAGCTCGCGCCGGAGCTCTTCCCGCCACGCCTCGACTTCTCGAGGCAGCGGGGACTCGCCCCGGCGCTGCGCCTCCACACGCCACTCATAGACGTGCTGGAGGGCAGTCGCCTCCAGGTGGACAGACACTTAGGCTACCTGTTACCTGCGGTGACAGCTAAGATCTCACAGGCGGTTGTAGGCCTCACCAGGCCAAGCAAAAGCAAAAACAATTGCTTTTGTTTGGCCTCAATCAATAACCCAGAGGCAAAGAGAAGCCTATAAAAAAAACTACTAAATCGATTTGGACGTAATCTAAAATACCGATACTTTAAAATCTGTATTAAGATACATTTTATGGCGTAGGCATGCCATAAGCTAGTAATCTATAAATTAACAAGCATTCATTTATAGCTTATTCTTCTAACTTGGACATCACAAGTAATATTTTTTGCTCTTACCAGCAGCAAGCTCAAACGGCACGAGTGCTCGTGACAAGTGGTTACATGACGGCGTGTTACTTCGACGTGTCGAAATGGTAGACCAAGCAGCGTGGCCGCTTCACGACGTCTTGGTGTGGACGTGAAAATTTTTGAGTATTTGATAGTTTTGTTGTACTTTTGGTGGAGATTTTTAAGTTTATAAATCTTATTTACTTAACCAAATCTTTTTTCCATAGTATTGTTCGTCGGATCGTTAAGCTCCTCGTGTATTGAATTGCCCTTCACTTTTTCTGATACATGCGGAATTGTGGTTCTTTTTAAAAAGACATATCAGAGGCCTAAATTCTGTATTAATATAAATGTCGCAGCGAAAAGAAGATATCAGGGATTACACGAAATCCGTAGGGATATCACAAAATCCCGGAAGATGTGAAATATTCTTAGTTGAAAAATAAGTTCATGATACATTAGCTCGTTCCTAGCGGTTTTGCCCGCGTGTACTTCAAAAAACGTCATAGCGAAACAAACAAGACGCTGTGTTATTGCCGAGCTCGCAGCGCTAACGGCATGTGGTCAGGGGGATCGAAGGACTGTCTTATCAGGTTACCGTGTCTCTGGACGTAAAGGGCTTTCGAAGCGGTCGCCACCTTCTGCGAGGCAGTAATGCTCGTGAAGGAGGTGGCGGGCCGCGAGAGAGAGAGGACAGCGTCCTCCCTCCGCCCCAACCGCAGTGGTGTACGCCCACGGCGTCGTACGTCGCAAGACGATCTCCGGCCACCGTAGGCGTGGGCATGCGGACAGCGAGTAAAGGGCAACTCGCTGTCCGACCATGGACCATGCCCGGGTCGACGGCGCGTCGTATTCCACGCGCGCCTCAAAGAGCTGTCAGCAAAATGACGGGGCCCCCTCTCAGAGGGCCAAAGCCTGCCGGGGTCGCGGGACTTATCTCTATTACCGTGACCCCGGAACATAAAGGGCTACTAAAGGACACCGTGGATTTTAGTCAGTACAAGTCTGATAGTACCTCCCGCCCTGCCCGGGGTTGGAGGTCTCATTTGATGACTTTACCACGAAAAAAAAAAAAAAGGATTATTTTGAGGTATTCCACGAAACTGCACCCGCTGACAATGGCACCTAAAATACTTGCACCTTATCTATTCGACGCAAGGCTCCTGTCAAAATTTTATCACAGGTGTCAGGTGCCCTTCGTGGAAAACCTCATGATACAAGGTAATTTATTTAAAAATCGCCACAAAACTGACACGACCTGAAAAAAATACTTTCTCATTTTCAAATCCCTGAAAGCCGCTTTCAACATTCTCTAAACGGAGATTTGTCAAAATATAACTCGACGGGACGTCGGTATACATCATAGTACCTAAATGAGAAAACTTTGATTAGAGTAGGCCTTCAGAAATTCATTAGTGGGCGCTAACGGAATTGCCATTCGTAAAAACTTGGCCCTGTGGCCCCGAATATCATACGTACGACTGGGTTGCTAGGATGAAATTTAGGTGGCCTTAATTTTTGGTGAATTGCCCTGTACGTCGCAAGACGATCTCCGGCCACCGTAGGCGTGGGCATGCGGACAGCGAGTAAAGGGCAACTCGCTGTCCGACCATGGACCATGCCCGGGTTGACGGCGTGTCGTGTTCCACGCGCGCCTCAAAGAGCTGTCAGCAAAATGACGGGGCCCCCTCTCCGAGGGCCAAAGCCTGCCGGGGTCGCGGGACTTATTTCTGTTACCGTGACCCCGGAACATAAAGGGCTACTGATGGACACCGTGGATTTTAGTCAGTACAAGTCTGACAGTACCTCCCGCCCTGCCCGGGGTTGGAGGTCTCATTTGATGATTTTACCACGCTAAAAAAAAAAAAAAAAAGCTTGACACACCACCTCTCTCTAGACAGATTTTTTTAAACGTTTAAGTCCTTTGTTCCACGCCAACCTTATCCAATCCACCTAAACACACTTATCGACAAACCCTTTCACACCCCTACCCCGTAATTTAAACTAAGAATCTTAGCAACTTCACATTTGACATTATCCCATATAATCCTAAAACAATTAACTCCACAATTTGATCTCGACATAATCCTATACAAAATATGGTCATATGTCCCAATAGTGAGGAGGGTTCCTCGTATATCGTTGGTAAAGACGGTCACAGACCACAATACCGCTGATGTTTGCGCCCTTTATTTAAATTGTTAGTTATGGGTACTGAGTCTCCTCAATTTTGGAAGGTTTGTGTTTAGTTTAGGTGCGTTTTAGCGATGGTAATATAGATTTTTGAAGTTACTAATGTGGAGCTCGTTGATAAATAATTACAGCTGCATAGGCCGATCTTCCGGGCTATGGCGCGCTTACTAAGTTTAGTCTGTGGATGGGTAACCATTTGTCATAGCAAGTTTCTCCGTGCTTCGGAAAGCACGTTAAGGCAATGTTCCCGGCTGTCATGTTTATATCTTTGACAGACGTCACTAATAGTCAGAATCTCTAAAAATCTGACAACCAGTCTTACCATGGACCATCTATTGTCCAATTACTGAGTTGTGAAGGTCCGATAGGCAGTCGCTCCATTTAAAATACTGATATTCAGCTGCATCTGTTTCGACTGGAAGGCGACCCCTATATAGTTGGGAAATAGCTAAAGTACGATTTTTAATTGTAGTCAGTAAAATGACAAGTCCAACTGTCACTGATACAAAAAAGGGTGACCCGCTACAATAGTGATGTTCGGCAATCAATAGACTTAGACATTTTTAGTCATGCTTTATTTTATTGTCAAAAAGTTTTTATTGTAAATATTTAATACATAACGTATTAAATAATACGATTTTAGAAATATGGACCTTATATACCAGTATATTACAATTTCTCACTACAAAATTATTACAAAAGCTGGGGAAAAAATGTATAGAGATTCAGAGGAATTAACACTAGAAAGTCGGGAATATACAAGTAACTTTATACGTTTTTATTCATTACGGTTGTCATTGATTCTGAGTTCCGACTCCGATTCTGAATCGGTATATTCAGAATCGGAATCGGAATCAGTTACATTTATAATTAATGAATCCACATAATCATTTTGTCACACACATTCATTTTGACACATTTTGTCTTCAACTTTTATGGCGTGGTTGATGCACTTTCTCCAATTTTCAGGCATCACTTCTTTCAGGCCTTCTTCAAATAATTGCTTTACGTTTTTTATTTTAAAAGTTTTATTGTTCTTGGCGACGTACCCCTTTGCTTGAGCCCAAACTAACTCTATTGGGTTGAGCTCACAGTGATAAGGACGCAGACGCAGGATTGTGACACCGTATTCAGCAGCCAACTTCTTCCACAGCATAGCGTTCGTATTTAGATTTTTGTAATTGTACTATTTCTATTAATTCAACCTTTATCATTGTAGGTTGATATTAAATTTGTTTTTCATCCGACCACTGAATAATATCAGCCTTCCGCCAGTTTGAAGTAGGGATACGCTCGACTTTTCTTGAATGGTACGGTGCGTTATCTAAAACCAGCACCGCATTTGGCTTTTTTGTCAAAATGCTTTTAAGCCATTCCTCAAAACACTCCGAGTTCATTGCTTCATGATAATCCATTCTATTTTTCTTCGATTCAAACATAAGTAAACCGGCTTCTACAAAACCTTCATCACTGCCTATATGTGAAATTATATGTATAGATTATTAGGCGATAAATGAACATTATATCTTCTTCGATAAATGGACTATCCAACACAAAACTAATTTTTCATTTCTAAACATTAGTTCCTGAGATTAGCGCGTTCAAACAAACAAAGAATCAAACTCTTCGGCTTTATAATATTAGTATAGATTTAATTACCTACCGATACACGGTTTCTTCTGTTTAATTAGCGTAAATTACATTTTTTATTATTTAAAGGCAATTTGATATTGAATTAAAAACAATGTAATCTCGATTAACTTTTAATTGTTAAATCTCGATTAACCACATCACTATTTATTTGGGACGAAAAACCTGCAACACTGGAAATGTCATTTTACTGACTACAATTAATAATCGTACTTTAGGTAGATGATGAAGTTAAGATGCTTTTAAATGTTGTTGCGGTATAAAGAAGTTGCGAATCGTGACGAAAATTGAAAAGGGTATGCTCGGATCGCTCGGAGACGTTGAGAGATAAGTGAAAAGTGAATAACATACAACAACAAGAAATATAAGGCAGATGTGAGTGGCAACGTACATGTACAGTAGATATAGATTATGACCACCCAAGGGGTAATAGGTTACAAAGGGAGGAAAGTGTAGAGAAATGAAGCATGCGGGCAAAAGTTTGTTTAATTAACACTATGGGATATCTTCTCTCTTTTTCAACCTTTAGTCACCCAATGCTGAGTTTAGGTCTCTTCCAAATCTTTCCACTTCTGGCGGTTTTGTGTTATGGCTCTCCAGTTTCTTCCGACCTCTTTAATAAGATTGTCTGTCCACCTAGTTGGTTGTCTCCCTACATTCCTTTTTCCCGTTCGTGGTCTTCACTCCAACACTTTCCTGCCCCATCTTCCATCCATCATCAGATGAAAGATGGGGCACCACGGGTTTTGCTTTGTATGTTAAAATACACAACTGCGTAGGTAACTTTTAAGTCTTTAATTTGTTTTGGCTTATCGAATATAAAACATCTTCGCTGGTGATATACAATTGCGTGATTCATCAACAATGATTTTAATTATTGCATGTACAATGCAAATAAGCATAATATTTTAACCTAAAATTATGATACGACTTTCAATCAGATCTGATAACAGTTATCAGTGTTTAGTAACTTCTATTTTTACATCAAATCTTTGATAGCTTTCGTATCGTTCAATTCCATTATTCGGAAACACAAGTATATCTGTTGTTTGTCGCTACCCGCATTGCTGACTGATTATTTATTATGATTAAAATTTTCCATCAACCAAATCTAGTTGTAGTAAGTTTAAAGTGCTAGCTCTTATTGACTAAAAGTCCAGTCCATTCCGTCGGTTGCTTGGACAGTCCGGCTACCTAGACAGCCAGGTGACCCAAAGGACGTTGCCCTACATTAAAATTTCTCCTAAATCGTGGATGCATTTACAAACGACGGCAAGTTTGGCGCAGTGACCGAGCAATCGGACTGCGCTGTGTGTCTCGGGTTCGATTCCCGCATGGAACAATTATTTGTATCATCATCATCATCATCATCAGCCTATAATGTTCCCACTGCTGGGACACAGGCCTCCTCTCTGAGAGAGGGAGTGGGCCATAATCCACCACGCGGGCCCAGTGCGGATTGGTAGATGTCACATATCTTCGAATTTTTGGTTCTACGACATGCCGGTTTCCTCACGATGTTTTCCTTCACCGTTTTGAGAGCAGTGGTGATGAAATAAATTACACAAAGTAATACGCCTGGCGGGGTTCGAACCCACGACCTACAACTCGTAAGTCGGGGTCGATACCACTGGGCCACCACTGCTCTATATTATTATAGAGATATTATTATATTATTTGTATGATCTGACTGTATTATTTGACTGGCCTGTTGGTCTAGTGGTTAGTGACCCTGACTGCTATGCCGGAGGTCGTGGGTTCGATTCCCACCCAGGACAAATGTTTGTGTGATGAACATGATCATTTGTTCTGTGTCTGGGTGTAATTTATCTACAATATGTATGTATTTAGAAATATATAAGTATGTGTATCAGTTGTCTAGTACCCATAACACAAGCTCTGCTTAGCTTGGGACTAGATGGCGTTGTGTGATAGATGTGGAAAAAAAAAAAAAAAAAAAAAAACAACAGGTAGTTGTTCCGGGTCTGGGTGTTTCTGTATGTGACTATGTTTGTAAATACACCCACGATACAGGAGAAATTCCTAGTGTGGGCAACGTTTTTTTTTTTAATGAAATAGAAAAAGCACTCAAACTCACGCAAATGAATACCTAGATCCTGTAACAACTTCATACAGGCCAACGTAATTATATTTGTTTACTGTGATACCCAGGATACGCAATGCAGCTGTCAATCACTCAATCACTACGTCATACGTGTCATCAAATCCAAAGTCGAAACAGTTTTTGAATGACTCAAATCTTTATTTGAATAAAAAGACCAAATTAATTCGAATACGAAACATAGACTAAACCAAGCAGAAGCTTCGATTTGGAACCCGCTGTGCACAAGTGGCCAGTCAACAGCTAAAACGATATGACCCCTATTCGATCGAAGCATGTGGAAGTAAAAAGACTACTTTAGCAATATCATTTTAGTGTCAAATTATTGTAAAATAGCCACTACTATGGACAATTCATATCACACCTTTCAACTTTTTCATGATTTGGTATTGGGAATCGTAAAATGGTTTCACTTATTTTTCTGTACCCGACAACCCGTCTATGTAATGATCTTATTATAAGTTTTACATCCTAAGAATACAAACGTGGAATGCAATAAAAGTATTGAATATTTAAAAATACATACGTGGGCGGTCCCATAATGAATTGGCCTAACTATGAACGGAACCCTAGGGGACAGAGGCTGGCCGACTTTCTGGAGAAAGAAGAACTCTTCATGATGAACTCTTTCTTCCAGAAGCCGCCTCACAGGAAATGGACCTGGCTGAGTCCCGATGGTTCCACGAGAAACGAGATAGACTTCTTCATGACCGACAAGAAACGGATATTCAGTGATGTCTCTGTGATAAACAGGGTGAAAACCGGTAGCGATCACCGAATCGTAAGAGGCTCGCTGAATATCAATGTTAAACTTGAAAGGTCCAATCTGATGAAGTCTACGCTCCGACCTACTCGGTCCCATATTCAAAACCCCGAAAGCTTTCAACTCGAGCTCTCTAATCGCTTTGCTTGCCTTGAGAACTTAGTTTCAGTGGACGAGATCAACGACGGGCTAGTGGAAACTGTCCGCACGGTAGGGTCTAAGTTTTTTAGACCCGGCCGTAAAGATAGACCTCAGAAATTGACCGATCAAACCTTAAACCTCATGGCTGAACGACGTTTGCTACAGTTGCAGTCTTCCGATGACGCGAAGTCATATAGGCAGCTCAATAGACGTATATCTAAGTCCTTGCGGCACGACCTGCGTCTCTTTAATACGAATCGTGTTAAAGAGACCATACAGCGAAACCAAGGCTCCAAAGTGTTCGCGAAGGGCAAGTCTATTGGGCAAAGCCAAATGACAAAGCTGAAACGGGAGGATGGCAGCATAGCGTCGACCAAAGCAGAGGTTTTAGGCGAGATCGAGAGGTTCTATGGACAGTTATACACTTCGGTCGCAAAGCCCGTTGACAGCTTGGTAGGAGATCCAAGAGCCAAGCTGTCCCGACATTATACCGAAGATATCCCGGACATCAGTCTGTACGAGATTAGGATGGCCCTGAAACAGCTTAAGAACAACAAGGCGCCGGGCGAGGACGGAATCACCTCAGAGCTTCTGAGAGCGGGTGGAACACCGGTACTTAAAGTCCTCCAGAAGCTCTTTAATACCGTCCTGTTCGAGGGCAAAACGCCCGAAGCATGGAGCAGAGGTGAGGTGGTGCTGTTCTTCGAAAAAGGTGATAACAGCCTATTGAAGAACTACAGACCCATCACGCTTCTGAGTCATGTTTATAAGCTGTTTTCAAGGGTTATCACAAACCGTCTCGAACACAGACTTGATGACTTCCAGCCTCCCGAACAAGCCGGTTTCCGAAGAGGCTATAGTACCATAGACCACATCCATACGCTGCGGCAAGTTATACAGAAGACCGAGGAGTATAACTTGCCATTATGCTTAGCGTTTGTGGACTATGAGAAAGCCTTCGATTCGGTGGAAACATGGGCGGTGCTTGAGTCACTCCAGCGATGCCGTATTGACTGTCGGTACATCGAGGTGTTGAAGTGTTTGTATAATAACGCCACCATGTCGGTCCGAGTACAGGAGCAGAGTATGAAGGCGATTCCATTGAGAAGAGGCGTCAGACAGGGGGATGTTATCTCCCCTAAACTGTTTACTGCCGCAATGGAAGACGCCTTCAAGCTCCTGGAATGGCAAGGACTTGGCATCAACATCAATGGCGAGTACATCACTCACCTTCGGTTTGCCGACGACATCGTAGTCATGGCAAAGTCGATGGAGGAACTCAGCATGATGCTCGATGGCCTCGACCGAGTTTCGCAACGGGTGGGCTTGAAAATGAACATGGACAAGACGAAAATTATGTCAAATGCCAATGTTGTGCCCACCCCAGTCTCTGTTGGAAACTCGGTACTCGAAGTTGTTGACTCATATATCTACTTAGGACAAGTAGTCCAATTAGGTAGATCCAACTTCGAGAAAGAGGTCAGCCGCCGAATCCAACTCGGTTGGGCAGCGTTCGGGAAACTACGCAGTGTCTTTTCGTCCGATATACCTCAGTGCCTCAAGACGAAAGTCTTCAACCAATGTGTGTTACCAGTGATGAGTTACGGCACCGAAACGTGGTCTTTCACTATCGGCCTCATCTCAAAGCTCAAAGTCGCTCAGCGAGCTATGGAGAGGGCTATGCTCGGTGTTTCTCTGCGTGATCGAATCCGAAATGAGGAGATCCGTAGACGAACTAAAGTCACCGATATAGCCCACCGGATTAGCAAGCTGAAGTGGCAATGGGCAGGCCATATTGCTCGCAGAGCGGATGGCAGATGGGGTCGAAAAGTGCTAGAGTGGAGACCACGGACTAGCAAGCGCAGCGTAGGACGTCCACCAACAAGGTGGACAGACGACCTTATGAAGGTCGCCGGAAGACGCTGGATGCAGGTCGCTTCCAACCGGTACTTGTGGCGATCAAAAGGGGAGGCCTATGTTCAGCAGTGGACGTCCTATGGCTGAGATGATGATGATGATGATGAACTATGAACCAATGAAGGAAATGAAACGAAACCAATTTTATTTTTCAATATAATCATAATGAATACTAATACACTTTTGACATCTATGAATTAACATCTCTATACCTTTATAAAAATAATCACAATTTTTATCCTCAAAATGACTAAAAACGGCCGCCTACAGCTCCTCATCGCTTGAAAATTTTCTTTACCTTAAGTCCCGCTTTAAATTTGGAAATAAATAATAGTCGAACGAGGCCATGTCTGGACTGTAAGGTGGATGTTCAACTTCTGTGAACCCGCATTGACGAACTGCACCCTTTGAAACAAAAACTCCGAAGCGCAGCGCACTCTTTCCTGTCTCAATACCGCTGAAAGAAGTTTCGGTACCCATCTTGCACTCAATTTTTTTAAGGGAAAATTTTCATGGATCGCGCGATGAACGGTACTTTTAGATAGCCCAAGCCTAGCTGCAATTTCTCTAATCTTCAAACGGCGGTCACTCAGGACCTCCTCTTCGATATGAGCAATCGTTTCGGGAGTGAGCACTTCCACAGGTCGACGGTCGTGGCCAAAGTCTTCGACGGTTTCTCTACTGAGGTAAAACTCTTTCACCTAGATTTTCACTATGATAAAGGAGGGGGCAGACTCCTTACACACACCATCCAATCGTTCTTTTATTTGGGCAGGGAATAAACCTTCTCTACACAGAAAGTTTATGGAACTTCGATAGTCAGTTCTCGACATTTTGAAAAAATACGCGACTCTCGTTATTCAAATGCCTGTTAAATTAAGACTAAGCATTTCATGTCGATGTGTGTTTCTTATACTAAGTGCACGATAAATGTAGGTACTATTTAATGCAACACAACATATAGCGATATCTCGCGTAGAACTATATCAGGCCAGTTCATTATGGGACCGACTGGTAGACACAGCAGAGAGAAAAAATATTGTTATAACCATCTATCTCTTTTTGTGCGACATAATCATATTATTTTCTTTGGTAATGTGAAGGGAAGAGATAGATGGTCCTACAATAAATTGTTTTTTAACTAAAGCATATTTTTTATTCTCAGTCCATGCTACAAGTCTATGTTCAAATTAAAAATGATTTGAAAACAATTATTCTACTTGCGCTAGGAATGAGTATACGAAAATTAAAAGAAATTGCTGATGACGATACTGGAAATTCACAAATCACTTTAAGTAACCATTTTAAACTCCCAGAACACAATCTATCGATTCACCGTATCGCTAATGCTTCTATCAAAGTAACTACCAACTGTTGACGCGTCAGTCTGCAATGCGGCATTACTGCTAACGAATGATTTTCCGATGTTTAGTTTGGTGTCGAAACAGGGACGGCCAATAAATGGTAATGTGGACATTGCTTTTGTTTTTGGGGCTTGTTTAAGGCTTTAGATTTGACGTAGCTGTGTTGTAGTAGTGGAATCGATAGAGATTTGTATGTTGTAAAACCTACGAAAAACTGCACTATCTTTACATTGAAAAATAATATCTAATAATGAGAATCATCATTGGCAGCTCTATTCCACCCATTAATAAAAATATAAAAGATTCTGGTGTCCTGAAATAAAGGCTACGAAGGTAGGCACCAGTCTTTCACATATATACTTAGCTAAATTGTGCACTGTCTCACTGGATCTCTTCTTAATTTCGTTGCAGGATCGAAGACAATCCGGCCCATTGTGCTGCTTCCGGCCCATTGTGCTGCTTCCGGCCCATTGTGCTGCTTCCGGCCCATTGTGCTGCTCCGGCCCATTGTGCTGCTTCCGGCCCATTGTGCTGCTCGACGAGGTGGGCAAGCTCTTTGAGAGAGTAATTGCAGACCGCCTCGTCGGGCACCTGAATCGGATGGGCCCGGACCTGTCGGAGAGCCAGTTCGGCTTCCGCAGGGGGCGCTCCACGGTGGACGCCATCATGCGCGTGAGAGCCCTCACGACGGGGGATGCTGTTGCCCGGGGCAGGGTCGTCTTGGCGGTGTCCTTGGACATCACCAATGCCTTTAACACCCTGCCCTGGAGTTGCATAAGGGAGGCACTCCGGTATCACCGGGTGCCGACCTACCTCCGTCGCATAGTCGAGGAGTACCTGACGGACAGAGCCGTCATCTACCCCGGTCACCAGGGAGAATGGACTCGGCGAGAGATGTCGTGCGGTGTTCCACAGGGTTCGGTCTTGGGGCCGCACCTGTGGAACATCGGGTACGACTGGGTGCTGCGCGGCGACCTCCCTGACGGCGTCAGCGTGGTGTGCTACGCTGACGACACGCTCGTCCTGGCACAGGGAGAGTCGCACCAGGCGGCGGCCGACTTGGCGACGCGAGCGGTCGCGACAGTCGTGGAGAGGATCCGGCGGTTGGGACTCGACGTGGCGCTGCACAAGACGGAGGCCATGTGTTTTCATGGCCGCGTCAACGCGCCCACGTCGGGTTACAGCATCACGGTGGGAGGGGTTCGCATCGGCGTCTTGAGGACGATGAAGTACCTGGGACTCGTCCTCGACAGCCGGTGGAACTTCCGGGAGCACTTCCTGTGTTTGGCCCCGAAACTGAATCGGGCAGCGGGCGCCCTCAGGCGACTCCTGCCCAACCTCAGTGGGCCAAACGCCTCCTGCCGTAGGCTGTACGCCGGTGTCGTGCGGTCCATGGCCCTCTACGGGGCCCCAGTGTGGGCCCTAAGCATCCGGACGCGACCAATCAAATTGGTCGCATGCCAGAGGGTCATGGCTATCCGGATGATCCGGGGATACCGCACGATTGCCGGCGAATCGGCCAACCTGCTCGCCGGATTGCTGCCCTGGAATCTGGAGGCGACTGCCCTCCAGCGCGTCTATGAATGGCGCGTGGAGGCGCAGCGCCGGGGCGTGACCCCGCTGCCTCGAGAAGTCGAGGCGCGGCGGGAAGAGCTCCGGCGCGATCTCAGGGCAGTATGGAGGGCACGACTGTCGCGACCGACGGCCGGGCACGCCGCAATAGCGGCGATAAGACCCCTCTTTGAGGAGTGGCTGGAGAGACGTCACGGCGTCCTAAGCTTCCGCTTGACGCAGGTCCTCACCGGACACGGATGTTTCGGGAGGTACCTGTGTCTTATGAGAAAGGAAGAAACGCCTGGGTGTCACCACTGCGTAGATCGCCCGGAGGACACAGTCGAGCATACGGTGCAGGATTGCCCCGCTTGGGCGGAGCACCGACGTGTCCTCACGGCGGCGATAGGCGGAGACCTCTCGCGCCCAGCACTGGTCGCGGCCATGCTGCGGGGCGAGACGGAGTGGGATGCGGTCGCCTCCTTCTGCGAAGCAGTCATGCTCGCGAAGGAGGAGGCGGGCCGCGTGAGAGAGAGGACAAGGTCCTCCCTCCGCCCCACCCGCGGTGGTGGACGCCCACGGCGTCGGACGTCGCAAGACGATCTCCGGCCACCGTAGGCGCGGGCATGCGGGCGGCGAGTAAAGGGCAACTCGCCGCCCGACCATGGACCATGCCCGGGTCGACGGCGCGTTGTGTTCCACGCGCGCCTCAAAGAGCGTCAGCATAATGACGAGGCCCCCTCTCAGAGGGCTAAAGCCTGCCGGGGTCGCGGTTGCAGTGGTTTGGTAATAGTGTGGTACGTTTATCCTTTTTTGGATATGAAAAAAGTGAAATAACTGATGTGATTGAATCTATCAATATTAACAAACAAAAATTCGTCATAAAGATTAAACGAAAATGTTTACAGTTACCAAACAAATATAAAATAATAATTATACTTCGCCAAATAAATCTGATAGCACTAGTTTGTCGAAAAGTTTTAAATGGAAATATATTTTTTCGACGATGACAATTTCCGAAAATGTCGTATTACACAATCAACATAAAAGAAAAATGAAACCGTACGCAATCATCATTGGGTGTCGGGAATCCCAATTTTTCAGGCATTCAATATTGAAAGCGGCTTTTTTCGAAAAGTCGGTATTGTTGAAAGAAATGTAATTTTTATGTGCATATGGTGGACATCCATCCAGTACGTACATCATACATTTTGCCAATACCTTTTTGTACGCACAGCTAAAGAGTGGAATTCCCTGCCCGGCACCTGAACAGGTTACTTCTAGGAAAGCGAGCTACACCGTCGATCACATCTTCACTTACCACCAGGTTAGATAGTGGACAATTGCGAAAATTTAGACCGATAAGTGCGGAGGTAGACGGTGTGTCTAGTCCTGTTCTGTCTACTTTTACTTACGGTACTTACATTCATTGTATCCTCGTAATTTATAATTGTAATTGTGTGCATAAGGCTTGCCAAATAAATTTATTTTCCTTCTTTCTTTTAGTTTATAAGCAAAATTGTAGTTATTAACAATCTTGCCTTGCCTATGGACTTCTTTGAATGTTTTTTTTTTCACCATTATCCAAATAAGGCTTTCATTTTTATTTAGCAATGGTCTCGTCTTAGACTACTGTCTTATCTGATGGTAAGCGATGATGTGGTCAACAATTAAGCACGCTTGCTTAAAAAGTATAACCTATTCATTTTTGACTCCGTCAGGGAATTTTACTGCTTCGTCGTACACACAATCTTAGAAACCTTTTTTCATGCGAAGACGGAATATGTAATCAAGTTATTATTCTATTTGCTCAAGACTGAAATAAAAAGTTCATTCCATTTCTGGGTCGACTCAATCTAGATTTGCCTCGGACACACTTAGGAAAAATTGGATAAGAAAGTATAAAAAACTATTTGGAAAGAATTTTTGTAATTTTACATGAATTATGTTCAAGATTGTTATTGAAAACAATTTTAATCAACACTCAAATCTCAGACTTTAATTAAACACGTGAGAATTACATATGGACAGTTAGCAAATAATATGGAAATTATCAACAATTGCAGAACATTGGACATTATGTCTGCAATTGGGTATAAAGTTACAAAAGGTAAGTAAAAGCATTCAAAAAGTAGACATTGATATTTAATATGGCGTATGGAGCAGTGGTGGCCTAGTGGTATCGGTCCGGACTTACGAGTCGACGAGGTCGTGGGTTAGAACCCCGCCAGGCGCATCACTTTGTGTAATTTATTTCATCACCACTGCTCTCAAAACAGTGAAGGAAAACATCGTGAAGAAACCGAGACATGTCCTAGAACCAAAAATTCGAAGACATGTGACATCTACCAATCCGCACTGGCCCTCTCTCTCCGCGTGGTGGATTACCACCACGCGGAGAGAGAGGGAGTGGACCATAATTGGTCCAGTCCCTCTCTCAGAGAGGAGGCCTGTGTCCCAGCAGTGGGAACATTATAGGCTGATGATGATGATGATGATAACATTTATAACTTATTTTCAACCAAAATGACGCATGCAATCTGTCGATATCTCGAATTTGCATGTTTGATTTCACATCGACTTCGCTTCCGAAACAATCAGTTAGTTAGTCAATAATACCCACATGTAACCATATTGTTTGCCTACAGATATTTGTCCACAGAAATGCACAAGCATTGGGTTTCACATTGCCACCACGATACGTGAGATAGTCCAGTATTTACAAGCTCGCGAATTATTTAACATACAGACAAGTATCTTACACAATGTTTACATCTGTAAACAATCTGTAATACTTGTTTTCAACAAAGCCTTGTTAAAAATATGCCTAATATAAAACACGAACTTTCGCTCGCGGCTTTTATTTATTATTCGTAGTTATGAGAAATAAACCCACGGAAACGTTTAAAATATAGCCTACAACACTCGGAAACATTGTAATTTCCATTATTTATTTATTCTCTAAAGTAGTGGTACATACATAAGGTAAACTTAATGCCGTAAGGCATAACCTGCTTATCAATCTCAGTCAAAAATTGTTTATGACATTGTTGAACGAATTTTTGGAATTAGATCAGTGAATAGTATACCCCTTTATTAAAAGATTACTTTTTTTGTTTACAGTAATTAAAAGATTACTTTTTTTGTTTACAGTAACATTTTGGATGATGTACTTTAGTTGTTTCACACAATAAATACAACACAATTTTGATTATTTAATTAAATAGACATTAAATAGTTATGTAGGTAAATGTAATTTATGTTGCAAGTGGAAAATTAATTTATTTCAATGAGGTGGAGCGACGATCATCGCAAGGTAACAGTTGGATGTGAATAGCAGATGATGTAGAGAAATGGCTGGTGATTGGAGATGCCCATGTCCAAACAGCTACAGGCTGATAATGATTTAAAAAGAAATTAGCAGATTCACTCGTAGAAAAAACTTTAATACCTCTTTTGAAATGCGAAGTAATTTCGAAACGTATTTACGCAATCACGCTTTTAAAATCCAGTCTGCCATTAAGGCTTATTATGACAATTTCTCATCTAACGAACTATTCAAGTTATTCACATTTTTATACACGCTGCTTATTTTTTTCAAGAGGTGACACAAAATGGCGACTGGGGTTTCACAATAGGCACTGACGAGTACTATTAGCATATCAGTTGCGTCGTTACACTGGCTTTCAGGATTCTCTATACAAATGAAACAAGCGTTGAAAAGGCAAAGTTTCGTGTGCCTCTATGAAAAATATTATTTAAGAGCTCATTTGGTTATTGTGTTGGGATTATTTTTGTTTTTTAATTTGGGGCAATTGTGTTTTCATGTTACACAGTTTTGCCGTTGGTGTTGGCTATCATTTGTAGAAAATCTTTTTCTGTCAGAAGCTCAAAATAATGTCTGGCAAGCAGTCTTATTAAGATACCAAATTACACAGTTAGAAGTCCATCGTCGACCTTGTCTTTGACACCCCTGAACTAGACTAAGGTCAAGAGCAAACCCACCGTAAATAAATGAATAAAAAATACTGGGTAATACAGGACTTCCTATGGGTCAGGGCCCATTCGTACCCTGAAATTCGTACCCCAGCATAAAGTTGTGGATTCGGCCCCTATTTAAGGGCCCATTGGTCTTCTGGTAGGGGACCAATTAATATTTCAATAAGAAATATTATTTTTAAAGTACCCATTCGTCCCCTCTAATATAAATACAATATAAGTTAAAGATTCGGCACCTATTCAGGTGCCTATTGGTTCCCTGAGATAAAATTAGCTATATTTTACACTAGCTTCTGCCCGCGACTTAGTACGCGGATCTTGTTGCTTATGCCAGCGACAATGGGGTCGGCAAAATCGAAGATCTGAAAAGTCTGATACCCAACTTCAAGAGCCCGGGTAAAAAATTCATGGGAGTTTGGCCAGTACAATAAAAATTGTATTAATATATTAATCCTCATCGAAAATCAGTCCGTGAAATTAGTGATAGCTTTGATTTCCACATCAGGTGTTCCAAATCTTATATTTTAATACATCAATAGATAATGCTCATTAGGCTGAACAGCTCTTTCTAAGACGTCATTCCTATACAGGTTGAATTTTTCAACTGGGCGTTGAGTTGAACAAAAATAAGCATGAAAGAAGAAAACGTTAACTTAAGTTTCGAATACAGTCATCGCCTTGAAGATCGATCAGTTTTTTTTCAATTATACGTTTTTCTTAAGTTTGCCGTATATGATTACTTCCCAGAATTGTTGAAAGGAATCTTCAACATTTTTCGATATTACTCATAGTTTCGAAAATAGCCATCCACGCCCAGTTGAAAAAAATCATGTTATAGTGTAGCTGGGCTCTTTTTTTTTGGTGGTAAATCATCAAATGAGTCCTCCCAACCCGGGCAGGGTGGAAGGGACTGTCAAACTTGTACTGACTAAAATCCACTGTGTCCTTCAATAGCCCTTTATGTTCCGGGGTAACGGTGATGGTATAAGTCCCGCGCCCCTGGCAGGCTTTAGGCCCCGTCATTATGCTGACGCTCTTTAAGGCTCGCGTAGAACACGACGCGCCGTCCATGGTCGGACGGCGAGTTGCCCTTTACTTGCCGCCCGCATGCCCGCGCCTACGGTGGCCGGAGATCGTCTTGTGACGTCCGACGCCGTGGGCGTCCACCACCGCGGGGTAGCTGGGCTCTTGGAGTTCCACATTAGGTGTTCTAGATCTTCAATTTTTATACGTCAGCAGAGAGTGCTCATCACGCTGAACAACTCTTGCTAAGACGTCATTCCTGTATATGTTATAGTGTAGCTGGGCTCTTGGAGTTCCACATCAGGTGTTCCAGATCTTAAATTTTTATATGTCTACAGAGAGTGCTCATCAGGCCGAACAACTTTGCTGAGACGTTATTCCTGTATATGTTATAGTGTAGCTGGGCTCTTGGAGTTCCACATCAGGTGTTCCAGATCTTCAAACTAATTCTCTCAGCAGAAAATGCTCATCATGTGGATAAATTTTTGCTTTCGCACCATTTTTGTATCTCTTATAGTTTAGCTGGTCTATTGCGGTTCTGCGCCAGTTGTTCAAGTTTTCAAAATAAATTATAGCCTATGTTTTGACCAGATTTAATACCTATACAACAAAAAAAGAATCATTCAAATCCGTCCAGGACTTTTTGAGTTTATCCCGGACATACATACAGACAAACAGATAAACAGACAAACAGACAAAAATTCTAAAAACTATATTTTTGGCTTCGGTATCGATTGTAGATCACACCCCAAGTATTCTTTTAAAAAAATATTCAATGTACAGTTTTGACTTTCCTACTATTTTATTATATGTATAGATAGATAAGAAACGGTTAACATAGTACACTTGTGAACAGTTTATTAACGGAATTAATTTAATAAATCATAATAGATCATTGAAAAAAGAGCTGTGATGAATGATAATCCGTCATGATAATAATATAACCTGTCGATAGGCTTACGATGTAGAATTCTCTACGAAGTATTTTTTTTTAGATTTAAGTTATTATGATTTTGCATGTATGTAGTTGGTACATAATTATACAAAAAAAAATAAGAAGTGATTATTTACCTTTGATATGTGTTCTATATTTTTCGCATATTGTATATTTAATGTTGATTTATATAATGATCAATCAAGGCTGATTTTTGTAAAAGACTTGTATTTGTTGTTAGTAAAAATTTTGGTTTTACATAGTTGATAAAGACTGGTTTTACTTTTTATATTCATTGACTGTACGAAGTACTAACAATTAACTGTTATTTTTGTTATATTGGTATTGATATTTGGTTATTTGTTTGTACACTGAATGTAAATTAATCTAATATTCAGTTATTACTGGGATTTTTTTTTAAATAGTAACACAGTTTTATTTTACTACATAAAGATATTACAGTTATCATATATTTTGCTAAATATTTAAAAATGTTCAAGAAACCAAAAGTTGATTAATTTTTTTGATGCCTATAGCCTTTTCTTTTTCTATTTTCGTGGTAAAATCATAAAATGAGTCCTCCCACCCCGGGCAGGGTGGGAGGGACTGTCAGACTTGTACTGACTAATCCACGGTGTCCTTCAATAGCCGTTTATGTTCCGGGGTTACGGTGATGGTATAAGTCCCGCGACTCCGGCAGGCTTTAGCCCTCTGAGAGGGGGCCCCGTCATTATGCTGACGCTCTTTGAGGCGCACGTGGAATACGACGCGCCGTCGACCCGGGCATGGTCCATGGTCGGGCAGCGAGTTGCCCTTTACTCGCTGCCCGCATGCCAGAGGCATTTTATTAAACTTAATCTTATCTTCTTCTATCTATATTTATAAAAATGAAACCCGTTTTCCGTTGTCACGACATAACATGAAAACGGCTTGACCGATTCGAATAATTATTTTTTTGTTGTGTTTGTAACCATCGGGACCGGGTTTTAGACCGGGTCCTCCACCCGTGCGAAGCCGGGACGGGCCGCTAGTATATATATAAAAATGAAACCCGTTTTCCGTTGTCACGACATAAAATGAAAACGGCTTGACCGATTCGGATAATTATTTTTTTGTTGTGTTTATAACCATCGGGCCCGGGTTTTAGACCGGGTCCTCCACCCGTGCGAAGCCGGGACGGGCCGTTAGTATAAAATAAACATGGTATCCACCGAATTACTATATATTTTTAATTTTGACCTTTTCTGCGCGACCGTACCAGGACTACCAAGCTGCAGTATACACATATACATGTACTTATATTAGAAGAATGAATAAAAATAAATATTTTTCAGGGGACAAATGGGCCCCTCAAAAGTTCCAGGGTACGAACGGGCACAGGGTGCGAATCTTAGGGTACGAATGGGTCCTGACCCCTTCCTATTTGCAGATTTTTTAAACCAAAAAAAGGATCGTTTAATCATAAGCAACTTATATAAAGACGATGTTCACAGAGTGTGTTTGATGCAACGACGATATATTACTAGACTCCTAATAACAGGCGACCGATGTCTGTCAACACTCATTAGGCAAAAAAGTCTTATATCCGTCTTATTTCGACCACTCCTGTGAGCCGTAAACATACCTTGAGACAGAACAGACCTTGACTTAACCAATCACAACGCAGTACTGCATCCACATCGCTTACGTAGTACCTCAGCGAGTTGACAGAATAGTTTTCGTTCCTTAGATCGTGCATGCGGAGTCTAGTAATATATCGTCGTTGGTTTGATGAATGTCAACTTAACGGCCCAAAAATCACGAGTTCCCTCAATAAACACTTTTTCTGAAAAAGCGTTTAAATTCCTGCATTTTTCGGTCAATTTCGTTTGGTGCCCGCACTTCATGCACGCAGCAATTTGCACTGGCATGTACATTGTACATATGTATTACATAAATAACTCACGCGGCCATGTAAAGTTTGTAGTGTTACGAGCAATTAAAAAAATTCGTTCGCGTGATGTCCCAGTGTAATCGTCAATTTGTGAGTCGTAAAGTCATAGGAACGTCAGTTTTTTTTTTTGAGAAAAATATAATTTTCGGTTTTACCAACTAATTTATAAGCCTCTTGGCTCCGTCACTGTACTTATACATAAACTAGGATTAGGTTATGGAATGATTTCACCATATAGTGCGGCGTATTGTTTGTTTCAGCAGTGCGCGTACTAAACTGGTTATGTTCAGCGTTGACCACCGTGGCAATACTCAGTGTACCACATTTGTGCGCGAACATTTTCACTGAACTAAGTCTAGCAATGTGCGCGTACTAACAACAGAAGTATTCAGTTGTAAGCAAACATTTTCAGAATATTTGCGCACAATTTGTTTGTGTTTGCTTCTGTGAGTTGACCTGATAGCTTCCATGACGTCTTGCGAGAGTATTTCCAGTGTGGGACTGAGATGGCGCTAGACGACTTGTATAGCTCTTTTCCACAGTAAATCTATTCTCGCTTTAATACGCTATGGTAGACTATCTGCACGCGTAGCATGGCGATTCTATCTCTATTCTATCAACCTAAAAGACAAAGTAATTTCATCGTTATTTCCATACAAATCGACTGTTGCACAAATATGACACGATTCTGACACCATTACAGAATAGAAACATATGTTTTCTAAATTTTAAACATTGCTATGCTTAAATCGATAAAAATCTTTTACGTTCCGTCATTTTGTCTATTCTCCCGTCGACAAAACCCGTTTCTACAGCGCCATGCTACGCGTGCTGAGTGAATATTTGTGCCGCACAGTGCCGTACACCGGTGGAACCACATCTTTAGAATATGAATCCGAGCCACCGGAAAAAATAGAATTATCTTTTAACAGGTTATGAATAATTTATGAGTGAAATGTCACGTTTTCAATATAGTGCCGTTATATATTTAATTTAGTTACCAGTCGCCTCGATAGTTGAGTTATTTTTATATCCGAACTAGATTTGATTTTTAGTATTTTAGTGGTTGGAATATTTTATGTACAGTTCGATTATTTGTGGATCAAAGGTTTGTTTCATGGAACATAATTTGGGGTGGTGGATTTGTTTTGTAATTTCATATGTAATTTGCATAAATATTTTTTTTGGGGTTTTCTCTACTTTCTCCCGAGCACAGTTTGGTCGACCGGCTAGTTTATAAATAAATTGATAAAGCAAAATTAAATCTTGCCTATTTGGGGTACTACTATCTAAGGACGAAACCTGTTACTTCGGCCAAAGTTTCGCTCGTTTTTTTACTTTTAGGGACATAGGATTAGTTACTTCTACAACTAAAAATCGGTGGAAACATAATGGTAGGACAGCGAGTTGCCCATTACTCGCCACCCGCATGCCCGGGCCTACGGTGGTCGGAGATCGTCTAGCGACGTCCGTCGCTGTGGGCGTCTACTAATTTTGTAGAACCCTTTTTTATGTGGTAAAATCATCAAATGAGTTCTCCCTCCCAGGACAGGGCAGGAGGGCCTGCCAGACTCGTACTGGCTAAAATCCAAGGTGTCCTTCAAGAACCCTCTACGTTCCGGGCTCACGATAATTCGATAAGTCCTGCGACAAATTTTGTCGAACCTAACAAAAACTTTGAACAGTTCAATAAACATGAACAAAGTCATGACTCATAAATTAACAGAACCTATTTCCCGGTGTCCTATTACATTTATTACGGCCGAACTGCCCATCCAATTTAAAATCCAAACCATTTTACGGGATCGACTTTATTGACCAATACGATGCGAGCTCTAATAAAATATGCGATAAACAAGTTAACGTTACTGTTCAAATTATAAAATGGCGGTTGTCGCGTATTGGTGACAATTTTTATAGGCAATGTTCCGGCCTGGATATAATTCAGAGGTATGACATCAAACGGATTTTATTCAAATTGTATTTCGAATGCTCTGTTGTCATGAGTCGAAATGTGGTAACTCGAAAATTGTTAAAAAAGTGTTTAACAAAAAATATTTCTATATTTTCGAAAGTAATCGAAAACTTTTTTGTGTGTAATCTGACGAGAGACTATTCATTATACGGAATCAGCATACCTATAAAGAGAGGCCAAGATAATTTAGGCTTATTCCTATAACTTGATGCGTAGCCAACCTGTACTATGCAAAAAGGTAAATCATAGGTATTCTTACTAATTTAAAAAAAAGCATTAGTCAGCATAGTAGACATAATAATAATATAAGTGACTATGACTTGAAAAGAGATGGCTACTGACTTTAGGAATTATTATGAACTAGCGGCCCATCCCGGCTTCGCACGTGTGAAAGTCCTCTAAAACCCGGTCCCGATGGTTAAAAACACAACAAAAAAAGAATGATCCAAATCGGTAGAGCCGTTTCCGAGTCGAGCTTAGTGTTAGTGTGAGCTTAGCAACACATTAAGTGATCCATTTTTATATTAGTATAGAGATACGGGAAAAGAATAAATGCTGCGTCGTTTCAATTAAATAATGATGACGATGCCGAGAAAGACTTTCACATTATTAACTGTTCTCTAAATATAATTTTGTTGAGTTACTCCTTTTCTGCTTACGGGAACAGTAAGCTCGTGATTGGGCTGGTTATTAAGTTCGTTTTTTTTTGTTCGGCAAAATAAATTTAATGTCAGTCTATGTTACTAAGGATGGAATGATAAAATTTTATGCACTCGTTTTATTGAACATTAAATGCATTTACAAAATGGTTTAACTAATATTTTATTTGTGTTCTAGTTATTTTTATGTGAACATTTCAGTGTATTTTTAAATGTGTGAATTTGTTAACTGTGACAAAAAAAACACTGGCAGGTGAAACAAGAAATAACTCACTGACAACTTTTCTGTTCATAAAGCAAGTGTGTTCGGCAAGTGTGTTCTATCAGCTTCGTCCTGTCGGCGAAAAGTCCAAGGTGAAAGAGTCTTTCGGTGAAACGGCCATAAATGAATCGTCCTGTCGACGAAACGTCCAATGGTGAACCGGTCGTCGGTGAATGGTTGCAGATTTGTAGAATCGTTTATCAGCCCCATTAGTATGAAAGAAAATTTTACTCTTCAAAAAGGTTGGTCAGTGCTTTAGTAAATAGCAACTATCGTAAGAGCAGTGGTGGACCAGTGGTATCGGCCTCGACTTACGAGTTGTAGGTCGTGGGTTCGAATCCAGTCAGGCGCATTACTTTGTTTAACTTATTTCGTTACTACTGCTCTCAAAACGGTGAAGGAAACCGACATGTCCTAGAACCGACTATTCGGAGATAATATCTTTTTGTTTAATTATAATAATAGCGCGTATAGTTGACGCACTGGGCCCACGTGGTGGATTGTGGCCCACTCTGTCTCTCAGAGAGGAGGCCTGTTGTTGTGCAGTTGGAACGATTTACAGGCGGATGATGATAAACTATCGTAAAAATGTGTTTGTAATTCATTTTAACAATAATTTTGTAAATCTTCCACCCATAACTTTGTCTAAAGACACAAGAATATCTCCTTCATTCAGGTAATACATAGTTACTTCTAACCTAGATAGATTCTTCCTGTTTCTCACCTTCCTCGTAAGTTCTCAAGTCGTTCCATCTTGTGTGCTTGTCACCGATCGTCGCCTTAAATTTATTAGCTCATCCTGTGAAAAATCTCCTCGATTTTCTCGAAGCTACGTCATTGGAAGCCATAAGAGTCGACATATGAATTTATTGAGCAATATGTCCTGTTTAAGCTTTTGTAAGTTAAGGAATTTAAGTTGCGAATTCAGGAGTTTCAGATTCAACTCAAATAAACGATAGCGGAAGGAATGAATTGGGTTACAGTTGAAAATTACTGATCTATCATATTTTATACGGATTTAATTAATATTCAAATTATTTGGTAAAATGATTGCACCTGTTTGAAACTGTGCATTAACTAGCTTATAGCCACTTCTAGCTAGCTTAGGACACTTAGATCAATAAGTATAGTATTTAATGGTGAAAGAATGGTCATAACCAGTCCCGCAGTTTTAGAGTTCGAGATAGTGTCCTCTTTATAATCCTACTATGTGTATTGTTGTATGTGTGGATGGATGTTTGTTACTCTTTCACGCAAAAACTACTGAACGGATTTGGCTGAAATTTGGTACACAGATAGCTTATAACCTGGATTAACACATAGGATAGTTTTTATCCCGATTTTATGTTCCCGTGGGATAATTTTGTAGTTGTAGCGGGTGAAACCGCTGGCAACAGCTAGTATGAGCATAAATACACATCGATTAACAGCATGAGTTCGGATTTCTTAGATTGAATTCCAAAGGCACGGTTATTCAGTTATTCTATCAGGATTTTATTACATTAAGTAATTAATTATGGTAGTTATATATAATTTACAAACTTCTCTGCTTAACACTTCCGGGCCGACATGTGTTGTTACGTTCCAAATTCAAAAGTCTCGAAAATCTTGTTCCAAAATAAATAACAAACGAGATATTTTGTAACAAATGTACAATACGCGTACTTAAAACTCAGAAGGATGAAGAGCGCCTTAATGAAATAACATGATTGCGAACATCCTACTCGGATTACATGGTTTCGAGAAATGTGACTTTTCAAGTGAGAACTCGGCTGAATAAAGCGTAAGGGCGTGTGTATTCACACATTTATATGCGTAGAATTTTCTATGAAAAGGGGTCGCACTGATTTGATAATGTTGTTGTACATTTGTCACAATGTTTATTCGTCACATCTTGTCAAAACTTTCAAAGAAAATTCTTCACACTCTAAAAATATGTGTGTAAACTCGTCACAGGTAGGTATTATCTACAATAATCAATGCCATTTTTCGTCGTTTATAACTCAAGGAACAGGCTCACCTATCAAACCAAATGTTTAGGCTTTGTTCGGACTATTTAATAGATTAAGTATTTATGTGATGTCTGCACAAAATCGGTCGAGCGGTTCTTCATTTATCCCATTTTTTGTAACACGTAGCGAAACACGGGGCGGGCCTCTAGTGTTTTATAAAATAGCGGTAGCAACCAAATGTATTGGTTTTAGCGCTCGAAATGAAATATCATAGATAAAAATTCCAATTCTGTTGCAAATAAATGTAAAGAAACAAAACCTTTTATCACTGAGTTGCATAAAAAAGAGAAAGAATGGGGTCATTCCCAATGTGCTCCAAAAAAGGTTCCCAAAGTAATCCATGAAAAATGTAATACTTTAATTAATAATATTTTTAAGTTTCATTCTGCTCCATGATAATTTTGAAGTGTTCCCAATGTGCTCCACACCTTTTTATTCAAAACTAGCTTTTGTCCGCGGCTTCGCTTGCGTCAATTTAGAATTTGAGAATCAATTCGGATCGTGTAAGTGGCGCCATCTGGAAAATGAAAATTACTGTTGTTTTTCTCGGCAACAGCTCGCTTCTGTGTTTAGGGATTAGATACCCTACGTCCATGTCTGTGCGGGTGAGAGCCCTCACGAAGGGGGATGCGGTAGCCCGGGGTAGGGTCGTCTTGGCGGTGTCTTTGGACATCTCCAATGCCTTCAACACCCTGCCCTGGAGTTGCACTCCGGTATCACTGGGTGCCAACCTACCTCCGTCGTACTATTTGAGGACTACCGTCATCTACCCCGGTCACCGGGGAGAATGGAACCGGCGAGAGATGTCGTCCTCCTGTGGAACATCGGTTACGACTATGTTACGCCGACATTACGCTCCTCGTCCTGGCGGAGGGAGAGTCGCACCAGGCGGCGACCGAACTGGCGATGCAACCGGTTGTGACTGCTGCTGATACGATCCGGCAGTTGAGACTTGAAGTGGCGCTGCACAAAACGGAGGAAATGTGCTTCCATGGCCGCGTCAACGCGCCACGGTAAGAGTCCCACATATCGGTGGGAGGGATTCGCATTGGCATCGGGTCGAAGATGAAGTAACTAGGACTCGTCCTCGACAGCCGGTGGAACTTCAGGGATAACTTCCTGAGTTTGGCCCCAAGGCTGAACTGGCCACCCTCAGGCGACTCCAGACCAATCCCTCTTTGAGGAGGCTTCAGGAGGATACGGTGGAGCATACGATTCAGGACTGCCCCACTGGGGCAGAGCACCGCCGTGCCCTCACCACGGTGATAGGCGGAGACCTCTCGCGCCCGGCATTAGTCGAAGCCATGCTGCGGGGCGAGACGGAGCGGGAAGCGATGGCCTCCTTCTGCGAAGTAGTAATGCTCCCGAAGGAGGAGGCGCGCCGCGTGACGGAGAGGACAGGGTCCTCAGAGTTAATCCCTTAACTCGAAAGAAAAAACAATAAAAAAATCAATGTAGGTACAGGAATGACAGCTCTACGATTTTATTATTTTGTATATAGATGTATGGAGCAATTTTAAACTATATTACGAACAATCAGTGGATTACTTTGAGAATGATTCCAAATACCTATGGAGCAGAATGGGAACAAAATAAAACGTATTTTTAAAATATAAAAATTCCGTGGAGCAACTTGGGAATCAATGTATGAGATTTTTTATCTTTTAGAACAATGGAATGGAGCATTTTGGGAATAACCCAAAGAATGATCTAGAATGAATTGAATATTAGAAAATCAATCAAAACAAAAGAGAAGTGCTATTTCAAAAAGGGAACAAGCCACGTAGATACTGTCAATCTAGCAGAAGACCCTTTAGTAACCAGAGGAAAATGCTGAGGCGACCCCATTTTGTAAAAGAGGCCAAATGACAGGATACGATTGACATTTAATTTCATATCAAAGGCTGGTCGGCCATTTTAAACTGTTGGAGTCCATATCGCGATCTTGTTTCGTCCGCACAAAGAGATCTGTTCCGCCGTGATTGCGACAATAGTCTGTGGTTCTGTCTTGTTCATGGAGTGGAAAATTGTGGACTGTTTCGTTAAAATATTCAAGTAAGTTGATTTATAAAATAATTGAATGTTTAGCAAAATAACTTTAGTATAGTAATGATTAGAACTGCTATTTCTTATTATAATTTTGAAGTACTGTAACGAGTTACTAAGAAATAATTGTGTAACATTTTTACATTAAAAATGAATAATTTGCTCTTGAGGGAGGCCTCTTGAAGCTTTAAAGGAATATTCTTGAAAATACCAATAAAATAATTACCAAGTAAGTTGTTATTTCTAAAAAACATAATTAAAATGACATAAACATCAAACTGCTTTAAATTCTTGAAGTTAACTTAGTTTCTGTTCGAAAATTTCAAATATACTTTAGTAAATTGATATTTTCTGACTGTGTTAAACAAAGACGTCCCTCAACATTATTTTACATTCATTACAGAACTAAATTAACTTAAAATCATAATTATGACATAATACAGACTGAGACACTATATCTAATGAATACTTTAAATATGTAGTCAGTTCTGAATGTTCTAAAAATATTAAACATAATTAAATGTTATTATTACACGAGTAATTATAGAAACTCACTAAGCTAGGGGCTTCGTACACGTGTAACCCGAAAATTAGGTATCCTACTGGAACATAATATCGGGATCTTTGAATTGAGGCTTTGATTAAGAACAGCTTCGTTATTCTGACGTCATTGAATATAAAACATTCATCCCTTCATCCATCGACACTTTCATTTATTATTTAGACTAATTAGATTAAAGCAAAATAATTCTTAATACGATCTTTATAGAATAATAAATTGAACGAAGAGAAACCGTGCCACAATAGCTAAGTCAACATTTTTGTGAGAAAGAAAGACAGCAAACACTAGTATTCTTTTTCCTTTTGTCGTCGTGTCTCCTTAAATATTTAATCTAAAAGAAACGTTACTACTTACCTCACGATTACCTACCTCAAAAAAAGCTCTATTAAATGATAATCTAGTACCAAGGAACAAGGCCGCGGGACTTATTTCATTACCGTGACCCCGGAACATAAAGGGTTATTGGAGGACACCGTGGATTTTAGTCAGTACAAGTCTGACAGTAAGGGGTGGGAGGACTCATTTGATGATATTACCACGTAAAAAAAACGTACCAAGGAATAAAACCAGGTGTTCTAATAACCTCCTTTTAGGAGACTCTTTGAGAATACTCAGCTTCAAATCTATGTTATGAATCAATGTTTCTCAGATTCCATCGTGATTCATCTGACGTGTTGACATTTTGAATCGTTTATTTAAATTCATTTATTGCAATTATGGGTACTTGTACAAGTAGGTTTATAAAAAACAGGGTTGTTAGTGTTAACATATTCTGCACTAGGCATGTAGTTCGGAACGTGGTAAGTCCCCAAATTGAAAATTTAAATCATAATTTACGTTCTAAATTACATACTGTCTATGAAATTGGATGGTGTTTATTTTTTTATCATGGTAAAATCATCAAATGAGTCCTCCCACCCCTGGCAGGGCGGGAGGGACTGTTAGACTTGTACTGACTAAAATCCACGGTGTCCTTCAATAGCCCTTTATGTTCCGGGGTCACGGTAATTAATTAAGTCCGGCGACCAAATTGTATCGCGTTGTATATGATTTAAGTAATAATTTTTTTATTCTGATTCATTGAAAAATATGCTGATGTTTTGGTTTTTAAATTTATGTATCCCACCCGCCATAGAGTAAACAGATTTTTTTTACAGAACCTTAAAAAAACAACATTCCATCTACAAAATTTAAGGAACAAGCTAAATTTTGTATTAAAATTTACGTCGAACCGTGGATAAATTAGTTTGTTATTCTGAACACGGGACCAAGGATTTAGAGGCAATTCCCTTTTTGATCTCTCTCGAGCAAACAACAGAAGTCTGTCACGGTGGCAAGCGGGCCTCGTCTTTGCATAAAATATTAGGTGGGACTTGGTTGCCGCTAGGCGAAAAATATGGTGCTTGAATTTTGGCGTGCCTGCAGATGGATGAGCTCAAGTTTAATACAAAAAGTTTGTTACTGTAGTGTTGATGACAACGACGATATCTTACTAGACTCCTAATAACAGGCGACCGATGTCTGTCAACACATTAGACAAAAAAGTCTTATAACCGTGTGACTGTTCATAAATTACCCTAGGCTGATAAAATTTTCGTTTTTCTTAAATTACATATATATAGTGGAAAATATAGAGATGGTACCCCCGAAGGGGTAGGGGTAGGGCCCCACCTTTCCGCCCAAATACCCCAGTGGCGCACATTCCATTGACATACTGCAGGCCTCCTCCAGGACAGAGAGGACTGAACTCTCAACAAGGGGAGGGGACCAAAGTAAGTTAGTGTTGAGAGTTCCTAGTTTGATATACATAAATAACATCAAGTCAGATAAAACAAATCAATAAGGATTATGAAGTTAATAAGACAAGAGGACAGCAAAGATATACATATAAATGTGATAGGAAAACGTCACGCTTGCGCTTAATTAAGTTACGTTAACAAGTTACTTTTATTTAAAACTAACCCATTTCTATGGCATGTAAATCCGGTTACAATAACTGCCCCAGTACGCGACCGCTAGGCCTAAGCGCATAGGTCCACTAAGGACACTGCTACGAATCCTAACAGATCACGCTCCCTATACATTATTCTACATGTCCTACCCAACACCTAAGGCAAAGATCTGAGAAGTTCATCTGTCATTGAGGAAGACACGTTTCCGTTCATTCTCCTACACACGCGTACTTTTGTACCCTTACGGCTCTAACCCATTAGCAATCACAACAAACCACTTGATGCGCAAGCGCTTCGTAGAATCAGTCTATAGCAAAGCATATTACGCTTGTATTGCTGGACACCGAAGCGGATAATATCGTCACTTCACATTTCGTATTTAAGCGCCCCCCCAGTCGTAGTTGCGTGTCTTGCTAATAAAATAGTGTCGATTCGACAATGTCGGCATAATAGCCATTAGTAGATGATCTTAGCGGGACACGTTCGCCAGTCCCTAGCGTCCTCTTGGAACGGAGCTATCAAATCATAGGAGATACAGTATATACTTGGTGGTGCCTACCCCAACTGGAAATGTGCATCCATCAACCAACACGCAATGTCTCTGAGCAAGACTGTAGGAAACAATAATCATCAACAGTATTTGGTTAACTGGCAAAATAATAGCAATGCGTGTTATTACTCGTATTATCGCTTAATTATACTTGTCACCGGCACGGTTATATTATCACCGCATTGGCTAGTGATAATATAACTTAGCTTAATCGAACTATGGACATGGTTCTGCCTTTGATTTGTGAAACGTCCAGTAAAAGTCCATATTCATCAGTGGTCAGATGAGTCGTTGTACAGAGTATGAGACGAAATGCGCGGGATGTATGTAGAGTGTAGACAAAGGCGTTCCCAGTGTCATTATAACCAAACACCAATGATAAATCACTGCTAGGTTACGGAATAAGGGAAGATAATCGATAAGACATAAGATAATAATATAAAATAAGGTACTGCTCAGCCGTCGCCCCGCTATACTGAAATAAATGATTATTAACAGCCATCCAGCGCCTTCAGCAACCTGCTACTATACTAAAGTATTGTAATGAACACTTACCAAGTGTTTATAGGTAGAAATTGGTATATAATTTACTCACAGACTCTGCTCAAATACCACCGGTATAATCACCAACATCAGGCCGCCTTCTGGAGTCGTTCCACCGACCACTAACACTAGATTTACTTTCGCTACCGATATTTGACGTATCAATTATATTTTAATCAAACACCTCGATAATATCGCGTCCGGCAACTCGGCCGTCTCAAACCGAATATCCTGATCTTTCTCCTGGGTCCACCCGTGTGTACCTCAGGACGATCCAAAACCAACTCCCCTCAAGCACCATGAGCCTCGGTCCGCTCCACTACCTGCTTGGACCCCGACCAGCCCTCAAAAAGTTCTCACGGCCGTTTATTACCATTCGTCCGAATATATCTTTGTTTTTAAGTGCAGAGTTGTATAATTGCTTTTGGGTTAAGATTGCCAGATGTTGTAGTCTTTTAATATTAGTTGGTGAAAGATTTCTAACCTTCGTAGAACTCATAATTTTAAATTGTTTGAGAGGTCCTATTGAGTGTCCGTCCGGAGCGTTTATTGCTAACACATGTGCTGACAAATCTAACTTGTAGAAATGTTTCTTTAGAATTCAACCCTAGTCAATAGTTTTTGCTGCTATTGAAATAAAGGAATGGGTATTTTTAAAAGGCCATCTATCACAAGGTTAATGTGACTTTAGGCGCCCGTTGCAGCATGGTGATTTTAAGATGAATAACGTATTTTGTTATTAATACAGGGCTACATGACAAACAGTCACAACCGTCTCATTTCGAACACGTCTGTGAGCCGTGCCTTGACATAGAACAGACCTTCAGTTAGCCAATCACAGCGCAGTACCCCGTCCCTCTCGCTTACGTAGTACTTCAGCGAGTTAACAGAATAGTTTTTGTTCCTTAGATCGTGCATCGTGATCGATCGTGCGGAGTCTAGTAATATATCGTCGATGGTTGATGACGAGAAAGCCCATAAAATAGTCTTAGAAACGATGACCGTTGGAATAGACGTATTCTCGAGTTGAGACCGCGAGTCGGTAAACGTTAGGTGGGATGAACTCAGGCAAGGTGGAACGACAATTTTGCAAAAAAAAAAACCTGTATGAGAGTAGCTGGTGATCGAGTTAAATGGCTTGCGGTTGGAGAGGCCTATGCCCAGCAGCGAACTGCTATAGGTCACTGATTATGATGATTTAGCTAGTGACTTCAACCGGGAGAAGAAAAAAATAAGTTACACAGTCGGACAATTTAGTTACCCAGTCGGAGATCTAGTTGCACAGTCGGAGAATCAAGTTACACAATCAGAGAATCTGCCAGTAAACGCTAGTTTAGCGGGTGCCCTATGCGGAATATCTCGCATAATCAACTTGTGACGTTCGTACTGATAGATTACACTTCTTTATGCATTAGGGAGTGGGATATAATCCGGCAGGCAAGACAGTGCGGATTAGTGACGTCACATGTCAGTCGTTGCACGATTCTAAGGCCCTTCGTACACAAGGCGACTCGGGTATCCGATACTCCAGTCCAATACCTAAGTCACGCGACTCTAGTAGCGCATGATCCGTACACAGCGGCGACTCGAGTCGTAAGACTCAAATCGTCTATTCGGTCACCATTCTATATTCAACCTTAATAATACATTGTACAAAACACAAAATGCACATCTCATTGCATAAATTAAAATGCTGTTAATTTTAAAAATGGCGGGTGCATTCCAATTCCAATTTTTTGGAATTTAAAATTGGCGCGTGTACCTACAGGAGAAAAACGATTTTCACGCAAAAATATTGAGAAAGAATATGGTTCATAATTTCGCCACGCGATTCTGCTACAAAGTAGCTTGATTTGTTTATGCTTTGACTTTCATGGTGGTGACCATGGGTTCAATCCCCAGGTAAACAAAGAATTTTTTTTTTGTTCACTTGTTTTTTAGAGTTTTATTCAATTTTTTTATAGTTTTTTTTGATAGTTTATCTTTTATTAGCACCGGAACGCTGACGCGCTTACTGCTATGCTGATGACCGTGGACAATTTCAGATTTGAATAAGATTTTTTGTAATGTTTTCGTTTTCTTAACTACTTTCTTTTTGTCGTATATGCAAGTACATGACGAAGCTGGGTTAAAGTAAAGGGGCCCCCCCTCTAGGGAACCAAAGCCTGCCGGGGTCGCGGGACTTATCTTATTACCACACATAAATGGCTATTGAAGGATACCGTGGATTTTGGTCACTACGAGTCTGACAGTCCCTCCCGCCCTGACCGGGGTGGGAGGACTCATTTGACGATTATTGAATTTGACAAGCTTGTTAGTCTAGTGGTTGGTGGCCCTGACTGCTATGCCTGAGGTCGTGGGTTCGATTCCCACGCAGGACATTTAATGTTTGTGTGATGAGCACGATCATTTTTGTTCTATGTCTGAGAGTAATTTATGTATAATATTTATGTATTTAGAAAATAAAGTATGTTTTTCAGTTGTCCCCATAACACAAGCTCTGCTTGGCTTGGGACTAGATGACGTTGTGGAATATTATTATTATTATTAATTGTAATTACACAAACAAGGATATTTTTCTACTTCAGATACAAAGATGTTTAATAATAAAGTTTGAAGTAATACTTAGATGCAAATTTTTTGTCGGTTATAAATCGCGCAGACTTGGGTATCCGCGATCTTGATAAATGGAGTAGCGCGTGGCTAGAGTCCGCGACGCATCACCAAAATAAGCCTCTAAGGATTTGTATTGCGATAGTCTCCTGGAAACCAAATCGTAAGGTATCGGGAACTTGCATAGCGTAGTGTACGAACCTTCGTACACAACGCGACGCAAGTTGCCGATACTATAGTTTCGTTACTACTCATGACCTGCGGAAAATATAAGGTACTAAATTTTTATAATGCAATTTGATGTAACGACATAGACACTAGCGCCGCGTCAAAGGGTCATGATGGGTGGTCAAGATTAAGAATTTATAAAATGTCTGACACATGACTGTCACGTCAAAATATATTTTTTAGGAATCCGTAGGTTCGAAAGAAAAAACGTCATCTTTATAAGATCAGTCGTGTGACCGTCCGCCCTTCACAGTTAATTTTCTTGAACTTTTTTGACCGATTAAGTTGTAAACATTACCACAGTAGGTAGGTATGCCATTTCCAAATAAATCAGTTCCTAATATTGCTCATATGTGTTTTCTGTATTATCTCTTATCTCCGAAAATACTGAATATATTTGTAATTATGAAAAAGATACAAATAATAGAAGTCCTTTGTATATAGATTACAAGAAAATTCCCAGTAGTCCTATGATCTTTAAACAACATAGACATCGGAGGATTGTAAATATAATACTTTATTCGTAATCAATTTTATTCAATGAAATAGAAAAAAAAATCCCCCTCTCTTCCAATTTTTTTATTAAACTGCATACCAAGTTAAGATTTATTACGAGGATTGAATATTGAGTGAATATTTTGTAACATTTTAAAATAATTACTTTCCAAAAGTGATCCAAGAATATGCTACGGAACCCTTTTTTGTGTGAATATAACTAACAATGGTAAATGAATTGTTCCGCCATCTTGAAAGTCGCAGAAACTCAAGTAGCGGCGATGTCAACAGATAGGTAGCGCGCGATTGGCGTCGCGCGTCGCGAGCATGTGTACGAACGTATAAGGATTTATATTGCGAGAGTCGCCTGGATACTGAAGTCGTAAGGTATCGGAAACTGGCGTCGCCTTGTGAACGAAGGGCCTAAGGGTTAACATGTTCATCGCTAGTTTTAGAAGTTTTTCCTTACCATTTTCCTTTAGCTTTGAGTAAAGAAAAGCCTTATTATTCTATCTATATGATCCTATTTATTGTATGTAGGGTTTTCGTTTGTTTCTTCTACCACGATCAGTGTATCTTGTCGTCTTAGCCCTTAAACCAATGTTTAGCATAGTTATAAACAAATTAATTTGCTTTAACACAATGTTAGTAGATTTTATTTGTGATATTGTTTTTAAGGCGGGTATTAGCCTGGGCATTTCGAGGCGTAATGTAACGTGTTACATAGTACGGGGAAACAAAGCCATCGTTCTGGGCTGCGAATGGTAGATTACGGTCTGAAACACTATTCAGACCTCTTTTATATTGTTATCAAAGCTCCACATATATGCTGAAAATTGCGCTTGAAAAGAATAAAATTATTGTATTCAAATTGGAGCTTTGACCTATTATTTCTCGAAAGAAGAAACCGAAGTGCCCGGATATTTTTTATTTCAACAATTTTTGTTTTGAAATTAGACAGGTCCATTAAAAAAATGTCGTGATAACGGGAAACACGTGAATTTTGAATATAAGATTACTAAATTCCAGTAGGTAATCTGCTTTCCAATTATTATTTTGATTTGGGTTGTTGAGATCAGATAGGCAGTCCATACATGCAAATGACTGATTTTCGACTGGAACTTGGCTACAACCTGGTTAAAAGGCAGGTAAATGATGACACCTTTTAACCAGAATCCCCATTCGCTGATGTCGGTCACGTAGGCCCGTCGCGCGTAGGAATACACATTGTGTTCGATAAAGCACCATGCTGTGACTCTGACGTCACCGGCGCGTACGTACTGCATCTCACTGACGTACGTCGGCATTAGAGGAAATTCAGATCTCATATTAGCTAGTAACATCATCAATCAACAATAAACATTCAAACCCCATCCAACTTTTAATTTACCTTCATTTGTTAGGCCTTTACTTGGCTAAAAGTAACGAAGGCAAATTACCTCGCTCAAAGATCAATCTATTTGGCTTACACACACACAGTCATGTAAATACACCTGTCCTACTTACCTATCGGTAAACACAAGTGTAATACAGCTAGAATAGTTATCTAACCACTAAATGCAGTGGCTTACCGCTGCCTTGCGGTAACCAGTGATTTATACACCTCTAAACTAAAAGTTATAGCTCGCTATGCTTGCGCTTTCAAGCTGTAAAAATATGCTTGAGTGGTTGAAGTGGGACTGGGGGTTGATTCTGAGATCATAAAGGCGTTGTTTTTAGATCGGTAATGTACTTCTTTTATCATAGATTCATAAAAAAAGACTGCTTTCTTCTTTTTTCGCTTTTATTTTTTATTTTTATTATGGCCTTTGGTGATGTTGTAGATACCACGGACATAACTAAGGAATATCGAAAGATTTTCTATATAAGTGACCAATGATTTCATTAAAGTGGTGGAGAGTAACGGAATACAACACCGTCAAAAGTGTAAAAATTTGGAAAAGACATTAACTTATGGCTAACGAGGTACTCCACGAAGGACACCTAGCACCTGCGAAATATTTTGACAGGAGTCTTATGTCGAATAGATAAGGTGCAAAGCTCAAGTGCTATTGTCAGCGGATGCCCTTCGTGGAATACCTCGATTGAAAGAAGGATATCGCGATCCCTTCTACAACCGCGTAGTTTATTTTTATAACCCTTTTCACGGCAGTCAAAGTGTTGAATAGTTTCGTCAACTTCTTATAGTCATTTTATACGTGCCTTATTTATTTTATTGTACAAATTGAAAAAAAAAAACAATCCATCTTGTACTTTGTTTGCATCTAATACTAATTCATTCCTATCAATAAGTTGACATTATAAAATTATTCGAACAGCAAAAAATCGTTGCGCCAGCAGGTTAAGCTACCCTAATCTGTCACTCAACCAGTCGAACATTAACCTTCCCCTATTGCGACAAGGTTGAAAAACACATTTGACAGATTAAGGCAGGTTGATGTGCTGGCGTCTTTTATCATCTGCCTAGCCCTTTCCCAACTATATTGGGGTCAGCTTCCAGTCAAACCAGATGCAGCTGGATATCAGTATTTTACATGGAGCGACTGCCTATCGGTCCTCCACAACCCAGTAACTGGGAAATAAAATACCCCATTGTAAGACTGGTTGTCAGACTTTAGAGCATCTGACTAACAGTGCTGGTGTCTGTAAAAGTAGATAATTCAAATTTAATTAAAACGTACTTTCATAAATTCAAACGAATTTTCGAATGATTGAAATCCAATGTTTGAATACGTATGATTAATTTGTACTACGCTGTCCCGAATATACTGGTCAATATGAGTTTTCAATTAAATTGGTTAGTTATCTAAAACTAATAAAATACACTGGCTTTGCTCGTTTCAACTTCACTTCGACGTCCACTGCAGAACAGAGGTCTCTAAAGACGTAAGACGAGGACGCGTCGCAGACTTGCGAAAATGTATGAGCCCCGTCTCTACTGTGTGTTTTACGTCGCGACGCTTCTATACATTTTGTATGAAAAAGACGCCGAAGAGACATATATCTCCCCGTCTGTGTCTTACGTCTTTTTTATGTGCCCGCACCTTAGACCGCCACACCGAAAGACAATTCATCAGTCATGCCATTCATTGGTGGCTCGTGACTCTCACGATGACATTGGTCCAACCAATAGGAGACCTGCCTACGGTGCGTCTTCCTTTGTGGTCGCCACTTGAGAAGTTTTCTTCCCTACCAAATCGATTGTCATTTAATTTCCGACTATTAGCGTCTTTGTCTATGGTTGAAATGTTTACTAACCCATCTACTATATCGGGATATACCACCTACATTTATTTTTTATGTTGGAAAAATACAATAACAAATACTTGATTGATATGCTTGCTTATTCAGCAATCTAATTTAATGTTATATTGAACAAGGACTGTTATAGATTCTTCCAGGAGTTTTTATTTTAAACCATCTAAAACCAGCCTTTGTAGTACGTGTCCAAGATGGAGCCAGCATAAAAAAAGGAGTTAAGGTGACCTATAAAATTAATGTAAGCCATATTTAGGTTAAAAACTTATTATAGGTTCTTAATACTTAAATACGTTACTAAAACTAAAAATCAAAAATAAATTAAATACATTTCATATTCTGTAGACTGTTCAAAGGATTAATCCCTGTCATTGACAGGTATTAAGTTGGTTTTCAGTGGATTACTTTTATCAATCTGTCGCGAGAACCTTAAGGCGTTTCAACTGAGTTTTAACGATGTACAACTTAGTTTAGCTTCATAAAACTTCTCCGTTCAGGAACGAATAAGAGAGATAAAATAGATTTTGTTCTGAGAATTGTCGTTGAAAAGGTAAGATTGTTTCAGTGTAGCCATTTATTGAATGAAGTTTCATAGAAATAATGAAAAGAGCTTAACAAGTTTTGAAGTATTTACTAACTGACTTCGTTTGTGTTTCAATCTGAGATTATTTTATTGAATAGATATAATAGAAACTAAATAAATAATTATCAGTTACCATTACCAGTTAATATGTGGATTTCAATGTGTCTGCGTATCAACTTCTCTGGTTGCATCATACAGAAAAACTAAGCCACTTTCAAACACCAGACAAATTAAATACCCATATTTAATTTTAAGATCCCAACTTTGAATTGTTTAATTCTATTTTACTCAACCATTATTACAATGGTTACTTAAACAACCTTTCCTTACTAAGAATAATTTGAGAAACAAAACGCTAAGGTAAGCGTCGGACTACCGTCCCATATAAATCTAGTACCCATCGGCTTTATTTGACAACGGATAAATTTATTGGGTGCTAAATGTGGCCCGCGACCTACGAATAAATTATTGGCTAAACATGTAACTGGGGATCAAGATAGTGTTTGTTTCAGGGCCGATTTAATTTTAGCATATCATGAAGTATAACATTAATAATAATTTGTTTATTGAAGCCAGTAGTACTTGATATAGTGGTGGTGGATCGATTAGAGCGACTTGCAATGATTTTGACGAGAACCTCGTAAAAGCCGAGAAAGATAAGCAGATCGAGTTTCTCGACTTGGCTTGAGAGGTTGTTAACATGTGCGATGTGGACTCAGTGGTGTGCAGATATTAGCCAATAGTTTGATTGGTAAGAGTCTCGACCAACACCTTATGGGGTTCTCGTTAAGGGCCTGATTCTGAATGCTATACTTCTTTACATGGCGCATTGTTAGAAGGTTTATCTCTCTGGAGCCATGACCGCTGATAGCTTGGGCTGCTATTTTTTTTATTTAGGTCTAAATGTTTTTTGTTTCGGTCGTTTTATACTAATGAAGAAAGGTGTGACTAAGGACCCTCATTTCAAACGATAGCCAATCTCCTGACTCGCTCGGAGTAATTCTACTTGCACTTTAAGGGACTTCTCCAAAGCCGCTACCAGTACCGTAAATGCGGCTGAGTTTTGGTCGAAGCTAATTTAACGCTATTCTATGGAATCATCAACTTGACCAAGAGAAGAATATTTTTAAAAGCGTAATACAACATCTACAAAAGATGTACACAATCAGCATCATCGAGAACCACTACACAACGACAAGGCTGCGATCAGTCCAGTATCAACCACGCGGTCGGTAATGAAGGCAAAAGCAGGTAGAAATACTTGAAAGAAGAAAATAATTTTATTTGGCGAGCCTTAAATAAAAAGCACACAATTATAAATTAGGAGAATACAATGAATGTAGGTACCGTGTGCCTCACGGCTGTGTCAAATTAATAGGCTCAGTTCAGTATGCAACGTTTATAAAACTTTTACTACGAGTGAAAATCCAAATTGGGTGTTTCAGTACTTCCCTTTTAGACCCAATTATATCCTGCGCATTATTTTAAGTCACAACACCACCACAGCTAAGAATTCTAAGCCAAAATTCCATTACCTGAAAATTTCGTGAACCACGTTAAATGCACGCGGGCTTATGTTAAAAGGTCCTAATTGCTCCGTACATAAGTAGGTAGGGCTGTACCTGTGTGAATAGAGTCTTGATGTAAATTCAATTTAATTATGTAGATGGCTCTCATGCTTGGCACGGCACATCCCTATTTGAGGGCGCATGTGACATGTTCGTCGCATCTGTCAAAATAAATTCTGGTTAATGGACATTTTCATATAGTATTACTTTATGAATGTGGATTTCGGTCTCGTGGAAAAGGGAATTGGGTTGTACAAATATTGTGTATTGGAAAAATCATGTTGATATAGGATGATATTAATTACTTTGTTTCATATTTCTGTCTGTACGAATATGAGTTTTACTTTAATGTTATTTGAGTTAACGTGTCATTAATATTGGTAACAGATTGGATATTTTTGTGGTGAGATTTTTTAATTTTTTTTTTACGTGGTAAAATGACTGTCAGACTTGACTGACTAAAATCCAAAGTGTCCTTCGGTAGCCTTTTGTGTACCGAAGTCGCGGTATACGTATGTCCTGCAACCCCGGCAAGGCTATGGCCCTCTATTTCACTCAAAAGGTTTGAGTTACTTTCGTACGGACCTGTATCTTCGTCAACGGACAAAGAGTCTGTAGACCGCCAAAGACCTGATGATTCCCAAAATGTTCATTGGAAATCGTCTGTGATTTTTGTTTCAATAAAATGTTATCTTTTCACCATCTTTTCAATTCGTCCCACTAAATTGGAAAACAGTACACAAAATACAAAAATTAAGTTTACAAACTGTAAAACCAATAGCTTTCAATCCTTCCTACAAAATGGTGGATAGTTAAAAATAAAAATCAACGTATATCGGAGGGAGGACGCGGTACGCCAGTGCCTTGAGAATGGCATTGCGCCAAAGAATGCCTTTATTGCTCCCAGGAATTTCCTTTGAAAGAATTCAATAACGTTAGATCGAATTAAAATATAATATTGTGTTAGTTTCCTGCTGATCTGCGTTAAGGATAAGATTTTGGAGACATTATAATGTTTTATCTATAAAAATATACGAGCAGTGACTCAGTAGTAGCGGCCAAAAAAAATATTTATACTTTAGACATGTGACATCCGCCGATCCGCACTGGATCCGCGTGGTGGATTATGTGGCAATCTGACAGAGAGGCCTGTGTCCCAGCAGTGGGAACATTAATAGGCTGATGATGATGATGTATAAAAAAAATAGTTAATAGTTTAGACAGTCTTTTGGTAAGGCTTATCGTGTAAGATGATTCTAAAAATTTTTTGTACCTAGTTGGAATATTGTAATGGGTTTAAAGATTCTTTATTTATTCTAAAAGAACATACATTGTTCACTTATTGAATAAATACATAATTAAGGCAAAGTATGGTCCAGTAGTAAACAGTTATGTTATTTTTTTCATATAGGTAGGTAGGATGTCGACATAATTATAATTGTGTGAAAGACAGTTTCTAATATTATTTTTAACTTAGTAATTTTATGTTGTTAGTGACATACTGTTTGAGTTTAGACTTAAATGAATTGAAAGAAGATGTGTTCCTTATATCCGCCGGTAGATTATTATATAGTTTAACACCTTCATACTTTATATTTTTCCTTCCGTATTGTGTTCGCGGCGGGCGCGTTAATATTTGGTTAGGGTTTCTTTGGCTATATTTGGATGTTTTTATGTTGAAGGATAACTGAGTGTGTATGGTTTTTTTAAGAATTTTCCTAATGAGAATGCAAGAATTGAATGTGTAAAGTTGATTTATGCTCATTAGTTTTGTGTTTTTGTATATTTCGGATGTAGGTGTATAATAGTCGTAGTTGAATAAGAGTTTAATTATTTTATTTTAATCAAAATCGTATTAAATAATATTCTTTTTTTCTGAGTAGTAATACTCCAAAAAGAACCTCGTTGTTTTACCACTTACCTACCTACTTAATTAAACTTATTTGCCGCGACAGCAGCTCCTAAACAATTATTTGCTCATTCTTTTTTTTTTTTTTTTTTTTTATCGTGGTAAAATCATCAAATGAGACCTCCAACCCCGGGCAGGGCGGGAGGGACTGTCAGACTTGTACTGACTAAAATCCACGGTGTCCTTCAGTAGCCCTTTATGTTCCGGGGTCACGGTAATAGAAATAAATCCCGCGACCCCGGCAGGCTTTGGCCCTCTGAGAGGGGGCCCCGTCATTTTTTGCTGACAGCTCTTTGAGGCGCGCGTGGAACACGACGCGCCGTCGACCCGGGCATGGTCCATGGTCGGACAGCGAGTTGCCCTTTACTCGCTGTCCGCATGCCCGCGCCTACGGTGGCCGGAGATCGTCTTGCGACGTACGGCGCCGTGGGCGTACACCACTGCGGTTGGGGCGGAGGGAGGACGCTGTCCTCTCTCTCTCGCGGCCCGCCGCCTCCTTCACGAGCATTACTGCCTCGCAGAAGGCGGCGACCGCTTCCCACTCCGTCTCGCTCCGCAGCATGGCCGAAACCAATGCCGGGCGCGAGAGGTCTCCGCCTATCGCCGCCGTGAGGACACGTCGGTGCTCTGCCCAAGCTGGGCAGTCTTGCACCGTATGCTCTACTGTGTCCTCCGGGCGATCTTCGCAGTGGTGACACCCCGGCGTTTCCTCCTTTCCCATCAGCCACAGGTACCTCCCGAAACTTCCGTGTCCGGTGAGGACCTGCGTCATGCGATAGGTCAGGACGCCGTGACGTCTCTCCAGCCACTCCTCAAAGAGGGGTCTTACCGCCGCGATTGCGGCGTGCCCGGCCGTCGGTTGCGACAGTCGTCCAATCCATACTACCCTGAGCTCGCGCCGGAGCTCTTCCCGCCACGCCTCGACTTCTCGAGGCAGCGGGGTCTCGCCCCGGCGCTGCGCCTCCACACGCCACTCATAGACGTACTGGAGGGCAGTCGCCTCCAGATCCCAGGGTAGTAATCCGGCAAGCAGGTTCGCCGCTTCGCCGGCGATCGTGCGGTATCCCCGGATCATCCGGATAGCCATGACCCTCTGGCATGCGACCAACTTCAGTGGTCGCGTCCGGATGCTCAGGGCCCACACGGGGGCCCCATAGAGGGCCATGGACCGCACGATACCGGCGTACAGCCTACGGCAGGAGGCGTTTGGCCCGCTGAGATTAGGCAGCAGTCGCTTGAGGGCGGCTGCTGTCCGGTTCAGCCTTGGGGCCAAACTCAGGAAATGCTCCCTGAAGTTCCACCGGCTGTCGAGGACGAGTCCCAGGTACTTCATCGTCCTCCCGACGCCGATGCGAACCCCCTCCACCGTTATGTGGGACTCGGTCCGCGGCGCGTTCAGGCGGCCATGAAAGCACATGGCCACCGTTTTGTGAAGCGCCACCTCGAGTCCCAGCTGCCGGATCCTTTGGACGACTGTCGCAACCGCTTGTGTCGCCTTGTCGGCCGCCGCCTGGTGCGACACTCCCTGTGCCAGGACGAGCGTGTCGTCAGCGTAACAAATCACGCTGACGCCGTCCGGGAGGTCGCCTCGCAGCACGTAGTCGTAGCCGATGTTCCACAGGGACGGCCCCAAGACCGAGCCCTGTGGGACACCGCACGACATCTCTCGCTGGTTCCACTCTCCCCGGTGACCGGGGTAGATGACGGCTCTGTCCGTCAGGTAATCCTCGACCACACGACGGAGGTAGGTCGGCACCCGGTGATACCGGAGTGCCTCCCTGATGCAACTCCAGGGCAGGGTGTTGAAGGCATTGGAAATGTCCAAAGACACCGCCAAGACGACCCTGCCCCGGGCAACAGCATCCCCCGTCGTGAGGGCTCTAACGCGCATGATGGCGTCCACCGTCGAGCGCCCCCTGCGGAAGCCGAACTGGCTCTCCGACAGGTCCGGGCCCATCCGATTCAGGTGCCCGACGAGGCGGTCTGCAATAACTCTCTCAAAGAGCTTGCCCACCTCGTCGAGCAGCACGATGGGCCGGAATGCGGACGGAGAGTCCGCAGGGCGCCCGGGCTTCTGGATCAGGACCAGTTTCCCCGTCTTCCAAGGAAGCGGGAACCGGCCCCTCTCCAGGCATGCGCTAAAGAGCCCCCCCAGTCGAGGCCCGAGAGTCCCGAAGGCCAGGACCCAGGCTTTCCCTGGCAGGCCGTCGGGTCCTGGGGCGGTATTTTTGGCTTTGAGCCGCTGTACCGCCACTCTCAGGTCTACCTCGGTCACCTCTGGAGCGTCGTAGACGTCGTCGCCGCTGCTGTGGTCCGCGTTTGCGCCAGCTTCACCGTCAGATTCCGTCGGAGACGGAGCCATGGGCGGGGGAGTATGCTCCCCTCGCGATGGGAACAGGGCGCTCACCACTTCCTCCACGAACTGAGGCCGGAGCCTCTGCGTCAACGGGGGAGCCCAGGGGCGGAGCTTCGCTCTCACCGCCTTGTAAGGCCGGCCCCATGGGTCCCCGTTCAGAGACTCCAGCATCTCCTCGCGGGCCAATTCCTTGGCCCGAAAGATCGCGTCGCGGAGGACGGTCTTCGCTGCCCTGTAGCCCTCGTATAGCTCCGCCTCTACAGCCACCGCATCCGGAGGTCGGGTGCGGCGCCTGCGGAACCTGGTGTACTGGCGTCGCGCGGCAACGCACGCCTCGCGCAGCGCTGCCAGCTCACTCGACCACCAGTACAACTGACGCCGGGCGCGTCCTTGCCGGACACGGGGCATGGCCACGTCGCAGATTTCCGACATGGCCTCCCGGAACCACTCCGCCTCGTCGTTGACGTCGGCAGGCCTGTCCGGTGGTGACACCCAGGCCTGCACGATCGAGGCTTCCAGGAATAGCTCCCGGTCCAGCTGCTTCAGCGCCCATCGCGGACCACACGGGTTCCGTCCACTTGGGACCGGCGCGTCTGAGGTCTGGGTGGATTTGCTCATCCTATTATTTATTTTGTGGTCTTCTTTGTAGTCTTATTACAACTTGTCGTATTTTATTGGTAGATTTTCCATTGTCTTAGTAATTCTACAAATATTGTTTTACACAAAAGTAATATCTAAGGCATCTATCAACCTAATTTTGTAAGGTCGGACACAATAAATTTTAATAGCTAGGGCGATGAACAATAGTGAATATACAGACGGTGTCACTGAATAAAAGTAACAATAAAATAATATTGTATTACATTAATATAATGCGGTGTAGATGATCTCCATTCCGTCGCTTACATTTAGGTTTCTAGCAATATTTAGTGAAATCCGAAAATTAAATATAGGAATATTTTATTGTTTGAGCTTTAAAAGTAACTTGATTTATCATTGATACGATAATACAAACATAAGTGCTCAAAATTATGTTTTTCCATTGAGGTTACCGGAAAATAAAGAACAACCTATGACTTCCATTTTTTCGCGTTATAAAATCATCAAATGATGAGGACTGTCAGACTCGTACTGACTAAAATCCACGGTGACCTTCAATAACCCTTTACGTTCCGGAGTCACAGTAATTCGTTAGTCCCGGGACCAACCTATGATCTCCATAAGCTTCATAAGCTTATAAAAATAGCACTAACATTATAAAATCTAATGAGTGTATTTTAATATCCTTTTCATGCCGTAACTGCTGAATGAATTTGTATGAAATTCAGTAGGTGTTTAATAAAACATAGCCCAAGTAAATAATATTTTTTTTAACACAAGTGATGCCGTGGGCTAAAATCTAGTAAATAATATAAAGTTGTAACGGAAAGTTCATTCACTCATGTTAGTGTATTAGAACCACTCAGTGCCTGAGTCACGTTCACAACTTCTTAAAGTCCCACGTGATATAATAGTGATGTTTTTGTATCAAAATAACTTTTTCTTTTATACTGAGAAAGTAGCAACAAAACAATAGTAATTCAATAGTTTATTGTGTTTCTTATTTTAAATCTGGGGGCACGGCAGTGCCCCCCGCCAAGACGAGCCAAGCGAAGCGCAAGGGCACTACCTACCTTTTCTCGAAGTGTTTCGTCGTTTTTTTGAACCCTCATAGAGTTGGTTTCCGATGTACCAGATAGTTCATATTCACAGGATATGATGCCAGTAATAGACTTATTAATCATGCAAAATCTCAATGGAATAGCTCCAATAGTTTCGATTTTATTGACATCTGAAATACACGGATTTCGTCACTGATATATTGACACACTGACACACTGATGATCATCAAAATGTTTGGCTATTTCCTGCAGTGCTAGAGAGCTGAAATTTGGTATGTAGTCTAAGTTTAGTATACAACCAACAAAAAAATTCACAAACTTATAAATTTCGCCCCCTATCGCCTAAAATGGGGGGTGGAAAATTGTATGAGACCTTAAGAAGTTAGGATCCTTCCTGCTGTGCTAGAGACCTGAAATTCGGTATTTAGTTAGTATAGTATATATAGTATAGTTTAGTATACAATCAAGAAAAAAAATCATTAACCGATAATTTCCCCCCCCCATCCCCTAAAATTGGGGTTGGAAGTTTGTATGAGACCTTAAACCTTATTCGGGTGGAATCAAAAAGTAAAAAAGTCAAAAAGTCAAAAAAGTCAAAAAAGTCAAAAAAGTCAAAAAAGTCAAAAAAGTCAAAAAAGTCAAAAAAGTCAAAAAAGTCAAAAAAGTCAAAAAAGTCAAAAAAGTCAAAAAAGTCAAAAAAGTCAAAAAAGTCAAAAAAGTCAAAAAGTCAAAAAGTCAAAAAAGTCAAATTTGTCAAAATAGTCAAAAATGTCCAAAAATCAAAAAGTGGAAAAATTAAAAAAAGTCAAAAATGTCACTTTTACAATATGGGTTTCAAATGAAAGGACTCATTGAGAGCAACTCGAAAAATAATGTAACTTCATTATAAATCCAATATGGCGGACCATATAAGATGGTAGAATAGTTATTGTTAATGCACTTCTACAATGTCGGTATCAAATGAAAGGGCTCGTTGAGGGCAACTCGAAAAATAATGTGACGTCATTCTAAATCCAAGATGGCGGAATAATTTGTTTTTAATGCACTTCTGCAATATGGATATCAAATGAAAGGGCCCGTTGAGGGCAACTCGAAAAATAATGTGACGTCATTCTAAATCCAAGATGGCGGAATAATTTGTTTTCAATGCACTTCTGCAATATGGGTATCAAATGAAAGGGCCCGTTATAAATCCAAGATGCTAGCAACTTACAAAAAGAACTGAAATCCCACCAAAAACATTTCATGTAAACTGTTGCCAAAACGAGCCCATAAGGTTTGTCCTACGAAAAAGATATCAGATCTCATGTACAACCAAGCTTCTGAATCTACACGGCCTAATTCTAGCAAGCCTAACTTCACAAATTCTACAAATCTGTAAAATTTATGGCTTAGCTGTTTCGTTACTTAGGTACTTCAGAAACTAAATATTAGCATCACCTCCACAACGGTAGCGAAACGGTGAAGCCATACATTTGACTGACTGGAGTATTCATTCCGGACGACATAAGGTCGTGCATTTCACAGTTCTTTCCGTAAAAATAAAGTAACTAAGTCTTCGAACATACAACAGTCTCATTGCAAGTCTACAAACTGAAGAAGCTATTAAAAACTAACAAACTGAAGATGTTCCTCAATGTTAACAAGAAATAAAAACAAAAATAAAACTTGCGAACAGGCACTAAAACTCTTAAACCGTTTACGAGCAATGATGAGACGAAGAGCCAGTATAATTGCAATAAAAGCACTTTAGTAGTTTCACTGCTCCTAAACTGTCACAATACCTAAAGATCCCATTAAACTTTGGCAATTTCTAACTTTTCCTATTAGGCTTACTGCACACTTATAGTCCCTACACGTTACGAATACTTGTGTATGGTCGTTTATTGAAAGTTCGTGTGTAGGTTTTTTAGATTTATGATCTTGTATCTTTGGGAGTGTTGTGACTGTTTTTCTGTCTCGAATAATAAATACGTTTTTTTTGTTTATATGTTTTTTTACAATAACAGTGTTCACCGTCATTTTAATCCGAAATAACCCACTGCTCGATTCGATTTAACGGAGATTAACTCAACAACGGGTAAAAACCCGGTATGATGTTTACATAAACTATACGAACATTATATTTAATATTTTCTAAGTTATTTAAAAAATAAAAACCACCTACAACAACGTTGAAAATTTATTAAAGTACACAATGTTATTCAACAAGACTATTCTGCTGTCTCAAGCTATTATTTTATTTTAATATTTCTCAGACCATTCCAACAGACAGCAGTAGAAATAAAATTAAGTGCGAAGCGTGAGGACTGGTTCCCTTATCTTTCTACACAGCCTGTTTTTATTTGTATGTGGAGCATGTGCTATCACATTTCCCTTGGGATACTAAAGTTTAGACGCAGAAACTATATTTTATTATGTCCAGATAAGAGATTTTGTTTTCCGAACAAAACGTGAAATGAAGCCACTTTTTTGAGTGAGTTACTGGGCGCCAAGCACACATTTTAGCCCTTGCCAAACAGACGGGCGAGGCGAAGGCGACCCGAAGCGTTTTTGTTTGTAATGAATGGAATTGTTTGAAGCCAGTCACATAGACTATCGGACCGCTTTTGTTTTTCAATGTGACTGGATTCAAACAATTCCATTCCAATTATAAATAAAAACGCTTCGCTTCGCGTTCGCCACTTCTGTCTGTTTGACAATAGCCAAATTCACAAAACGCCGTCACCGGCACATTTCTTATAGTTTTCATACATTATGGACTGGCCGCACACGGTTGACGCCGGTGGCCGCTACACGCTAGCCACTTCTAGCTTCTCGTGGCGGCGTTTGTGGCTGTGGTGAGTGGCTCGTGTGCGGCGAAACTTAACTGTTTTCCTTGGAGATGTTCACTTGCCTTACGTAGGACTCAAACGAAGGGGGCAATTTTATTCCCTGGTTTTGCCTGCAATTTATAACGTCCGATTAAAGGAATCGGACATTTTATAATCTAAGAATATCAGTTTGTCTAAGATCAACGCACGGACATTTTATAATCTAAGAATATCAGTTTGTCTAAGATCAACGCTCAGTAAAAAAAAACCCTCCATTCTAGCTTTAAAACATAGCACATTAATTTTCGTACTACATATTCTAGCTTTAAAACATAGCACATTAATTTTCGTACTACATATTCTAGCTTTAAAACATAGCACATTAATTTTCGTACTACATATTTGGGAAAAAATTCTAGAACATTCAGTCTTCTAAGAAACCACCTGCTACTAGTACAGACAAAGTTTCAGCAATAATATAACTTTTTCTTCCCGTTTTTATGCCAAAGCCAGAATGTTATATCGTGGTAGAAATAAGTTTATTGCTAGCATTATATCTCTGCCTGTCTAGACTTAAGTGGATACTAAAATTAGAGTTTTTTGTAGTATTTTCTCTAGACTTATGTTGACTTATGGACGTTAGTATATTATTAAGGTTTCTTGTTGACGGTATTTTAGTTGAATTGAAGCTTAATTAGAGAATATTGTTCATGTTTATTTCGTTATATTGATACAAAATTATATTTTTTGTTAGATAGATGCGTATTTTTTGTGCGAGTAATTACGTTTTCTGCGCTTTTTCTATTCCCTTATTAAAGACCGCCAAATAATACAAATCACCACATTCTTCACCATTACCTATCTGTGAACATCATCATCAGCCTGTATTCGTCCACTGCTGGACATAGTGATGAATTCACATAATTATTAACGACTAGCTGTTGGCAGCGGCTTCACCCGCTACAACCCGAAAATTATCCCACGGGAACATAAAATCGGGATAAAAACTATCCTATGTGTTAATCCAGGTTATAAACTATCTGTGTACCAAATTTTAGCCAAATCCGTTCATTGGTTTTTGCGTGAAAGAGTAACAAACGTCCATCCACACATACAAACTTTCACGTTTATAATATTAGTATGTGTTAATCCAGGTTACAAACTATCTGTGTACCAAATTTTAGCCAAATCAGTTCATTGGTTTTTGCGTGAAAGTGTAACAAACGTCCATCCACACATACAAACTTTCACGTTTATAATATTAGTAGGATACCATTTTTCCGCACCAAACCGACCTTTCTCAAAATTCTGAAACATTAGTACGAAATTCCATGGAGTTCCAAGTTTCAAGTTTCCCGTAGCACCAAAACCCTGTAATTCCGTAAACCTTATTACAAAGACATTTATTTCACAGTCGCCCTTATCTGATCAAACGCGGAGATAAAAGTGTCTTCTCCTTAGCTTTTGAAGTATGAAAGGGATAAATTAGATTTTAAACATCGCTTTTAACATTTGGCAGTTCGTTATTGTTTGCTTTAATGTTGTTCACTTATGGAAAGATTCTTGTTTAGATAATTTAAAGAGTTTTGAGGATAATGAGAAATGTTGCAAAGATTTAATGTTGCGTTATTGTGTCGGTGTATTGATATTTCTGTGTTATTGTCGCTTAGCGGTAGCTTAATATAATAATATAAAAGTAAAATATCATCATTATATTTATTATCATCGTGAGAGTAGCGGGCAACTGATGGATGCAAGTGGCGAATTGTCGTTCGGCGTGGAAGGGTCTCCCCCTATGTTCAACAATGGACGTATTCTGACTGATGATGATGATAATAATAATATGATTATCTGGTAACCTAAAGTTTTTTCCCCTGTGGGTAGTTGACAGGAAAGGTGGAAAAAATTTTGCTCTGTCATAAAATATTTATTAAAATTATAATTAGCTTTTATTTTTAAATTTAAATGCATAAATATACATGCTAACATAAGGCACCTACCAGTATAGTGTTATCTCCTAGTAACATCTCACACAAACAATACAGTTGGATCATCATAGGAAAACATACTTGGATCTAATCATGGAAGCACTAAAGGTATCTCTGGCGGAAATGATGGCACTATTCCAAACCAGGATGTCCAATTTTGAGGCAGAATTGAAAAATCCTTCAGCTGCGGGTAACACAGACAGTTTGGGTGCGGAATTCACTTCATTCAAGAAGTTTATTGTTGATGCGCTGGGCTGTCTTCAGCAGCAGTTGGAGGCTTTGGCACAGGGCCTTGACAACCTGGAGATGCGTGGACGGCGAAAGATGATACTTCTTCATGGTGTCACCGAGCAGGCCAAAGAAGACACAGCAACGGTAGTAGCAGAGGTAGTGCGCTGTCATCTTAAGCTAGCCGACTTTACTGTTGCTGATATCAGGCGGTGTCACCGTATGGGCAGGCAAGCAGGTACTAGCAAGCCCAGGCCTATTCTCTGCAAGCTGCGGGATGTGACTACTAGGGACAGTATCTGGTTCGCCAAGACGAAACTGAAGGGCACCGGCATCACAGCGTCAGAGTTCCTGACGAGACCTAGGCATCAGCTGTTCATGTCTGCCAGGGAAAAGTTTGGCGAAAGGAATTGCTGGACGAAGCAGGGCGTTATTTATATCCTTGGCGCCGACGGGTCCCGACTCCGAATTAGTTCGTTGCATGACCTTAATACCCAGCAGGTCAGTGATAAGGCTATGTCCCCTGTTGCATCGGCACTATCATCGTCGCCGACTCCATCACCGGCAGCGAAAAAGCCTCGACGTGCAGCCATGAAGAACAAGTAATTCCGTGCACTTTATACGTACAATCACCGTCCGGGTAGCAATATTTGTGTTTAAACTATACCCTCTCATTGCTATTGATATAATTTTAATTTCTCTACTCTGTATTTATTATTTAGTCTCTCACAATTTAAGTTTATTACCTCCTTTTATAATTTTTATAACCTTGCTTTTACTTTTATCTGTCAGCTGTCACTTACTTATCTAAACGAACTGTCAAACGTCATTTGTAAGCTTTCGTTCAGAAACGCTAAAAGAATGTTCGTTTTTTATTGTTTTTGTTGAAATCTTTTTCTTGTTTCTTAATTTTGTAGGATTGTAATTATGTAGAATTTTTCTGTTACCCGGACGGCGACGTAAGACGTTTACTAAACTCTTAAATTTTATGTGTATTAGTTTTTAAATAATTTTTATTTTTATTTGACACTCAACTGGCGGGTGGATGTATTTTAATTTGAAAAGTTAATTTATTTTATTTTTGTCACATTTTTTTTTTTGCTTTTAATTAGTGTCAATGTCAGACAGCAATGGCGGCAGTGACACGGAAAGTTTATCTTCACGCAATAGTAGTGGTTTTGATAGTAGTCCATCTCTTTCTGATACGCTTGAATTTCAGTTCTCCGATGTACCAAAGAATTTTAATGTAGTCCATATAAATGCCCAAAGTATTCCAGCACATTACACTGACATGCTAGCAAATTTAGACTGTAAGAACATCCACGCTATCCTTGTCTCGGAGTCTTGGCTAAAACCATGTCTTCCATCGACCTCCTATTCCTTGCCAGGATTTCAACTGATTAGAAATGATAGCGCGCGTGGTGGTGGTGGCGGTGTTGCCATATATTTACGTCCACATATTCCTTTCTCAATCATCGATATGTCTGCACAACCACCACCGCAGAGCGCGGGCGAGCATCTCTTTTTAGAAGTAATCCTGAATAGCGTAAAAGTCCTTTTGGGAGTTTATTATAGCCCTTCCTTACATAATAATTTCTTCTCTTCCTTTGAAAAACTCCTTGAAAACCTAACACCCTCTTACAGTCACACCATAATCTTGGGGGACTTCAATACATGCTTATTGAAAACTGATACCCGCTCTTCTTCTCTGAGGTCAATCATTGAATCTTCGAATCTATCAATTCTCCCTTTAAGTGCCACACACCACTTTCCAAACTGTAACCCTTCTCTTTTAGATCTTGTCATTGTTTCCTCTCTTCAATATGTCAGTAAGCATGGTCAATGCTCAGCTGACATGTTTTCCTACCATGACCTATTATTCCTCTCATACAAAATTCGCCCACCTAAGGCAAAACCTCAAATTCTCCTGCAGCGCAGTTTTGGTGGGATGAATTCTGATGATCTCCGAAGAGATGTTAACAGCATTGATTGGAGTCCTTTGTTCAACAGCGAGTCAATGGATGATAAAGTCAACATGCTGACGGACAACCTTGTGCAGCTATACAATGTTCATGCTCCTATACGTGCTATTAAAATCAAATAGATTCCAGCACCTTGGCTCACAGATGACATTCGAGCTGCGATACGGAGAAAAGCTGTTACAAAAGCCAAATTCAAACGTCGGCCCACGCAATCGAACCGAAAAAGCCTTGTTGATGCTCGCAATCACTGCAATAAGGTGTGTAGAGATGCTCAACGACGCCATATCCATACCTCAGTTGAAAATGAAGATCCAGCTAAAGTCTGGAAATTTCTGAAATCCATGGGAGTTGGAAAATCACGCCAAGAAACTATTCCAAAAAAAATAGATATAGATCTTCTGAATCAACACTTCTCATCTTCGTCCCACTGCAATGGGGCCATAAAAGCAGCAACTATTAACTATCTTTCAAACCTTACAACTCCGGATCACCCACCATTTCTTTTTAGTCAATTCACTGATTGTGATGTTAAGAAGAGCGTAATGTCAATAACATCTAACGCTGTTGGTGGTGATTGTGTCAGTCGGAAAATGATACTCCCTGTTTTCGATGAAATTCTTCCTATCCGCCATATCCTGAACTTCTCTATATTCTCTGGTGTTTTTCCTTCAATGTGGAAAGATGCTAAAATCGTACCCTTACCGAAAAAATCCAATCCCACTTCCTTTTCAGAATACCGTCCCATCTCCATCCTGCCTTTCCTTTCCAAAGTCCTAGAACGCCTTGTCCACAACCAGCTCAGTGTTTTTCTCAGCAAAAACAATCTGCTCAATCCCTTCCAATCCGGTTTTCGTCCTGGTCACAGTACCACCACAGCACTAATTAATGTTACGGATGACATAAGGCTGGGTATGGAGAGAGGAAATCTGACTGTGCTTTGCTTACTGGATTTTAGTAATGCATTCAATACCGTCGATTTCGATATCCTGCTCGCCTCGCTTCGCTCGCTTAACATATCTCCAACAGCGATTGATTGGTTTCATAGTTACCTGTATGGCCGCCGGCAACGTATTTGCATAGAAGAGTCGAGCTCTTCTTGGTGTTATACTTCTGCCGGTGTACCTCAGGGTGGCGTTTTATCTCCTTTACTCTTCGCAACTTTTATTAATTCTATCTCCTCGAAACTTCTTTCTTCCTACCACCTTTATGCTGATAATTTGCAAATTTATAGGCAAGCTACTCCATCAGAACTTGCTGATGCAATTAATATTATAAATAAGGATTTGGCTGCGATTTGCGAGTGGAGTGACGCGCATGGATTGTTGGTAAACCCGTTGAAGACTCAGGTCATTGTTGTTGGCAGCTCGAGGATGATCCCCAAAATAAACTGGTCGCAGCTACCGCAGATTGAATTTAACGGGACTGCGATACCCTTAAGCAAGAAGGTCAAGAATCACGGGGTTTGGATTGACGAACATCTTTCTTGGGGCCCTCAGCTGCAAGAAGTAAGTCGCAAAATTTTTGCATCTGCTAAGTCCTTGAGACGATTACGGAACTTTCTTCCAACCGCCACTAAAACTGCGCTTGCGCAATCCCTCCTACTTCCCATCCTTGACTATGCTGATGTCAGTTATCTTGATCTTACTGAGGCACAACTTGATAAACTTGAGCGACTTCAAAATTTTTGCATAAGATTCATATTTGGCCTACGCAAATATGATCACATTTCTGAATTTCGTGTAAAACTCAAGTGGCTTCCTATACGTCTTCGCCGGAATTCTCATATCTTGTTTCAGCTCTACAGTATTCTGTTCAATCCTAAAACCCCCTCTTATCTTAAAGAACGTTTCAAGTTCCTTCATGACACACATAATAGATATCTAAGGTCATCGGAAAACCTGAAACTGGAAATGCCAATGCATTCTAGCCGTTTTTACGACAACTCTTTTACCGTCGAAGCAGTACGTTTATGGAATGCCTTGCCCCTGTCAGTACGGCGCGCTCAAAGCCTGTCCACTTTTAAAAATCTGGTCAAAAACCACTACCTTTCCTCTTAAACGTGTGACGTCAACGTTTATTAGCGTTTTTCCATAATAATTAATGTATATTTATACAATTATATGTGTTTATATATTTTGTGTTTGTGTGTATGTTTTTGTTTGTTGGTAAATTGTACACCGTAGACTACCTACAATATTGTTCCTCCTTTACTTTTCAAATCCATCCAAAGGTTGTCTTGAAAAGATCGCTTTTAGCGATAAGGCCGCCCATTGTGTCACCCTATTTATAAGATATTGATTGGACGTATCCTGTAATTTGTATGGTGTACATAATAAAGAGTATTCTATTCTATTCTATTCTAAAGTAACCTTTACTACTTAATGTTAAATTAAACACGATGAAAACTCAAATATATTTTAAAACGTTGTATATGTTGCAGTCAATACTCTTAACCAGTCAAAAGTACTATTGACTAGCAAAATCAGTCAAAAGTACTTTTGACCGTATGCTTTAGTCAATAGTACTTATGACTAAAGTAACAGTTAAAACTACTTCTGCCCAATGGAGCTGGTTAAAAGTACTTTTGACTAAGTGATTCCGTCAAAAGTGGTTTTGACTGGTTGTATCAGTCAAAACCACTTTTGATGGATTGCTTTTGCTGTGTAATTCAAAGTGCCATAATAGTTTGAGTTGCATGAATAAATAATTCTTCATTGTAGAGTGTTTTTTTTTTCTAAAGCGGAGCGCTCGTTTTATTTCTAAAGCGGAGGAAGAGGGCTTTCGAAGAAAGGTCGACGGAGCCCCGCTACGCGGGGCTCCTTTTTCTGTCTACAAGGTTTAAAGGAACCTAACCAAACCGAACCTCGAGGTGCCCCTGAACTCGACCGTCTTCTTCTCGTTCAAAAGCATAAAGTTGTTCAGCTGGTATTTAGATAGGAGTGTATGTAATGGGTCTCTGAGAAAAAAAATATTGGTAAAAACGACTTGGGTCACCCCGACACGGACAGGTTAGGTTAGAATTGTTTTAAATCACCCAAAAGTAGGAGCAGTGGAGTGGAGTGGTTTTGACTGATGCTTTATTGCAGTTAAAACTACTTTTGACGAAGAGCGTCAGTCAATAGTACTTTTAACTGCAAATTTGCAGTCAAAAGTACTAATAACCAATAATTTTCAGTCAAAACCACTTTTGACCAACCTGTTCAGTCAAAAGTGCTTTTGACTGATTTTGCTAGTCAATAGTACTTTTGACTAGTTAAGAGTTTTGACTGTGACATATACATTCTCAAACTGAAACCATAAAAGTATAATTACGAAGAACCTTGCCTGTAAAGCTAGCTAGTCTACCTCACAATAAACTCGTATCCAGTAGCTAACAAATAAAAACACTAAAATAAAACACTGAAGCATAAACAGCTCCGAGAAAATTTTACCCGAAGAATTAAAACGCTGACAAGACCGAAAAAGCTTGAGAAAATTCATGGAGACTAAGAATTTATATAGTCTTACCTGAACTGTAGGAAAACAAGAAGAAACTTCCGAGGTAGCATCATGAACAAAAGTTTATTATACTATCTGGATGCAAACCTTACCTACCATTTATCTCTGTCGACGGAACTTAAAGGAAACTCCGCTAAAGTATTTAGTAGAGGAAATTAAAGACGAATTCTGTGAGCACATGTTTTTTTTTTTACTGAAACTACTTCATTTTGTTTTTGTGTAATAGTGTTTAAGTATGTAAGAGAGCGAATGTGTCTTAAAAATAATTTAAAATAAATAATATTCCACAACTATCGCACAACGCCATCTAGTCCCAAGCTAAGCAGAGCTTGTGTTAAGGGTACTAGACAACTGATAAACATACTTATATATTTCTAAATACATACATATCATAGATAAATTACACCCAGACACAGAACAAATGATCATGTTCATCACACAAACATTTGGCCTGGGTCGGAATCGAACCCACGACCCCCGGCATAGCAGTAAAGGTTCACTAACCACTAGACCATCAGGCCAGTCAAAAAACTTTGTAGAAGGTTAAAAATCCATAAAGGTGAAAGTAACCTTCGTCTAGTTAACAAAAGGGTGATGGTCTTGATCCAAAAACTAATAAAAAACGTATCTTTGTCTGTCCGTCTTTCTTTGTCAATCTGTCTGTCTTAGGGTGCGTCCACACTGGAAGCCTAGCGCGTCGGCGGTGGCAGGCGCGGTGGCGGGCGCTGCGGCGGGCGCGATACGTGTCCACACTGCCGATCAAGCGTTTGTTTTTGTTGCGGCGACTTCAGGTGTTGCAAACCGGTGGTACCCAGTAAACTCTATAAAACTGGTTTAAAGAAATTAATATTATTATTTTTTACAGGTTATTTAGCATTGAATACAACTAAATTATAAATCATTATACATTTTTCTACTCAAGTACGGTAAAAATAATTTAAATATGTATAAAAACATCCAACGGTAGTATTTTAGTGCATGTTATGGCGCTACTAAAAGACCGAAAAGGTTTGATACACCTGCCGCCAGCCCGTTGTATCGGTTGTTGCCTAGCAACGCCTAGGCTCGCAAAGTCGCTCGTAACCACCGCGCTAGGCTCCGCGCCTAGTCACTTCAATGTGACCACAAGCGGCGATTTCATACATTCATTATTATCGCGCCCGCCGCCGCCACCGCGCTAGGCTCGCAGTGTGTTTGAGCACTTAGGATATCCTTTCACTAAGTTGACCTCAATACAATTTGAGACAAAGATCATGACCTAGGTACGACATCCTTTATCTTCGTAGCAATTCGGAATCTCTAAAAATCACAGTAAAACTGAACATACAAAACTAATAATAATAATATTCCACAACTATCACACAACGCCATCTTGTCCCAAGCTAAGCAGAGCTTGTGTTATGGGTACTAGACAACTAATAAACATAGGTACTTATATATTTCTAAATACATACATATTATAGATAAATTACACCCAGACACAGAACAAATGATCGTGCTCATCACAAAAACATTTGTCCTGGGTGGGAATCGAACCCACGACCTCCGGCATAGCAGTCAGGGTCACTAACCACTACACCAACAGGCCAGTCCAAAATTGGAAACCATTGCATGAACTATCCATGTAAATAAACAGAGAGCCAAACATTCACCATGGATATTCGTTTAAATAGCTATTTTCCAATAGCACTGCGATTTAACGCAATGCTGCCATGCATTTAAGTAGCTTTAATTTTAATCTACTCGTACAATAGGTATCGTTCTGAAAGCCAATTCGAAATTCCGAAATAATGTATGACTGTATTGTGAGGATTCTTGTTTTGTGTGAGTAAAATTTTATGTTTTAATGAAGTATTTTCATTAGTAAGCTTATGACAGGTTTAAAAAAAAAGGTACGTTTTCAGAAGATAGCTAAATTCTAAACTTATCTGAAGCATTTGAGTGATGTCATGGTTGTCATGGCTATTATATTTTTCGTTTATCCTTCAGGTCGTTTCTTCTATTATTTTATACTTTTCTGTGCAATGTATTAAATTTGTTTATTTTTTCTTTCTTTGAGTGTTCCTTTTTTTAAACTAATGACAATATTATAGTAATATAAAGTAATACCACAAGGTTCAATCCTCGGTCCAACTCTGTCTATTCTAAAACCATCATAAAGTGTGACAATGCGTTATTCCGATGTAAATCGGAAGCGTGCAGCGATCTTTGCATACATATAGTGACGGGTTGTGGTTTTGTGGCCACATGTCCCATCCTGCCCAAATTCTCGCAGGCAGTTACATGTCACTTTATCTAGTAACATCTTTGTACTTTAACTGATAAAAGTCAATGTTAACTTGTGTTGTAGATGTTTTTAAAAAAATACTGCAATATACATTAGGTCCACCTTCGTGCTATTTTATGATGCAATTTTAACCCTTAATTTGATCGTGTCTAAGCAGTTTTGTGAAAAGTTGCAGTGAGTTGACCGATCATATAAATAAAATATAAAATCCACGGAAAAGTATCCGATGCCTGATGATAAAGGATACAACCGTGTTTGTATAAAGTTAACGGTAACTTAAATACGCCAAATTCAGAATTTACGTGCTCAACTTTTAAAGATTGTGATGATGTGTCTAACACTGCAATTGTGAATAAATACGTCGCTCTCAAACGTTCACTTAGCTATAATCCGGACAAACTGATAATTATCAGATAATCAAACTCGTAGCAATTTATTTTGTCAACAAAAATATTTTGAGCATTTTTTTGCGGATATGTAGAATAATTCGCCTGAAAGTAGGGGATCGACAACCTGCCATTCGTTTCTAGATAAGAAATCCAGACGCTACACCAAAATTCGATACCTCTCGAAATTTTTCGGCGTTGTCGAAATTTTCCTGCTCACAATCAAATTTTTCTATCCGCAAAAAAGCTATACGATATTATACAGGGTTACTGGTTAAGTCGACCTAATCCCTTTGAGGAGTTAAAGTAGACATCATTTTTGACTGAACCCCTATTCTATATCGAAAAACTATCACTTTAGCGTCCTAAATGTCGTAAAACTCTTACTTTAACCAGTTTATGACGCAGAGGTGGAAATTTTTTGAAAAAAAAAAAAGTTTAATAACTCGAAAATGGTAAGGACTACAATAGGGGTTTCCATAGTAAAATCAATCAAAAATGATGTCTACTTTTACCCCTCAAAGGGACTAGGTTGATTTAACCAGTAACCCTGTATAAAATATATTATCAGTTATATTTCAGTTTTAAATTAGAATAATCATGGCACCAAATTCGCAAGTTTCACACATTGTTTCTACATTTGCCGTAGTTTCTGTCGCCTCGTTTTCAATAGAAAGGTAATTTGGCGTCGAGATGTACATGTACATGTCGTACAATGCACAGAGCGTCCTTGCATACATTTGGAAGTTTGCGGTCACCGCGTTACGACCTGTCCCAACATGTTCAGGCTTGTCCTGTTGAATTTGTGACGCCTTTGTACTGAGATGTGTGTGCTGCATTTTGGGGTTTAAAATTGGAAATTCAGGAAATTCTCAGTTGCAGGTCGGAGTACCGATTTGCATTTGGTGGAACGTAAGAGGCTCACGCAACTGATTACAAGAGCAAAATCTGTTTATATTTGGTTACAATTTTGATCAAGGATTGTTGTTATTGGCACCACCCAAAACATGAATGAGTTGACGTTTTTAGATACACTTTAATTATTTAACTTCAACCCCAAAAATAATCCCACAAATGCGGACTAAAAGTCAAAGTCAAAGTCAAATCATTTATTTCAATTAGGTCATCACTTTTAAACGTCGATTATTAAAATTATAGGAAATGTATAGGATGGGAATTATTCTACACCCATTCGCAAAGGTAGGTTTTATGAAGAAGAATGGACAAGAAACTCCATACTTACTCTTTTTAAAAATGTTTTACAATATTTTTGTAACATAATTTGAGATAAATAAAGTGAAAGCAGTGTACTCTGAAAAACCTGAAAACTAAATATTATTAAAAAAAATACAAATAAAACTATTTTGAATATTCTCAGACAGTCAATCATAGGGTAGATTAACGACGTTTATAAGTACAACTCTACTTAACCATTTACCAAATATCGAGACATTTTATAAAAAGCAATTGGACCAATTGGACAGTCAGATAAATTAAATTATTTCATCTTTCATGATATTTTCCTTTTTATCCTCACTTTCAGTTCCACAGCTCCATGTTGTTATTACCAGCCTTATGTAATTTTCCACTGACCTTTTATGAAAATGAATTGGTTTTCCTTATTTATTTTTCCGTACCTTTCTCTGGTTTTTAAATTTCAATATGTATTACAAAAATATTTATTGGCTGTCGTGTTGTATGATTGTTTTATTTAATTTCGGTTTTTCATATTTTTGAGAAATAAAATTCTGGTTGTAATAATGACCCCTAAAATTAAAGGCAAAATGTTTTTTTTTAAACATTACTCTCAAACCAATATTTTTTTTAACATTCTGTCACACATGGAATTTCTCCTGTAACGTGGGATGTTTGCAAACATTTAAACTCAGATATACAAACTTCCAGACCAGGAACAACTAATTGTAGGTCATGCAAAAATTTGTGCCCTGTAAAAATCGAACTGCACTAACTTAAAGCTGCCACACTATTCTAGACCAGATAGAAAAAAAGAAAAGAAAAGCAAAAGAAAATCATAGAAAAGTTTGATTCGCTGCGCCCAGTTTGACGTATCCGCCTTCTGTTCGCTTTGCTGTCTCTTTTGACAAGGTCTATAAGTAAAGATGATTTTTTGAGAAAATAAAATTTTTAGATTGCAAGTGGGATTCGAACCCGCGTCTTCTGGAAAGGTACTTCAGACGCCTTAACCTTCCTCAAAAATCATCTTTACGATGCGCATCGCATGCAAAATAATTAATAGGTCTTTATGCCTTCTATAAAGACATACGACGAAGCATATTACACCTATCTATAGAGAACGTGAGAATTACCATACCATGATTCTATCCGGCAGAGCGTAAAATGTAATCTATTAAACTTTCAAATGAAGTGTCATTTAAATCCGCGACATCTATACGAAATGGCGTTACGCGTTTTAGTACAGTCATAAGCACTAATAAGTGTGTCCAAATTGGTAAACAATTTTCTTGAAATAGAAATTAAGAATGTTTTCATAATAGTAGGAGGGTTCCATAAACTACTAACAGGGAATTACCTGTGGTTTGACTTACCTAGTTGAAACACGAGCAATAAACGACTTTTTCAATTTAAATCCTCAGGTAATTTTTTTGTGGTTCAATTGAAAGAACTCGATTCGCCCATGCTTGTCCGATTGAGACTAGCATGGACGAATCAAGGTCTTCCAATAAATAGTACTACGGGCAACTTTGTTTACAAGAGTAAAATTAAAGTTGGTGTTGCAAAGTATGCTGTTTTGGTCACAGTTTTAACTTACCGTAACTCACTTGGTCATTCCAGTACCCCTAGCACGAGTTTTCACTCTTTACTTTACAGCGTCTTTCCAGTATTTACAGCGTTTCTGTATGAAAAAATGGAACAGCGCCTCTGGTGTGTGAAGAAGGAACTAAATTTTTCCTTGAAAATTGTCAATTTGAAATTGTCAAAGTTCCAGTTTACTTTACGTCTCAAATACTGAAAACTCGTGCTGAGGGTACTGATGACTCCCACCATAACTGAATTACCGGGAACATTCACTACTTTCACAATCATAGTTTGTTAAATCTCAATTTATAACTACGGGTATAAAAGAAAAGCCCTTCACTTTTTAAGTTGAAATTACAAAATCAATTCGTATACTTAAGTATAAGCCGTTGTGTTAAGGCTAATTTGCAGTTAATCCAGCTAAACCTTGCGCGGGCATGCGGACAGCGAGTAAAGGGCAACTCGCTGTCCGACCACGGACCATGCCCGGGTCGACGGCGCGTCGTGTTCCACGCGCGCCTCAAAGAGCTGTCAGCAAATGACGGGGCCCTCACAGAGGGCCAAAGCCTGCCGGGGTCGCGGGATTTATTTCCTCACCGTGACCCCGGAACATAAAGGGCTAATGAAGAACAACGTGGATTTTAGTCAGTACAAGTCTGACAGTACCTCTCATCCTGCCCGGACCCTGCCTGCCTGTCTCATTGGATGATTTTACCACGTAAAAAAAAAAAAAAAGCCAGCTAAACCTTATTTGCTCACAACTGGAAATGTTCTATCAAAACGAAATATGTCCACCATACAGAGTAATACTAAGACTTTCGCAACTCAGGTTCCCAAGATACAGCTAAAACCTAGTTTGGGAACCACCGATCAATGAAACCAATGTTCTTTAAAATTAGTTACAATGGAAACAATGTTTAGATTTAAGGTTATTTTTGTAACAGTGAAATAAATTATTCTTATTCTTAAAAAAAAAAAAAAAACTTAGATTTATGTTCAAACTCATTTTTAAGCCGTAACTCCCTACATAACCGTTGGACGTGACTGTACAATTCAGCTACGATACGGTGGGACTTTCCGACTTTATATCGCCATATTAGACTGGATTCGCACTTTAGGGATGTCTGTATTGAATATCGATAGATTCGTGGGTGTTTTCTTTCATAGGACTGGCTATTTTTGAACTTTACAAAAATAGAGTATCTAAATATAGCTTATTGAGCACCAAGTATACGGATGAAATATAATAGAATCGAACATTAACCTTCCAGTCTGATGTGATAAGGTTGAAAATTTATTAAAGATATTTGATAGATTTAGGAAAGTTGATGTGCTTACGTTTGTGCTATGTCAAAGAGGATTTCAAATAATCGAATATCAATTAATCAAAAGTGCTGTGTAACAATTTCAGCACAGCAACACTTTTAGTAGTTTATTAGAAAGGTCCGTTTACATGATGCAAGAAATTGTAAGCGAGATGCACACAATTTTGACTACATTGTGTACTATAACTTTGACAACTTACATTGCGGACTATTAATGGACAACAAATTCAGTTGATCAAACAAAAACCGCAATGCAGTCAAACTTGTATGCAACTCTCAAGCGATTTTTTCATCATCTAAAGGATTTATAATGATCTTATTCACAATAGTAATTTTATCAAAACCATTTGATAATTTGGAGGTAATCGAGATAGTGAATCGAATCTCCACAATAAGAATGTTGTAGAAAAATTATTTACAACTTTTATCTTATCTTCATCTAATTTATTATTCATAAAGTTGATCTAGTCATCTGATTTATGAGTGAAAGTTACATACTTTATTCTAAGACAAGCTTCAAATTACTAGGACTTTTATGGAAAGGGGTAAAGCAGTCATAAGGTCGATGGTACTTTGTCATTGCTACTTTTGTTTTAAATCTTCAATCGATGTCTGTGATGAACTTTATTGTACTTGTATACAAGGTGTGGAGACCACGGACTAGCAAGACGACTAGCAAGCGCAGCAGCGTAGGGGAGTCCACCATCCCGGCGAACATTATGAAAGGTCGCCGGAAGACACTGATGCAGGTCGCGTCCACCGGTATATGTGGGAGATCAAAAGGGGAGGCCTATGTGCAGCGTGGACGTCCTATGGCTGAGATGATCATGATGATACAGGGTGTAAAGGACAGCCCTCCACAAACTTTCAGGGCTTGTTCACTAAACGAAACTAAATCGAATAACTAAAACGAAAAAAAAAATCAGTATCTCCATACAAACTGTCCAATCACGTTTATAATTTTGTATGTCGAGGCCGATTTTTTTTTTCATTTCCTGAAAAATAAATTGGTGAAGATTGTTCATTGCCGTCTAGTGACAAGCCCTGAAAGTTTGTGGAGGCTATCCCCTTACACCCTGTATTTAGAATGGTAGTTTTATTTTTTATTTTTACAACAATAATTCTATGTAATGATTTACAGTTAAGTGAAAATAAAATTCTTCAAATAAATATTTTTTAATAGCATTTTTTAAAAGTATGGGACTTTCACCTTAATAAAAAAACTCATAAAAATGATCTTTATATACTTTGGTTTTATGTTTACAGTTAAAATTCGTCTTTTACAAGAAAGATTTTGTTAATAATAATCTGTTGCCACAGAACAAAAACCTTATGAAATATTAAAAAACAATGAGTTCTGAAAAAAATACAAATTAACGATGCCCTTTTCGAACAATATTTTCTTGCCAAGAAGCTCTATTACATTACTGAGTTATCATTCAGACGAAAAACGAGAAACGTCCACCACTATTTCATATTCTCAGTTGCCTGTTTTGTGTTGTAAATATACAGGGGACGGCAAAACAGCTCGTACTGATTCCTAATATTAACATAATCCCGTATTTTGTCGGAATTATTCATCCACAGTGCACTTGCAGCATAAACATCTGTTTCTTGTTTCTGGTAGACTGTTGTTTTGGTCTCAGATTTGACCAATACATTATGGATAATGTTTGCGGTTGCCTTTATTTATCCTGTTTTGATCCGTAAGAAAGCTTTCCAAGGTTCTTTTTTGCTTGTGATGTTGTAATGCTTTCGCGGAACTTTGTGAAAACATCTTAGAAATATTTTTTGTATTTTCTTTTCTTTTGTTATCTTAACGTTTTGCGATTACGTCGTGTTATGAAAAACAAAATCAAAGATCCAGAAAAATCGCAATACCTAGATTCTTCGCGATTAATCTTTTACCTCCAAAATCGCTTCAAGAATTTTTAGTGCCCAAGAAAACAAAATCATAAAATAAAATTAAAAACTTTATTACGTATAAAAGTTTCTCTACTGGCTTACAAGATATAACGAGCAGTAATAAAAGTAATACAAAAAGATAACAAAGTATTATATTTTCAAATAACGGATACATAGTTGTACTTTTAAAGTCGCTGAAACGAGAGAAATAGCTTCAGAAACCAATTATCTAGAAGAGAAACTGCAAATAAGAAATATAAAGTAATTGTTGAAATAAAACGGTTCTTAGTTCTTGGCTCTGTAGATATTATACGAGTTTATTATTTTATATTGTTTAATTTTCTGATGTTGTATTCCGTGGAGACGCCACACAGCCATTGTTTTACTTCTAGCACATTCTTTTTATAAGTTGTTTAAACTGTACTTAAGTGATTGCTCTCAGTAACTACATCTTGAGCTAATGGTGAAACACAATATTGACCATTCTTCTTTTTAAAAAAAAAGTCTTTCCTATTGGGTCAGAAATGGTTTTGACCTTTCTAACGATCACGATACTTTCAAAAAATAAGATCACCTTCAGTATGGTTATAATAAATCTATCAAATAAAAAGAAAAGTCATCTTACATCGGATTCTGAAATTGAAAGCGTTTAAAGTTCGTTTACATCTTTGTTATAAATACTAGGTCATGACCTACACGACTGTGGGGTTAACAAAGCAATGCTATGGAAAGAGTTTACTTAGAGAGTAAGAAAATAAGAAATGTCAACTTCCCTATTAAGCAGGATACAAAACAACACAAGGCCAACAGACATATAAGAATGTTTTTAACTGATTTTTTTTTCCTGTATTATGGGTTTACTCTTGACCTTAGTCTAGTCAGAGGTGACAAAGAGAAGGTCGATAATGGAGCCAGCTTATCCAAAAAAAGCTCTTCACTCTAATTTTGAAGAGATTAGGGACTAGGCAACTGGACGGTTTTCGGTGACGGTTCGAAAACCATCCAATTGCCTAATAATACGGATTAAAAATATGTTTGCGATAAAGTGCCCGAGTTGCTAGACGTCAAACGTGTCCGCCCGAAGTCATGATAAATGCTTTTGATTTACAACTCCCATATGAAATACCCACCACACAAGGTCGAAAATAAGGCCTGCAAATAATGGCCTCATTCTCGAAATTGCGAATTGCTTCTATCACAAACAGTGACCAAGATCGATTCCTCTCCATCTTCCTTTAATCTTCGCAATATTTTCAGCTTCGACACATTAGTGCTGTACCAATTAGTGTTGTGTCGTTAGCGTGTAATTTACTGTCACAATCAGACACTGGAGTACTCTGATGTAGTGGTATTACGTGTGGAGGGATTCTTTTGATGGAAATTCGCCTTTAACGATGTTTATCTTTCTTTGGCTTATGGTTGATGGTGAAGTTTTGTTTAAGGTTGACATTTGAATGGTATTCTGTCATCGTAATGATCGTGAGTATAGTAGCAAACAAATTATTTGAATACAGTCAAAAGAGTTATATGAGCCTTACTCATAAAGAAGCAGATCGGTACGGGTCGGAACTAATTTGTGCAAATAAACCTTGTCTACAAAAACCGGCAATTCTGCCAAGTTTCGACCAATATATATTATGTACGAGCGCATAAGAAAACATGGTTCTATTTCATCTGCTCCTGCACCCATACTGACCTTTCTAGTGTCTGTATCAACTACCAGTTTCTTCATAAATGTACACTTATTGTTTAACTCAGAAACTTTTACTTGTAAATTGAAAGCAGGTAGGTCTCTAGTGGTAATGCTAGTGGCTACTAGGCTTTGCCTCAGTGCCTCAAGACGAAAGTCTTCAACCAATGTACGTTACCAGTGATAAGTTACGGCACCGAAACGTGGTCTTTCACTATCGGCCTCATCTCAAAGCTCAAAGTCGCTCAGCGAGCTATGGAGAGGGCTATGCTCGGTGTTTCTTTGCGTGATCGAATCCGAAATGAGGAGATCCGTAGACGAACTAAAGTCACTGATATTATCTGATTATTGCAAGCTGAAGTGGCAATGGGCAGGCCATATTGCTCGCAGAGCAAATGGCCGATGGGGTCGAAAAGTGCTAGAGTGGAGACCACGGACTAGCAAGCGCAGCGTAGGACGTCCACCAACAAGGTGGACAGACGTCCACCAGCGTCTTCCGGCGACCTTCATAAGGTCGTCACCTTATGAAGGTCGCCGGAAGACGCTGGATGCAGGTCGCTTACAACCGGTATATGTGGAGATCAAAAGGGGAGGCCTATGTTCAGCAGTGGACGTCCTATGACTGAGATGATGATTACGACTCGGCTTTGTGTCTTTGCAAATATCTACAAAAGAAATGTATAAATCAACTAAAAGGAGACGTAACTAAACTTAACACTCAAATAAAGTACGGAAAAAGACACAATATTTCAAAGCAATTCAATTCCCTCTAAAACACGTAACAAAGTCCCCAGCAGTGTTAAGACTCACGAGCCAGTGATTAAAGGTTGTACTTCGCTCCGTTGTTGCAATAAATGTGGTCTTGTAGCTCGCCGCCACCGCACCGATGTTGTGTGATAAATACCGGGTTGACTGTACTTTGTGACTTTTCGTTGGCGGTAAAATGTTTTTTTTTTTTGCTTCCTGAAATGTCTTACAGCTGCCTGTTTATAAAGGCTTGAGAGATTTCTTTCTCTTACACGCTGTAACAAAGTGTGGACTGCTACTGCTACTAAAATCTATAAGTTACTGTTACTATTGATAAACGTAAATCGGTAACTGGAATCCCAGCCCTACACATCGTACATCCTTAGTGGAGCGAGCAGAAACAAGTCAGGGTGCCGTATGTCAGTGCGGTGTGATTTGACAAGACCGGTAAAGTTGCAAGATGATAATTACATTTTATTGAATAAATTGTAGATTCAGTAATGATGCAGTTTTCCAATTAACACTATAGTGACTGCTCATGCCTTGACAGTCTTGTTCTACTTAGAAACTCCTCTTTTATATGTCACAGTTCCTGTACACGATACCGCAACTGCTCTACCACCTCGCCGCATAGCTGTATATAGCTTCGCGTCCGCGCCGCCACCGCATCGCTACCGTTGGCGGCGCAGTAGCGGCGCCGCGGCGGCATCGTGTACATAAGCCCCAATGCTTTTTTGATACGTGCTCTCAATCTTAGAATCTTGAAGAATTATTGAAAGCATGTCGATTGCAGTTTTTTTTTTTACAAAGAAGCAATTTGTCCATATAATTCGTCGGAAAAATATGTTTTTTCTTTTCAAGAAAGATGATGTAGTTTATATTTCTTCAATGCACATACGACGTAATGATGACGGCCGGGTTCACGGGATTAAATTAAAAAGACAAATCACGGCCTTGCAAAGGGTATCTGAAAAAGCATGGTAGTTTTTGAGCTCGTCAAGACCCTTCCCTAGGTCGCGGGACTTATTAAATTACCGTGACCCTGGAACGTAAAGCGCTATTAAAGGACACCGTGGATTTTAGTCCGTGCGAGACTTCCAGTCCTTCTTGCCTGGGTGGGAGGACTCATTTGCTTATTTTACCACGTAAAAAAAAAGACAAGACCTTTTTGCTCCACTCATTACGATAATACGGATATATTTTATTTGCAGCGGGCAATCTGGCCCTGGAGAGCAGTGGTGGCCCAGTGGTATCGGGCTTACGAGTTTCAGGTCGCGGGTTCGAATCCAGCCTGGCGCATTACTTTTTGTAATTTATTTCATCACCACTGCTCTCAAAACGGTGAAGGAAAACATCGTGAGGAAATCGACATGTCCTAGAACCATCAAATTCGAAGACATGTGAAATCTGCCAACCCGCACTGGGCCCGCGTGGTGGATTATGGCCCACTCCCTCTCACAAGAGAGGAGGCCTGTGTCCCAGCAGTGGGAACGTTATAGGCTGATGATGATGAATCTGGCCCTATAGACAATCAGCAGACGACAACAGACGAGTATCATTATCGCTCAGCAGTTACTAATACATTTTAATACATTTTCAACTTTACCGACAACCCGTTTCGTTTATGACTGGAATTTTGGGAGGAATATTTTCTTTCTTAGAAACAGTACTCTGTCTATTTCATAAGGTCTGTTACTCGTCTTTGTGTAAATACAACCGCAGCTGAAGTTTAAAGTAAAAGCTCCATGTAAATATTCCAAGATTCTTCATGTTTAACGAAACCAGAAAACATGTTATGTTAAGATAAGGTTGGATTTGCGTTTCTGTGATATCTTAATTAAAATCACTGAGACACTTAACACGCCCGTTTTATTAAATCTTAGCTAATGTTTAACTTAACAATTACTACTTAAAATTCATATTCTGTGATACCTTGTATTTGCGTACATTTGAAATGAATGAATACATGTCACATTAAATTCGAATACTGAGTTTAAATGTTTTATTTATTGAGTTGAGTATTTTATTTAGAGAGCAGTGGTGGCCCAGTGGTATCGGTCCCGACCTACGAGTAGGTCGTGGGTTCGAACCCCGTCAGGCGCATTACTTTGTGTAATTTATTTCATCACCACAGCTCTCAAAACGGTGAAGGAAAATATCGTGAGGAAACCGGCATATCCTAGAACTAAAAATTCGAAGACATGTGACATCTACTAACCCGCACTGGGCCCGCGTGGTGGATTATGGCCCACTCCCTCTCACAGAGAGGAGGCCAGTGTCCCAGTATTGGGAACGTTATAGGCTGATAATGACGATTACCAAAAGCATATACCGGTATACCAAAGCTGTATACCGCATACCGCTATACCGGTTGATTGTACAAAGAACACAAACACCTGAAACTATACTCGTTTGCATCGGAAAGCTGTCTGTTAACTTGATGTATATGGAGTGGGGCCGGGAATTTCTACAGGTACCCGTTAGTTATATTTTTGGGTGTTTTGCACAACACGTCTGGTTCGGACGGGCAGTTTTATTATAGCTGGCAGGTAATGTTACGAGCATAAAAACGTTTCAAGTGAAAAGGGACTTTTTCTCTATTTATAGATCGCTTTATTGTCTACTACTTCATTATTATCATCTTTATAAGCCTATAATAATAATATTTCCACAACTATCACACAACGCCATCTAGTCCCAAGCTAAGCAGAGCTTGTGTTATGGGTACTAGACAACTGATAAACATACTTATATATTTCTAATTACACACAGAAACAGAACAAATGATCGTGCTCACCACTTAAACATTTGACCTGGGGAATCGAACCCACGACTTCCGGCATAGCAGTCAAGGTCACTTACCACTAGACCAACAGGCCTGTTAAATATAAAAATGTTCCCATTTCTAGAACACAGGGTTTCTCTCTGGGAGATGGAGTGGACCACAATCCACTACGCAGGCTCAATGTGGGTTGAAAGATGTCACAAATGTCTTCGAATTTTTGGTTATAGGGTTAAAACCATTTTTTTTTACCGCTTGGTCCTAACAAATGGAACTTTAAGTTTTCTTCTGGTTGACAAATCATGAAACAAATTCTCCCATCCCGATCTGGGAGGCCGAAGACTAAAAACTCACTCTGTTCTTTCAGTTGTCCTTTACGTTTCAGGGCTGCAAAAACCTTTAAAGACAGCCCTGGCTATAATCCCAAGCATCATCTTCCTACCCTTATCATCATCATCTTCCTGCCCTTATCCCATTTTACTTGGGGTCGGCGCAACACGTTTTTTCTTCCATTCTCCCCTATCAAACGTCACCGAATCTTTTACTCCTTTTTCATTCATATCATCCCTTACACAATCCATCCAGGCAGGTATTTGGCTCTATGATTGTCTCGTCAGTTATGGAAAGCGAAAGGTGTAATTTTGGTGTACTACTTCTACTATTACCTTCACTTCTGACCAACCAAAATTCCATTAATTTAGCCAGAAATATAACAACGGACAGACTAGACAAGGACGGAGGTGAGCAAATAAGAGACAGGGCTAAATGAGGAACATAATCTATTTTATAGAATAGTGCCTTGCAGTGTAAACACCCATTAAGGAACTTCGAAGTAAGGTCCCAGTTGTAGCGATTTATAGCTTTGTACCTATCTTTGAAAATGCAGGTTTAAATGGTCACTACGGTCGAAATTAATATAACAAACGCGTAAAGCCGGATGCAGTCACTTCAGCTCGCTTAAAAACTGTCTCTAGGATATCACACTGAGCAGTCACAGCCACCGGGGCCGTAAATCAGTCAGGAGGAATATTATAGAAGTGAAAACTTCTTTATCGGCTTTGTACACTTCTTTTTTAATGAGTGAAAATGTTAAACTCGCGTCAGGACCCGTGACCTGATCAAAAATTCGTAAGACGGATGGAGAATAGACAGCCGCCGCGGCGTAGGAGAGGAAGTTACTTAATGTTAATATTCAAGTTTTCACTTCTGCCGGCTCTCCCGGAGTGCAACCCGTCTTTTTTTTATTTTCCTTATAGAATATTGAATAAACTTCCATTTATATGATATTACATATTTGTATACTTGCAAATTACAGGCGAGTAAGTGACGAAGAAAGTATACAATATTATATTTCATACAGTACGTTTTATGCAACTTAATGGCTCGGTTAGTCCAAAGTGCATGCACCTGGTTCTCATCTGCAGGGAATGCACAATGTACATAGTTATGTTATGTATGTCTACTTAGCTTAAAAAAAATAAACATTAATTTAGTTAAATTAATGTTTATTTTTTTTAAGCTAAGTAGATAGGTACTGCATAAATTATAACGTGGGATGTGTTTTACCTATTTTGCAAGTTTCAAAATTTTAAAGACTATAGTTGTTGCTTTAATAAATTATCGGATATTCATCAGATGATTGACACAAATTCCAAACATAACCTTTTTAATTTTGACTCAATTTGACCTGCTTTTTGTTTGAATACATTCAAATTCTTTGTAAGCTTTACTTTTCAAATATCATGTTTGTCATGACCTTATACTGACTTTTCTTTTCTTACTTACCTTGGGTAAGTTTTTAATTTTGCATTATGTCCTTACCACGAGAGTTTTCTTATTTTACACGCCTGCAAAACCCTCTAACTGTGTAACATCTAATCAAGAACTAACCTTTCAATCTTCTCAATTACAATCAACCTTGGAAAGTTAGTAATATCCACCTGACGAACTACTGTCATAATTGGAACAAATCCAATATGAAAATTGAGCTAGACGGACAAAGATTGAATTTGTTACTAAAACAATAGTATTATTCTCACAGGTTTGTCTAAACCGACAAGGTCATAGCCACTAATTAACTTTGATTGGAATTTTCTTCAAAATTGTAAATAACAGCTAGCTTAGTGTGATTTCGTTGTTCTAAAATCCTGGAAAACTCTCTGATTTACTTATTGTTGGATTAGGAGAATATACAGTAAAACGAAGAAGTGATGTAACCACCATCACAAGTCTAAATTTTCACCAAATTTTTAAAGAATAATTATTGTGAAAAAAAATATATAAGAAGGATTTTATATAACTTTTGATAAAACTGAGTCCTGTTTTATTTCTGATTATAATGTAAATGATTCCTCTCGTTCTGGGGGAGTGATAAAAATTAGATAATTATAAGCAAGTTTCCAATAACATTCAACTTAAAATTACAAGGTAGGTTTAACTATTAAGGCAAAACTCCGGCCTAACGTTTTGACGATCACTGGCTTGATCTCAAATAGATATGTAAAAATCACTACCAAAAATAACTAAATAAGGGGCGCCGATAAATAATCATTAATCATTCATGCAACACAAAAACACATCAAAAACTACCAAAGATACTCCTTCTCTACCAAAAAGAAAATGTAGTAACAACACAAAAAGACGCAGAACAGAATGAACGGTCCCCGTTTCTCGCTTTTACTGGAACCCCACTCTGCGAACGTGTCCAAGACAAATTCCTTAATGTGCCTAATTGTGCTAACATTTACTTCCGTAATCACGTAGGAACAATGAATGGACGAGGCTATAAATAAACTAGAATCCTACGGATCTCTGTTCCGGAGCCTTACTCTAGTGATGCACAACTTTTTATTTTAAGGTATCGATAAACGCGGGCATGCGGACAGCGAGTAAAGGGCAACTCGCTGACCAACCATGGACCATGCCAGGGTCGACGGCGCGTCGTGTTCTACGCGCGTCTCAAAGAGCTGTCAGCAAAATGAGGGGGCCCCCTCACAGAGGGCCAAAGCCTGCCGGGGTCGCGGGATTTATTTCCATCACCGTGACCCCGGAACATAAAGGGCTATTGAAGGACACCGTGGATTTTAGTCAGTACAAGTCTGCCAGTCGGGGTGGGAGGACTCATTTGATGATTTTACCAGGATAAAAAATTAAAAAAGGTATCTATGAAATAAACGACACTCCAATATTTTTGATCGGAACCAAAGTAGCACTTTCTTTATGAATGTATAAAATGTCTCATACACGTTTTAAAGCTGCTTAACTTAATAATTGAAATAATAACTGATTCAAAAGAATAAAATAAAACCAGGTTTCTTGGAGTTTTGCGAATACTCATAGATACTTATTATTATTCCGTGCTAACATTTATATCCATTCTAAAAACCAATAATTGCGAGTATAATGCTTCTTAAAAGCCATATAAAAAGATTCAATAAGTGGAAAAACGGATGGAACATATACAAAACGTTCATCAGTGTCGCGTGACAGTTAAAATACTTATCGATACAAATAGGGCATCGCTCATCTCTATTATACTCCAAAAATATCACAATGATTTTATTTTTATCGTCGTAATAGTACGGCCTAAGTAAATATCGGTGGGCACAATGAAAGAAACTAGGTATTACGAGCCACATTATCTGTGTATTTAGGGTATTTTAATGGGCTTAGTGAATGATGTAGTTTTGGTAATAGAGAAATAACTGCGATAAAGTTGTTTGATAAAAAATAGGTGTAGAAACGGGAATACACGCAAAATGAAATAGTAAAGTAATTAATTTTTCACACCACTTGCTCGTAAATGTCAAATTATATGTCAGGCAAACAGTACTGTAAAGCATGTCATTGTACCCTCTCGCTCCAGCCGGGCAATAATATTGTACTGAATTTCATTATTCCCGTTGGAATAATGTGATTTGAGTTTGGAACCTCAAATTCATACGGTTTTAATCGTATGAAAGTGTTTCAAAATGGCGCCGCTGGCCGCAACAGCTGATCGCTTGCAGTGGTGCCAACTTGGGGTGCTAAGGCAGGAAACCTCCACGTGCGCCCGTGGACTGGAGTTCCCTCTCGGATACGTCCGGGGGGAAGACCAGTTTTTCGGGCCGGTGCACCCTGGGATGCGGGCAAAAACTCTTCTTCAGGCACTCTGTGCCTAAGGAGTCTCTTTGCCCGTATGCGAATAGCCTGTCGTGTGGACGCTCCAACGCGTGTCCCTGTGATCAGCAGAGGGCACAGCGGCGGAGCGGGCTTGCGGACGGTGAGTAATGGGTGGCTCGCCGTCCGACCGAGGACCAAGCCCGGGTTGGTGGCGCGTCGTGTTTCAAAAATCGAATTCATTTCCTCGCAGTGGTGAAAAACAGAGTACGCTCCACTAAAACTGCCTTGTCTTGGGCTAACTTGAATCCCTCGCTACACTAAGGATTCTTAACTTAATTCCCTCGTTTCTCTCGGGAATGAATACTTGAACCTCCAGAGAGGTTTACCCCCAGAATCCTTAGTGTCGCTTCGGGATTCAATACGCCCGTGACGTAAGGCAATGGTTTACTCCCTTGGTGCGTAATCTACTTTGCTTAGATTATGAAACCTGAAAGTGATGAATCGGAATTTCCGATTATTCATATTTTTTATAGTTTTGTATTCCGGCGACGCCGGCTATCTCCGGTTTCGATAAACCTACAGAGCACGCTGTTTCTTTTGTACCCGGTCTCCCCTACTAACTGTTTTTGAGGACAATATGAAAATTATACTGATTCTCAATGGACTATAACAATCTTGTTCACTTACTTCAAATTTTTAATGCAATTACTTTTGAGTCGTAAACAAAATAAAATCTACCAAATTGGAATAAGGAAAACTTCAACAAACGAATAAATCCGTAAAAACATTTTACCTACCGTTCGCGATTCAAACAGACAATTCCAAGAATTACGAAGATATTTTCGAGCAGAAAATGGCACAGAATATATTAGTTCAGAAGACTAACTTGATAATGAATCCGAACGGCAATCTGCGTATGACCAGGAATGAACCCAAATTGAGCACTTGTTCTCGTCTTCCTATAAGTGCCCGTTTAAAATAAAAATATATCATTTTGATTTTGAATATATAAAGAGAAAAAGAACAGGAGCATTATTATATCTGATTTTCTTGTCGTTTCTTTTTTTTTGTTAAAATCCTCCCCCAATCCCTTCCACTGTCTGACACGTCTTCTCTTCATACTATTTTATAATGGGTTCACCGGTGAGAATTTTAAATTTTCCTTTTATATCTTAACTTCAACTCTATTCATTTTTCTCTCTCTCTCTCTCTCTCTTCTACAAGTTTTAGTCACCCCATGTTGAATATAGGTCTAAATCTTTCCACTTCTTGTGGTTATCGTTGTCCAGTTTTTTCGGCCACTTTAACGAGGTCATCTGTCCACCTAGTCGATTGTCTCGCTACATTCCTCGTTCCGTTTCTTGTTTCCACTTCAACACTTTCTTGTCCTATTAACTTCATTCAGTCTACAGTATTCATACAATCCATTTATTTACATTTCTCTTATAATTCTCAGACATGGACACATAATAGAAAAAATAATAAAGTCTAGAATATACATTCTTTGCTAATATTTTGGTTAACTTTTAGCCGAATGTTTTATGTAAGGCGTGTCTATATTGTTAGGAGTTGTTCTTCTGGACCCGTCTATACTCCGCTACTGTAAAGGTATTTTCAATGTACGCTCTGTCTGTATGTTACTTATTTGCTCTTCAAAGGAAACGTTCAAAAAATATACATTTACATTTTACTAACAAGGCTTCACATTCTCGATGCAATTCTCTGAATTTAATTTGAATTTTATTTTATTCGTCAAAAGGACGCTTTTACGAAATAGTATTGTATATTTAATTTTGCGTTTTGCGGGAAGTCGTTAATTTATTTGTGTTCTAAGAGGTTTCTTTGAAAGGGTTTGCAGATATTTTATAAGTTGAGAAGTGCCTTTAGCTCTGCGTTGAGTAACATAGCTTTGTTTTCACGCTATAATGGCTGATCGGATATCGATGATATCACGTATCAAATTAAGGATATATTTTTTAAGTTTATAGGATATTTTCATTATTTGTTTTTCGAGGTCCTGGAGGTTTGCTAGACGCCTAGTGGGCTTTCCAAATGACACGAGTTAGCAGAGTAGGTTAATATGACTTACAACTACCCAGGCATACTGGACGGATATTTGAAAATTGGGATAGCTGAGAATACTTTTGTATAAGTCCCTTCGTACACTTAAGGCGACCCAAGTATCCGATACCTTAAGACTTTGGCATCCATTGAAGCGTGCCTTTGTACGATTTGTATTGCGATAATCGCCTGGATACCAAAGTCGTAAGGTATCGGTGACTTGCGTCGTCTTTCGGACGAAGGGGCTAAGGCTTACTGGCAATTTAATTCACATCGTCCAAGCTCTCCTGAAGACCTGGATAACTAAAAACTATTAGTCTTAATACGAAGTGTCATTTTATCCGGTACTAACTGGATCGTGGAGTTTGCGACGTAAAATACCAGTTTTCAGGTAACGGACTCCAAAGTAAATTAATTGATACACTTATAATATAAGTTCATGTTTTATTTTGTTCTCAAAATAGAAATGGGACTGCCATCTGTTGGGGTCGTAACTTTCATCCTGTTGGCAAAATCTAAACAAAACCTAACCTACGCAATTATTGCGAAAAGGTCAGTGCTATTCTTGTTGTAATTTCATAACAGAATTTGTTTTTTATGTTTTCCTTAATCTTTCCTTTCTATGAATAGTTTTGTGTGTCTATTCCTCTCCAAGGTATAGCAAACTCATCGAATTCTTTGACTCACATAGTTCGGTGATATTTGGTTAGAGGACTATCGTGGGGCTGTTGTACCAGTGAAATGAGTTACTTGAAATACCTGAACAACTAACGGTTGGTTGTCATTATCTTGCTCACTCGAGCCTCTACAGACGCATTTGAACTTTATTACTGATGCATAATGGTGATATCTTATAATTAGGCGAGACACAGAATTAGATGAGTTAAACTGGACACACATTATTTTGAGAATTTCAGAAATCTTACGTGACAACAAAGATTGCAGTACATTATGCGATCAGTAATCTGGGGGCACGGCAGTGCCCCCCGCCAAGACGAGCCAAGCGAAGCGCAAAGGCACTAACTACCTTTTCTCGAAGTGTTTCGTCGTTTTTTTGAACCCTCATAGAGTTGGTTTCCGATGTACCAGATAGTTCATATTCACAGGATATGATGCCAATAATAGCATACAAAGTCTCAATGGAATAGCTCTAATAGTTTAGATTTTATTGACATTTAAAATACACGGATTTCGTCACTGATATATTGACACACTGACACACTGATGATCATCAAAATTTTTGGCTACTTCCTGCAGTGCTACAGAGCTGAAATTCGGTATGTAATCTGAGTTTAGTATACAACCAACAAGAAAATTCACAAACCTATAAATTTCGCCCCCCATCGCCTAAAATGGGGGGTGGATGATCGTATGAGACCTTAAGATGTTAGGATATTTTCTGCAGTGCTAGAGACCTGAAATTCGGTATTTAGTCTAAGTTTAGTATACAATCAACAAAAAAATTCATTAACCTATAAATTTCACGCCCCATCCCCTAAAATTGGGGGTGGAAGTTTGTATGAGACCTTAAACCTTATTCGGGTAGAATCTTTGAACTCAAAAATCAAGAATCAAGAATTAAGAATCAAGAAGTTAGGGTTGCTAGAGTTGGCCGTGTAGATACAGAAGCTTGGTTCTACATGAGATCTGATATCTTTTTCGTAGGACAAACCAGTGCTCGTTTTGGCAACAGTTTACATGGAATGTTTTTGGTGGGATTATTATTGTTGTAGTTCCAATTCGTTCCGATCCGGTGCTCCATGTTTCATGCGTCCCAAGGATAGTAATTGATGTTATGAAATCCTTAAATTAATCCAACCCAACACCGGGGAGACAGAATAGATGAGTTCAGAAGCTTAGGTTCGTATACCAAACAAAAATTCACGTTCACATAGATGTTTGTAAAATACATAATTATAAACAGCATGAATTCAGACGGTGCCATTTCAGCTGGTGCACAATATGGAGTGCCTTCTTGTTACAGCCAGTGCAAGCACACTCGCGAACGCGACTATAATTTTTTTCAAACCATTTCATCTCGGGATACGGTCCAGCTAAGCACTCAAGCAAATGCCTTCATTTTGCAAAAAACAAGTAAAAATATAATACTTCACATGTTGTAGACCGACAGTACCTTCTATAAATATTCTTTCTTGGACACTACCCACTGGCAAGTGCGACCCTTAAGAAGGACAGACGATCTGATGAAAACTACAGGATCACACTGGTTGCATCCAGAGTGATTCTGTGGTCTCTGCAACTGAAATCTTTAGGGGAGACCTGTGTTCAGCAAATTAATGATTTAATCATTTCCTGCCATGATGATGCTTGGACTAATGTGTCCACTTTAGACTACATCAGTCCGAATTAATATCACTCTGAGATTCTCATATAATATCGAATGTTAAATTAATAGACCAAGTTCCAAACGTCGAAATCAGGAAGACTATCAAAGGTTTTCGATGTTGGTAATCGAGTTATGGAACTTAAATGGAGTTGGGCAGGACACCTGGCAAGGCGCGGTGACGGCAGGTGGAGTAAAGCTGTGACAGAGTGGCGTCCAAGGAATGGAAAAAGAAGTGTTGGTCGTCCGCGGCGAGATAGGCAGACGACATTGTTGCCATTGGGATAGTGTCCTGGATGAGGCTGGCGTAAGACCGTGGAGCTTGGCACAAACAAGGATAGGCATATACCCAGCAGTAGGTGTAGACGGGCTGTGGATGATGATGATGATGATCGAATGTTACCCTTATTTATTGAGCATCAATTTAATTAGTCTGTTTTCACTCCTTATTGTGTTGTGTTGGTAGTTGGACTTCTGTAACTTTCCATCAATTTAGTAGTATGATGTAGGCACGGGAATTTCGGCAAACTTTAGCCTTATTAGAAGTAACATGTCTCAACTGGATTTACAATTTAGAGATGTTAGAATTGAGATGATTATTAACATTCTGGTTATTGGTTAGAGATATTCCTTGTTGGGTAAATAAAGTTTTGGAAAGTTTACCGTTGAGAGGGATGTAATATGGAAGTTAGTGAACTTGATACCATAATTATGACCTTGGAGGTTGACAAGTAAAAATGGAGATAAAAACATCTTGACAGGACCAATATAGAACAATATAGAACGAGAGTGGATAGATGATGTCGACTTAAGCTGTATTTTTTTTTCGAGAAACATATCCTGTATCGCGGGGTGGTAAACGTTGAAACTACCAGATTTTGCAACATTATTTTCAAATCAAGACTAGGTACTTTTGTAAAATCGATATTCAAACCTCGTAGAAAAATAACTTTATTCTAAGTTATTAAAATTGGGTACCTAGAAAGATAAATTTCGGCTCGTAGACTTTGGACCGTTATTTCATATTCGGTATTCTATCTAGGATTCAGAGTTATGCAAGGCCGTTAGAAGCTTGCCGCACTATAAATCTATCGAAGGCCTCCGTCGAATAGAATCAACAGGTTGGGCAGTATTTTGAAAGATGAATATCAATGTATTATTAAAATGATCCTAGGTGATGGACAGAACAACCCTTTTCGTGAATTACTCCGGGATCATCGGTTAGAAGGCGGTCTAGTTGCGGCAATATCATGACCAAGGTGAGCTCGATCGTTTGAACTTTGAGAAGAATGAATGTCTATGTTAGTTATGGTTGATAGTTATAAAAAAATGCAGAAGATGAAGGCATTTGGTGCTGCTCCTAACTAAATTGAATACCTAGTGACGATGATAATTTTTTTTTAGCGTGGTAAAATCATCAATAATGAGTCCTCCCAATCAGGGACTGTCAGACTCGTATTGAGTTAAGTCCACGGTGTCCTTCAATAGCCCTCTATGTTCCGGGGTCACAGTAATGAAATAAATCCCGTGACCCCGTCAGGCTTTGGCCCTCTAGACCGGGCCCCGTCATCTTACACTATTATACACTATTGTAATTTAATTAACCGTAGATTTAACTAAGCTATATACACCGTTAATCCATGCTTTACTCCGTAAAAAGCTCCAAATTGCAGCAAAATGATAATCTTTAAAGTTACACCCCTATTCCAGATAAGTTTAACCAGTTTTCGCGCAACGCATACAAATGATAAAATCCAACATTCAAAGGTCAGGAAACATAACCACAGATAGGACTTTCTTCAAATAAAAATGACGAATGACTGAGAACGGAGACTTCATCAATCTAACAACAAAGGTTTGTGTGTCCGGTGTCGCGGGACTTATTCCATCACATGTCACATGTATTTTTTTTTAATATTTTTTCCTCTTAATTTCTCATTTTAGTTCTCTGTTTGTCACTAGTTTTTGTTTTAAATTATTTTGTAACATTGTTAGTCATAATAAGTATTTTCATAACTATGCATGCTGGATTCACATCTAATAGATGTCAATCAAAATGTTTTTGTTAAACTCCTTATTTGCATGTGAGATTGTACATCAGTTTTGTGAATTACATAAAAACATATTGAATGACATAAAGCGCTATTGAAGAACACCGTGGATTTTAGTCAGTACAAGTCTGGGTCGGAGGACTCATTTGATGATTTTACCAAGATAAAAAAAATACAAAAAAAAACGCATACAAATGATAAAATCCAACATTCAAAGGTCAGGAAACACAACCTTAGATAGGACTTTCTTCAAATAAAAATGACAAATGACTCAGAAAGGAGACTTCATCAATCTAACAACAAAGGTTTGTATGTAAAAAAGAAAATATTCTTTTTACAGTACTTTTACAAGGAGTGGTCACAGGACCCCGACTTTACAGCCCCATAAAGCCTTGACTCATTCATTTTATGAGTTGAATTTCATCACCGCTCACTGAAATCCTACTTTCCAGTTATCTTTATATTTATTTTACGATAGGCACAGATGAGTTTTACTTTATTAAATTCAATGAGTTTGTTTAATGGTGGCTGTGTTTGACTAAGATGTTTAAGAGGGATTTAACAGAATGATGCTTGTGCTGTGCGTTGAACATTAGTACATTATGGTACAAGTGAGTAATGTTGGTGATTACCGATGAGGAGCCATTGAGACTCGAGCCGTCAGGTGAGGGTCTTAAGAGAGCCGAGGACGGTAATCATCAATACACACGTGTATCATACGACGTTTTTCAACACACTTGTGAAGAAGATAATCCTGACAAGCCATTTTATTTAGTGAGTAAAAAGTTTGCTTGGAGAAACGATTAAAATGTGCAGTTGGTAAATTTATTTGTACTATTCAACACGATATTTTTCGTTTCGAAACTTTTTTAAAAACAAAGCAACTCAACCAATTTAAAGAAAAAACCAATAACTCACTTGTGAATAATAGTAAAGAAAAAGTCACAGTTTGATTACAGGTATCATGTGCCTAATTGCAGTGAAATTAGAGCCATTTTATGAGCAAGTGTGTTGAAAAATTTGTTTGCACTATGGAACACGATCTTTTTTGTTTCGAAACTTTTTTTAAAACAAAGCAACTCAACCAATTTAAAAAAAAGCTTATAACTCACTTGTGAATAAGAGGTATTCCACGAACGACACCTATCAACATTTTTTGCAGGTGCCCTTAGTGGAATAGTTTTTCATCTAGCATTTTATTCCACATAGGGCCACCCACGGATCTTACTAGTGCCGGGACTTAAAATTTTCTTGTTTTCGCGTTAATTGTGACCGACAAATGTACTAGGCATGCATAAATTCACGGTGGTACTTCAGGGCTGCAGTAACCTCTGATGGTATTTTGGTCCGCCGCCAGGCAACTGATTCTGTTGGGTTCCCTCAAATAGTGGAAAAACACATTTTTATTTTTCATTGAATCCCTATTTTGTTTTCCGGTATCAAACAGACATAATATGCAAAATATAACAATATCAATATCTGGATGGCACCGCACAGATATTTTCAACCAGATACCCGTTCATAGAAATGTATAGAAGAGGGTTACTACACACATGTTCGAAACAGTGCATTCGAATCAGCAGTATCTAGTAAACAACAACGCCAAGCCTAAACAGTCACTTCACATGTCCATTTTGATTCGGCTCGTGTCAATCGGCAAACTTAGTTCATCATTGATAACCGTTGACGTCTAATTCGAATCGGGTCATCATGATTTGAGCTTAGTGATCCGGCTTTTCAACAGACTTCAAAAAATAAAGTAGGTTCTCAGTTCGACCCGTATGTATGTATGTTTGTCCGCGATTATCTCGCGCTTGTCTAGACGGATTTTGATGTGGTTTTCAGGAAAGTGTTCATTATATTCCGGAGAAGGTTTTAGTATATAACACAAATAGATATCCCGTGACGTTACCCACGTGGATTCGTTTTTGCTTACTTGGATTGAAAAGTTATTTTACAGTTTTTTTGTGTTTAGTTTTTTCCCCTTTTTTTACCTTTTATACTACCAGGTTAGGTATCTTGTATAGAGTAACTCCAGGGGCACTATCAGGACGCCTTAAGAGATTGTAGTTCCACTGTAGAAAAGAGACACAGGTATACAAGTCGGCTAGCGAAATCGTGTTCCTACAGTGGAACTACTCTCGCTACTCTCAGACCGCAGAGAGATTGTTAAAGTCAAAGTCTGCTATGTAGATCCGACCGAATGAAGCATGCAGGCCCAACCATGTGTGTAACACTAAGCTAATAACAGCGTCAGCCTATGATAGTGTTTCTAATGCTAGGATGCAGGCGCTCTGTTAGAGAGAGCGGGCTGTTATCTGCCACGCGGGCTCAATGTGATTTAGTCAATGTCATGGGTGTTTGATTTTTTGATTCTAGGACTTGCTGGTTTCCTCACGATTTCCACTATCTGGAAAACAGTAATGATGAAATAAATTATGCATAATAATGCGCCTTTCTGGGTTCCCACCATTACCTACAATTATAAAATTGTACTGACCCAATGTAAATATTACGTAATGGCCCAGCAGCCATTACTATTCGTAGCTGATCTACTAAGCTAGAAAGAATAGCATATTCTATCTAAACAAAGAATCAGGTATCGTTTCGACCAGCAATAATATGTAGATTGTCGGAGAAAATTTAAATACAGAAGTATGGTCTCTATCCCGTTTCGACGTACGTAAACAAATTCAATATGCATTTATTCGGTATTCTGTGGCTTCAGTTCATTTGAATAACTTTAGAGGATTTCGGGGACTGTACTTTTGCTACCTAAAGTCATCGACCTGTGACCGGTAAATGTGGCCTTTGAAAAAGGAAATTCAATTTTATTGGTTTGTGTTTTCCTTTTTCGGGACTAAAAGATGTAATAGAAATCGGATTTTCTTAAATCATTTCACACCATCATCATCAGCCTATAATGTTCCCACTGCTGGGACACAGGCCTCTTCTCTGAGAGAGGGAGTGGGCCATAATCTACCACGCGGGTCTAGTGCGGCCTGGTAGATGACACATGTGTTAGAATTTTTGGTTCAAGGAGATGCCGGTTTCCTCGCGATGTTTTCCTTCACCGTTTTGAGAGCAGTGGTGATGAAGTAAATTACACAAAGTAATGTGCCTGGCGGGGTTCGAACCTACGACCTACAACTCGTAAGTCGGGACCGATACTTCGGGCCCCCACTGCTTCACACATTTCACACCAATCTGTGAGAATTTTATTACTCTCTAAAAATAGTTGTTTTTCATCTAACCATTGAAGTTTTGTCCAATGTTTTTTCCAGAACTTCAGAAAAATATTTTCTAAAAACGTGTTTGTCTTAGAATTAATATGAAAGACTTTTAAAATAAACTTTCAATATGACTTCGAAATGAAGTATAAGCAGTCTAGACACTCCATTTGGCGATTAAAAATCTAACCTTTACCTTTTTAACCTTCTTCACATCTTTTAACATGTCTCTAAGTCATCCGGGGTCGCGGGACTTATACCATCACCGTGACCCTGGAACATAAAGGGGCTATTGAAGGACACCGTGGATTTAAATCAGTACAAGTCTGACAGTCCCTCCCGCCCTGCCCGGGGTGGGAGGACTCATCTGATGATTTTACCACGTAAAAATGTCTCTAAGTCGTAACATATCGACTTCCTTATTTGACCAGTAGAACAATCAGACCAGACCATAGTAGACCAATCAAATTACTGTACCCCCACTACTGGGGCACAAGCCTCCTCTCTGTTGACCAAAATTTAATTCCCCAGCAGTGAATATTATGAGTTATTCCACTCTGATCCCCGATCCCCTGTCATATATTTTTACTTTCTAGGGGATCAGTTTTTGGGGATCAGAACGGAATAACTCAATAGTCTTTTTTGAAACTTAACTGTTTATGCTATTTTGCTGGTGCTACAAAAAATTATCTGTTCTGCATGATGCGGCTTGCAATCATTGAAGCTAATAACGTTTCTGCAGTCTACGAGATACGATTTATAAAGCTACGGGAGTTGAATACTGCATACGCTTTCACAGTACTTTGTCGAATAAAATTCAGGAAAAATGAACAACGAATATAAAAATGGAAAAAGCCGATGAAAGCTTTGTTTGTTATTCACAGGACTAGTTGATGGACGTTAACTGAATAGGGGGGGGGGGGGAATTGGGTTGAGTCGAGTTAGACATGGTCATGAGGTAGATGGGATCTACTTCATGACCATGTCCAACTCGGCTTGGGTCGACGGCGCGTCGTGTTCCACGCGCGCCTCAAAGAGCGTCAGCATAATGACGAGGCCCCCTCTCAGAGGGCTAAAGCCTGCCGTCGCGGGACTTATACCATCACCGTGACCCCGGAACATAAAGGGCTATTGAAGGACACCGTGGATTTTAGTCAGTACAAGTCTGACAGTCCCTCCCACCCTGCCTGGGGTGGGAGGCCTAATCTGATGATTTTAGTACGTAAAAAAAAAAATGTCCAACTCGGCTTACGGCACCGCTAAAATTGCAGTTCTTTCTAGATGAGCTCCGCCGATCTTAAGGTGTCATCTCCCAAAAGCAATCCAATTATTTGTTGTGATAAAAAAGATGCTTTATATATAGCCAAATGAAACGATGCGATACAAACTGCCATTGACGCAGTAAGTAGTTGACCAATTGACCTTATCTTCCAAGCCACTTTGCCATTAGGTCACAGTGTATTCTAAGACAAAGGATCCCATGGGCAAACTGCGCTCAACAAGCTACTATCTAATAGTCATGCCTACTCTGGGACGTGCCATTTCGCCATGATATCCCATGAGGTGTGAAATGAAACTGGGTTTGTAGTCTTGCGATATATGAAACGGCAAATCTTTCTCGATTTTATTTATTTAAAATATCTTATGGATTCCAGAAAATATAAACTTATGAGAGTTTGTAAAGTGTCACACAGAAAAAAGTAATCTGAGTGTCTATAAGTAGTATTGTGGATCTGTCTAAAAAGGGTCCCGTAGACCTGGAATGTGAAGACCAATTGAAGGAACATCGTAGTTTTATACAGCCAACCACGAAAGTGGCTGAGAGTCAGGTGAAAATGATTATATTATGTGGTCGAATAATAATGGTGGCTCGTTATTATAAACTCGTGTCGTGACACTGCCAGGGTAAAAGCCTCCGACCACTTTCCACATTTCACGAACTAGTTCGATTAAAAGATGTATAACTCATCCCGCCATCTTTTATGGACCTGCCGTGATATCCGTTACCAGTTGGGTTCCACTGAGTGATTATTTTCCCCATTCTGGCTCGAAAATCAGAGAATTATACTGAACATATAACTTAAAGGATCATTCTAATTTTTAATCTTTACAAAATACAAAGTTGTAAGTACGAAAATGTAGAAGACAAACTTCATAAAGTACTTACAAGTACTCTCGCACCTCTTTCCAACTTTGCTAAATCCTCGTGAGAACCGTGTTTACTCTGTAGAGAAAACAAAACAGACCCATAACATTAAATCTAGAATATCATTATCATTGATAAAGCGAACGCTTTCTGTTATTTGTATTTTATGCGCATATCTAGTATCATAAATGTGTAAAGAGATTGTGTCTGTACACCGTGGCATAGAATAAGAATTGGCAGAACTGATAGTTTTAAAGATTAAGATTAAATGACTGCACATTTTATAGCCACCATCATTGACATATTTATAAGATCGTGCAAAAAACTATGTTCTTTTTTTAAAAAAAGCTTTTAAGCCTTTGTCAAACTGACAGGCGAAACGAATACGTGCCGAAGCGTTTTTGTTTGTAGTGATGGAATTGTTTGAAGCCAGTCACATAGACTATCGGACCGCTTTCGTTTTTCAATGTGACTGGATTCAATTTTTTTTATTAATTACAAATAAAAACGCTTCGAATCGCATTCGCCTCGCCTGTCTGTTTGACAATGGCGTGTACGTTTAAAAAACATTTTTTTAAAAGTCCTCGACAAGACATTTCTAAACTCGATGAATTTGTGGCGATTAATTAAAGAGTTCCTATGGACACCTTCCAACTCCATCATCAAATTGCAACAATGTCATGCGACATACATAATTATACATATTAATTTGCATTTCAGCTCAATCAGAAACTGGGAAGTGGATCACAAAACTTACAAGATTTGATTTACAGACAGACAACGGGACAGATGAAACTAAATAAAAGCTTGTAACAACTGCAGAGATGCAGGATCTTCAAAATTAAGTCATGGTTGTTAGCAACTTCGATTTTTTTTTTACGTGGTAAAATCATCAGATGAGTCCTCCCTCCTCAGGCAGGGCGGGAGGGACTGTCAGACTTGTTCTGACTAAAATCCACGGTGTCCTTTAATAGCCCTTTATGTTCCGGGGTCACGGTGATGGTATAAGTCCCGCGACCAGCAACTTCGACTTACAAAAAATGTGACCATGAAAAGTGTTAATCTTGTTGAATCCACGATCTCTGAATGGCTTATAGTAAACAATTAAACTGTAGGCGTGTAAATAATAAAAAGCACATAAGTTTCACATCTACATTTTCTTATTCTTTCACAAAACATAAGTATACATATTTATGAACTAGTGTGTATTAGAAATGGTTTCGTTAAAGCTTAGTAATTGTGATTTGCAGGCATTGTGATGTATTTTGTGGATGTATGTTTAGTGAATTTGGCAGACAGCTTTTTCTGATTAAATTAGAATGGATTACTATGTAAGTAGACAATTCACTAGCTTTGCCTGTGGTTTGGCCCGCGTGGTATGCGAAAATCATCCCAATAGAAAGTAATAATACGGACTAATAGAGATTACAGGTCGCCTATTAAAATTTGTTTTTGTAGACTAATAATCTTTATGCAAGCCATTTTAGTGATTGTGTAACAAAAATCTATTTACAATTAATATGAATTTCCAACGTTCAATCTCTGATACGCCATTGAAAGAAACGGCGTAGAATGGTTATCAAAATAATGTTATGCAAGACACGTGCCGATATATTATAACTATTATTTTTCTTTTTACAAAAATAACACAATAAGCTTAGAGTATTCCCTTTGATGGTATTAGGCATCACCTCTGCGAAATGCGTAATCTTCAGCCACGTGACCCTAGTGTGGGCTTTATGAATGTTAACGCGTTTCCTAACCGCGAGCATTCACCTGTAATGTAACGTTACATTCAAACATTTCATCAGTGACGGAAGACAATCGAGCATCATGTGCACTTTGATATTACATAACACATGAGTGCTCGTGGTGAGAGAGCGCCTTTATACGTGTTTGTATGTATTTGCATTATATTTTATGTAAATAAAAACTTTTATTTAATTTGACATTTCCGATTCTTTGTTTTTAACATAGGTATGTGCTTGTAAATATAGATATTATAAATGAATATGTTTGCCTGTAAATATATTTGTATTTAAAGAAAAATATGACTTAAACTAAAATAAAATAAAAAACTACAGGAAACCTTAATTGACTGTTGATTTGTATTGAATAGGCTCGGAAACTACTGGACCGATTTAAAAATGCACTGCTTTGGTCCTGAATGTCATAGGCTATAAGGGATGGTAGTGGGCGGGCGAAGCCGCTGGCAAAGTCTAGTGACAAAGTAAAGAAGTTAGTAAACAGCAAAGAAATCATTTAAATATAACAATGGGGAAATTTTTCAAATCGCTGGCAGCATTTTACGTCGGATGGCAATGCTGATTCTTTGAAAAGGCCAGCCTGACGAGAAGAGTTGACGAAGCGCTTAGTAGAGATCGTTAAAATTATAAAATATTTATTTATCTTTGACCTCTATCTCACCAAGCGGTTGACGACTTGAAAGTCCCTATTCATCTTTATCATTTCCATCACCAATAAATTGTAAGCTTCAGACTATATTCTACCTGTAACAAAATTTCTTTGTCCCGCAGATGACAATATCTCTAAAGCTACCAAAACGAGAAACATGGAACAATTCCACGAATCACGTAATACCTGAGCGAAATGGTTTATTCCACTTTGTTCACTTGGCAGCATCTTAGGAACATCTTCATGATCCTGTTCTCCTAGTAGTTTTTGTTCAGATTCCACATTGAGGTCCGGCACTGAGGCCGGGTCACACCTTCTTTATGATCCTTTTCTCCTCATCGTCAGCGTATAAATGTTCCCACTGCTGGGTCACAGGCCTCCTCTCTGAAAGAGGGAGTGGGCCGTAAGCCACCACGTGGGCCCAGTGCGGGTTGGTGGATGTCACATGTCTTTGAATTTTTGGTTCTAGGACGTATTATATGCTGGTTTCCTCACGATGTTTTCGTTCACCGTTTTGAGGGTAGTGGTGATGAAATATATAACACAAAGTAATGCGCCTGCCTGGATTTGAACCCACAACCCAACTCATAAGTTGGGGCTGACAACACTGGGCCACCACTGCTCTCTCTGGGCCACCACTGTTCTCTTTCTCCTAGTACAATTTAAATATTATTTTGTCTGTTGCTTTTTAATGTGTCATAAAAGTCCCCACGATCGAAGAAGAAAAGTCGCCTTTGGTTAGCTGGCTGAAACAATTCGAAGGTGAACAAAGAACTCTGAATAAGTTCACCCAGGTGAACAAAGTGGAATAAACCAGCAAAATTACAGACCGAGTTTCTACTTATATGTACCAACCTTTAGTAAAATTACTTAATATTCAATACACGAACAGAATAATGTCCTCAATACATTTCAGTCAATAGTAGACATCGAAATTAGTCTGACTAATTTGATTTAGGGCTGCCTTTGTAGTTGGTTATCGATTTGTCTGACTATTTGCGTGTGTAATATGTTTTTTAAATGCTCTTTGATCTGTCTAGATTTTGATTTATTACTAGATATTTGGTTTGTTCATTTATTGTGATTTGTTTGGATATTTGGGACAGTTTTTTTTTACTTTTTCGGCCTGTATGTAATGTTTTAAGCTTTAGGTAAATAACACATTTTATTACTCTTAACTGTTTGTTTTTTAAAATTGATAACCGGTTATTGTTATTCAGCACCTGTGTATACAACGTGTAACGTTAAAATTGCAAAACCTCTCGTGGGGTAACTCAGCCAATGCTACTGAACAATGTAAAATTATAAAACTTTAGGAAATTCGCGAAAAAAAAATTAGTTTTTCATACTGATGGGCTCGATCAATTTCTTATTTTGTATGAAAAATCTTTTTTTTTTTGCGAATTTCCAAAAGTTTTATAACATACATTTTTCAGTAGCATTGGCTGAGTTACCCCACGAGAGGTTTTGCAATTTTAACGTTACACGTTGTATACACAGGTGTATACACAGGTTACTCACGAGAGGTTTTGCGCTTTTAACGTTACACGTTGTATAAGCGCTTTATTACAAGATAATTATTAAAATTAATTAATATATGGTAATCGGTAGGACAAAAAAGAAACAAAATCAAAATCCTTTCTCAAATAACAAACATCTTTAGTGCTTTAAATTCATTAATTTCTTCTTTTTTTTTCTAAATATAACTGAAAAAAAAAATAGATGATAAATATTCTGTTTTAAGTTCAGTTCTAAAATTCATGCCAGTTTCAAAACCGTACAGCTAAGATCAATTCCAACACCGTTGTTGTGTTGTTCCACCTTTCTGTATCAGGATCAATATTTTAGAAGCCGTCTGTCCTACATTTTAGCGCCTTGATTAAAAAGCCAAGAGGTGAGCCTTTGTCTCAACACAGAGACAGACTTTTAATCTGAAAGTTGTTTCAAAATGAAGCACGAGTTCTGAGGAATAATTTTTAGGTGCTGGAGGAATTTTTATGGTGAATCTTCTCGCCTCTGGTTTGGTGGGAGGTGCTCTAGTCTATAGTATTTTGAAAACATCTGCCATGGGTGGTGATAATGTTTTTTTTTTTCTCTTTTGTCACAATGCTGACTATGTCGCTCCATCATAACCAAATTTTGGGTGTTAAATTATTTGATGTGATTATAATATATCTTATACAGGGTTTTAGCCTCGTCCGACATTGGCTGAGCTAAAACATAATTTAAAGCACCAATTCCAAACATGTTATGTGGATTAAACACTTTTCTCATGAGGCATTTGCCCCGATCATACGGTGATGATGATTGTTCATAGATTGTGGGACTCACAATATACTGCGTTTTATGCATTACTAGCAAACCGTAAAGTGAAGATTTGTCGAAGACCAAGTTTGAAAATCTTCTGTGAGGATGGTAAGAATGCAAACGTCCATAAGTTTTTGTTTTGTAGATAAAAGTAGGTCTCCCTTCATCACTTCATCAGGAAAGAAATTGTACGTCGTAACTTTTTGTACAGGAAAGATCTTGAACAATAACTCTTTTTGGAAGTTTTTAGTACGACCTAGAATTTTCTTTTCTTTAACTCGTCTGTTAAGAGAGTATACAACGCAAAATATACGTATCCCACTTTATCTGTAAAAAGGACAGAAACAGCAGGTGTTTTACTATGTGTAAAGATGAATATTTTATAAAATGAAATTTTAAATATCGAACACAAAAAGGTAACTGCGAGTCTTTTACAGAACTCCACAAGAACAGTACCGTCAGCACGAGTTTTCAGTATTTGAGAAGTAAAGTAAACTGGAACTTTGACGACTTCAAGTTGACAATTTTCAAGGGAAAAATTGGTTCCTTCTTCGCACACCAGAGGCGCTGTACCAGTATTTTCATACAATAAACGCTGTAAATACTGGAAAAACTCTGTAAAGTAAAATAGAGAAAACTCGTGCTAGGGGTACTGTTCGTGGGTGATAATAATAATGAAACAGCAGGAAAACTTTGGCCTTTTATAACGGTTTTTAGGTGACATTTGCAAAATACGTAAAGTCGCGTACAGACATCGCGAGGCGACCGACACGAATGGTTCGTCTCGCATGCCTCAACCTGAGGCATACGATGGTACATTTATACGTGCGTCCCGAACGAAACATGCTCAAGCTGAGCAAGCAAACCACCACGCACGGTGTTCGTCAGTCGTCGTTGACTTGCTGTGATATTTGACGCCACGCGTCTTCCCTTTTACATTTATTGTAATAATCAGAATGTTTAGAGTCCCATAACACTCTGTTAATTTCATAAAGTTGAACCAGCTCGAGTAGTGACTCGGTATTGGCCTCCATGATGCATGCGCGCAACGCAAACAACACCTGTCCGTCCACACGGAGCGCACGGCTCGTACTGAGGCGGCGTTCGCAACGATCGTATGGCGCGAATGCTCACTGTGAGCACACACGTCCACACAGCCCGAGGCATACGAGACGAACCATTCGTGTCGCACGCCTCGCGATGTCTGTACGCGGCTTAATGTTTGGTGAATGAAAAAATAAAGCTTCAATTCTACAGAAAATAAGTATATCTAAACATTTAGTAAATAAGAAGCCTGATGTGATTTCTCATCGGCAAAAATGTCGAAGTTCAACACAAAATGTCTCTCCGAATTTTTATTTCGTATCTACCTACGAACTCCGATTTTCATACCTATATATAACTTAATTTGAATCACTTAAAATTATGTCGTATTTTATGTACACTTCAGACTATATTCCCCTTTTTATTTTAAGTTCTTGAAACCATGTACTATGTAGCCATTTTGATGTACAATAATACCTTGTCTTACTAAAAGTAGCACACGATAAAATAAAAATACAGTGTGTAGAAACATAATAATACAAAAAGCTTTACAAACCTTTTCCATTTCTCTCGATGCAAAAACTACTAGCGAACAGCCTAAGTTAGTGAAAGTAGGTCTCCTAAGACTTGAAATAGCTTGCCTTTACGTAGTCCTAAACCAAGACTCTACAGCTTATGTTAGCCTTTTTATTTTTCTACATAAAAACAAAATGTTTCTCAGTTCGTATCAGATTTTATATTTGTTGTTAAAAGAGCGATTTAGTGGAGTTAAACAAAAATAGTTTTATGTTTGTTTAGCTTTCCAAAAGTGTTTAGGCTTTCAGTTGTTAAGTTATTTAAGTTCATGTTTTATTTAGTGTTCTGATGTTTAAATTCGAGTCAGATTTTTTCATTTACTATCTTGATTCTGTCAAGGCAAAAAGTCTGCGAGGTTGTAGTGGTGGGACACACTTCCAGGATGATTCGGAACTTATTTACAAAAACGTTACACAAGAGAGTGATGAGTATGAAGTTGATGGATGGACAGGAAGAGGAAGGGCAAAGGAAAGATGGATGGATTGTGTAAGGAATGATATGAATGAAAAAGGAGTTTAATGATACTGTGACGTCTGATAGGGGAGAATGGAAAAAAAAAACGTGTTTCGCTGACCCCAAGTCAAATGGGATGAGGGCAGGAAGATGATGATGATGTTACACATTGAGTGCCTGTAGACACTGAGACAGGATTAACAAAAGCCTCACTGTGACCGTCTGACTCGCGACCACAGTCCTGTCAGAATTTGGCGCTAAACAGTTTTCTCTGTATTCTGTCAGTGCGCAGGATTTCCAGGTTTTTCATGGAGGGCGCACTCTATCTTTGTTTTTTTTTGGCTAAATTTTAGCCGCTAAAACCAAACAATCTGAAAATATAAAAATCTGTAAATATTTAAGAATCAATACCCTTAGCACCAGTTTCCAGTATTTGAGACGTAAAGTAAACTGGAACTTTGACAATTTCAAACTTACAATTTTCAAGAAAAAATTAGTTCCCGCTTCGCACACCAGAGGCGCTGTTCCATTTTTTCATACAAGAAACGCTGTAAATACTGGAAAGACTCTGTGAAGTAAAATAGTGAAAACTCGTGCTAGGGGTACAGATTATCGCCCACGGCGCCGTACGCCCACGGCGCCGTACGTCGCAAGACGATCTCCGGCCACCGTAGGCGCGGGCATGCGGACAGCGAGTAAAGGGCAACTCGCTGTCCGACCATGGACCATGCCCGGGTCAACGGCGCGTCGTGTTCCACGCGCGCCTCAAAGAGCTGTCAGCAAAAATGACGGGGCCCCCTCTCAGAGGGCCAAAGCCTGCCGGGGTCGCGGGATTTATTTCTATTACCGTGACCCCGGAACATAAAGGGCTACTGAAGGACACCGTGGATTTTAGTCAGTACAAGTCTGACAGTACCTCCCGCCCTGCCCGGGGTTGGAGGTCTCATTTGATGATTTTACCACGATAAAAAAAAAAAAAAAAAAAGGGGTACAGATTATAATGTTCCCACATCTGTGTCAATGTAACATTCGAAGTTCATATGTATTTTTAACAAACACTGTCATTTCTTTCACTAACGAATGCCAAACCGCTCGCCATTACGACACATTGGCATGCAAAACGCCTAAAATTTATTACGACCGATAAAAAAGGACTATAATAAAAAGTCTACTTCTAATCTTTAAATTATTTCGTTTAATATTTCACCGGAGGGCGCTCGTGAGTGTTAGATAAGTTGGCCATAATGTGGAATGACCTTTTATGGATTTGGGGGTGACCGCAATTTTAATGTAGATGGCAAAGTAAGTTGTAAAATGATATCGTGGACATCAAACGATCAGACCAAAATAATAACCTTAACCTTACGGTGATTCTCATTCTACTGGTTAAGGAATTATTATTTCGATATGTCTGGCTGATGAATGTAATCAGGGAAAGGATTGGCAGATGTTGATTTTAGTGACGGAAAATGTCCTCGTCAATAGAAACGACTAGATTCAAAGGTTGCTTCAGATATAATATAGTTGAAAATTTAAAAATAATAATATACTAATTATACAACTTTCTCTATACATAAAACTCGTATAACGTACCTATCTGAACTTAAAACGTGTTCCTATGTTTCAGCACTGTTGCAAGCGTTACAATCACTTCAGATGAACAAAAGTTACCAAGTTAAAAAACTTGTATCGTTTCTGATAAAAAACATTAACTTTCTGAAAACACTTTGTATGAAATTGAAATTGCGGGCTGTATTGCTTTATTTACCAATTCAGTCCTTTTTTAAATTAAATTCAAGAAGATTTAACACGTACATTTAAATAGTTGCCAACTGGCCATATGTAACCAATTTATTACCAACTTTTCGGAGACATTAGTTTTAGAATTTAATTTGAGTTGGTTTTGAAAGTTATTACAAAGTTTTATATTGTACAAAATTTCATTCAAACTATTCACTCAAGAAAAATAAATATTAATGATAGTGTTCTACTTACACATAATTATAAAGATCGGACTAACTTACCAAGTGACGTCCGATCCTCAATTATGTGAAGTAATCTTGATCTCATGTTTTTTATACCATGTAGTTTGCAATCCTTGCTTGCTACGCTATCACATTATTAAAAGATGAACGCTTTCGTAAAACGAACCGCATCCATCTGTCAAGGTGACATCACTCACGCCGGTATCTCATCTGTCATTGTTTCAAAGAATTCACAACTTTCCTGAAGGGTTAGAATCTGAAACATATTCTGGGTAGGGTCGGGAATGGATGAGATCAAGATTACTTCACATAATTGAGGATCGGACGTCACTTGGTAAGTTAGTCCGATCTTTATAATTATGTTTCGTAATCTTGATCTCATGTTTTTTATACCATGTAGATGTTTAAAGTAGAAAGTTGTGAAAACATGTTCGAATTATTTAACCATCCTTACATAATTTGAAGAATGTTACAATTAGTAAAGATAAAATTTGCCTTCTACATATTAGTTAAACATTTAAATTCTTATAATTTGTCATTTCAGTTTAAGAAAGAAAGAAAGAAAATACGTTTATTTGGCAAACCATAAGCACACAATTACAATTAAAAATTACTAATATACAATTAATGTAGGTACCGTGTGCCTCACGGCTGTGCCAAAAAGGCAAGTTTACATCATATCCCCCTCAAATTCCCCTTAGGTACATAATGTAAAGAATGTTTCAACCATTCAACATAAAATTTGCTTTTTACATGCTAGTTAAACATTTAAATTCTTATAATCTGCCTTTTCAATTTACATCATATCCCCTCAAATTCCCCTGAGGTACATAATGTAAGGAATGTTTCAACCATTCAACATAAAATTTGCTTTTTGCATGCTAGTTAAACATTTAAGTTTATATAATCTGCCTTTTCAATTTACATCATATCCCCCCTCAATTTATTTAACCACCCTTAGGTACATAATGTAAAAGAATGTTTCAACCATTCAGCATAAAATTTGCCTTCTAAATGTTAGTTAAATATTTAAATTCTTAGAATCAATATTTCTACTTTACACCATAATCCTCTCAAATCATCCTTACATAATGTAAGGAATATTGCAATCGGTCGACATATAATTTGGCTTCTCCATGTTCTGCATTGAAATGCTTATATATATATATTTTTTTTTTTTCTATGTTACGATTAGTCTCACACATTAAGCCTACACCGAGCCTGAGTTAAATAATCTAGATTACTTTTGATAAACCTTTTACAAAACTTAACAAATGTTGAGTTGTTGCCCCAACCTGCTGGTTTTTTATTTATCTCAATGTTAAAACCTGCATCAGAGGCTTTGAAGTGGCTGCATGTACAAGGCCTGAGCTGCATCTGCCATGAGCAGATTTAGTGACACCTATACCACATATATAGATAGTGTTTGTTTAATCCATTTACTAATAGATGCTGGTGAAGCTAAATGGCAAGATTTCTTAATTAATGTTGGTAAATACTAATATTTTTGGTAATATTATTGATTATCACAATTGGTAATTCTTATGATTTTAGTTGTATCTAAATAGGGACAACGTCAGCCATTTATGATTTCTTAAATATATATATATATGTATATATATATTAATGTATGTTCAGACTGTCATTTATGATGTCCAGATGTCTTAACAGAGGCTAGAATCTCATTATTAAAAATTCCTTGTTTTGTCCAAATGTTAGTCCTTTTAAATACCAGGGTTTGCACTCAGTAAACAGTAAAAAGTTTGACTGATATTATCATTTAAAAATAATCTGTTCTTTCTATGATTAACTTATTTGTGTCCTATAACAATGTTGATTTTATAGAATTGAAAGAGCTATATAGAACAATGTAATTTCTCTCGTCATAAAACCTTCCCTGATAATACAGTAGCTGCTATAAGAATAGACGACGAACCACCGCATTACACATTACTACACCCCCCCCCCCCTCTCTCTTTTGTTTGAAGGGACCTATTTAATAGGTCAGACGGGGGAAATGTATTAAAGAATGTTGCAACTCGCTAAACAGAGAAAGCATCAATGGATATGGTATCCAGGCTTGAGAACCATGAATCTAGTTCAACTGGCAAACAAGTCAACTTTTGAGCTACCGAGCTGTTCGACAATGGTTATATAAACTTTAACAAAAGTTTAATTCTGTTCTATTCCAGAATCGAGTGTTTAGATTCTATGACCATTTTCTTTAAGCTTCTAGAACATGCTAATCTAAACTATTATCATGGAAATGCTGTGTTCCTCTTATTTTATTGATATTGTTATTATGTTTATCTTCAGCAATATTTCGCAATCAGGTAGATCTAATGTAATGTTTTCAAGCCTATAAATAAATATAGGAACGAAGCAATTCAATTTTATTGATATAATACAGTTTGTCTAAGTTTGTTCAATACCCATGACTCTTACTGCCAATGCAACCAATACCAGTCAGTTAGCAAGGAATCAGAGAAATATCTAATATAAAATCTAACCCTTTTATTTTGCAATGATTAGGAGAGAAGAAGGTAGGATGTCCACCATTAGAAATCCATTATGACTTTGCTGTCTATAGGTAACACCTTAAAAAAATATTTAACAAAGCTATTGTTTTATGTTTTTAAGAAATTGTGTGTATAACCAACCATATTCCATGCTGCTATAAGTAAGCCAAGTCATTCTGCAAAATCTTATACTTGTGATCTAATTTATATTTTCAAAATAATTTTGTAACTTATCAATTTTAGTTTCAGGTAGTGATATAGAAAAACAAGGTGGCATCTAAGAGAGCCTAAGGATTTCTATTTTTGCTTGAGTTGCAAACACCTTTTCTCCCCATTTATTGTGAAATCTAAGTTTTTCAGTAACTGTATATCAATGTCTATATTTGATTTTTACCATCAATCTAGATGAAAAAACTAGCTTAGGTCTTTTAGCCCACAAGTAGGTCACAATTAATTCATAATTTTGGTGCTGCACTAACGCCAAAGAAGAAGAGAAATAATTCCACATTTCACAATAGTTTTTTTTTTTTTTCCACAGTTATTGAACAATGTGTATTTTTAATATCCAAGTTTGTTATAACCATTTGGACTCATCAGTCTGGTGGTCATTCTTATGTCCTAATTTAAAATGTATTGTATTAATACTTATGTGTTGTATTAACTAATTAAGAAAACACTATGAACTGATTTTGTATTGGTTTACATGGTTTGTAGTAACACTACTTCCTTATTTGGAAAAAAAAAAAAAATATAGATTTCCTGTTGTGAACTCTGAGTGACATTTCAATGGTATTTTATATCTTGATACCAGTCACATGTTGTGGGGTTAATATTGATACTATTCCAATAATCAGGGATAATCAGCTTAATGTGTCTGTTTGTACCTGGTTCAATGTTGGGTCTGGCAGGGCCGTTAATGCCTCTGTGGAGAACACACTCAATCAGGCAATAGTATTGCTTGAGGGCAAGCAAAATTATTGTTAAACTTGAGTTTTACTGGTGGTTTTGATTGCAGCAGCAGACTTCTTTACTGCTCGACAGGCAGCCAGCTTGTTTTGTAATTTGTTCTTAAATAGACTCAGAAATTATTGAATTCTCTAAGAATTTGTTTAGGTATTTGTAATAAGGGCACACACTGCAATGCCACACTATTTTCTTCATGTTCTGATGAGATAATATACTATTTAAGACTTGTCCATGTCCAATTGCAGTGACAGTAGCAGTCAAAATGGCTTCTCTGACACTTCTCCTCTTGTCTTATTATGAAAGTTCATTGATTTTCATGTCTTCTGACGCTTTCTCAATTTATATGTCAACATTTATTTAGGATGTCATAATCCTTCCTTAAAAATAGGCAGAGGAGAAGACTTTTACCCTTGGGTATCACAATGAGGAAAATGGCTATAATAAATATTTCTTCTTTATAGAATCTTGTTTTTCCTTTAATTTAACCTGGAATGTAAGTATTATCTTTTCTTTTCAGTACTAGATCTTAATTTCCTAGAATCTTGCAGATTTCTTCAGTCTCCGACTTTGACATTATGTACACATGAATGGTTGTTTGGTTCACCGGGTCTAGTTGTCATCAGACTGCATGAGTGTGAACTGATACATGTATGGCTCCAAGCATGTGAAGGGCTCCAGGTATGTGAAGGGGTATATATACTTGAATAGCTATAATTAAACAAGCGACTGCTACTTAAATTCCAGTGTCTGGTGTACTCGTCTGAGAAAAAGACGGTAATATTATGATCTACTCATGGATAACCTTTTGTGAAGACTCATGTTTTGGCAGGTGTGAGTAGATATCGCTTCTCATGGCTATCCTCTCTTGAAAGGTTTACAGACACTGAATTGATTATTAAGGTAGATAGTGCCACACCGCTGGCTTACTTCTTGTGAAAGTTTTAGGGTCACTGAATTGAATAACAAGATAGGTACCTACAGCCACACCGCCGGCTAACCTCCCGTGAAAGCTCTATCTTGGCAAGTGTTGAGTAAGAACTCATGGCTTCCCACGGCTAACCTTTCGTGAAAGCTCTAGGGTCAATGAATTGAATATCAAAGTAGGTACCTACAGCCACACCGCCGGCTGACCTCTCGTGAAAGCTCTATTGGCAGGTGTTGAGTACTCATGGCTTCCCATGGCTGACCTCTCGTGAAAGCTCTAGGGGTACTGAATTGAGTAGAAATGTGGGCACAGTCACACCGCCGGCTGACCTCTCGTGAAAGCTCTATTGGCAGGTGTTGAGTACTCATGGCTTCCCATGGCTAACTTCTCGTGAAAGCTCTAGGACACTGAATTAAATATAAATGTAGGTACAGTAACACCGCTGGCTAACTTTTCGTGAAAGCTCTATCTTGGCGGGTGTTGGGTACGTATATGTTATCAACACATTAACTTTAATGTTTTGCCAGGTTATTTACAGATCCGGAAAATGGATTCGCCCATGACTATGGGCGAGAATATGACAGAATACATAAACAAATAATAAACCCACGGCTGACCTCCCGTGAAAGCTCTAGGGTTAATTTGTATGTATATATCGATAATTCCTTAGTACATTTATGCAGATTTTAGCTAGATTAAAAACTTTTGTAAATTGACTTACCGGGATGTCGGCGCCGGCGCGGGCGACTTTGCTTCCTTTCTCTCTTGATTGTATTTAGTTCTTTATGAAGTCTTTTGATGGATATTAAATGGTCACTGGATCGTTGTTGACCCTTTTTCATATCCATTACTAACAATTTTCACTTATTATAATATATATTTCGAGAAAACTTTGAATTGACGTGACAACGCAACGCACAAAAAAGTACAATGACAGATGAGATACCGGCGTGAGTGATGTCACCTTGACAGATGGATGCGGTTCGTTTTACGAAAGCGTTCATCTTTTAATAATGTGATAGCGTAGCAAGCAAGGATTGCAAACTACATGGTATAAAAAACATGAGATCAAGATTACGAAACATAATTTTCCTAGACGATCCAATACCTAAAGATGCTTGTGATAGTAAAATCATCAAATAAGTCCTCTTGCCCTGGTCTGAGGAACTAAACAGACTATCAAACTCACTGACTAAGAATCACCTCTATTTCTACGGTTGCCTTTTGCGTTTTAGGGCCAGATATACATTTAAAATATCCTTAACACTTTACCTTACCAGGAACCACTCCAAACCTCATGCTCAATACACTAGTCACAAGAAGCAGTATATTTAAAAGTCGACATTTATTTGTTAACCAGTCTTACCATGGAGTATAATGTTACCCAGTTACTGGGTTGTGGAGCTCCGACAGGCAGTCGCTCCATCTAAAATACTGATATTCCGCTGCACCTGGTTCGACTGGAAGCCGACCTCAATTTAGTTCTGAAAAGACTAAGCAGATCATGATTTAAGAACTCCCCGTGTCAGCAATCCATTTTTCAGTTAATAAAATGACTTGTTTGTTTAGTTTTGGTGAAAAAGCAATAATTTTAAACCGACTTTAAAAAGGAGGAGGTTCTCAATTCATTTTTTTTTCTACGATTCAAATCAACGCCATTTCTTAACCCACTTTCTTTCTTAACCCCCCCATTCGAAATCGAACAGCTCTGTATCAAACCAACTTAACGGTGTAACATTTCAAAAAGCCATTAACTTGAAATAAAAAGCGCAAGTCCCAAGCGACCATAGATCAGGGAGCGACACAATGCATAGAGAGTAGGCACTGTTTTATACCACTCTGGTATAAATTTAGCTTTTTCTGACAGTCGCCAAATGGTATTGTCACCTTTATTTTTTATTAGAAGGTTTTGTGAGCGGATTATTTTGTAACATAAGTATTTTTTCTCCTTTTTTTACAGATTTACATGAAAGTACTGACCGAAAGTCGTTTCTGGAGAGTAAAACTTGTAAACTAAATCCGCCTTATTACAAAATGGGGTTTAACTAAATACCAAGGTTTACATCACCAAAAACTACGGTTTACACAAACGTTATTACAAATCTTGGTTTTGCGATAAACCATGGTCTAACAGTCGTAGCTGTCAAAGGTGTGTCAAAGTTTCTCAAAGCTACTTTTTCATTGTGTTGTTGTTTTCGTGTTATTTTTACCCAAAATGGATTGAAACGTGCTAGATTTAATTGTTTGTACACATGGCGTATTTAAATGTTAAGACAATGGTTCAAAAGTTTTGTAATACGGAGTAATTTAAACCATGGTTCTGAAGATAAGCCTGGACTTGTTAGTACAGGTTGAAACCAAGGTTTATTTAGTTTTTGTAATAAGGCCGAATAAGACCGCATATGCGACGACTCTATCGAGGGTCGGAGGACTCATTTAATTTTGATGATTTAACTACGTAAAACAAGGAATTAAAACATTTTTTTTTTTTTGGAATGATCAAATATGCATTTAAAAACGCAGTATTGAAACTTTGTTATCACTATAAATCAAAATCAAAATCAAAATCAAAGCGTTTATTTCAATTAGGCCATTACAGGCACTTTTGAATTGTCAAAAAGACATAAAAATAAAACTAGTACAAAATATTTATGGTGCTACAGTCCCAGTCACAAGACATAAAAACTGTGAAAGTACCGTAGGTGCTCATTCCAAAGCGTAGATCTATGGAGAAGAATGAGCAAGAAACTCCATGGACACTCTTTTTCAATCGCCAAAATCATTACAAAACTTTTTTTACATCATTCATCATCAGATGGTACATTATGTGAGAACGATGTGGCATGTTATTAGTGTCCACAGTAAATATAAAAAGACAATTCAAAAATAAAGTTATTAATAATTAGAATAGACCGTGGCAGCCAAGAGATGACCAGTCTCAACTGACAGCGCCCGTTCACGAACATGACACATATATCAGCACCACTCAGCTCAACCATTTTGAAGGGAGCTAAATGACCCGACACACGCGCCACCATCAGCGAGACATTCGAGTGAGCATGACATAACTTTCAACCGCCAGGGTTATTCAAGTCAATAAAGTGAAGTACGTAGGTATCTAATCAAAAACGGCTGTAATGTACATGGCACTCACACAATGCCGGTTATGCAGCTATATAATACTAGGAAAATTGAATCTATACATTGCAAAGGTGGTTTTACAATCTTCATCAGCTCCGACAATAGTTTTAAAATGCTGTCTATGTCCGCTTACATGTGTGTTTAATACACATATAGTAAATTAATTATATCCTACGACCTGTACTAAAATAAATGGGAAAATAATAATTAACTAATAATAATACAGAATTATATGAAAACATATAACCTGTCGGTAAGCTAATCTTGGTAAAAAGAACACGAAAATCATTGTCCTGAGATCAACAGAGCGGCCAACTATCTTTATCATCCAAATAATCGCTAACATAGTAGTACGCCTTGGAACAGAGGTTGGCTTTTACTTTTGCTTTAAATGCATTAAAAGGTAGGTCCAGAATAGAAGACGGTAACTTGTTATAAAAAGTTATACCGATCCCTACGAATGAATTATGCACCTTATGAAGCCGGTGAAAGGGTGCACGTAATTTATTCTTTTTTCTAGTGTTAAAGTTGTGAATATCGCTGTTTTTACTATACATATGAATGTTTTGTCTAATATATAAAATGTTGGCGAATATGTATTGTGAAGCCACTGTGAGAATACCAATCTCTTTAAATAAATCTTTTAGTGAAACTCGCGCACCAAGTTGGTAAATTGCACGAACCGCTCGCTTCTGAAGCACAAATATATTCTGGATATCAGCGGTTTTGCCCCACAATAGAATACCGTAGGACATGACGCTGTGAAAGTAACTAAAATAGACTAATCTTGCTGTATCAACGTCAGTATATTGTCTAACCTTTCTGACAGCGTAGGCAGCCGAGCTAAGTCTTCCCGATAGGTTTGATATGTGTGGGCCCCATTGTAGTTTTGAATCTATTGTTATACCAAGAAACACAGCTGAATCAACAGTTTCAAGTTCTTCCTTGCAAAGGACAATGTTGGGACCGAGATTTCTAACATTGGGTAAAGCGAACTTTATGCATTTAGTCTTCTTGGCATTAAGGACAAGGTTATTTGTAGTGAACCAATCTGTGACCATTGAAAGTGCGCTGTTCACATCATCAAAAACTTGTCTATTCCTATCTACTTTAAAGATCAGAGAGGTGTCATCCGCAAACAGTACAACGTCACAAACGCCCTTTAAATAATATGGTAGATCATTAATATAAACTAGGAATAAAAACGGACCCAGTATTGAGCCTTGAGGTACACCCAGTTCAACAGGTAACCTTGAAGATTTCGCGCCGTTAATATCTACACATTGGAATCTATTCTGCAAATATGACTCGATTACATTAAGGGCTTCCTTTTGAACACCGTAATGAAAAAGTTTGCGCAAAAGTATATCGTGGTGTACGCAATCAAAGGCTTTAGAGAGATCGCAAAAAACACCAATTGCATTTTGCGAGTTTTCCCATGCGTCAAATATGTGCTTCATCAAAGCAACACCCGCATCAGTAGTCGATCGACCTTTCGTAAATCCATATTGATCATTATGAAGGAGGTTATTTAAATTAAAGTGTCTAAGTAACTGTTTTAGAATTAACTTTTCAAAGATTTTGCTGAATGCAGGCAAAATAGAGATTGGTCTGAAATTACCTATGTCGTGTTTACTGCCGGATTTAAATAGAGGGATCACTTTACTATCTTTCAGGAAAAGTGCCCAAATCAACACATTTATTAAAAGTTATAGCAAGATGAGGCGCTACAATGTCAATTATATTGCTCAACAGTTTAGTCGAAATACCCCAGTAATCACCAGTGTTTTTGGAGTTGAGTGAATTAAAAACACTAACAACATCATGAGGCGTTACATGTTCGAATTTGAATACGTGACTACATTTAGGGACGCTACTATGCAAAAGGTTTTCAGCCTTAGATGGTGACGAACTTAAGGAACGAGTCGTTGTTGTAGGTATGCTGGCAAAAAACTCATTAAATACCTCAGCTATGTCAGCTGGTTTATTAACTAATTTGTTATCAAGGATGATTTCCAGTGGTTTTTCTTGTTTAACAGATTTACCCGTTTCATTATTTATGATTTTCCAAGTGGTTTTTACTTTATTATTAGAGTTTTTAATAGAATCACTTAAAAATTTAGATTTTGCAATACCACAAATCTTTTTAAATAATTTAGAATATTTTTTAACATACTCTAGAAAGGCGCTATCAAACCTGTACTGTTTCAGACCATACAGCTCGTATAATTTCTCTCGACTTTTGTAAATGCCTGGTGTTGCCCATTGGTTGAAACCAGCGGAAGTACCGGTAACGTCTATAGTTTTAGTTTTAAAAATGGATTTAAATTCATTTTGCACAACATCAAAAAGAGCTTCATATATTTCATTCGGGTTTTCGTGTTCTACTACGGACGGTGTAACCTTAAGAGCTATATTATTTTTAAACTTATTACAACGACTAACGGTATAAGGCCTGCATTCTATTTTACGCGACATTTTGTTTGACGGCATAGGGAAACTAGCCATCAATCCACAATGATCAGATGATAAATCACTAAACACTAATTTATTTTTAACATCAAAATCACAAAACATATTATCAAGACAAGTCGACGAAGACGCCGTGATCCTTGTCGGCTCAAAAAACAAGTTAACTAAATTATAAGATTTAAATAAATTGAGAAGCCTTATACTTAGTGGAGAAACATCTAAAATATTAACATTAAAATCTCCACATAAAATTATATTTTTACTGGTGTTTTTTAACTTATTAAGTGCATCCTCCATCACAGATTCAAAAGTAGTAAAGTCCCCAGAAGGGGGTCTGTAAACACAAATTATAATGTACCGCTCTAGTTCAACACAAGACAACTCGACGCTTGACTAAATCTAAACGTTGTTTGCATTTTAGCTTGTTTGAAACGAGAACTAAAGATCCACCGCGAATAGCATTTTTTCTCACAAATGCACTTTGTACAGAAAAAAAATCATCATTGATAAACGCTACTTCATGTTCTTTCAACCAATGCTCAGTTAGACACAAAACCTGAACATCATAGTTTTCTATAAATAAGCTTAACTCCAATTCTTTGCCGGACAAACCCTGCATATTTTGATGTACAACATTCAACATATGCGACTCACCCGTTGTCGCACCTAACAGTTTAAACTACTAGGTGTGTGTATAGTATTGTTAGTATTACTACCAACAGAATCTAAAGTGACGTTAGTACTAACAGTATCAATAGTGACGTTAGTGTCACCACTAACAGAAAACGTAGGTACGATACGAGTACCGGTGTAAAGATGTATAGTGTATGCTAAAAGATTAGCAATCTGTCTCCTACAACTAGCTGGCAAAAACATGGAATGAGTAGTGAGTCGATAATCTGTAATAAAACTATTACAATCAAAATATATAATTGCGTCACTGTGACGACAAGTCCTATTATACATGAGTAGATTCAAGTTATAAATATGCATATTTTGCTCATCCGACAAACAATTGGAGTAAGGCAAAGCAGAAAATATAAATTTACAATTTTCAGACTCATACAGCTCTAGCATTAAATTAGTACATGCAATCCCCAAATAATAATATCACAGTTGAATTGGGTTTTATTTTGGTCAATTTAACACAATTAATTAATTGGCTAAAACTGGCGCCGGGTAAACAATGATTTATTACATAGTGTTGAGAACACTGACTAAAAATACTTCCAAAACCTTGACCAAATTTGTCAGAAAAAACATAAACTGTATCAATGGTATTATTTAAATAATTACTACTATCTACTGGTTGAGCCATCAACGGTGTGGGTGTAACATGCTGAGGGTCTGGTGCCTGAGAGCACGCACAGTTACAAGAGAAGTTATTGGTCAGAGACTCATATCTCTCTGCATTGTATCTTACTAAGTCTACCAGCTCATTAGCCTCCAGCATGCGGTTACTCAGGTCTTGTTGAGAAGCCTCATATTTGCTAAAGATATCTTTTAGCGCATATTCCCTCACAAACAACTCATCCTGTAGGTGCTTGGTGTCAGTATCATACATATTTCTACAGTGTTGTAAATCAGTGTTACACTTCTTTAATTTCTGAATTATATTAATATTTTTTTGTCTAAGTTTTAAATTTAATTTGTTTAATGTTAAACCTTTCAGTGATTTTTTTATTTTTCTAATTAACTTATTAATCCGAATATATTTCTTAATCTTATTATGACTAGGAGGACTGTTAAATAAACTACATTTATTAAGAGTATCGTTAGTTAAGTCTATGGTCACTATTGGCTCAACACATACGGGTCCGGACTGGCTATCAACCAACTCATCATAAAGACTGCAGGTGTTCGCAGACTCTTCACTGGCCTTAAGAGATTCCAGATATGTTATAGTGTGGTGTGCCTTACTCAATTCCAGCTCCAGTTCCGAAATACGTTTTAAGGCCTGATCGTATGTGTCACTACACTGTTCAAAATTAGCAACAAGTTGACGGAGTTGTTGATGCTGGTCTAATATATCCACATGCTGTACGTGTAATTCTGCCAGTTGGTTCTTGAGCTCAGTGTTCTTCTTAATAACTAACCCTATTTCCACTTCACTTTCTTCCCTTTCCTTTAACAGCTGACTAACAGTGGTTTGGCTAGATTGTAGCTCCTTCAAAGTAGCCCTCAGTTTTTCCTCTAAAGATGCAGCTCTGCGGGTCAACATGATGAAGACAACCTCAGAGGCACCCTGGAATTAGAGAAGGGATAGCTAAGTATGTGAAAACAATAGTAATGAGGGATAGGATGAGTATTAAATAAGTATAGTTAATGATTAAAGGAATGAAAACTAATTTTAAATTATTTAAGTACTGATAATGAGAAAACAAATAGAAATGAAAGTAGTTTTGTCTAGGTTGAGACACTATTTTACTGGTTAAATAGGAAAAACAACAAAATTAAATAATAAAAAAAGTTGAGGGTACTAGTACTTGGTGGTTTGATTTTTGTAAAATTGTTTTAAAACACATTAATTAATTCAAAGATTGATACTAAATCAAAACAAAGAACATAAAAGAGCTTAACTTGGTAATCCAGTTTAATAATGGGGCTCAATATGTTACAAAAGATTATTTCAAAATTTAATCTGCATGGTCATCATGTCAAGTAAAAACACTAATATTTTAGACTACTGTACAGCTTGCAGGGAAGAGAGAAATATTGTTTAGTGGGCATTAGGATTATTGTTATTTAATCTAAATAGGTGAAATGAACAAAAATACTCCCCCGTTTAGGTGGTGACTTCAAATTCGTCCCGTCCGTTGGATGACAGCTGATACTTGTACATTAAGTATTTCGCTGATTTTGCATCGGAACAACTTGCCAACGCTGATCCTTGTTATTTATCGGTAAATTAACAATTTTGAGTATATTTAAGACGTAATGAACACTTAAAACTAATATTTTACAATTTTAATTCTCACAATAATTGTTTCAGTCATATTACCGTTGTTCGACATACTCGTAAAATATGGGCTTAAGATAATAACATCACTTTTCATTATCCGATAAATTAAAAGAAAATCGATACCACCAGAATACACAATTAAAATTTCAACATCAAACTTAAGACAGCACAAAACAAACATCGCTACAAAAATCCTTTTAAAAATGTAAACATTAAACGGCAATCATCGTAAATCCCGTTTTAATATTCACAATCTACGTTCAATCTTGTGATTGGCTACAAAAACCTTTCACCTTGTTTTTTCTACTTGATTGATTGTCTCTCGCCGGAGACAATTAAGATGACCCGAGATATTACGCTATCTATCTTATTGGTACTGTACATGAATGATTTATTTTGATATAAAAGCTTAAGTTTGGACGAGGATAGTGATTTAGGAGAGTATTTGAGTCGAGTAAGTTATTTTATTTGAAAGAAAACTAAAAACAATTGTGAGAGGTATTACTTTTTTTTTACGTGGTAACACATAATCAAATGAGTCTTCCCACCCCGGGCAGGGCGGGAGGGACTGTTAGACTTGTACTGGTGTCCACGGTGTCCTTCAATAGCCCTTTATGTACCGGGGTCACGGTGATGGAAATAAGTCCCGCGACCCCGGCAGGCTTTGGCCCTCTGTGAGGGGGCCCCGTCATTTTGCTGACGATCTTTGAGGCGCACGACGCGCCGAGGGATAGTGATTTAGGCGAGTATTTGAGTCGAGTAAGCTATTTAATTTGAAAGAAAACTAACAATTGCAAAACTCATCGCTAAGAGCATGCAATTGGTTGAACTAGAGTAGGGCTTGCGGACGGCGAGAAATGTATAGCTCGCCGTCTGACAAGAAACAGACCAGGGGCCTAAGTCTACTAATTTATAAACGTTACAATGGTCTCTCAATGGTGTGTTTTTGACAGTTTTTGTATGGCAAATCTGTCAAAAACTTACCATTGAGAGACCATTGTGACGTATATAAATTAGTAGACTTATGCCCGTTTTCACCGACATCCCCTAAACTACCACTTATGTATGGGACCCCTTACTTAAAAGGTCCCCTAAACCAGCCCCTAAATAAAATTTCGTTTCACCATCATTTCAATCCCCTAACTAGGGGTCACATAACTATGTGACATATTTTTTTCGATGTTAGTGACTGTTTCCCTTCTAAACCTATCGATACTTTGAAACATTATCGTTTTTTATAAAATTCTCTAAGGTAATGACACAATTAGATACAGGCTATGATAAATAATGTTTTAATAGCAATATTAATATAATTTCATTCATATTTCTAGTAATAATTTAATTTTATTTAATATTTTCTAGTATTTTTAGTCTGTATATGCAAAATGAAACATGCATATAATCTGTGGTAACTTATGTTTGACAGTTAGCATCTGATCTGTACTATCACTTTGTTTTGATCGCCTCTCCGTGTTTGTCTCCGTGGTATTTTTACAATTGACTTAGTTTCTATTCTATCAATCTTTTGCGTTCGACAATATCGTTTACTTTACGTACCTATAGTAAAATGGCGCCAACTAAACAAAAAAAAAATACCATGCGCATACCTAATGATATAATTCTGTCATTGTATGCGCTTATGCTACCTACTTATAAAACCTTGTAATCAGCAGGTTGTACTCACGTATTATCAGAAAATTCTAAGGCATGTTCAATTTTTTTCCAATAAAAACAACACTGACGATTTACATAACCTATATCTCCGAAAAAAATCAGTTTCATCAAAATTTTCGAAGTAATTTGGTCGTTTTCGATATATTTTTGGTCTACGGCGGTTATTTACGTCAAAATAAATATAGTAGAAACAGTTTCTAAATTTTCCAAAAAATCATATAAATCACTATCCATGTTCGTTGCTTAAAAGATCACTCACTTAGGTGCCGGTTTATGGGCCGAAATGTCGCCCACCTAAATTTAGGGGACCTTTTAGCGTTTAGTTGACCCCTAACAACTGGTGAAACAGAAACCATCTTTTAACGGTCCCCTAAGCATGTTTAGGGGATCCCATAAACTTATGGGATGTTGGTGAAAACGGGCATTAGGCCCCAGTCATCAGCGCGTCGTGTTACAGTCGAGCCCAAAGATGTTGTCAGCAAACAAAAGGAGCCAATAGGAACCAACGCCTGTTGCGGTCATAGGATTGTCTTCAAGATCAAGATCACCGTACTTGCGTTGTCTTGACCGCAGTCCTACTCTTATAATAGGTAGATTGTGATAAAACTATACTAGTTGAACTAAACATTATACTGCGATGTGTCGCGAGCAGATTGGACTGTTTTTGTGTGAACCGCTGCTGCAAACTGTCTACTTCGGTGTTGGATCTGTAGGCTGTAGCAGGGATTGACACACTTTACGTTCATTCTCTGTATAGATAATATAGTGGTTAAGAAATATTGATTCTAACACTTTGACACTTTGAGTCATAAGTTACTTGTAAATAAATGTTAACCTTTAGATACCCGCAAAATCATACGAGTGTCCTTTCGACTACTGTGTGCTTACGTCATCGCGCGCGTCAAGTGCCTACGCTCACAAAAAAGCTTACTACTCGAGTTTTAGTGACTCATATCTCAAACGGTAAACAGTTTCGTGTTGCTTGATAACGAGGCTTTGTATTACAATATAAACAACTCTTGTATAACTACTTTGGAATTATAAATATCCTGTAGATAAGAGAGTTCCGCCGCAACTAGACCTGTTGACGTTGTATCTTATTTATTTTTGATAAAACTACTGAATCAATTTACACGAAACTTTAGAACTAATATAACGAATATATAAGTAATCTAATAAGAAAATTCCTACATACATTATTCTTATAAGATTCCTACTTAAAATTCATATACTTACATGGAACTATCATTTTTCAATTGCGCAGTTCAATGCACGACTTTGTAAACGATAATGCGTGTTATTATGAACAGATATCACTATAAAATGTTTTTTAGGATACTACCTAAACCTTCTCCAATTGATTTCTAACCATGAATCGAAAAAATATACTACGGAAATTCAATAGTATTAGAAATAGATTGTTGACATCCGAATTGGTCTATACGAGGGATATAACATATTTCTACTCGATAATTATTTAGGTTTTCCAATGAGAATTTTTTTTTTCCAATTGGAATCGAACAAGAACACGACACTTTATCAATTTCTGCACACATAAATAGTCCTATCATGGAAAAAATAAAAAATAACTACATTTCAAGTGGTCACTAACGCATATTTTGTTGACATGATGACATCGACAAAGATGCGGTTTTCTTTTTTTTTTTTTTAGTGATGCCCAGTTTATTTTAGTAAGTATTTGGTATCGTTTGAATCGACTACTCGTTGGCTCTATGATTAAATTTTTTCAAACGATTCTGAGCCATAGTTTATTATTCTAATAAGATTGTACTCCGCTAGTCGTGAGGAACCACAAATGGTATCTCGGGACTCAACGTTAGATACCAAAGTAAGATCTAATATATAAAATTCTCGTGTCACAGTTTTCGTTGCCATACTCCTCCGAAACGGCTTGACCGATTTTGATGAATTTTTTTGTGCTTATCCGGTATCTATGAGAATCGGCCAACATCTAATTTTCATCCCCCTAAATGTAATTATTTATATGGCAAAACAACGTTTGCCGGGTCAGCTAGTTATTATATAAAAGTAGACAGGTAAACCGTAGTCTTAAACAGATTTCAATAAATTTCCAACACACGTGCTAAATGATTAAACATGGGACCAATCAGGTTGAATAATGAAGACCGGCCGAACTGAAAATAATTGGGGCTGTACATTAATCTCGCCAATATCCGGAATTAATTGCGTCCGAGGATAAGGAGATTATGAGCAGGTCAAAGTTAAAAAATATCTCATCATGAAAAGAGGGGAATGAATAACAGATTTTATTTTCATTAACCTTATTATGGAAACAAAATGCCAAAATATTTTCTGCAGGCAGGATAATAATATGAACTAACTGAATTTTTGATAATATAAACGCCAAGTAACGGCAAATGTATTATCAGAGTTTAAGTGACTAAAAGTGGATTAATTTCATCCATCCCGCTGCACCTGCCTTTCACCCTTAAAGAAAAGCAATCCTCCCTAAAGCTATTATCAAACAGACAGCCGAAGCGAACGCGATCCGAATCCTGTCATATTGAAAAGCGAAAGCGGTCCGATAATCTATGTGACTCAATGTGGCTTCAAACAATTCCATACATTAGAAACAAAAACGCTTCGGCACGCATTGGCTTTGTTCGTCAGTTTGACAAAGGCATAAAAAGGTCCCTCTTCCTTTGGTTGTCCATTTCGTTCCAGAGCCACGCATCCTGCTTAGACAATCCCGAGATACAGGTTTGACCAGATGAACATTGATGAGCACAAAAACGGGCCGAACTGTTGTCGTTTCAGATTAATTTGAAAACTGAAAATGATGAACGAAAGATGATGTTGATTCTATCTAGTCAAAACAAAAGCCATGCTTTATTTGATGAAATAATTAAGATATACTGATAATTTTATGGCCTTCTGTAAATAGACACCCCGAAGTCATGAATTCTCAATTACGGCCAACAATATGTGCCGATGCCTGTTCCAAGCCTAAGGAGAACCGAGGCTAATAGCGGTTTGTGTGAGACAGTCGCATTGTTGGCCAGATCTTGATTAAGGCTTCGCAGAACGACGACAAATGTCGTACAATATATTGACCAACCTGTTGAACGATTCACAATGGCGAAGCAAGTTCCACGAAGGAGGTTCGCCTACATTTTGCATTAGGAAGTCACGTTCCAGACTACGTTGCACGAAGTTGCAGTGTAGAAACGTGTTGGAGAACAAATATTTTATTTGAAATGGGGCTTGGATTATGTATGCATGTTGTATGACGTGAAAAGCGAAAATGTGATTGTTTATTTTTATTTGCGCTTTACATTGTGTTATTTATTTTATTGTGAAAAAAGAAACACATAATATATAAACTAGGTCAGTAACTATGTAGTATGTGGTGTTCCCGATATTTCTATACGCAGCAGAGACCTGGACGCTGAGGAAATCTGAAAAAATAAGAGAATAGAAGCTCTGGAAATGTGGTGCTGGAGAAAACTGCTTGGACTGAATTTCGTACCCACATAATATCCATTCTCCAAGAGCTTGGTATCAGGCAGCGTCTATCAGCTACGGTCCAGGCTCGAATACTTCAGTTCTTTGGTCACGTGTCCGGGAGAAGCAAAGACTCTATTGAGCGGCTTGTTGGCCAGGGGAAGATGGAAGGCACGGCAGCACGCGGCAGGTCTCCCATGCGATGGACTGACCAGATCAAGTCTGCAGTTGGTGGTCCGCTACATGTGTGTGCACACGAGTTACAGCCGACAGCGAGGGATGGCGAATTATGGCAGCACGATGTCTCGCTGCAACATGCTGACCGCGACCACTCTGTCAAGAGTGAACCGACGAAGAAGGAAAGAACTATGTAGCTAAAGGCTTGAATTCTTGTTACTCTGATATCGATCACGTACGTCGACTACGCGTTTCAATATACATTGCGTTCTATATTATAATATGTAGCAACTTATTGCATCGCTAACGACAGCGGCTTTGCCTTTTCTCACTAAATACGTGACTGATCGTATGGCGGTGCAGCGTACGCGTTGACATCAATGTAACCGGAATTCAAGCCTTAGGTCAGTCGACTTGCTCAACGACGATATTAAGTACGCACCTAATAGAATTTTTTCTTTGAGAAACATATTCTGAAACATAATGTTCAAAATACACCCGAATTAATTACGGTATACTACGTGGATACCAGAAAGAACAGATAAAAAACAGCTTCAGCATACCAACCTTTTATATCCCTACGGTAGGGACTAAACTGCTATCTGTGAAAGCAAACAGGCCAGGTGAGGATTTCGAAGATGGAGATGATTTTTTTCTCAAGAGCTATTTAGGTATTGACTGTGCTCTTGATCAGTTGCTGTTTTTTTTTAAAGAACACATCACATAATAATTGTAAAATAATTAAAAAAAAAAACATTTTTCATAATTTCGTGAAAAACAAACGATTTCACAAACGAGTTGATGTGATCGCATTAGCACACACGACTGCTACTGCCCACTGGAATAATCCTTTAGCTACCTTTTATGATATCCATGTGAATCCACCTAGAAATAAGTCCTACTTCAGAAGTGTGAAGTAGTAAAAGTATCAAATAAAATGTACCATTAAGTTTCAGTTTCACACCTTGGTTAATAAATGTATAAACTCGTAAAAAAGTTGTTAAAATATTTTAGCTTTTATATATTCATGCTACTGTTACCATCCCTGTCTAAAAGAGGTTTACTATTATTTCTGTTATGCTTAGCTAATTTGTTTGTACTTAGTTTTGTTAACTTCAAGTCTTTCATAGATATAGTTTATTGTAGTATGGCATTTTATTATGGGGCCGGGCTGCAGACATTGAGACTATTATTTAATTCTACTGAAAATATCTGCATAATAATATAATCTGGAACGGAATTTATGAGCAAACGTTCATTGAAATAAAATTCTGAACTATTCTTTAACCTAAATATAGACTACCATTAGCTAAACGTGGCCTCTATAGGGGCAAATGAAAAAATTAAACTGCCAGAACCGAGTGACTGTCTAAGCAAAATACCGTGGCACTAGAACGCAACGTGCAACCGAAGCAACATAATGCCAGTCATACAAGCCAAGTAAGAACCTGAAAGTGCCTTTCGTTCCACCCGGGGCGGGATGACTAATTGGTTGATTTTACCAAGCAAAATAAAACCTACTAGCTTAAACACTTGCTACTCGCCAACCCACTGGCACAACCTAAATCAATCTCCAGATACGATCAATATTTTGATTAATTACTCAGTTGACATACAAGCAATATTTATTAGGGTTTCTTAAGTAAGGGGTCAGGTCTCCTCTCATGAAGATGATGTATCGATGTTTTACTTCAATATGTGTTAGTAATTGGGTTAACCGTTTGAGTTGGTCGAGGGAATTATCGGTGCGATCTGTCTTGGATAGATGACAGTTGAATATGTAGGGCAAGTAGTTGAATGTAAGTGTGAAGGTTGGAAGGAAATTCTAAAGTATGAATTTTTGAACTTGAATCTCAAAACGCATTTGATTCGTCATAGTCACCAAAAATTATAATCATAAATTACGTACTTTGCAATCACGTTAAGAAAAAAAACCTCGGAAACCTCAATCTATCACTTGGAATTAGGTTTAGCAAAGAACATTTAGTGTAAGTGACCATGTCAGTTTAAAAACTCATTCTCTAGTTTATGTTATTTTCATAATTACGTGTATTTGGGTGCTTGCAAGTGTTTAAAAAAACGTGCATGACGTCACAAAATGTGTTGTCATGCACGCATGCGTATCGTTTTTCATTCTTATCTTGATTTCATTCATTCCATAAATAAAAATATATATTAATCATTGTAAAACCAACTCAAACATCATTATAATAAGCATGTTTACGTCAAAATCAGTTTCCACTATCTCAAACTCTAGACACATCACATGATGAATCTAATTTCAACGTAAGCTGAAGATGAAAGGCCACGCGGAGTTCCCTCGCTATCTCCGCTCTAAGATTTCTCATTGTATTGTAAGTAACTAGCTGTTGCCAGCGGCTTCACCCGCTACAACTCGAAAATTATCCCACGGGAACATAAAATCTGGATAAAAACTATCCTATGTGTTAATGCAGGTTATAAACTATAATAATAATAATATAATAATAATATTCCACAACTATCACACAACGCCATCTAGTCCCAAGCTAAGCAGAGCTTGTGTTATGGGTACTAGACAACTGATAAACATACTTATATATTTGTAAATACATGCATATTATATCTGTGTACCAAATTTTAGCCAAATTCGTTCAGTGGTTTTTGCGTGAAAGAGTAACAAACATCCATCCACACATACAAACTTTCACGTTTATAATATTAGTAGGATGCTATTCAGAATTCCTGCAATGTCAGCGAGGTTCGCTCGTGGCTTATTAACCGAATATGAAGCCTCTTTGCGAAGATATGGAGTGATCAAAGGTTCCTTATGAAAGTCGATACTATTATTATAAAGTTGAAGAGATTGTTTGGTTTATTGCACTAATCTCAGAAACTATACTGCTTCGAAATGAAAAATATTTTTGTGTTCGGATAGTCCATCTATCGAAGAAGGTGATAGGCTAGGCTTCGACCGAAAATGAAAAGGGGAACTAACTAGTATATTATAAACTTCTTAGTGTAATGTTGTTCTTAAACTGTGCTTGTATGTGAATTCAAAATTGTATAACTCATTTTTTTTAATATACTTTAAAACTTTTAAAACAATAATTGCTAAGCAACCACTCATTGCAAATATTGAGTTCTCAATTTTAAATTAAAAAATATACTGCAATAGGATATTTTAAGTGAATATTGGATTCTATATTGCTTGTAAATTCTGTATCGCAATACAGATATAGTATTTATACGTACAAGCAATGCCTAATAATTTATATGGCCACAGGTGGACCAAGTATTGAAATGGCATTTTTAAAATGTTGTCTTATTTTTATATCGGATTTAAGACCTGCATTTTATGTTGGCTTGTTTATAATTTTTCATTTAACGTGTATTTTATTTTTCATTCTATTATTTTTATTAACGGAGGAGCTCGTGGCTAAATAATTACAGCCGTAAAGGCCGATCTTCCGGGTTAATCCGTGATTGCCGAGGTTGGTCTGTGGGATGGGTTACCATCTCTCATAGCTGCATCTGATTTGACTGAAATTTATTTTGCATAGATTTATCTTTTTGATAATACATTTTTTGCATTAAGGGTGCTCCCTCACTGCAAGCATTCACCTATAATTTGTAACGTTGCAGATTCGAACATTCGAAGACAATAGAGCACAAAATTGCCCACATTTATGTTACATTATAGGTGCATGCTCGCGGTGAGGGAGCGCATTAACACCAAATAATTTTAAAATATCACCAGCATCGGGTACATCATCCAAGCTGCTGGCAATCGGACCTCTTGAGAGAGGGACTTCGCAATAACACGCACCGAGCCCAGAAATACTGCTGTCCGATTTTTTTCCCTGCTAGACAAACTACCCTTCACGTATGTATGTCTGTTTGTCTGTTTCTGCGTTCGGATCACTTCACCTTCATAATATACCACGATCTGCAGCTTGTCGTGCATACCAAGCCACATGGAGGAAACTCTAAAATGACCGGTCATTCTTCCAACCTTCAATAGATGCCACTGACTTCCAAAAGAACAGTTATTTGTAAGTTATTTTACCCTTTCATGCCGGCCATACACGATACAAGTATACTTGCGCAAGTATACTATATCGTGCTTGAGAAGATACTTAACATTTTCAATGTCCTGTGTTTGTGCAAGTCCAGACTTGCGCAAGTATACTGGAACGTGTGTGGCCGGCATTGTGTTTGATTTTGAAGTCGGCAGTACAGTTTTCATATTGAATTTTTTTATGTCAAATACGTAACTATAAGCCCTAAGAGCGGCTATTATTACGATTCTGATACGGAAAAAAAGAAACAAAAAATATCCATTAGAAACTGCAAGATATATTTCAAGCCACAAATACTGCACATGTCACAACAAACACACGTCGAGAGCGCACACTAATTAGTGCGCGCTCTGATTCCTTTCCACATCTTAGTGGTGAAGACTCGTTGTATGCGATGTTAATAAATTATTAACAGGATGTGTTTCTCACCACAACAATGGATTACAAGAGGGGTTGATTAGTATGATAATGATTAATGGATTAATAGGAGCTTGTGGCTAAATAATTAGCCGCACATGATTGTCTTAAGACATTAAAGACACACTTTTTAATGTTTATATTCCCATTTTCTTAAATTGAGACAATAATATCCCACCGTACTTTTCCCAGACCACTGCAACTCCTGAAAGCCAGAATCAAAAGTGGCGACCACCAGAAAAGCGCCTACACAATGAAGCTTGACGTTCCCCGGAGAATGAATTTAACTGTCTTAGATACTGCAACGAAATGAATAAGAAAATAATAGTGGAGGAGTAGATAAAATAGGTACTTGTATACCAGTTATAATAATAATTCTGGACTCCCATTTGTCACCACGCGTGACGATCGGGAAAAATCGTAATACGTGGCAATAGACATACAGATAGGCCAGAGTCACCGACATAGCTCTTGAAATTTGCAAGTTGAAGTGGCAATGGGCAGGCCACATCGCTCTTAGAACTGACAACCGATGGGGAAGAAAGGTTCTCGAGTGGCGACCACGGGCCGGAAGACGCAGCGTAGGTAGGCCTCCCACTAGGTGGAACGACGACATCGTGAGGGGCGAAGTGTCGTTCGGCGTGGCGGTCTAAGGGGTAGGTCTATGTTTAGCAGTGGACGGCTTCCGGCTGATGATGATGAGTGTTCTTCGATACTCATCGTTCGTGTTACTCATATCAAACCCATACGTATTTTTGTTTTCCGACACTTGCATCAATATAATAACACATTATCGTCTCAAAAGTACACCGTTCAACATAAACACATCGGCTCAATATAAATAAGAACTTGGTGCGACACAACTTGGTTGGTTAACGCTTGGCCACGACCTACACGATCAAGCGAAATGCCACTTTTAGACTGCTGTTTCCGAACGTTTAGTCACAGCCTTGCCGTAGGTCTTATTCCCGTAGCTAAATAATATTATATGGGCTAAAAGTATTATTGTGTATGTGAGTTCAAACGTACTTGAAAGTGAATAATGTCTTGGAGCGGGACAAATTTTTAAAATCAAAATATTAACTTGCTACGTACGCGTTCTTAATATGATTTGCGATGCTTTTACGACGACTTACGAAATTATTTTACAAATAATGAATTGCTACAAGACTTACATCACGACCGCGATGGCGTTTTTTCTTTATCGTGGTAAAATCATCAAATGAGTCCTCCCACCCGGGCAGGGAGAGAGGGACTGTCAGACTTGTACTGACTAAAATCCACGGTGTCCTTCAATAGCCCTTTATGTTCCGGGGTCACGGTGATAGTATAAGTCCCGCGACCACGACCGCGATGGCTTGCTGTCACTTCCGTGAGACTTCTAGAATATTTAAGAAAGATTTTTTTTTTCAATTCCAAATCGCTGTCACAACGTGCAGTTACTGGCCATACAATGACAATACGCCTCACAAGCGAACAGATTGGTAAAAGGATCGAAACGAAATCGTACTTTATTGAAACTTTTATCCCGTTCTATTTTGTGTTTACGCAGTGTAAAGTTGTAGTCGCATCGTGTGGATCAAGTTGAATACAAAATAGGTATGTGTCATTTTCTTTTCTGGATTTCCGATCGGAATATACATGTTTTTCTTTTGTCCTGGGTTTCATTTCTGGACAAAATGTTTTTTGGGGTTTTTCAGATTTTTCTGTAGCAGTTTGGACTTTAGAAAGTATGTTGAGCCGATAGTCTTGCACATCGCTCTCCAGTCAAGACAATGAGAGATTGGAACGCAAAAGGCATGAAGGAAGGGTGCGTTTTTAGTCAGTAAGTCCCTTCCGCTCCATAAAGGACCGGAGCTTTGGAGCAGAAGGGACTGCTAGATTCATTTTGATGTTATTCTTTATTCACAAAAAACACACGTATTTTTGATTTGGAAATCATTTTATGCAATCATTATTGTTTTGTTATTGTTTCTTTGCCAACATTTGTGATATTTTCTTCTAGATTTTCATGCGATATTTACATTTTCTGTTACTTATATTAGAAACTAGCGGCCCGTCCCGGCTTCGCACGGTTGAACATGTGTACATCCTCTATAACCTGGTCTAGATGGTTAGAAACATAACAAAAAAAGTATTAGCCGAATCAGAATCAGTCGTTTTCGAGTTATGAGCTTAGCAACACATTTAGCGATCCAATTTTTATGTTATAGAAGATAGATAGATAGAAGAAGATGCAAAAACTTGTGAAGATGGTTTAGGCTTCTTGAATGAAAGGTTTACGGATAACTGTTAAGTAACTGTGTATAACCTAATATATAGAATGACTTTCTATTCCAGTACTTAACTAGTAGAACTTAATTATATTTTCGAGATGCGTGGGCGACGCCGCAAACGGCAGCTCGTTTATAAATACGTATCAATCCTTCATTTCACAACTCGATTAATTAAATAGATTTATTTATCAATCCGATTACTCTATTCTTCAAAAAAGAAATGTCTAGACGAAGCATTAACAAAACGAGTTAAATAAATCAAAATAATCTTATAAAATGTATCAAAAACAAAGCTTCAAGTCTCGATCATAATGAACACCTAATTTATTTTACTAACTCCAATTTGTCTCGTCAGCTTCTCTTCTAAGTAGTAAGATAAATTATCTATCTCATTTCTTATAAATCATATTATCGGCTTTATTTCAACTAAACATAAGTGCTGAAATCGCTTTTATACCGCGGAGGCAGTAATGATGGCCTATCTTTTTCCTTTGGTTCTTTAGTTGACCTTGATCTTTGTTGAGATACGGAATATTGTACTAAAGAATCTTAGCAAAATGTAATATCATAAGGTTTGATATTATATTTTCTATTGAATACGAACTATTGAGTGAAAGGCGACTAATAAAAAGAATTTGTAAGGCGAAGGAGAGGGGGAACGCTAGGAGAGGACGCCCTAGGAAGACCTACACTGACCTTATTGGTGAAGTGCTCCAGAATGGCGGGGTGCGTAGTACTAGCAATCAACGTGCGTGTATGACCAGATGTATGAATGTGGATGAGGTGGAAGGAGTATGTAAGGATCGTAGCAGGTGGCGCTCTGTAGTTTCAGCCTACCTCTATGGAACGAAGACGTGTTTATGTATGAATCTAATGTGATTGCGGTGGCCTAATTGGTTAAGGCGTCTGGAGTACCTATCCAGAAGACGCAGGTTCAAACCCTGCTTGCAGCTCAATTTTTCGTTCGTAAAAAAAAATATCTTTGCGAAGACGCCACGCAGGCGTTATTGCTAGTCCATCCCAAAAAAAAAATGTTCTAAAAAAACGTGAACGTAGCCATAGACCAAATCTAGTAACGTTTATTGATTTTATTTAACTGTGAATTAAATTAATCTCCTTAAATATAAAGCCTGCATTTAAACTAAAACCAATTCATTCCAAAACTTCTACATTTATTCCAACTCTAATGCACACTCCAGAGAAACCCACTTGACAAAATGCCTCTCTATTTCCACAAAATTTTCGCACGAGGAGAACGGTAAATACAAAAAGAGACAACTCCATAAATATGTGGGCACAATTTAGGGGTCCGTGGCACCGTCATTATGCCGTAATCACACGTTCGGTCTTCATCCGAACTTGTCGGGTGATTGATCGAACCCAGTCGGGTATTGTCGGGTTTCGTTCGTTTATTAACTTTCAGTTCGATCCTTTGCTTTTTATTTTTGCAACCAAATGGAGGTAGTTGAGCTTTGTTGTTTTACCAGGGATTGTTTTTTTTTTTATTTTGTGTGATCTTGTTCTGTTTTTCTTACGGATTAGGTGGAATATTAAGGAGGTTCGTTATGTATTTGGTGAAAGAAATATGTAGGCCTCCAGGCTTATATTGATTGGGTGTTATTACTAACTAGATTATGTCTACGTAAGAATTATTCGGTTTTTTCATGTGTCTGGAACGTTATTGGGAACGTGGATAGAAATCTTTTTATTTAGCACAGGCTTATTTTATGAAAAGTATCAAAATCATGTGTGCTACATGGGAAATAGTATCATGCTACGTGAATCCATATACGTGCATAAGCCTTTTTTTGTTTTTTTTTACGTGGTAAAATCATCAGATGAGTCCTCTCACCTCGGGAAGGGCGGGAGGGACTGTCAGGCTTGTACTGACTAAAACCTACGGTGTCTTTCAATAGCCCTTTATGTTCCGGGGTCACGGTGATGGTAAAAGTCCCGCGACCATAAGTGCATAAGGCTAGGCGTATGCTGAGACGCAGGCTACGCAGGTCCACACAGCGCAGAACAAAGTAGATTTTATAAAGCATGGAACGATATTGAACTACGTACGCTGCGGCTCAGGCAAACATGCATGAGGCATACGCCTAGCCCTCCCGAACGTGTGCACTAAATTGATTAATATTTATTTATTTATTGTGTTTGTTGTTATCAGGAAAAGTTTGTATGTAAGAAAAAAACCGGTAAATTCGTCGGGTACATCAACAATTTTAACCCACATCAACCTGGGGCGAGCTGATAGTAAGTAATCGATAAAATGCAAAAGTGAGTAGATTTGGTCACTTTTTTTATTTAAATTTATTTCAGTAAAGAGATAAATTAGACGGCTATAGGAAAGATGATTGAAGAAATAGGTGATCGAAGTCACGGGCAAAAGCTAGTTTCATATATTATTTTGATCAGCTGCTAAACCATGAAAAGTTTTCAGACAGCTACGTTCACATTCGTAGTATTACTCTGGATTTCTGTGACAATTTACAAAGTAGTTAAGTTCATTTACGTTCTACTAATTGCATTGATTAACAACCTCTAATAAATTAATTAAGCTTTTTTTTTTAGCGTGGTAATATCATCAAATGAGACCTCCAACCCCAGGCAGGGGGGGGGTACTGTCAGACTTGTACTGACTAAAATCCACGGTGTCCTTCAGTCGCCCTTTATGTTCCGGGGTCACGGTGATAGAAATAAGTCCTGCGACCAATTAATTAAGCTTAGTAGTTCAATTAACTTAATCATCAAATTTTCACTATCATTCCAATCAATGAGAACACGGTTTTAAATTAATATTTTTCTAATCTTCGAACTTTTACAGAATTTAGGTTCAGTAAAGTTTTAATTATAAAATGAAATATTAATTATGGATCGTTGAATTTATTACTGTTTGATATTAGATTCGAAATTTTCAAAGTATGAACGATCATTAGATTCAAAAATGTTACTTTTCATCTCGATCACATTTTTTTAAAGATTTTAAACAAAATAACCGTCGTACCACAAAAACTTTTAAACGTCTGTTGGACACTTGTCTAAAAAAATGACAGATTATGACGTTGAAATAAGGTCCATTTTGCAGTCACACTTTTTTAGACAAATGTTCAACATAATGTTTAAGTTTTTGTAGCAAGGCTGTTAATACTTCATTTTCCAGAGGCCACTATCTTGTTGTAATTTTGAGTGGAGGTAATCATTGATACCATTTTAAACAGCTGTGCATCTGGCTATAGCTTTCTAGAGAATAGCAATAGTCTCACTCCCTGTTCATTATCTACTCGTATCATTATCAATCACTTGCGTATTTTTTTAAGGGAAGCCATGAAGCACATACAACGACGATATATTACTAGACTCCTAATAATAGGCGCCCGATGTCTGTCAACACATTAGGCAAAAAAGCCTTATATCCTTCTTACTTGGACCATTCCTGTGAGCCGTAAACATACCTTGAGACGGAACAGACCTTGAGTTAGCCAATCACAACGCAGTACCCCTCGCTTACGTAGTACCTCAGCGAGTTGACAGAATGGTTTTTGTTCCTTAGATCGTGCATGCGGAGTCTAGTAATATATCGTCTTGGGCATATAACACACAGTACCTACACTAAGCGCGCGAGTTGAATGCAGAACTTAGGAATGCGGTAGTGCTGTTGACAAGGATGGCAAAGAACTACACTGCAGGCGCGTGAGGTGGGGCGTGCGGGTAGCGGGGAGCTCTTCACCTCAGACCCCGACTGCATTCAACTCGCGCGCTATCTGTATGTTACGATTTAATATTAATTCGTTTTTCAGTTCTGTGGGTATAATGAACTGACCTGAATATTGTATAATATGTTGGAATCGAGTCGTATCCGGAACGCAAGCGCCATCCGGTGGCGCTTGATGGATTTAGTGTGGTGCGTGCTAGCGACTGTGGACTCACTTCACTGTTGGCAGCCGGCGCGAGCGGATCGCTAATACCATCCCGCAATCTAAGATACGTGCCTACCTAGTTATGTGCAGAGTTCATTAGTGCTAAATAGGAAGAATAAACTAAGTTGATTGTCAAGTGTAAAAGACTGCTTTATTTATCCAAAACTACCCACCGACGACGCCCACAGTAAAGAGGACCCACTATGAGTGCCAATAACGACGATGGAGACTTTTTTTTAAACTTTTTTTTTGACGTTTTCTGTCTCATTTCAAACTGGGTCTATTCTCTAGTCCCTTCTCTAGTCCTTTTTCCAAATAATTTTTAACACTCTCCCTATCAATCCGAATCCACAATCTATTTTTATAGCAAAAGGGACCAATCACAGTCCCAAGCGGAGCACAAAGCCACACCGGTATTGGCAATCTATCTTAAACCAGTGATTGGCGCGCGCCGAGCCGCTCAGCGGATTCACCGGCGACAGTTTAAACGGCCACATCGTTGAACAATCAGTTTATGAGGTGTATGTTAGCAAATATTGACTTGAGGGTGACAAAATTGGGGTGTTGAACACCTTCATAGACTTTGTGTGCGTCGCAGGATAATGATAATGATTTTTTGAGAAAAATTTAGGGTTATCGCAAAGACACGGATAATTAGACAATTTCTATGATATTTCTCAGTGTTGCTGAAAAAGAAGAGTTTTTGGCAGATACTTCATGGTTCAGTATGGTTTTGGGTATACGTTGCAGTGGATTACTCCCAGTTTTGTTTAGGTTGCTCAATCTTAGTCAAGTAATCTTTACGACTGGACTAGATTAACAAACCCATTCAAAATATTAATAAAAAAGATTAAATGGATAACCTTTTTAATTTTCTTTAAATACACTTCTACGAAAAATAAAAAAATGTTACCATTTTATTGAATCATGGAAAAAGTTGAGAAAATTAAAGTGAATCGGGATTAATTCTTCCAATGAAAAGGTGAATATGTAGTTTAAATAAATATTCCCGAAATCCATGCAAAATCAAAATAACACACGAGAAATTACAGTCGGAAATACTTTATTTTCATGATTAAAACATTTCTTGGAGTTGTTCTCGATAGTCGAGTCACCAATCTTTTACAAGACGAAGAACAACTAACCAGCCAATTGTTCAATAATTGCCAACCAATACCTACATACAAGTCTATCTACGTAACAATGAAGAATTCGAATAAAATGCGAAGCCACGAAAATGACTATACATAAAAAAATTACTACTTAGATGACTATGAATCGGTCTCTCCTGCTACGACAAGGTCTACGGCGCTACGCACGGGCAAGTCTACGCGGCTACGAGTCTATTTTCATCGGCTACGAAAAAGTACAACACGGCTACGACGAAAATTAATCTGCTACGCGCCGTCTACGCGGCAACAACTCAACAACACGTTCGCTTACGTGGCTTCGGGCTTTTTCTCGGAAGTTTTTAGACAGCTGTCTGTGAGCGGTTTAGCGGTTACTGTGTAAGTTTGAGTAACGCCTACGCAGTACGTAAGCCCCGATGATACACTTGAACCGTACAATATTCGATTGGTAAACTCCGTGGGCGTTAGGCCGCGTACGCCAACGCGCTGATTACGCGCTTCTGTCATTTTGACTGGAAAATTGTGCCTTACGTGCCTTTATTGTAAGATTTTGTGCATATAGCGATGATAAGAGAGATCTTTACTATGTGGACTACTTTACTTTTATTAAGTTTTCTTCACTTCATGTTTTTACCGAAATAATTTGTCCCAGTGAAAAACCAAATTATGGTTGGGAAACGGGGTCTAAGATATTCTCAGTTTAAGACTTTGATAAGCTTTTGTTGTATTTTTTTTGTCTTGAAACCATTAGGCTTGAAGCTGAACTGTGTAAGTGGATAAAAAATAACATTTACCTTTTCAGGCAGTCGTGAAGAAAAAACGAACACATACGAAAATACGAAGCGTACTTGCTTCTCTAGAAAAAAAAGGGATCATTGTTCTTACTATACCGCATCGTGTTTCGTATATCCTTCCCTTTATTCATCATATCCACACTTATCCAGCAACACCTACATTTTGTGTTATCAATTTTTTTTTTACATTTTTTTTTTATACGCCTACACAATGTGGATAGGAAAATACTGGTATTTATTTAATAAACTTGTGTTCTGCAAATATGGGCTTCACAAAACCATATGGTATTGGTTTTGTGGAGTCCACAAAATCTTTTTTTTACATGACAAAATCGTCTAACGAGTTCTTCTGTGGAAGGGACTGTCAGACCCGTACTGACTAAAACTCAAGGTGTTCAATCAAACCCTTTACGTCCCATGGCCTCGGTTACCAGTCTAAACAGTCCCATGGTCTCGGCAGGCCTCGACCTTCGAAGGGAGCCCCCTTCATATTACTGTCATCACAATGAAGAGCGCGTGGAACACGACGCGCCGTCAACCCGGGCATAGTCTATGATCAGACGGCGAGTCGTCCATTACTCGCTATCCGCATGCCTGGCAGTCTGGGTTGTCAGGTTGAGGCTGTCCTCTCCCTCACGGCGTCTGCCTCCTTCTTCGCCAGCATGACTGTTTCGCAGAAGGAGGCAACTGTTTTCCATTCCAAAACAGTCTGATCTGGACTGAAGACTGAATCCTGTATCATCATCAGCCTATATCGTTCCCACTGCTGGGACACAGACCTGCTCTCTGAGAGAGGGAGTGGGCCATAATCTACCACGCGGGCCCAGTGCGGGTTGGTAGATGTCACATGTCTTCGAATTTTTGGTTCTAGGACATGCCGGTTTCCTCACGAAGTTTTCCTTCACCGTTTCGAGAGCAGTGGTGATGAAATAAATTACACAAAGTAATGCGAATGGCGGGGTTCGAACCCACGACCTACAACTCGTAAGTCGGAACTGATACCACTGGGCCACCACTGCTCATCCTGTATGGCTGACATTAAAACAATTGTGTGATATTACTTTAACATTGTTATGCTATTCGAAATTAAGTAGTAGGTACACGTAGAAACTATTGGGAAGGTTTCATATTGTTTTGAAACAGTACAAAATTTTCCTAATAGAAAACGTAAACAACAACAACGAGAAAACAATAATAAACACGATATACCTGATATTATGTGTTTTCCAATAAAGCTTTGCTAATATTAGGATATTATTATTTATTAAAAATTATTCAGTCTGTAAAATAAATTATCAAAACAATATGTCCTTTCGTCCCAAGATCTCCTCTTTTTTTAAACTTAAAACGTATTTAAAATAACATCAATTAAGCACGATTGATTGCATTTTTAAAACAGGGGGGCAATTCTCGGTTGTAGAGATGGTCTCGAACTCGACAAAAATTTCTAATGACGTCATTTTTTCGTCAAATTTTACTGAAATCTAACGTTAGCCTTTAACTAATGGCGAATTTGACATAGCAACATTTAAAATTTGTCGAAAAAATTACATCATTACAAATTTTTGTCAAGTTCGACACCATCTCTAAAACCGAGAATTGGCCTCCTGATTTCCAAGCGTAAACCTATTTCAAAATATATTTATAATCAAAATAAAAAATAAATGTTAGTGGTTTCAAATAAACGAATTCGTTTGAATTGGATCCGTGTAAGCACATTAGAGTTTGAAAACGAAAAAAAAAAACTAATCAAACATTCGTATTTATCAAAACTTGTAAACCAATCTCTCCACCAGGGCATAAAATGAATAGAATGATTTTAATCAAAACAGCAGATTTATTAAAAAACCGATAATTATCAAAAAACGATTTATGTTCATCAATTAAATGTAAACCGATTAAGGTTATCAACGAAATTACTTTTGCTTATGAATAGCGATGAATCGGAATATAATTCGATCCCCTGTGGCATCGGATTTTGGTTTTAAAGGGATACTTTGTGCTTATTAATTAATGATATTGATGGATATTATCTGAAAGAATCAAAACAAAAATGAAATCTTAATTAGTCATTCACATCAGCATATCAAAGTCAGAAATGTCTTCCAAGGGACGCGATTACCCAGGTCGACGGCGCGGCGGTGCGTCGTCTGCGAAACAGTCATGCTGGCGAAGGAGGAGGCGGACGCCGTGAGGGAGAGGACAGCCTTGACCTCACAACCCAGCAATCCGAGCATGCGGATAGCGAGTAATGGACGACTCGCTGTCATGGACCATACCCGGGTCAATGGCGCGTCATGTTCCACGCGCGCCTCAAAGAGCTGTCAGCAAAATGACGGGGCCCCCTCTCAGAGGGCCAAAGCCTGCCAGGGTCGCGGGACTTATTTCTATCATCGTGACCCCGGAAAATAAAGGGCTATTGAAGGACACCGTGGATTTTAGTCAGTACAAGTCTGACAGTCTCTCCCGCCCTACCCGGGGTTGGAGAACTCATTTGATGATTTTACCACGCTAAAAAAAAAAGGGACGCGATTACACTTAATTACCGTCTGCCGTAATGGCTAATCTTTTTACCCATTTTATAGTCATCAGTCCTCATTGGTACGAGAAGAATGGAATGATAATGAAAGAAAATGGAATAAACTATGACGTCTGACAGGGAAAAATGGAAGAAAAACGTACGCGGACTGCGTGGACTGTGCTCATCATACAAGAGGTCGTCGCACACTATAATTGCAGATAGGTATTGTTAAACGTGAATCGGTAACCGGAATCACAACCCTACGCATCGTGGTACATCCTTAGTGGAGCAAGCAGAGACAAGTCAGGGGGACGTATGTCAGCGCGGTGTGATTGGACATGACCGGCAAATTCAAGTTCCAAGATGATTATTATATTTTATTGAATAAACGGTGGATTCAGTAATGGTGCAGTTTTCCATTCAACAGTATAAAATGTAAACTGGACTTCAGAAATCTTTTGCACCATCATTATACGATAAGTATTTAGCATTAAAAAAAACTGACTTACAAGCAAACATCGCTATAAACCACAAAACTAAAAAAATATCTGTAAAGGGTGATCAGCTTTAATTTTTTGCAATTTTCAGGAAATTTCGAATAATAACACAATCAAACAGAGTTCACTGTTGGAATGACAAGTCTCCAAGACTGCGGCACAACACCTCACTCTCTACCAGAAAATGTCAAGTATAAAAATAGTACCATACAGTACTTATGAACTGACGAAAATTGGAACGTGTCACGTAAAAATATTACGACCAAATAAAACGGGGTGTGCTCAAAAATTTAAGTCTGAATTTTAGAAAACGGTGTACCTGGCCCTCACCTGAAGGGTTTACGAGAGAGGCAGGATGTACAGGAAATATAAGGAGTCGTAACTGCTTATCCGTACTAGAGAAAATTTTGGAAACTAATCTTGGAACTTTTTTAGATTTTTTTTGTTGTTTTTTTTCCTTTCAAATCATTTTGGTTTTTTTTTTATTAGTTTTAATATGTTATTTATTTAGATTATAGATAGATTACTTAAAATTGATTACTATGGCGTTTGTGGTGTTTACCTTTAAGTGAGTGTTACACTGTGAATTTAATGTAAAAGTAAATTTAAGTACCTATGTTATTAGTGTAAACAGTCGTTGGTGAACCAAATAAATAAAATAAAAAATAAAATAAACTTCATTCAACATGACGTACGTACTGTATGTTCCAGATTTGTCTCAATATTTTGTGCTTGTAAAGCTAGTATTTAGGATGAAAGAGTTATTGACGCACAGACGGTAGAGAATCATCGAAAAAAATATGGATTAGCAAAAAGTGCCATTATATGTATTTTGACCGTGTATCTTTGTTTGGGTTATTCAATCTTACTAACTGAAATCCTGCCATTCTTCGATTTGTACTTTACGTTGCTATGCTACAATACATTACATAGATGTTAATTCCCGGTAGGCGTATGGCCTTTTGATCAGTTTCCATGTGGCTATTTTTTATTAATTTAACGATAGGTTCTTATAATGTATCTTGCCTGATTGCAAGCAAAGATATAGTCGACGGTAAAGCACGCTTTCTTAGAAGTAACCTATTCACTCTTATCCTAAGATTATAGCTATTAGAAAATACAGACTCCATCAAGGAATTCCACATCTTAGTGTTCTTAATCGGGCGGCAAGCTACCATTTACTAGCTACCCGCAAGGCCAAGCTGATCGTGTACCAAGTACCACTTTCGTAGAAAGAAGCTGTTTCTTTTCATCCTATATTACTCCCCCATTGCTGGACAAAGGCCTCTTCTCATAACGAGAAATCATGATCATTAATCATCGCGCTTACTCAAGGCAGATTGGTGAGAGTTATATTAATTGTATGTTCTGTTTTTCCTTTAACAAAAATAAATGATTTCTATGATGAAGTTTGTATGTACCATGTGTAACACAGCGCACATAGACACATATAGGTCTTCCATTTCTACTCAACAGGAAACATCTATCATTAATCAAACTCCGCCAAAATTAGTACCGTAACTCGAACCTAATTTCCTACAAAATTATCGTAAAACTAACTGTAAAGTTTAGTTAATTAACCGATCAGAGAGTCACTAATGTCCCTATAATGTAGGGGTTGATAGGACGTTACTTCACACCCTTTCGTATCTAGATTGTGTTGGGAGAGCGTCAGTCGTGGCCCGAGCGTTAGGGAGGTCGCACGTCCGCAGCGATCACTCCCCTTAACTGTAATAACTTCAACGGGAACGTGGGACTGTGAATAAAAAATCGGTGAACCAACTTTTTTTTGTGTTTGTGATAAAAAAGGGGATTCTATAAACTTGTCATAGAAGTAAGTTATTTTTTTAATAATTTGTTTTAGTGGTTAATTAACCGTCGTTTATTTTAATCGTGTGTTTAAATGCGGCGGGGAATAGACGCTAATGTAACGTATATTTTGATGTGCTGATTAGTTTATGCTACATCAATTTCGGTGCAAACAGAACTTAATTTACGGTGTGTTGTTTGTTGGTTGCGGACATTTTGAGCTTCGTGATAATATTATATTATTTTAGTTACGTTCAGATTTTGCACCTGAGGACTAAGACAATGTGGTGTTACGTTTTGTATTTCGACAGACTTTATCAGAATCTGTACAAGTTTTTTTGGATAACTTATAGTATCAATTCAACAGACTTCGATTCATTATTTTTTCGATATTTTCGATAGAATCTTGCTTTGTCTTTGGTGTACCATTTTAGTTTTGAGTATTATATAATTATATAAAATAGGTTTTTTGATAATTATTTATATCCTTTTTTTCTAAAACTAAATAAACTATGGAGCGAAAGAATATAATCATACTAAAAATTAACAACGATGGTAGAGAATAAGTTCCTACCATCATTAACATTTTCGAAACAAAGACAATGTAATTTGGAAGTTATTTCAAAATACTTTTATTCCTTCTAGACAAACCAACGTCTTCACTTCAGACCTGGAACAAGTTAAAGAGAAGTTCCAAGTATTCTAGCTAGTTAAGACTGGCTAAGTCATATTATATTTCCCAAGCGTATTGCGATAAACAGATAGGCAGTTATTATATTATAAAATACTAATACGTCTGCATCTAAACATAGTAGAACCCGATTCTAACGTAATTAGGGAAAAACTTAGTCATCATCATCATCTCAGCCGTAGGACGTCCACTGCTGAACATAGATAAACTAGACCGCCCGATATTTCATTACAAAAAAAACATGAACAGTTTTTCATTCGTGCCTGAAAAACTTGGCCATCGAATTTAATATCAATTGACCCGAAGTGAACATACCCCAATATTTTGTGCCAATATTTCAACGGTTGCGTTCTGAGGACCTATTTAGATAGGCTTGCAACAATAATTTTGATTTATCTTTATGTATTTCAAACGGTCGAATGGTACTAAATTGGCAGCTTTTAATATTTGAAGATATTTATCGTTGTTACGGTACGAATAAAATAATAAATAGGTAGGTTTTTAATTTCAGAATGTTGAGCATATTTTTTAAACATTGCCCTACTCTTAGTACCTTCGTACACTGGGCGACGTAAGTCTCCGATACCTTACGACTTTGCTGTCCATTGACGCGTGCCAGTGCACTAACCCCAGTGGATTTGTATAGAGTTATTCACCTGGATAACAAAGTCGGGAGGTAACGGAGACTTGCGTCGCTTAGTGTACTAAGGGGCTTAGAATTAATCCTGTGTTGTGGGTGCGTTTACTTTTTACCTACATTTTGTAAATAACGGGTCAACATAACTCTCTTTGTCTACATCACAGCTCAATTTTCTTAGTTAAGCCGCGCTTGCCGAAGTGAGTCTATGAAAGGGTGACCATGTATCATAGCGAGTTTCCTCCCTAACTCGGAAAGCACGTAAAGTCATTGGTTCCGGCTCTCATTTGTAGTCGTCGATAGTCGGTAGAGGCGTCATGTAACCCAGTTACTGAGTTGTGCAGATCAGATAGGCAGTCGCTCCATGTAAAGTACTGTTAAAGGATATATCTGGTTCGACTGAAACCTGACCCCAACAGAGTTAGGAAATGACAGGTTGATGAAATTGATGATTAAACTACTGTGTCAATAACTCAAGGATTTTGTAATCCAGACATCAAATATAACTACAGCAAAGGATTATTACACTGGCATTAGTGTCCAAATATCGCTTACGTTCAGCAGCTGGAAATGTATTGGAAACCAATCCGAAGGATACGAAGATATTGTTGCACAACTGGTTAATAATATTGCTAGATAACCGTCGCGGCAAACGGGTGGGTGACCCAAAAATATAAAAGCTTAGTATAAATCCGTGTGAGATCCCTCCCGATTAGGGTCTATATAGGTTACTTTAGCAGAATCGTAATAGAATTTACAATAAAATTATTCTATCTATGATATCTACTACTTATTTTACTTAATTTTCCTGTCTTGTACCACTGCAGTGCAAAGGGCTCTCTGATGGCGCACAATAGAGGACCAAACGGTTTGCGGAACTATTCAAATAGACTCTGCAATTGTGACCGTGGAACGTAAAGGGCAATTGAAGGAACATAATAGATTTGAGTCAGTATGAGTCGGACAGTCCACTGGGTAGGAGCACTTATGTGATGGTTTTACTAATTAAAAAATAGGGCAAAAATCTCCCTTTTCTCTGTCCACCTTTCGCGACCTAGTGCGAGTAATAAAATTGTACAATTATTTGAGCAATGCAATGAAATATTCTATAATCGCGATTCATATTATGATTCTGATAAAGACGACCTTTATGGCCTTCCTGACAACTAATCAAGTTAACCCAATTTGCAAGGTATGTAATTGGAACATGTTAACCAGGAACCGGATACAGGAACTCCCCTGATTTGGGAATAAAAGCCGGGAAGGGTGCTAACATCCTACGCAATTGTGAAGGTCGAAATGGGAAATTGCTGATTGTGAATCTAATTAATGTTGGCAACACTGGATGCTGGAACCAGTTTTGATTTTTGAATGCTAGTTTTGGAAATCTCTTAATTTGTTTGAGCGTTTTTCTTCTAAAGTACTTTTTGCAATTTTGAATGTCATTTAGGGAATTTAACATTTTTAAGTTTAGTAGGTATACTCAATATAATTTTAGAAATAGGACGAATTAGGGCGGTTTATCAGTAGTTATTATAATTTAATGAACCTGTTTACTTTTTTATAAAGTAAATAAATCAGTTTTATTCTTTTAAGAAAAAAACCAAACCTTCGTCATCAGATTCATCCCTGGTCTATCATCAAATTAAATTAAATTTGCATTGTGATGTGCACAAAATTTTAACACAGCTTAACTTTTTTTTATCGAATCTTACTTACGTGGGTAAGTAGGTACTTTTAGATTTTAGTAACGATCTAAAATCGTGTCTTTTTTTTGTGGTTTTATCATCGAATGAGTCCTCCCACCCCGGGCAGGGCGGGAGACTGACAAAAATCCATGGTGTCCTTCAATAGCCCTTCACGTTCCAGGGTCACGGTAATGAGGTAAGTCCCGCGAGACCGACAGGCTTTAGCCCTCTATAGGGGGAAGGCCCCGTCGTCATGCTGACACTGTATAAGACGCGCGTAGAACACAACGCGCCGTCGAACCGGGCATGGTCCATGGTCGGACAGCGAGTCGCCCGTTACTCGCTGCCCGCATGCCCGCGCCTATGGTGGCCGGAAATCGTGTACTAGTAAGAAGTATGTACTAGTAGAAATCCACGTTAAAAATAAATGTGTCACGATTTTCTTTCTACCAACTACAAAATAAAATATTAAAGGTCCTTCCTATTATAATGTTCAATGAATTATTGACATTATGAATGTTTCGTGACCATTGTGTCTATGAATGATTAATTGATTTTAATGGATTGGAACAACTTTCTTTAGGAAATATGTGTCTATTGATTATTCAGAAAATATTTTGGTTTGGTAGTTATAGATTTAGAAGCTAGGTTTTTATTCAGAGTACAAAAAAGAATATTCTCAGTTTGACCTGGTAATTTACCACGATGTCTTAAAGCAACAGTAATTCCATTGAGGGAACGAGATGGCGCTAGACGAAATGTATAGCTCTGTCTCTTTTCCACAGTGGAATGATGTCATGGTACCTGTTTATTTTGTATCCCTGTATTTATGTTTGTTGGCAATTACATTATGTTGTAACTGGGTTTTTGGGATTTTCTGGCCTTTGGTGTTTCTTTTAACAATTGTTTATCTAAAATACTTGTTTTTCGGCTACATAGTGAGATTTCCGAGCAACTGTTTGATGTAAGTGCCAGATTTTCATTTATTGTGGCCTTCTAAGGCTTCTTTTCAACCATCAATATCGTTTGGCTGGTGAAGTTAAAGTCAATTCATTTATTTCAATTAGGCCATCAAAGTGGGAATTTTAAACGTCGATTTTTAAAGATAAGGAAATGGAATGGGATGGGATTGATTCTACACCCATTCCCGGTGACTGGGACTGTAGCACCAGAACTATTTTCGATTGGATTTTTTTTTGTCTTTTCAAAATTAAAAAGCAGTTTTAAAGGGTCTACTTTTCTAGTAATATATTTTTCCACATATCGACATCCACAGAAATCAATAATCCAACCATAATCCCTACATGAGCGACTGAACGAATTCATCAATTCCGCCCCAAGAGCACCAACTATTTGTTAACAACCCTCATCCAGTAGAAATTAGATATGATGGATGACTCACCCAACTGGAAATTCTGCCCAGTTGGATTACTTTACTTGCGAAACTTTCACATAGGGATTTTCAACCCAAACTTTATACAAACTCTTTAATACAACAATTTAATTAAACAAACTATGCAAATCACATTCAGACCAGGTAGTTTCACTTAGCTGACTTTGACTTCCACGTATAATGAAGTTTCGAGTTCTTGTTAAAGCCTGTTTTAATATTATGCATAATGTAGTTTCCACACGTTTTGTTATACAACTTAATATTATAAACGTGGGAATGTTTGGATGGCTGGATGTTTGTTACTGTTTTTTTAAAAACTACTGAACGGATTTGGATGAAACTTGGTAGACGGATAGTTTATAGCCTGGATTACTGCATATGAAAGAGTATCAAAGCCTTGGTCGCGAGGCTTATCGAATTACCGTGATACTGAAACGTAAAGAGCTGTTGAAGGACACTGTGGATTTTAGTCAGTACGAGTCTCACCGTCCCTCCCGCCCTGCCCTGGTTCATCATCAGTCTACAGTGTTCCCACTGCTGGTACTCAGGCCTCCTCTTTGTGAGAGGGTTGCCCTGCCCTGGTTGAGAGGACTCATTTGATGATTTTACCAGTTAACACAAAAAAGTATCAAACCCTTTGGATAACTTTCGAGTTGTAGCCGGTAAAACTGCTGGCAACAAGATAGTGTTAGAGATGTAAAAGTTTGTTCCGATGTATGAATGTTTATTACTCTTTCACGCAAAAACTGCTAAACGGATTTGGACGATATGTAGTAGACAGATAGTTTATATAACCTGGATTAACACATAGAATTGTTTTTATTCCGATTGTACGTCTGAGCTCGTGGCTAAATAATTAAAGCCGCTCAGGCCGATCTTCCGGGTTAAGCCGCGCTTGCCTAGGTTGGTCTGTGGATGGGTGACCATCTGTCATAGCGAGTTTCCGTCGTGCCTCGGAAAGCACGTAAAGCCGTTGGTCCCGGCTATCATTTTGTAGATCTTTGACAGTCCTTACCGTCAGTCAGAAGCTCTAAAGTCTGACAACCGGTCTTACCATGGGGTATGGTATTACCTAGTTACTGGGTTGTGGAGGTCCGACAGGCAGTCGCTCCATGTAAAATACTGATATCCAGCTGAATCTGGTTTGACTGGAAGCCGACCCCAATATAGTTGGGAAAAGGCTAGGCAAATGATGATGTACGTCTGAGTTGTAGCAAGCAAAGCATCCCGAAACAGCTAGTTACACCTATAATATATGTTTTAAGGCAAACTAGTTTATAAGACGTGCCTCTGAGAGGTAGTGCTTTTAGCCTCTGTGGTTCTACTTTGGAGTTAAGCAAAGAGTTGCCTGCTTTATCCTCTGGAGTGTTTACTATGCAGATTCCTCGTCTTTTATCTTACAATATTGGCTTCTTAGTAGCAAGCGGAGTGGATTTTGAAGGAGGAATTTAAAATTGTTAGTATTGAATTTTTATGCAGACTTTTATGGTAATAATAGACTGAGTCTGTTATTTTGTAAGGAAAGGATTCGAAGTAGGATTTTGATAAAGTTCCATCGTCATAATCATCACCAGCTAAGCCAGTTTAAAATGCCATAAGTAAAAAAGATAACAGGGGAAAAACATTCTTAATGTATGTGTTTTTTGAATTAGGTGTGGTGTATTTACACCACATCTGATTCAAAAAACACAATGTTAGTTATTTTAGAATGTTAGTTGTTTTTTGTTGCAAAATTGCTATACATAAGAAACAATATCACGCTAATGATCGCACAGTGATCTTAATTCGACCATAATTCGGTCGCGGGACTTATCTCATTACCGTGACCCTGGATTGTAAAGGGCTATTGAAGGACAACGTGGATTGCCCCTCCCGCCCTGCCCTGGGTTGGAGAACTTGTTTGATGATTTTACCACGAAAAAAATTAAAATAAAATTTCAATAATGGAAAAACATACCTACTTTTTTGATTTTTATAATTTGGTAAAGTTTATAATGCTATACATAAGAAACAATAACACGCTAATAATCACACAGTTATCAATATTCGACCATAATTCGTAGACCATAATGCTCCATTCTATACTATCATCTTTTTCTTTCATACTCTTCTATCCGCATCTTGTTTTTTAATAAAAACGGGAACTCAATTTTCCTCTATCTGTCTAATCAACTTTTGTAACAGACACTCTGCAATGATTTTGATTAAAAATAAAAACAGACTGATCGAATATCCAATTCTGATAAAACCACTCTGTCTTTTTATAAATCCCATTTGCTGGAAAAATCAAAAACGCCAGGAAAATTCGAGCATCCAGTTTTAAGCTGCAAAAAAAAAAAGACGGCCATGGATCAAAAACAGGCGACATGAAGTTCTCAACTGCAAACGAGACTGCATTTTTCACATCTGCCATGTTTTTCAGCCGAGTTCAGTATTTCAGGGGAAAATTGTTCACCCTAACGTTTATGCTTCCCTGGTTACACAAAACAATGGACGGGGTTTGACTGGAACTCATTTAGTATGTTGGTAGATTCGTTTGAGGTTTAAAAATAATCTCTAGGCCTTCTATTTCATATTAAATTTTAGGGCACGAATGCACGATGCATATTTTGAGTATTCATGAGTGTTATTCTGAAAATTTATTTCAGTTGAGTAATGTTAATAGAAAACTTTATTATTGCATGACTATTATATGAAATTTCTAGCTGAATAATACGAAAACATTGACTTCTTTATTAAACGGTGTTGAACTACATTAAATACTAGTAATATGGTAGTAATATGGTATATCATTTAACCAAATTGCTTTATAAGGTCACTTTCTGTCTTCGAAAAGGCAAGGCCATAATTTCAGCACAATGCAGTCTTACCGGTGAAGGAACAATAATTTTTAGTCAATAAAAATCTGACACTCCTTTCTGCTTCTCCCAAGGCGGGCTCATTTACTGATTTTAGAATAAACCCATAAAACAAGCACAGCCCAACTAGCAATTTTGCTCTATAAACAAAACTTATAACTCAAAAAAGCTGAGTGAACGGGTTGATGAATATCATAATTGTTTAAATTTATAGTTCACCGATGTTTTCTTTCATGTTATGAGTGGCAGTGTTAAATAAATTTCACTAAGTGCCTGAGTACATCTGTATCCGACAAGGGTAAGAGACAGGATGACGAACATGTCTATCTCGAAACGGGTATCTGGGGATACGTCCACTGGACCGACACTACTCATTGTCCAATTTTAGAACAGTAGTTTGAAATACTTCATTGGTATTTTTACTCATTTGTAAATGTCCCACACCTTATTTTAACATGTTTGGTTGTGTAACTGAAGTTGTTTTTTTATCATAGCTTAATTTTTCAATAGGTACCAGTACAAAGATTTCTGTCCACTGAAAAAGTACTAAAGTACTTACATCATCCTCTTCCCAATAAATAAAGAGGACGCCGTATGGTTTCTGTCATTCAGGTCTCCCGCCACTTTTTCCAAGCAAAACAAATACAAGAAAATTTCCACAAATAAATAAAAAGCTATTCTCATGCTTAAAGCATTAATAAATAAATAATATTCCACAACTATCACACAACGCCATCTAGTCCCAAGCTAAGCAGAGCTTGTTTTATGGGTACTAGACAACTGATAAAATACATATATATTTCTAATACATAAATATTATAGATAAATAACGCGCAGACACAGAACAAATATGATCATGCTCATCACACTAACATTTGTCCTGGGTGGGAATCGAAGCCACGACCTCCGACATAGCAGTCAGGGCCACTAACAACTAGACCAACAGGCATGTCATTAATAACAAGCATTATAAACCCAATAAATTCCCAGACTGTATGGCTCCAATGTTTCAATAATAAATCAATACGTGAATGAAAGGTTTCTAGGAAATACAATCCATTACTAGTGACCGACTTTGTGTCATCAATCGTGTACTATGATGTAATCAGCGGTCACTTTTGAAAGACTTATAGGCTTTATTTAGGTTATCGATTGGTTACATTTTCTTGTCGGTTGTTATTAACTAGAATAGCATGGTAAAAAGAGTAATAATTGCCGATAGCGTATGAAGCGTTGAAAATTATTCGCATCTTGCAACAGAAACTTGTAAATATTAAACTTCAGTGGATAACTTCCCACGTAGGTATCCTGGGAAATGAAATTGCTGACAAGCTGGCCTTAGAGGCTATTGAAGACGGCATTGCTATTTCCGGGAAACCTTATTTTACTGAGCTTATTCCTGACATGAAAAAGTTTTGTCTTAAGTTGTGGGAGGACCACTTCAATACTGTAACAGTAACAAAAGGTCTGTGGTACAGAACTATACAGCACGAACTGACTCGAGCTCCTTGGTTTGACGAGTCTTACATGCCAAGAGAACTATTGGTTTTAGCATTTAGGGTAAGGTCAGGCCATGTGCCTGCTAATAGTTTCCTACACCTGATGCGTGTATAGCTATCTCCTTTATGTGATACCTGCATAGATAAAGTGGAGGACTTGTACCACATCTTGTTAGAATGTTGTGCATATGGTGACTTGAGGCCACAGTTGTGTGCGATGGTCGGCGGCGATGTGTATCATCATCATCATCAGCCTATAATGTTCCCACTGCTGGGACACAGGCCTCCTCTCTGAGAGAGGGAGTGGGCCATAATCCACCACGCGGGCCCAGTGCGTAATGGTAGATGTCACATATCTTCGAATTTCTTGGTTCTAGGACATGCCGGTTTCCTCACGATGTTTTCCTTCACCGTTTTGAGAGCAGTGGTGATGAAATAAATTACACAAAGTAATATGCCTGGCGGGGTTCGAACCCACGACCTACAACTCGTAAGTCGGGACCGATACCACTGGGCCACCACTACTCTCATGCGGGCGATGTGTATAGTGGTGGAATTAATGTTATGCCTGGGAAGCCTCTTTCGGAGCAGAGTGTGGCTATTTATAAATTTATTAAGGCTGTTTTTTCGAGGAGAGATACTTTTTAGTTTATATCTTTTATGTTTTTGTGTTTTCTTTTAATGGTTTCAACACTCTGTTCCGGGCTGTTTCCTAGGTATGGCGTGGGTTCTGCCTTTGTGCATGTCGCCATCGATTATGTCGGTAGGCTCTGTCCATTGGGTTGCTGGGTGCCCGGCATTTTGGCGAGAGGTGATTTTTTATATAGTATAATTATGTAAATTAGGTAGTGGTTGTGTTTTAAATATTTTTAGTTTATAGATAGTATTTTAGTTTATTTTTTAAATGTATTAGCGTTACCTTACGAGGCTGACCTCGTACAAATGTGATATAAGCCTCTAAATAAATGATTTAAAAAAAAAAGAGTAATAATGTTTTTTTTTTTAATTTTATTTTTTCTTTTCAACATTTGAGAAAAGTTAGTGACTTACTGATTATAATATTGTGGAAACAAAAGCAAAATACATTCCAATTGGTTAAAATTATGTAATTATAGATGTTACACACTTTTTTATCATGGTAAAATCATCAAATGAGTCCTCCCAACCTGCTCTGGGTGGGAGGGACTGTCATGCTCAATTGCTCATACTGACTAAAATCCACGATGTCCTTCAGTTCCACCCCAGCAGGCTTTGACACTCTAAAGACCACGTCATTATGCTGACACTGGTTGAAGAGTGGACCTGCCCTATGTCACACATTTGAATCGAGTAAGATAGTATCCAGAGTTTACGAGTTTTCTTGAAAAAAATTAGTTCTTCGTTCGTACACCACAGGTGCTTTTCCATAATCCATACAATTAACGTTGTTATAATTCGAGTACGCTGTACGGTAAAATACGTAATTCTTTTGCTAAAGTCTTCGTTACTCCATTTCAAACATTTAAATTGACTAGATTATTGTGGTTATGTACAATTTTTTGTTTTTTATAGCCTATACTGTCCCACTGCTGAGCAAAGGCCTCCCCCAATTCCTTCCAGGAATTCTTTTCCTGGGCCGCTTGTATATGTACAATTAGTAATTATTATTTTTTCCCATTTATTTAAACGTTATTGTAATGTCTGAAACTCACATACACATAAAAAGCTTTCAGATACATACTGTACAAAAATATATAAATACATAACGTATCCACATAATCCTGTTTGCCGAATACTTAATAATAAAGTCTTTGTCAAACAGATAGGCGAGGTGAATGCGTGCCGAAGCGTTTTTATTTGTTATGTATGGAATTGCTTGAAACCAGTCACATAGACTATAGGACCGCTTTTGTTTTTCAATGTGACTGGATTCAAACAATTTCATACATTACATTTAAAAACGCTTCGGATGGCATTCGCCGCGCCTGTCTGTTTGACAAAGGCTTAAATGAAACCTGTTTATATTTTTTTTTTTACGTGGTAAAATCATCAAATGAGGCCTCCCCACCCCGGGCAGGGCGGGAGGGACTGTCAGACTTGTACTGACTAAAATCCACGGTGTCCTTCAATAGCCCTTTATGTTCCGGGGTCACGGTGATGGTATAAGACCCGCGACCAACCTGTTTATATTTGGAAAGCAAATCGAAATAAACAACATAAACCAAATAATTTACTGTTTACCATTTTAAATCACTCAGAATCCAGTCATTTCCTTCTCTAAATAATCGTAGGTATTAATTCTAACTATTTCAAAGCACTGATCACCGACTCGCATGTCTAGAAAAATAACTGAAATCGATATTTTAGTACAAAATATTGTTTTGAAACAACAATTTCAAACCAGAACAGTCATTTAACTAGAAATTATCACTAACTTGTTGTAGTTTTACTTATTGTAGACTAGTTGCTCCAATCGGTTTCGCCCGCTTGAACTTGTTAAGATTTTTAGGGAACAAAGTAAACTAAAAAAATTGAAACAGGTGAAAAATATCCTGAAATACTATTACACTATTGAAATTTATAAAAGAGGGCCATACGGGTGGGCCCACTACCTGACAATGACCGGCGAGCGAGTAACTTAATATTAATTAAAATTATTCGATAGCGCACATAATCTTGCCTCAATAAGATTGAGCGTTATTGCATAATGACAATTGTAAGATGCATATTTGGAAATAAACAGCTTGAATTTTTTAAATTTTTTTTTTAAGAAAGTGGCGATGAAAAATTTTGGTATGTGTTGATCCCATAGATATAATATTTCTGTGGTTAAGATTACAATTTGTGTACCCATAAAAATCTGTTCAGTCAAGTTCAAGTCATTTGTTGATCAGTAGGAGTAAGTAGCAAGTTTAAAAAAATAAGCAGTAGGAATTTAAAATACGCAAAAAAAATTATGTGCTCTTTAAATAAATAAAAAAAACAAGTTGAAACATTGATGCTTATTCAACCGATTTAATTTATGGTTATATTAAATTTAATTAGTCCGTCAGTTTAAAAGAAATCAACACTCATATTATTTCGTTTCTCAAATCAATTAACATTTCCAAGAATAAAACGCATCAAAACACATCAAAAGGCCTTTTGATCAAGCAAGTTAAAATATTAGGTACTTGTTTGTGACGTACTACTTTGAAAGTGTCACATTTTCGTCAATTTTGTTTTAGGTAATAATAGACAAAAACTACGAATTAAATATGTTTTGATAATATATTAAAAGAAATACTACATGTTAAATATTTCTTGAAAAATATATTTGACGGGCTATTTAGAGTTTTAGTCCCCTATTCTAGGGAGGGTTGGATTCCCTTGCGGGTAATATAACAATTTACCATTTGGTTTTAGGGACCAAAATCCGAAAACCTGAGGTCTAATATAAAAAGGGACGAGCCTAAATACTCTAAAGTCCGCGGTTTTTCTAACTGACACCTCAGGTATAAAATGAAGATTCTTAGTTTTACATGTAGGTATACTGATTTTAACCAAATTATAAAAGCCAAAGTAGAATGTGTTTTGTAATTTCTAGCCTCTAGCTTTCTCTCTTAAGATTCAGGATAATTCCTAGTTTTAGAAGACAGTAGAATGTCATTTTCATTGTGTACGTACAAAAATCAGGTAAACAGAGAAAGACATAGGGTACTTTTCATCCCGAAACAGTACTTTTCTCGAGAAAAACAACAACAACGTTCAAATGATAATCTATGGCGCTACATGTACAGACGCCATCACATCAACCTTCCCCAATCTGTGAAATTTCTGTAACAGATTTTCAATCTTATCACAATAGTAGAAGAATGTTTGATTGGTAAATTTTGATAGATTGGGATAGGTTGACCTGCAGGCGTCTGTACAATCCGAAATAATTTTAGAATTCTATATAAACTTGAGGCTAAAGCTTGTGGTAAGAGTCTGCCCTACCTGATTTTGTCTCACTTTTCATATCGACACTACAATCTCTTGAAATACTCGTAATATGCGGTTTTCTTTTATAAAAAAAAAAACGTTGCCCCACACTAGGAATTTCTCCTGTGTCGTAGGTGCGTTTATAAACATAGACACTCACATACCTTCTCAAATGCTCAGACCAGGAACCACTACTTGCAGATCAAACAAATACCGTGCGGAAATCGGACCCGCGACTCGCAGCACAGCAGTCCCATTGCTGAGCCACTGCACCAACCTCACCGTCTATAACGCTTGACTATAACTTCGAGCAATTATTCCAGAATAATTCAAATCGTTATGAAAGAAAATAACAAAGCTGTTTTCCTTCTTCCGACCAGTTACATTTTCGACAGAATCGCATTTAGGGTTTGGTTCGTGAAAATAAGCTCTCTGAAAACATTGGAACACATTACGGGTATTAAAATTATTAATCGGCGTTATTTAAACGTGTTTTGTTCAATTTATATATTTTTGAAAGATGCTTTTAGATATAAAATGTTTGTTACTGTAAATTGGGGTCATTTTTACTTTACTAAAGTTCTTATTTTAATGATGCTGGAAAATTTTATGGAGAAGGACCACTTTGTGTATTAGGCGGTACAGCATGGTGCAACGAAGGAGTGCGTTTTGTGGCGATTGGCACACAAGCCCGTTGTTTGCAATCAAGTACAAACAGCAGCAGCAGTCGACATATCGCTGCGACACTATTGGTTCATTACTAATCTGCGGTCGGACGACACATAGCGTCGTATGGTACCGTGAGACATGCAGTCATGCGACGTTTCGTTGGCTTCGCTAAAGAAACTATCAACAAAGATCCATCACCTAAGTGTAAATTATCATCTTTTCAAATCATCAACTGGCATGACTGTTTTTTGCTTTTCAGCTCGATGTTTCGTCGGTTTAATTTTGACTTAAAAAAAGTTTTTATCCATACAATAAACGACGTAAATACTTCAAGTAAAAACCAGAAATCATGACAATTTGAAAAGGCCTCTACATCCAAAATACAATTTCTATGTATGGATTCAACACACAAAAACAGAACAATTATTAAAAACAACACGAAAGTATGGAAAATCAAAACAAAAGATTTTATCTGGAAGGAAAACTAGGAAAATCAAAGTGGGCTAGTTGTTTGTTCCGTTGTGTTTAGAAATCGTAGCCGACGGCGTTTCGCTACCCCCTGATTGTAACCCATACGGTTTTATGCATAGCCTCAATTTCAATATAAAACAAAATTGTATAACTTTATTTTTACTTACAAGTTTTTAGTCTGACGTGGTCACTATAACTATTATTTAGTTTAAAAACGGGATATTTACCATGTTTATTATTTGTTTTGAGTTCATCTGTGATAATAGCGCTTGCAACAGTGCAGAATTATCGGAAACTCAAAACAAATAATAAACAGGGTAAATATACCGTTTTAAAACTAAATAAAAGTTCATTTTTACTTGGAACTACAATGCTTTATAGGTTTATATTCGTGTCTATCTGATGTTTTTTTTTATATATTCGTATTAGCTATTGCCCGCGGCTTCCCTATTTATCATTTTTAACCCCCGACGGAAAAAGAGGGGTGTTATAAGTTTGACGTGTCTGTCTGTCGGACTGTCTGTATGCCTGTTTGTCTGTCTGTCTGTCTGTCTGTGGCATCATAGAGCCCGAACGGATGAATCGATTACAATTTAGTTTGTTTTTGTATGAAAGGTGACTTACGTGCGAGTGTTCTTAGACATGTTTGATGAAAATTGGTTGAGCCGTTTAGAAGTTATGGGGGTGAAAGTGGGGTAAGGTAACCGAGGGTCTGCAAATATACTCGAGTTGGGTATCAAATGAAAGCGCACTGAAAAATATTGATGACTTAATCGAGAGTGCTCTTAGCAACATACTATTATATAAAATAAATATTTACCTATAAAAACTATAAAATAAAAAAATAAATTAATACAGTAGATAAAAAATAATTTGTAGCGGTCCCCCAACGCGAAGTATTTTAATTATTTTTTTTATTTTTTTGCTTCTTAAGTGAGTAAGGATGGACCATTGAATGTTTGTTACTCCTTTCATGCAAAAAGTACAAAAAATGGGATTTCGATGTTTGGTACACAGACAGTTAAAACCTGGATGGTTTTTATTCCGAGTTTATCATCACGTGGGATAATTTGGTCTGAAATTCGAGTGAATTTAAGTCACTGGCAGCAGCTTGTAGTCTAAAATCGTCTTTAAGGTCCATCTATCTGTGTACAAAATCTCGTGAAAATCGCTTCATAATATTAAGTAGTAACAGATTAAAAAAGTTCGTAGACCGTAGTATCGATTTGATAAAATTAGTTTATGTTTGATTTAGTCTGTCTATAAATTCAAACTGAATATCATAAAGGGTGTTCATGTCTACTTAACAGATTTCGGAGTTGTGTGTTTTAGTTTGGGTTAAATCAATCAAATTGAAACTACAACAAACTTTTAATCATAGTTTTATAAAACTTAAATTTAAATAAACTAGAAGGTAAAATCCATACGTACACACACAAATCTAACTATCAATAATAAAAACAAAATTTGTATGTGGGAATGGATGGGTATTTCATACCCAATCATGTCGGAACGGCTGAATAGATTTTGTTAAAACTGTATTATATTCTGAGTTAACACATTAGATGCTTTTTATCCCTTATTTTACGGGAATATAATGTCCCGTGAAATAATTTCCGAGTTACACGCAGGCTACTCCGTTACCAACGGCTTCTAGATTTATAATTATTCCAAACTTCACAATTATAGATTCCGAGAGTGGCAAAGAAACAAAAGCTCAAATTTCAGGTAAATTACAAAGAACCCTGTAAAGAAGAATGGACAAAACGTCCCATCCCTTGTAACACTTCCATCTATATATCAAATGAAAGCACTTGAAAAGTGTATCATTTCATTGTATGACAGCAAACCTGTAAACCGTGGGAGAAAAAAGTTATTGAGACTTGAAAGTCAAAATACCAACGATACATAATGTTAGGCAGAAGTCCTGTATATCTTAAATTATATTAATCCATACTCAATGCTGTCCTTGTGCTAATGCATCGTTGACGTTTCTGTATTTAAAAAATGCCAGGGCGCTTCTTGTTTTAACCAATGAGCGCAATGGTATAGTTTGCCGTCAAATAAAGAAGAAAATAAAGAAAAATGTTTATTTGAGAGCCGGTACCAACAACAAACAAATAAAAAAGAACATGATAACAAATCAGAATGCTGACATTCTTTAACCGATTTTCGGACTACCTTCAGCTCGTCCACAGTTCTGTGCCTTAACGATTGGGTTGTCGACTATGGAAGTAGAAGAAAGGCGTTAACTATGTGTTACGTGTTCGCAATCTTGTAGTTGTAGTTGTTGGTACTATGATTTTCTTTTAAAGAGTCAGAAGTGGGTGCCGGTTGAGGTCCGGTTATGTCAACATCATCATCATCATCAGCCTATAATGTTCCCACTGCTGGGACACAGGCCTCCTCTCTGAGAGAGGGAGTGGGCCATAATCCACCACGCGGGCCAGGTGTGGATTGGTAGATGTCACATATCTTGGAATTTTTGGTTCTAGGCTAGGACATGCCGGTTTCCTCACGATGTTTTCCTTCACCGTTTTGAGAGCAGTGGTGATGAAATAAATTACACAAAGTAATACGCCTGGCGGGGTTCGAACCCACGACCTACAACTCGTAAGACGGGACCACCACTGCTCGTCAACACTGGTTATGTCAACAGTTAAGAGCAATGTTTTCTTCTAAAAATCGAAATTCATCTTTTGATATGAAAGTCTCAATAACTTTTTTTTCCATGGTTTACAGGTTTGCTGTCATACAATGACATGACACACGTTTCACGCTCTTTCATTTGATATATGGATGGGAGTGTTACAAGGAAAGGGACGGGGTCCATACATTTCTGCCCATTCTTCATTCAAGTTCTAATTGATTCCTAGTAACGAAATATTAAAGACGCTCAAGACGTTGTACAGTTACAATTTTTAATATGTAAAACTTTCTAAGAAAAAAAAAAGTTTAAATTAGTTTTAAAATTTAAGTTTTTTGTTGTAATACAAAGCAACAATGCCATGAAATGTTTTATTTATCCCGAATATATTGTTGTTCGGCTTCTAGATTTACTGAAATTAGCTGAATATCAGAATTTTGCTTAAAATGATGGCTTACCTAGCTTCAAACCCACTTAGGTATTTTACAATCCAATTACTTAGGTGTTTAACATGACCACAAGTTTGCAGGTATTATAATGACGTGTTATAAAACGTATACTTAACCAAATAATAATGAATCTTGTAAACACTGAATGACCTTCTAATTGGTCGCGCCTAAAAAGTTACGTAAACGGTCACGTGGGGTGCGTGATACCCTATTCATTTAAATAAATTATAAAATAAATAAGAATACGATTATGCCGGACACCTAATCATAAAGGACCATTGAGCTATTACTACTACGTATAGAGACGAGACCACGTATCACGACTATGTCCCAACCAGGATTAGTGCGCGTGCCTAGGCCACGCCACAGAGCTGTGAAACAATTGAATGAACTTGTGCACGCGCACTCATCCTGGATGGGACATAGTGGTGATACGTGGTGTCGTCTCTATACGTAGTAATAATAGCTCAATGTAAAGGACACATGTTTTATAAATAATAACGAATACTTAGCTCGCTAAATACCGAATTATAAGATTTTTTTATGCCTTTAAAGACGAGCTGGGGTATGTTATACCCGTGACTGTACTTAAATTCAAGCTCTACTACTTGACTCGGTCTCTCCGACTCGAAACAATAGTTCCAAGTCCTTTCTGTAGCTATAATAAATTGGTAGTCTGAATGGCAGTGGTAATAACTTTCATTGGTACTGTTAACGTGGCGCCCTCTATTGTTGCCACAGTGACTAATTCATTAATCTTTGTTGGATTGTCTTTAGACCGTTGTGTTGTTTTTCGAAGGTGTTTTTCTTTGCTAATTTTTCATAGGAATTTTGGAAGACTGGGATCATTAATTTATATTAACAGTGTTTTTTTTTTAATAAATATATTTTTAGCCCTGTTTCACCCACTCCTGTGTTTTCGAGCTATAAATCTCTGACGTGAAGTATGCGGGTATGCTCGTTACCAATAGGTACCCACACCATGTGTTCTTTATCGATTCCTCCGTTTAAGGCCAGTTGTACTTACTACCCTTTTATTTTGACGTGGTAAAATCATCACATGAGTCCTCCCACCCCGGGCAGGGCGGGAGGGACTGTCAGACTTGTACTGACTAAAATCCACGGTGTCCATCAATAGCCCTTTATGTTCCAGGTCACGGTGATGGTAAGGTCCCGCGACCCCGGGAGGCTTTACCTTACTACCCTGGACGAGAAATAAAATCAAAAATTATTTCAAAATCAAAGCAGGCCACTTACAGCGACATTTGAATATCAAAGACAAATGAAAATTAATAAATTCCTACAAAATTATGGTGCTACAGTCCCAGTCAGAAGATAACATAATAACTGTGAAAATACTGTAGAATAAGTTAAGCAATAAATAAAACCTATGTCCTGAATATTTTACTTTATTCGTAGAACCTATGTCAAAGCTTTGTAACACTAAGTTATTTCACAATTTCAGCAAAACCCTTTTTTATATTTTTTACCTTACAATGTGACACGCTAACACGTGTTTCACGTTGGCATTTAGCCGCCTGCTGTGAACTTTAAACCTACACACTCTTTACACACAATATTATTTATTAGAACTGTTTCTTTCAACAATAGTTACGTTTTAGTTGTGTGATATATTTTTTTATATTTTTGTTTTTCTAATATTAGAAAATTTTATACCATATTGACAATATATGTACAGCCCCGTCTGTTTTGAAGCGGTCACCTTAGTCTATTAAGGGCCTACCACAAGCACAATTTTCATCCCAGTTTTGCCTGCGCAAGCGCGGCATGTGCATAAAATAAGGCACGCTTGGTTTTATACAGGTCGTGATACTTGCGTTATTTAGGTGTTTTTATATCTGTGGTTGCCGACCGTGATTTGTTTTTGCATGCGAGAAGCTTGCGTAGGCCGAACTGTGGTGAAGCTTGTGCGTGTGGTAGGCCCGTTATGTAGACTTCTGCAACCACCAGAGGTATCGCTTGCACGTTATCAACCTTACAACTTTTTCGAATTCTTTTCGTGGGGTGTAAAAAGTAGGAAAAAACATTGTGCTGACAAGGACAATTTTTGTCATTTTTGGTAAAATGTATTTAAACCACATTTGAGGCTGTTGGCACAAGAATCTATATTACATATAATAAAATAGTAGGAAAGTCAAAACTGTACATTGAATATTTTTTTAAAAGAATACTTGGGATGTGATCTACAATCGATACCGAAGCCAAAAATATAGTTTTTAGAATTTTTGTCTGTTTGTCTGTTTATCTGTTTGTCTGTTTATCTGTTTGTCTGTATGTATGTCCGGGATAAACTCAAAAAGTACTGGACGGATTTGAATGATTCTTTTTTTGTTGTATAGGTATTAAATCTGGTCAAAACATAGGCTATAAATTATTCTGGAAACTTGAACACCTGGCGCAGAACCGCAACAGACCAGCTAAACTATAAGAGATACAAAAATGGTGCGATAGCAAAAAGTGTTCCACGTGATGAGCATTTTCTGCTGAGAGAATAAAATTGAAGATCTGGAACACCTGATGTGGAACTCCAAGAGCCCAGCTACACTATAACATGTACAGAAATGACGTCTAAGCAAAGTTGTTCAGCCTGATGAGCACTCTCTGTTGACGTATAAAAATTAAGGATCTGGAACACCTAATGTGGAACTCCAAGAGCCCAGCTACACTATAACGTATAGGAATGACGTCTTTTTTTTGCGTGGTAAAATCATCAAATGAGGCCTCCCACCCCCACTGTCAGACTTGTACTGACTAAAATCCACGGTGTCCTTCAATAGCCTTTTTTGTTCCGGGGTCACGGTGATGGAAATAAGTCCCGCGACCCCGGCAGGCTTTGGCCCTCTGTGAGGGGGCCCCGTCATTTAGCTGACGCTCCGTCGACCCGGGCATGGTCCATGGTCGGACAGCGAGTTGTCCTTTACTCACTGTCCGCATGCCCGCGCCTATGGTGGCTGGAGGTCGTCTGCCGACGTCCGACGCCGTGGGCGTGTACCCACTGCGGTTGGGCCGGAGGGAGGACGCTGTCCTCTCCCTTTTGCGGCCCGCCCCCTCCTTCACGAGCATAGTTGCTTCGCAGGAGGTGACCGCTTCCCACTCCGTCTCGCCCCGCAGCATGTCCTCGACCAATGCCGGGCGCGAGAGGTCTCCGCCTATCGCCGCCGTGAGGACACGTCGATGCTCTGCTTAAGCTGGGCAGTCTTGCACCGTGTGCTCTACTGTGTCCTCCGGGCGATCTTTGCAGTGGTGACACCCAGGCATTTCCTCCTTCCTCATCAGACACAGGTACCTCCCGAATGGAAATCAAAGCTATCACTAATTTCACATACAGTGAAATTTGTATAATTATAAAATACTCACTAAACTAATTTCACTGGGATTTCTTCCACGCATTAAAGGCGGTAATAGTTTAGGACCGATTTTCGATGACGATGAATATTATTGTACTCTACTGGCCAAAAGTCATTTTTTTTTTGCCGGGCTCTTGGAGTTGGGTAATAGACTTTTCAGATCTTAGATTTTGACGATCCCGTTGTCGCTGGCATAAGCAACAGGATACGCGTACGAAGTCGCGGGCAGAAGCTAGTCCTTAAAAAAAGAGCCACCTAGCTAGTTTTCCCACAATATAATTATAATCTATTCTTTCTCTAATTTTAAGGCGGATTTTTTTGCTATTTTAAAGCTAATGTAAACTAAATACGACCAACTTTACTACTTTCAAAAACACAACAAACTGGATCAAGATAAAAATAAAAATGGTGAATGTAATACTCAGTAGGTACTTTCTCATCTTTAAACGGATTACTGTTCTCTTATTTCCACAGACTAACTTTAGTATTGTGAAATGTAATCCAACGAGTTAGCAGAAAGGCTTTTATTATTTTTTATTACAGCACCTTCGCCATCAAAGTTTAAGTAGGTATCTTGGGTAGCACAGGGGCCTTAGTCAAACAGCATACGACAGTAAACGACAATCGTTATCGTTCATCAGTCACCAATACATAACATGACTGATGAACGATAACGATTGTCGTTTACTATCGTATGCTGTTTGACTTGGCCCCAGTTCGGCGAATTTTCGTTCGTAATGCAATAATCGTAATATGAAAGTTCGTTTCGGTGTGAGGGTCGGACGCTAATGATGGACCTACTTGTGAATTAAGTCGTCTTGTATTTGGTGCAAATTTTTATTTTATGTTTAAAGAGCTTGGATTGATTACATACAATAAATAGTTTACAGGGAACTAAAAAGATTAACGTATTTGCAAAGCCACGATCTAAGACAAAGAAGAAACTAGGGGCATTATCTATTAACACCTATTCTCTTCTACAGCCTTTCAAAACAGCTTACATCAGCTTAAGTTTTCTAAACAATACACTGGCATTTGAATTAGTTTCCATCATTTAGGTTAATCATCTTGAAAGATTAATAAATAATTATTGAGATAGTAGCTGTTGCTAGTGACTTAACTCGCGTGTTATTCGAAACTTATCCTACAGTAACCTATTTCTTATTCCATATCATAAACTAATTGTATACCTTTCATCAAGATTTGTTGAGCTGTTCTGACGTGTTTTTTTTATCATGGTAAAATCATCAAATGAGTCCCCCACACCCAGGGCAGAGCGGGAGGGACTGTCAGATTCGTACTGAATAAAATCCACGGTATCTCTCAATAGCCCTTCACGTTCCGGGGTCACGGTAATTCGTTAGTCCCGCGACCGCTCTGACTAATATTAGTCAAGTAATTCACGTGCAGAAATATCAATGTTTCAACATGTTAGCTTAAAAACTATCTGAAGTAGAAGGTAGTCATTTTAGTACATGAATTTTAATGTTGATATTAATATGGATTTTCCCGGGATTTCTTATAGACAATCTTGTGTGAAAAAGTAAATAACTTTTTGGTATTAAAAATCACGAGATTTTTCCGCTCTTAAATAGTAATTCCAGGATTTGGGGCATATCCACTTTATTCTTTCGCTTTGATCAGTGTAAGTACACATGAATAACTCAACCTAATTATATCCTATGATAAGAACAAATCTAAGTAAGAATACTTTATACTATAATAATAATACTTGCATCAATAGACGCAAAACAAAACAAATCAAAATTCATTAATAACAACCGTAATTTCAATCTGTTTATGAATCACCAAACATAATTCGACATCACCCAGTTTCATTAAACCGATTATCACAGAAATTGTCGTCGGAACATCAAATAAGAAAAGTTGAAAGGGTATCAACAATCATGCTAGCCCTAAACACTTCATTATTCAGAAAATTCGGCTCCTTTGTAATCCAAAGCGGCATTATTAGAAAACAAAAACTGATTTGAAAACCGAATTGTAATTACAAAACGTTTATTTAAACGAGTACGTTATGCCATTGTAAAAGTTGGACGGCATTTTGATAAATAATTGAAAAAGTTATTGAATTATATGCCTTTAAAAAGCTTTGTGAAAATTTTATTCCTAACTACGATATAAATAACGTTTTACATCGTATTGTGAATAAGTTTCGCTTTGATGTGTGTTTTTTAAAAGCGGTTTCGTATTATTATTTTATTGCTCTATCTGTACTCTTAGCACAAGTTTTCAGTATTTGAAACGTAAAGTAAACTGGAACTCTGACAATTTCAAATTGACAATTTTCAAGGAAAAAATTAGTTCCTTCTACACCAGAGGCGCTGTTCCATTTTTCCATACAAGAAACACTGTTAATACTGGAAAGACTGTGTAAAGTAAAATAGTGAAAACTGGTGCTAGGGGTACTGGTGGTTCACGGCGTCCTGACCTATCGCATGACGCAGGTCCTCACCGGACACGGAAGTTTCGGGAGGTACCTGTGGCTGATGGGGAAGGAGGAAACGCCGGGGTGTCACCACTGCGAAGATCGCCCGGAGGACACAGTAGAGCATACGGTGCAAGACTGCCCAGCTTGGGCAGAGCACCGACGTGTCCTCACGGCGGCGATAGGCGGAGACCTCTCGCGCCCGGCATTGGTTTCGGCCATGCTGCGGAGCGAGACGGAGTGGGAAGCGGTCGCCGCCTTCTGCGAGGCAGTAATGCTCGTGAAGGAGGCGGCGGGCCGCGAGAGAGAGAGGACAGCGTCCTCCCTCCGCCCCAACCGCAGTGGTGTACGCCCACGGCGCCGTACGTCGCAAGACGATCTCCGGCCGCCGTAGGCGCGGGCATGCGGACAGCGAGTAAAGGGCAACTCGCTGTCCGACCATGGACCATGCCCGGGTCGACGGCGCGTCGTGTTCCACGCGCGCCTCAAAGAGCTGTCAGCAAAATGACGGGGCTCTCAGAGGGCCAAAGCCTGCCGGGGTCGCGGGATTTATTTCTATTACCGTGACCCCGGAACATAAAGGGCTACTGAAGGACACCGTGGATTTTAGTCAGTACAAGTCTGACAGTACCTCCCGCCCTGCCCGGGGTTGGAGGTCTTATTTGATGATTTTACCACGATAAAAAAAAAAAAAAAAAAAAGGGGTACTGGTGGTAAAAAAAGAGGTTACAGTATTTTGTTCTGTCTGGAAACAATCGAGTTACATACTTACTTAGGATTTTTTGTAACTGTTTGAGTAAACTATGAAATGAGGAAATTACCTATAATGGCAGTTTTCAATACATTTATTTTAAACATCATTATCTTAAACCTATATAATATGTTCCCACTGCTGGTACACAGGCCTCCTCGACCACTGACCACGCAACATCATCATCCAATAAATGATCCCACTGCTGGGATACATAGCTCCTCGACCACTGACCACACGAGGGCACAGTGCGGGTTGGTAGATGTAACATTTCTTTGATTTTTTGGTTCTAGTACATGACGGTTTCACGATGATTTCCTTCACCGTTTTAAACGCAGTTGTGATGAAAAAAAATTGTGTCCGCCACCGTTTTTATTTTTTCAGTATCGATTAAAAGCCTTTTTTAGTTTTTCAAAGGATAATCTACTTGAAGCTACCGTTATTGCATTCCCTCAACAAGTGAAACAAAACCGAGTACTGAATCAGTTGCAAAATTCCTGGAAGAGAATAATATGTAACCAATACTGGCTTACCAAATACCTCAATAGTGGCGAATATTTCGGCCTGAATCCTATAGATTTTCGGGTTCCATGTTATCGAGTAACCTATCTATTATAGACTAAAGTTATTGGAATTTTGCCTTACAAAGTTTATATGTGTAGACAATACTCGTGATCCGGTAAACGATTCAACGATGGTATTTCATCGTATTATATTAATATCCATATAATATAGGAAGATATTTTGAGGGTCTTCTAGGGTCTCTCCCGCTCCGCCCCGTACTCGATTTTACGACGATAAAAAAGGGACTTACTTGTGGAAAGGTTTTCAAGAAGTATCCACGTTCTAAAAAATCTTAGGGCAATTGAAGGCATCTAAGTCACTGAAATGTATAATAATATTCATTTCAAAAAGTCTGTGTATAAAATTAATCACTGAAAATAAAATTGATCTGTACCCTTAGCACGAGTTTTCACTCTTCTACTTTACAGCGTCTTTCCAGTATTTACAGCGTTTCTTGTATGAAAAAATGGAACAGCGTCTCTGGTTTGCAAAGGAGGAACTATTTTTTTCCTTGAAAATTGTCCATTTGAAATTGTCAGAGTTCCAGTTTACTTTACTTCTCAAATACTGAAAACTTTTGCTAAGGGTACTGACTGTAAAAAACAATAAAATAAGTAGGTAATTAAAGTTGACTACAAAAAATTAAAACTGATCTCTTATTTTAAAAATAAAATAAATATCAGCAAATTTTATTATTTTCACAATAAACTAAATACAATACCAGCATTTTCCAATTACTCCAGTAGATAGCGTATTAGCCAAATCTGATACAGTTATTGATTCGACAATTAAAACCGAAAAAGGATCGTTATTGTCAGCAATTACAATATATTTATTATCAATAAAGATACCTAAATGAGGTTTATGTATAAAGGTTGAAAACATTTATTGGTAAATGGATATAATAGCAAAAGTTTCAGTTATTAATAACATTATTGGGTATGACATTTTATTGAAGCCAAAACCCTGAATGTAAAAATGTTTAAATTAAAAATGATACAAAGAGATACTATTTCGTTTTATGTCAATCTAGCGTATCAATCTTTATGAGGATTTTGTTTTATTTTATCGTTCAAATTAATATTTTCAAGGTTATGTACTTGTTTTACATTTGTGTTTTTTTTTGTGGGATAAGTATAATCAAAATTCTCCTCCCCCGGAATGGAGCGGGAGGGACTGTCATCATAGTGACAAATTCAATCACTGGCTGTTGTTGACATCGTAATTTCAAAAACAGCCATCCATCCGAAAATTAACCACATCTAGAATACGTTTGATGTTATTCAACAAATAATAATAATGCTAATCGAATAAAGAGATAATGCTAATTGCAAATTGTAAATCAAGTTTAAATTGATTTGGCTCGAGAGGTCGTCGATATGTGGGTTGTGGATTCAGCAGTCATTGTGCCGATAGTCGTGTCGGTCCATGGATTAATCGCCAAGAGCCTCGACCAACATCTCAGGAGGCTCTCGTTAGGCAGCTGGATCAAGGGCCAGATTCAGAGAGCAGTTGTTCTGGACACGGCGCGCATTATTCGGAGATTCCTTACTCTGGAGCCCTGACTGCCGCCGGTAGCTTGGACCCTGTTCCCGATACCGGTGGGTCACTATTATTTATATTTTCAAATGATTTTTTTTTTGTTTCTTTAAAATATTTAAAATGTAGATAAATAACGAAAAAAATGAATACAAGAAATAAAATGCTAATTGAAGGCAATTTTATTTCCAAACTAATTTATCAAAACGTGCAGTACGATGAAAACATATTTTGCTTCCGGCATCAATCATTTTTTTATTTAAATTTTATAGCGTTTTAGTTAAAATATTTCAGCCCAGTAATAGCAATCAAAAATATTCATGCGTGCACATGAATAAAAATGTCAGTAACATATAAATATTAGTTTTAAATGCAAACGAGCGTTTTTGTCGGTGGAAACGTTTGTTTTGTGATTTAGTAGGTACAATACGTTAGATTTTTTTAATAACTTACGTTTTTTTTACGAATGAAAGAATTATTTTGTTACGTATATAACATATTTAATTCGATGGTAATGACTATGAGGTAGTTATGGGGAGAAAAGCGCGCCTAAGGAAGACCACAAGGGGTGCTAAGAAACCTCCACGTGCACCCTCGGACTGGAGTTCCCTCTCGGATACGTCCGGGGGGAAGACCATTTTTCGGGCCGGTGCACCCTGGGATGCGGGCAAAACCTCTTCCCAGGAACTGTGTGCCTAAGGGGTCTCTTTGCCCGAATGTGAATAGCCAGTCGTGTGGACGCTCCAACGGGTGTCCCTCTGACCAGCAGAGGGCACAGCGGCGGAGCGGGCTTGCAGACGGTGAGTAATGGGTTAGCTCGCCGTCCGACGGAGGACCAAGCCCGGGTCGGCGGCGCTTCAAATGCCTGCTGGGGCCACGGGTTTTTTCTTAACCCAGGATACCGCGGCCCTGGAATGTAAAGGGCATCTGAAGGAACACGGGTGGATTTTAGTCAGTAAGAGTCTGACAGTCCCTTTTGCCCCACCCAGGGCGGGAGGACTCATTTGATGATTTTACCACGAAAAAAAATAAAAGGAATACCACAAAATGTCCTGAAAGGATGTAATAAAGTCGAGGATCTTTAAGCTCTTACTGATATTTTGTAACCAGCTCGATGTCGTGAAGAGTGGAAGGAGATCTTTATCAAAGATGCTGAATGAGATTTAAAAAGTAAAAGAAGAACATAGTTTATAAACGGTATTCTATTTTGACTGTGACCAGCTGGTCTAGTGGTTAGTAACCCTGACTGCTATGCCGGGGGTCGTGGGTTCGATGCCCACTCAGGACAAATGTTTGTGTGATGAGCATGATCATTTGTTTTGTGTCTGGATGTAATTTTTATAAAATATGTATGTATTTAGAAATATATAAGTGTTTTTATCAGTTGTCTAGTTCCCATAACACAAGCTCTGCTTAGCTTGGGACTAAATGGCGCTGTGTGATAATTGTGGAATATTATTATTATTATTTCTCATCATGATGGAATGAATTTGGGTCGAAAGTAAAGTGGTATTTCCCGCTGCCTCTTCAAAACAGTAAATCGACTCGTATTTTTTTTCGTAGTAAAGTCTATAGATTTTAAGATATTGTTATTCTGTACAGATTTGTATAGAAAATGTAAAATGAGAAAGAAAATATACTTAAATTCCACAAAATAATCGTGTTACACAGGCCTTATCGTGAGTATACAGTTATTGTGAAGTAAACTGAAACTTTGACATTAATTTCAAGAAAAAAATAGTTCCTTTTTCGTACACCAGAAGCGCTGTTCATTTTTTCCGTACAAGAAACGCTGTAAATACTGGAAAGACGTTGTAAAGTAAAATACTGAAAAGTCGTGATAAGTACTCAGTCCAAGTCACAAGACATAAAAATGTCAAAGTACCGTAGATGCCCATTCCAAGGAGTAGATCTCTATGGAGAAGAACGGGCAAAAAAAATTCCTCTTTTTACATCGCTAAAATTATAATAAAACCTTTGTTACATCTTTGTTATTCAATTCCTTCAAAATCTTGCCACCATAAGAACAATCATCATCATATGAATAGCATTGTCTATATCATGTCAACGACGATATATTACTATACTCCGCATGCATGATCTAAGGAACAAAAACTATTCTGTCAACTCACTGAGGTACTACGTAAGCGAGGGGGACGGGATACTGCGTTGTGATTGGCTAACTCAAGGTCTGTTCTGTCTCAAGTTAGGTTTACGGGTCACAGGAGTGGAGTGGTCGAAATAAGACGGATAAAAGACTTTTTTGCCTAATGTGTTGACAGACATCGGTCGCCTGTTATTAGGAGTCTTGTAATAATATTGTCGTTAATATCATGAGGTTTCTTATCTAACCAGATGCACTAGACTAACCAACACGAGTGGAGTACGAGCCGAGCGCAAATTCGTGTAGTGCGGACCGACTCACAAGCCTCAAACGAGCACACTTTGATCTATTGGTTCGTACTCAATTGTGCGCTTGCCTATTGCCAGTTTTTTTGACGAACTCAAAGGAATTTCCATTGCGTTCTAAAAGGGCTCGTTATTCGTCGACAGTTGAAGCCGTGAGCAGAGTGGCTCGACTTGAGCTCAGCTCGAACTCGGATCTCTAGCGTATTAATGCGAGTATATTGATTATAATCTGTATTTATCATGGAGGGACTACCTATCTGACATCTACAACCCAGTTACTGACAAAACAAGAACCGGTAAAGCACGCATTAATATAAATACCTAAAATAACACTGATTAAAATCAGTCCCTTCATCAATATAGAAAGAGCGATTTATTTTCGTAGCACAAGAAAACAGATTTTAAAGATAGAATAAATAATAATTTGAATGCGGAATAGAAAACTGACTGCGGTCAGATTTCGACCTTGCCCGGAATCCTCCAATTACGGGCTCGCTTCCAAGAAATATTCCAAATTGAGTATTCTGAAATTGTATTACATTTTAAGCTATTTCGAGATGAAAGCTACTAAGTATTATTATTGAATGAAAATGTGAATTTACTGTAGACCCTTCCTCTGTTCTGAATTGTATTTTTTTTTGAAAAAAGATTTTTATTTTTCTGTGTTTATTTTAATATTAAAGAAAAAACTTCATGTTTTTTTTGAAACACCAAAAAAGTTAAAGCAAGGATCTAGGCCCCCATAGGGCCGGTCGCGGGACTTTTACCATCACCGTGACCCCGGAACATAAAGGGCTATTGAAGGACACCGTGGATTTTAGTCAGTACAAGTCTGACAGTCCCTCCCGCCCTTCCCGGGCTGGGAGGACTCATCTGATGATTTTACCACGTAAAAAAAAAGACTCCCATAGAGCCGCTTGCCGGATATAACTATGGACCGTATGCTGACTTTTCCGGAGGACACAGTTGATGATTTAAACAAAAAGGGGAAAATAATCCTGGATACCGTTCAGCATATCTGTGACATCGCAAATAAAAGGTACAACTCAGCTTCTCAAGCAAACATTCCGGTTCTTCCTATCTCCTGAAGAGTTGACCCACCAACTTTACATCAAAACATTGCCCCTCAGCCCCCCATTAACAACTAAACAACAAACTTTGCTCTTGTAAACGATCCTAATCTATCGACCTTAGACATGGCCCATCAGCTAATAGACCCATAATAGGAGATGATCACTTATTCACGATCTGATAAATATAGACTAGCGAACAATTAATGCGATAACAGAGCACTTGGCCCGATTACATCAATTAGAACGTACACAGGTATGTTGTTTGTTAGAACTAGTTTTGATAAGGGTTTTGGGATAGAACGCATGCGTAGTTAGGGAGCTGTGTAAGCAAAGAGATTATCCTTGGATATTCTCATATTGTTTGGTTATGCATGAGTTTCGCCGTGAAGCAAGTGGAGGTGTCAACGTTGGTACAATTTTAATGTAATAGATGTAAAGTTTGGTGTTATGTGCGGAATTTCTGATCCAATTCAGAAGACTCTGTCGGTTATGGAAGCTGAATTTATTCTTGAGAGTGTATTATACTTAAAAAATATTGAGTGTTTCCTTAAAAAATGTTTTGTTCTTTGCGATAAAGAACAAAACATTTTTTAAGGAAAGCAATGTTTCAGCCAAAAGTATTTTTTTTATCGTGGTAAAATTATCAAAGCAGGTCAAAACTGGTCAGTAAAAGTCTAAGGAACTGTCATACTTGTGCAGACTGAAATCGACGCTGATCCTCCAGCAGCACTTTACGTTTCAGGGTCATGGTTACCTAATGAGTCAGTCCAGCGACCCCAAGCCAAAAATGTCATCCAATGGCAATCACTGAAAGAATACGATGAAGGTTACAAACGACAATTGCCACTCATCGGAAAGTTTGTTATTACTTTTTAAGCGGCTCCACGAAACATTTTAGTAATAAACAAAATAATACAAGCAATGAACACAATATAACAGGAAAACATACACCCAATATTCACAAAATTACGAATCTGCTTCATCAAAATCCACAGACGCAAATACCCCATCAAAATGTCTCACCAATTACAAAGAACGACGTAGAGAAAAGCTTGGTGCTAAAATATACATAAATTCTGTATGTATGAAGATATGAGAACATTCAGAGTCAACGCCACCTGTCGCAAGGAACATTAACATATTCTATACCGAGCTACGAGCGACACCAAAGACTGTTGTTTCCTTAAGGGTTACCTATTTTACATTGTATAGAAAATCTTCTTTGTGCATGCTGAGTTAAACTTTTGAAGCTTGGAATAATGTTTTTGTGATTTTGTTGTTTGTTGTCGTCATCTCCATGGTTGCTATTAGTTGAAGACCTAAGTCTTTTTTTTTACGTGGTAAAATTATCAAATTAATGAGTCATCCCACCCCCGGATTGACTTGAACTGACTTAAATCCACGGTGGCCTTCAACAGCCTTTTATGTTCCTGGGTCAGGGTGATGGAATAAGTCCCGCGACCCCGGCAGGCTTTGGCCCTCCCCATGCCGAGCATGACTGCTTCGCAGAAGGAGGAAGATCTAAGTCTTGAATTAGATTTGATTTTTTTGTAGCAATCAGTCATCATCAGCCTATAAATGTTCCCTCTGCTGGGACACAGCCTTCCTCTCTGTGAGAGGGAGTGGGCCATAATCTACCACGCGGGCCCCTTGCGTATTGGTGAATGCCATATCACATCTCTTCCAATTTTTACTTCAAGAAACAGCCGGTTTCCTCACGATGATTTCATTTAACGTTTCGTACCTGTAGGTACCCTAAAGTACTAAGAAGTCGAATTGCCCTGTCAATTCTGCAAGTGATAGAATGCGCTTGACAGAAACCGGTTGAGATATTCCGCCGCAGATGCAACTTCGAAACTAGTCACGATCGTCAAGTCATGAAGGACCGGCTACAGAGAGAGGGAGTATCTTTAGGTGGTTCTGCAAAGTAGCATTATTCTTAAAATTGAAATGAAATATCGAATCGAAGTCATCATTAAATCACATCATTTATGTTCTGCCTCTATTATGAAAATAGATTTTGTATTTCTGTTCAGTAGTATATGTTTTTAAATAAGAAATCTTGTCAGAATCTAGATCATTAGTCAAACTACATCTTCTTACCCTTTCGTTTCGTCTATATCAATTATCATATAAAACAGTCTCTTATAAAGAGCCAATATAGAGAATTCCATTTCACAATTCAAACAAAAAAACAAGAAAATACTTTATCAAAATCTCACACTTATTCATAGAACCAAAGCGTCTACACCTACATCAGCCCTATCCACACTTCATAGATTATTCCATAACTCATATGAAACCTTTTTCTTATTACAAAAAGGTCTTGTTTCGAATCCCAAGCTATGAAGGTCAGATTGAAGGGTATCTTCAGATCGTCACACTCGGGATTTCAAGCATCTTTGTTTGTATTCAATTTGTATGATACATTGACTTTTTCTATCATTTTAGTATTGAGAGTTGGTCTGAAATCTGTTTATTTGAGGTCTAGTTTTGGTTTTATCTTTATTATTCATGATATCTTCATGAATGATGAAAGTATGAATTGAACTGCTTCATGACAAATTTACAGATACTGAATAAAGAAAACTTACGACCGGGTTCAATGACGTACCTATATTGGGAAGGGGGGTGCTTTGCTCAGGTTCATTAATAAAATAAAAAGCTGTTATTTTGGTTCAGTAGTAATTAATTAAGTGAACTAATTAACTAGTACCTATTTTTAATTACTTTTTTTTACAATTTATGTTAACTTGTAAAGATCGATTGCCCCCAATAATCTCTAAGTCACATTCGGGTTATTTACCGACTATGACATTGGATTATCAATAAATGGTATTAAGGAATAAACGAAAATCCATAATTACTCAGACGGCGAACTCTCCGGACCATGAAATCCTATAAGCACTTTCATTATTCGCTTGTAATATCCAATTATCTAAAAATAGAGATCAATAAGATGTATTCGACAGAAGATTTACTATTAAATATAATATTATACGGACTATTACTCTCTTTCAGAGGAGCTGCGTGGCTAAATAATTACAGTCAAACAGGTCGATCTCCTGAGGTAGACCGCGCTTGCCGTGGTTGGACTGTGGATGGATGACCATCTGTCATAACGAGTTTCCCCCATGCCTCGGAAAGCACGTAAAGCCGTTGGTCCCGGCTGACATTTGTAGATCCTGGACAGACGTTACTATTTATCAGAAGCCTTCAAATTGACAACCCAGTTACTGGGTTGTGGAAGTCCGATAGGCAGTTGCTCCATGTTAAATATTAATATTCAGCCATTGAGCTATAATTACTACTTATAAAGACGACACCACGCCTAACCACTGTGTCGCATCCAGAATGAGTGCACGCGATAGAGCACGCCACAGAGCTGTCAAACAACTGAATGAACTTGTGTGCGCGCAATTATCCTGGATGGGATACAGTGGTGATGCGTGGTGTCGTCTCTATACGTAGTAATAATAGCTTAATGTATTCAGTTGCATCTGGTTCAATATATCTACTGGAAGCCGACCGCAACATAGTTGAGAAAAGGCCAGGCAGATGATGACGGACTATTACTCTCTGTCTCATCTAAGGATAAAGGCGTATCCACTGTGAAATAACTTCCCGCAGAGTAATTCTGAACTAATTTTCGCATCTTTTTTTGCGCCAGAACCATATGTTCCGCACGAAAACTGCCTGCTCAAAAACCCTTTTCACATTTACACTGAAAAGGTCTGTTATCCAGTTAAATCACTCCATTTATAATGGTGTGTTCGGATACGTTAAGTCAGCGTTTTGGAATTAGCGGGCTTAATTTTCCGTGTAGGACTCGACGCGTCGTTTTTTAAGTAGGAAAAAAGAAAAAATGGGCCTAACATGGGATGAACCTGAGTGTGGTTTTAGTGGCATTTTGAGAGATGAGATTCGGTTACTTTTCAGGGTTTTTTGTACTTTTAGGGTTTATTTAAATATTGAAATTGTTTTATAACATAAGAAAAAATAAAAAAGTAACAGTTGGCGTTGAATATTCGCTGTAGAGTCGATAAAACGATTTTTTTTTTTTACGTTGTATTTTCATCAAATGAGACCTCCCACCCCGGGCAGGGCGAGAGGTACTGTCAGACTTGTACTGACTAAAATCCACGGTGTTCTTCAGTAGCCCTTTATGTTCCGGGGTCACGGTGATGGAAATAAGTCCCGCGACCCCGGCAGGCTTTGGCCCTCTGTCAGGGGGCCCCGTCATTTACTGACAGCTCTTTGAGGCGCGCGTGGAACACGACGCGCCGTCGACCCGGGCATGGTCCATGGTCGGACAGCGAGTTGCCCTTTACTCGCTGTCCGCATGCCCGCGCCTACGGTGGCCGGAGATCGTCTGCTGATAAAACGACATTTGGTTTAAATAAGTATTGGTATCTAAAACACATAATTTTTGAGTAAAAATGATTTTGGGAAAGAAAATTTAGCTGCAAGTGGGATTTGAATCCTTGTCGTCTTCTACTCCAGACGTCTATCAATTAGGCTACCGCTACTAACCCTTTGAATGCTGAATCTTCTATTCGGATCATTTGGATGTTTTTAACGTTTATTTAAAATCATCTTTACGATAAAAATAATTAACATTTGAGTAATTATTGTACGAAATTCCTTTTTTCAAAAAATATTATTATCAAATGACTCCTGCTCTGCTAGAAGTGGAACTGTTACTAGATTCACTTTTTGTGTTCTTGTGCGTCGGTACGCATATATGATATGGGCGGCGGTTGTCGGTACAACCGCTGCCCATATTCACGATTACTTTCAACTCCGTTTCCCTCAAACCAAAACAAAACACCCCCTCCTGTCACGTTTCAAAACAAATTACGGGCATCAGACACACCCTTCTTTTCCCACAACTCTTAACCTCTGAACTCGTCCTAATGTTGAAAAATGTTAGTTTAATTTCCTTCCATATGGCCCCGTCAGATCATTTGTTTGGATATAACTCAAGTGGCTAATGTACCGAGAAATATGCTGAGCTGTGTTTTAAGAGGAAGCACCACGGCCGTTTTTTCATACAAACGTAGTCCCCTATTTGCTCCATGTTTTTTTTTTTATCGTGGTAAAATCATCAAATGAGTCCTCCCACCCCGGGCAGGGAGGGAGGGACTGTCAGACTTGTACTGACTAAAATCCACGGTGTCCTTCAATAGCCCTTTATGTTCCGGGGTCACGGGGATGGAAATAAGTCCCGCGACCCCGGCAGGCTTTGGCCCTCTGTGAGGGGGCCCCGTCATTTGCTGACAGCTATTTGCTCCCTGGATAATGCCAGTAGAGCAATAATTTGTTTTACAAAAAATCTATGGCCACAATTGGCATGTCTCTATGTTTTCCGGATAAATTAATTATTAAATATCTATTATAAATATTCAAATATCTAGAAAACAAATTTGACGAGATTATAATAAGAAAAGGAAAACATAGGAACACGGCCAAAGTCTCTTCTTTTACTATTTAAAAAAAAAGTAGTTAAATCGTGTAAGTTTTGGAGTAGTATATAATTAGGGGACTACGAATCGTTGATTTTAGGCTCATTTAATAGGTATTTTCGGTCCAAGCTACAGTTGTCTCTATCGCGCTCTGTAAGTCTGTCGTTTGGTACTGCGTGACAGCAAAAGATTTTACAAATACCTATTCTTCAATTATCTAGCCCGTGGCGTTTCCTCTTAACGGTACCAACAATATCTGTGTCCATACATACTCGTTGGATTCATTTTCTTCTTCAGAAATATGACCAGCTATTTTCCTTTATTGTTTGTGAATACAATGTTTTGTTATTTTGTTCAAATCTGTATAGCTTTGTTATTAAGTTCTGTTATTCCGATTTTCCCTATTTCTGGATTTGTTTGTGTTTTCTGTTATATTATCATGTTATAACGTTTCTACTGCTGCTTTACTGACTTTCTCTTTAATGTTGTAGAAGTCTATGGTATTCAATTGAGGTACAATTACTGTATTTTATAAAGTGTTTTCAACTAGTCTGATTGCGGTGAAATCATCATTTGTATACAATGTATCTGGTTTCGGTCTTCTACACTCTTCAACAAGAGGCTTGTTCAATTCTGTCTTTTTAAGTAATTACTCCGTTATGTTAGGTTGAAACCCAAACCCCTCGGACGGAACCCATCTTCGTTCTCTTATCGCTGTTTATGAAGCGTGCAAACTAAAAGTACTGTTACTATTGGGATTTAAAAACTCCATGTAGCAAAAAAAAAAACAATTATGGAGGGGTTTTTTCCAATCCATCTACAACCAATTGAATAAGTACCAGTATTTACATCGAGCCAATGCCTATTTGGGCTCTACCACGCAGTAACTGTGTAACTACTGACTCTCAAGTAATACACACGATATTATTGTAGAATCTGTGATTGCCTCATAATGTGACGTTATGCACTAATGCATACCTTTTCAACACTTGCAGGCATTTATAATACCTCATAATCATTTATGCAATCAAAAATAACAATATAATTATAACAAAATTTATTTGCACATCTTAATTTTCCAGCCTTTATCCGGTCGCATGTTAAAATTAATTATGATACTTCAAGGTTTTTGACGACCCCAAAACATTCACTTATCCTTAAAGATACACACGTGTAGCTGTTATTATGTATCCACGTGTACATGTCCTTCAACCCAATCAAATGATTTCCGTTAATTAATTCGAGGAAAGTTCAATCAAATATTTCCAGGATAATAATAAGTATAGTAACTTTTCCTATGGTTTCTATGAAAGGTATAATATTTTTTTATAATATATCTTCTTCCGTGATAACATCATCAAATGAGTTCACCCAGCCGAGGAAAAACGGGAAGGACTTTCAGATTTGTACTGACTAATATCCACGATGTCCTTCAATAGCCCTTTACGTTCCGGGGCCACGGTTACCCGATAGTCCCATGACGCGGGCAAGCTTTGGCCCTCTAAAGGGGACCCCGTTTTATTACTGACAGCTCTTTGAGGCGGGTGTGAAATTTGACGCGCCGTCAATCCGAGCATGGTCCATGATCGGACAGCGAGTCACCCATTACCCGCCGTCCGCATGTCCGCGCCTCCAATGGCCTGAAATGGTCTCTCGACGTCCATTGCCGTACGCGTCTCCCGAAGCGATAGGTACAATATAACATACAAAAAAATATTTTCCCATTTATCTGGCTTCAGCATTGAACACGAAGATGTGATTGCTTCCTACTTTATTATTTAATGGTAATATTACGTCCCTCCATTATTTTTAGAGAAAACATAGCAGTTATTTGATGTGGGATTTAGATTACTTTTTGAGAAGCTTAGGAAGAAATCAGAGTAAAACAAGCGTACGAGACGAGACGAGAGAGGGTCACGTGATACAGAATAATAATGAAATAGGACACAGATCGTACGTGTTCCAACTAGCTTTATATTATTATTGGAATCAAATATTGCAGCTCTCAACTTAGGACTCATTAATATTAGTAGTAGTTTTTCCCGTGGTGCTAGGCAACTGGGCTTCTCCCAGTTGTAATGTCCCTTTGTGCCTATTGGTCTTGTTTTGTACACGACCCAAGACACTTTTTTTTTTTTGCTTGGTAAAATCATCAAATGAGTCCTCCCACCCCGGGCAGGGCAGGAGGGACTGTCAGACTTGTACTCACTAAAATCCACGGTGTCCTTCAATAGCCCTTTATGTTCCGGGGTCACGGTGATGTAAATAAGTCCCGCGACCGTGTCATTTGCTGACAGCTCTTTGAGGCGCACGTGGAACACGCCGCGCCGTCGACCCGGGCATGGTCCATGGTCGGACAGCGAGTTTCCCTTTACTCGCTGTCCGCATGCCCAGACCCAAGAAAGTTACTCGTAAATTCGTTTTCCGGGACACGTCGAGCTTCATTCTCTCGGCGCTTTCTGGTGGTTGCCACTGATGATTCTGGCTTTCAGAAGCTGCAGTGGTTTCGGTTTACTAGCTATACTAGCTGCTGAAACGACTGGAACGTTATATCGGAATAATGGGTAATATGTGTTATTCTAGAACTGTGACTGTGCCAAAATTCACGAAATTCATTTATCCATTCTGACAAAATTGAGTAGCAAACGTCCATCTATCCATTTACTTATCCTGATATCCAAACCTGCATATTATTAAATTAAAATATAGTGAGGTTGTTGTTGACTAATATAGTTTCACTGTAAAATGTACATATAATAGTATAAATAAGACATAAAGTTCCTGTAACCATTCCAAAGAAAAGTTACTATTTCGTAAATATAAAGAGTTTCTCAAATGAATATTTAAGAAAACCATTGACACACTTTGAGACTTAAACCAGCTGAGTACATGACATACTCAACCCATTCCAACGAAATAAAAAAGTTATTACGAAAGCTATTTTTACCTACTTAGAGAACATGGTCCTTAAACCCCACTAAAGGCTCACTTTATCATTTCAACTCTTCAAAAGAAAATCTAAACATGCTCTTGAAAAAAGGACCGTATTCCTTGATACCACAAGCCATTCTTATCGAGCAATAAATCAATTTTCCTTGGCCAGTGAAACAGAATCGGTAAATGACGTCCTCAACCTTTTGTTAAAGTAATAATGCTGATATATCAGACCTTGTCTCTTGGTTCTTTAGTAGGACTTTGATTTAAGACGTCCGTATACGTACGCGTATGAACTAAGCGGGAATAAATGACGTGTGTCTACATTTGTGGAAATGTTTGTTATCTCTGGAGTACTTCGGTTGAGTTGTAGATTGTTTGAGCTTCATTATGATACGAGACGTGTAGAATAACAGAACTTTACCTTAGATTAAGTTCTAGGATCTAGTTTTGGTAAACTAGCGATTAATCGTTATTCATGTAACTAAATATTTCAATAGGTTAGGTGCTTTTATGAAGAAACAGGTAGGTGACGATCGGTACGAATAAAATCTGTATAAAGATACCGGAAAATCTGCGTTTTTTTTTTTTTTTTTTTATCTTGGTAAAATCATCAAATGAGACCTCCAACCCCGGGCAGGGCGGGAGGTACTGTCAGACTTGTACTGACTAAAATCCACGGTGTCCTTCAGTAGCCCTTTATGTTCCGGGGTCACGGTAATAGAAATAAATCCCGCGACCAAATAAATCCCGCGACCGGAAAATCTGCCTAGAGTAAAAATCGTGACTTGTAGTTGGTCGGACAAAGGCTTTTTATTTCTCAAGAATGGTGTTTTTTTAAACGTTGCCAGTCTAGCGTTTTCAAACATTTAACTCCCAAAATACAAATAGTCCGATCCGTATAAATGTTTGATCTTAATACTCAATTGAGATGCCTTAATTTTCGTCACAGAGATTGCTTATTTTAATTTTATCGTTATACGCTAGGAACTTGTATAAATTGATAGGTACTACTTTTTTGTATACGTGGTAGAATAATGACATGTAGAGTAAAGGACTTTACTCATGGCGTAATGCGATGCAATGAGACGCGATTCCAACTACAAGTGAAAATCAACCTTGCCACAATGAAAAAATGATGCAATTCGATTGACTTGATGTCGTCATGATCATCGTGTTTTGTTTTGCATCTACCCATAGATATCAACTTATTTTATGTCATAAGTCATAGTAGTAAGATTGATTTTCACTTGTAGTTGGAATTCGTTCGAATCTCGTCGCATTGCGTCGCGTCGCGCCATGAGTAAAGCCCTTATATGGAATAAAAGCCACGTGTCTACATTCGAGGAAAGGTTGGTAATCTCTGAAATAGGTACTTGGGTTTTACGGTAGATTGTTTTAGGTACATTACGAGGCTGAAAATTGTCTTGAATACTAGAACCATTGTCTAGGATTGTCCCCTTCGTATCTACTTGTATAGTAGTAATTGTGTGGGTTCAACGGCTATTAATATACACAACTACCGACCCGCCCCGTGCTTCTCTATGTGTTACAAAAAATGTCATAAATGAAGAACTGCTCACACGATTTTTTGCAAACCGCACATACATAATCTACTATATAGTCCGAATAAAACCTAAACATTTCATTTGGATAGATGAGCCTGTTCTTGAGTTACAAAGTTACAACGCAAAGTGGCATTGATTTTTTATATATAATTATACAAGAAAAACAAAATAATACATAGTTTGTTTAACATAGTTAAATTCATGCTACACAATTTTCTGTTAGTAAAATTCTGACTGATTGGTGAGAGGCACGTTGATCCAACATTTCATACCTACTAGTCTCCGCTCACTTTCAGATATTTGTATCAGTTCAGGCACACTGCCGTACGCTACACAAGACTTATACTTGACAGACATTCTTTAGAAAGCAATAATAAAAATTATAACGAGCGACCTTTACACAGTATAGTCACATATAATGTGTGAAATCTGATATCTCACCTAAATAAATAATTATAAGCAACTTTGATTGGAAATGATTCAATTAAAATTGTATTTTATTTCTTACCACTAACAAATAAAGTTTCCGTAATACCTACAAAAATCTGTAATCGTTTTGTTAATAAACCAACATTTACTTATCTCAAATTGTGTACGTATTTGATTTCTGTCAACCTAAAACTCCAGTAAAATACACGTACCATCTTAAACACACTTAACATTTCAAACATACTTGACATATTTCAGGATCTTGTTACACAAAACCTTACTACCTATTATTAGTACATCAGTAAGAAGATTTTCGTTTATCTCCGTATATTAGAAGACGGAGGGGAGTGGCACTCTTGGAGGCTTAAGGGCTCATATAACAGGATGTGGACCCCTAAGTAGGCCGTGTTTGAAGGATTACTCATGCTTTGCAGATTGAGTTCATCCTGTTTAATGATCGACTCTAATACCTTTGTCAACAAATTTAGTTATAGGGATTCTGATTACGTGTACAAGGATTTTGGGTGTGTTAGTTTCTAGTTCAATCGATTTTGTGTTATACTCGTGTGATGTTACGAAACAGTTTGGTCTGTGGTCTGGGTTGTTATAGACTACTGGTAATTGCTTGAACCAAAAGGGATATATCATGTACAGATTGTTTTTAAATCATCTGTAGAATATAAGTTACTATAATTCACATTCTTGTTAAAACTATTTTTTTTTTTCTATTCATTTATAGGCGCGCTTTTTGACTGATTTGCATTGCCAATCTAGAAGTTATAATAATATCATCCTTACTACTGCGAAATTATACCTTGGCCCTGTCAATACAAATCGTTTTGCGCGTTTGTTAGTGAGTGGGGCCCCATAGTAAAAGACAGGCTTGCTACGTGGACGCAAAACAGTCGAATTGCATCCCAAATTCAAGATGCAATACAACATGATCTACACGCATGCCATTAGTCTTATTATGATCTACTCTAATCAGATATTGTTTATTAAACCAATAATGGAAAAAAGTACTTCTTGAAATTACTTATTTTCTTAGTTAAAGCTAAGAAAGCACGAAGCTTCCTTCCTTGACCTTACTTAACTCAGAGCGGTAAGTGTAACTTACACTTAAATGAAGCGATACAGTACACACCAGCCGTAAATCATTTAGCCACAACTTTTCGGTAACCGTAAATTATTACTCTTAAATTATTATGTTACAATTCCCAAGTTGTGCAAAAAACAATGAAAACTGAACAGTACCCTCTTCACGGTTGACAGCCAACAAGGTACCTACATGTTTTTTGTCGTTGCCCTTTGAATTAATTTTGTTTCGATATACAAGTTGTAATTGTATGAGTGGGCGGGTAGACTGGATTTTAAATTGAAGCCCTCGTGTGATATCGTCGAAATTTAAAATAGAGAAGAGGTTTGGTAAAGTTTTATTATACAAAGTTATGTAACAGCATGTAGGGCACATGTAAGGTATGCGGGCGGCGAGTAATGGGCGACTCGTCGTCCGACCATGGACCAAGCCCGGGTCGACGGCGCGTTGTGCCATGCCAAGTGCACTTGCCGGATTGCGGAATCATGAATTACCGCAACGCAACGTAAAAGGCTATTGAAGGACACCGTGGATTTAAGTCAGTACGAGTCTGACAGTGCCTCCTGCTCTACCCTGGGTAGGAGGACTCATTTGATGATTATACCACCATAAAAATAATTATGTGACAAGTATTTTAAGTAATTTAAAAGTATTTTAAAAATAAGATGACCCACTGACCAATTTAGTATTTTAAAGTATTTTAAAAATAAGATGACCCACTGACCAAATTTTAATCATTGACTCGAGCAAAACCTTATATAGAAGTTAGTGTAAATACATAATCTCATCGAATTTGCATTCATTTTCATTAGAGTCTATTAATATCCAGTTGTATGCCATATTTTAAGGGGCTTACTCGATGTAAATCCAATGAAATGTGGTCACAAGGCTTACTGTGTCAGAACGTGAGAGCTGCTATAATTATATACGCAATGGGAATTGAATTTATGTTGACTCTAAGCTAGAAGCAAAGATTACATCAAAATGTCACTTTCTTTCGATGTGATAAGTGTCAATGCGATAAGTAATCTAATCTCGAGGACGAAACACAAAAAAATAATTAATAAATAAAAATAAAATAATTAATAACATTTTCATGACCTGTTGACGGTACCTACAGTAAAAATGACTTTATCACAATAAAATTAATTGGAATTCTCCTAAGCATGGGGCAACCCATTTAAGTGATCATGGAGATAATCCATTTTAGGTGATCATGGAGATAACCCATTTAGGTGATCATGTAGATAACCCATTAAGTGATCATGGAGAAAATAATGTGGGCATTGCCAGTTTCAGCAGGCGTAGCATGGCGCCGTAGAAAGGGGTTTTATCGGCGGAAGAATAGACAAAATGACAGAACGTTGAAATATTTTTATTGATTTAAGCATGTTTAATGTAAAAAATATAGAAAATAAACGTTATTTTCCTTCAATAGTGTACGAATGGTGTCATATTTTGTGCAAAAAAAACAGTCGACTTGTGTAGACATAACGATGAAATAACTTTATCTTTTCTTGGTAGAATAGACATAGAATCGCCATGCTACGCGTGCAGCAATGTATCTCATTGTTCGTGGGTGTCATTATTGTCTGCGCTGAATTTCATATTAACTAGATACCCACACTGGCTTCGCACAGGTGCAATTTGAAAATAAAATATAGCTTTTCTCCTTCAAGAAGAATATAGCTTTCTACTGGTGGAATAAACAAACTCACAAACAAACTAAATTTACCTCTTTATATTATTATATTAAGAGTAGATGATATAAAAAGTGTGTGAGGTTAGTAACAGCTGGCTATTTAGTTTATTATGAAACACTCCCTTAATTTTTGTCATGTCCAAATTTAAAACAAATTTAAAAAATGTATTACCAGGTCGAATATTAGATACGGAACTCAACGCAATAACAAACGAGCAAAATGTTGATATAATCTTAATTTAGTCAAGTTTTCCTAATGTTAGGGAAAGTATAAATATAAAATCAATGATTAAGGTCTTAATTACAGACTCGTGAGTTAGCAGGTAAACCATATAACCGTCAAGATTTTACATTAAGCGATGTTTTAAAATTACAGTTTTCATGTAATTTTACATTATATAATCTTGGCCTCTAACAAGTAGGGTTTTGGAACCAATTTACTTTAATTGTAGTTTTTGGAATACATTGGCTAAGGTTAGTGCGTAACTCTTATTTCTGTAATTATATGACGTCATTCAAAGGTCATAACAACGTTAGAGGTTCGGTTAATATGCGTTTTAGTTACCCAGTTTTTCTTAATAATTTATTTGTTTAATTTTAGACATAAATCAAATGTAATAAAATAATAATAAGTTATCTAAAGCCAAAGCACGACTGAGCGAAGTAGCAGTAACGTTTATTATAACGATTTTTGGATCCAATTTGTATGTAAATATTATCGTAAACAATCTTTCCTATTACTACAAAATTTTTGAAAGCATAGAAATAATGGATAGTTACAAAGTTACTCAAATAATATTACATGACAAAACAATAGATACCGGACAGAATGACGTGAATAGAAACAAAGGGTGAATCGGGACAAAAACATTGAAAGGGAAACTGAACTGAAATTGTTGAATAACAATTATATTACTGAAAAGTGCTCAGTTTTACTAACTTAACTTATTGAATATATTCGTTATTTACAAACAACGATATATTACTAGACTCCTAATAACAGGCGAGCAGTGGAGAGCAGTGGTGGCCCAGTGGTATCCGTTCCGACTTACGAGTTGTAGGTCGTGGGTTCGAACCCCGTCAGGCGCATTACTTTGTGTAATTTATTTCATCACCACTGCTCTCAAAACGGTGAAGGAAAACATCGTGAGGAAACCGGCATGTCCTAGAACCAAAAATTCGAAGACATGTGACATCTACCAACCCGCACTGGGCCCCGCGTGGTGGGTTATGGCCCACTCCCTCTCACAGAGAGGAGGCCTGTGTCCCAGCAGTGGGAACATTATAGGCTGATGATGATGATGAATAACAGGCGACCGACGTCTGTCAACACATTAGACAAAAAAGGCTTATATCCGTCTTATTTCGACCACTCTTGTGAGCCGTAAGCCTACCTTGAGGCAGAAAAGACCTTGAGTTAGCCAATCACAACGCAGTACCCCCGTACCCCTCGCTTACGTAGTACCTCAGCGAGTTGACATAATAGTTTTTTGTTCCTTAGATCGTGCATACGGAGTCTAGTAATGTATCGTCTTTGGTTATTTATATATCGGCAATAAAATATTGTTTTTTTTTCATGGATAATTTAATCACATTCATTTTTATTAACCATGAAAAAACATTTTCATCGTTTCATTTCAATTCATCTCTGCTTCCATACTCATTTAATATTTTTGTTAAATTATATAGACAATGAACTATGGCATATTAATGTAGCTATAGTAAATAATATTTTAAAACTAAAATAAATATTGAGAGCGAAACGAAAACGTTCGGTTTTCCGAATTCACGTTTTATCTCTAAAGCTTTACACCAAACCCGCAGTACAAAATAATGAATATCCGAAAAAATAATAATTAAAATCCATTTTCTAAAAGCAGCCACACGAAAAGCTACTCTAATAACAATTCGTCTCATAAAACATTAATCCATTCATTACTCAAAGGAACAAAGTAACAGAAAATTTAATACATATTTCCTTGTTACAGATAAAAAATGCAAGCCAGGAAAACGTCAGAGGAAAAGGCGGGTGAAGAGAATTAGTGTCGTGCGATGGACGTGCCATAGAAAAATGTAATTTATGTAACAATGTTAAAGTTCAAAATGGGTGTAGCAACGTTGTGGCCAACAATGGTAGATTCACGAGCAGAGATTTGCTGGTGGTTGTTTTGTTCTTGTGCAGGACAATAGTTTGTTGACAGTCAGTGTCCCAAAGTTTGCGGAAAAGCCGCTAGAGACGCGAGTTCAAGATGCGTCCATAGTTTTTTTAGAGCGGTCGTCGTACAGACACATTATCAGGTGAGTCTTTTCGTATTATCAATATGGATATTAAGTATTTATGTTGCATATTTTTTGTATATTTGCGGAGCAGTGGTGGCCCAATGGTACCGGCCTTGAATTACGAGTTGTGGTCGTGGTTTCGAACCCCGCCAGGCGCATTACTTTTGTGTTACTTGTTTCGTCACTACTGCTCTCAAAAACGGTGGAGGAAAACATCGTGAGGAAAACGGCATGTCCTAGAACAAAAACTTCGAAGATATGTGACATCTACCAACCCGCACTGGGCCCGCGTAGTGGATTATGGCCCACTGCCTCTCTCAGAGAGGAGGCCTGTGTTCCAACCGTTGGAATATTATTGGCAGAGGATGATAATGATATTTTTTGTAAATACTTTGAGTTATAACTACGTATGTCAGTCAGCAATAACAGACAATGATATTTTTATTATTTTATCTTGTAATTTTGTATACAGTGAAAACAAGTCTTCAATTACCATGTTTTTTGGTAATTGAAGACTTATTTTAATTCAAAGTTATTTCAATCTACAATCGTGAATGCACTTTTAGCAAAAACATAGATGCAACTGTAAGAAATTTGCAATCTACATCTCTAGTTAACTCTAAAAGAAGTGTTTATATTTTTTTGCCCCCTTTCCCTCCTCACTGTTATCTAGAATGAAAGAACAACAGAATGCCGTTTCGTTTTTTTCTTTTTTGCAAGCTTTAAAAGAGCTTTCTGTACAGTGTTTTTGCTACGTTGTACGTGTATAATAGAATAAAGGAAAATCTTTTACAGCGTAATTAGTATTGAGTAGGCAAGCTGAATTTAAATTCCTATGCAATCATTAAATGTTTACACGAACAAAGAATTAAAACTAGCTTAACTCAATGCATTATTGTAAAGTAATAATATTAAGATAAATACTCTGTCAAGAAAAAATAAATACAGTGATGATCCACTAATAAGATAACTAAGTAGGTATGGAGTGAAATATTCACTTTGTAATTTAACAATACAAATCGATAAACAATTTCCAGTCTTGGTATAACTTTTATTGAGATCTGATATAAAATAAATTAAGAATAATATAATTATTATATTTTAGATTGTATTATTTTGAACTATTTTTTATCAACATCGCTACAAAGTTAACATCTAGATAGGTATCTATTTCCATTTCACCAGTTATATTTCTTCTTTGACCCTCAAAACTTTCCAACTAAAATTTCTTTGAAACATGGCTTTCCAACTAAAATTTCTTCTCTCAATATGAATTCTGTCATCAGCATACTATAAAATTTTATTGCTTTATACCTCTATTAAAGATGAGGACTCAAAGATCCTATTGAAATATCTTTAATACTATTCAGATTCATCTGAATTGACTTATCTCGAGTTTTAGAACAATAGGCGTTTATTAAGCTGTCTTATTTTATCATTAGTTTGACTTCAGACAGGTTTATTATCCTGTAATTGTCTGTTTCTGAATAGGAACCTTACCTTTTGAGTATTAAAGTCTGATCTTGAAGGTTGTCTTGTATTATTGTATTGTCATCAGTTCACCAGACGGTATAATGATATTTTATGACAATAACATTTTTTGACAGAGATGATATTATTCGAGAAAAGATAAAAAGGTTTAAAAAAAGTTACTTTTCACTTCTCTTGCTCTGAAAGTGCTTCTTTGTGCAGGGTATAGGCTGCACAAAATCGAATTTTGTGCACAAGGGCGTTAACGTATCTACTCATAAATGTATTATATTAAGGCAAAGAAAATGAGCCATACAGCCAAATGCAATAAGAAGTTCATAGAAAGAATTTGTTATTATATAATATTTACTTTAATTTATTTGCCTTATGGTTTTTTAAGATATAATAAATATTAAAATTTAATTCAAGTACGGTAGGTTAGTTATTTTAGAAAATTATTTATTACAAAATTAATTTAATACGTAGGCTGTAAGTATAGGTCTGCAGCCTACCTAATAACCAATGTCGTAAGATTAAAAAAAAATAAAGCGGCGGGAAGCTCTTGCTCTTTTTTCGTGCATTATTAACTTCTTCAATTTGGTAAACTGGGTAAAATATTAGGAAAAAAAAGATGAAAAAAATAAATAAAAAGAAAACAAATTCAGAAAAATACCGTTAATAGGCCGTTTTCAGGTATTTAATTTTCGTGTCAATATGCAAAACTGTTGTATTTTAACTTTGAATTTTAATTAAAGAAATGTTATGTGTAGTGTTTATACTACTGTTTTTTATTGTCCTCGGCTGTGCGTGTGTGTGTGCTTTTTATAACTCGTACTCGTTCCACAAAACCATTTTGTATCCTCGATATTACGATCAGCTCTCGCCTTTGCTCGAGCTGCTAAAAATCGCGGATAAAATGGTGTTTGTTTTGTGCACTTGTTGTAAAATCTACTAGTATACACAGATCCCCCCTCGAAAAAGCTACTTTTACTCACGACGAAAACAGTGCGTAAAAGTAGTCTGTTTACGCACTGGATTGGTGTTTGAATTTAGAACACTTTAATACATTCATGCGAGCTCGACCACGCTGCTGACAACACCCTTGCTAATATGAAAATTAGTCTTAAATCAAATCATTGCTCCGATTTTAATGTCACCTTGTTTGCGCACTGACCGAGCGATTGACTACTTCGCACCCACAGTGTGTGTGGAGCAGACTTATTAAAAAAAGCTTTTCTTGTTTCGTTGATATCCGTTTTAATCGCTCAAATCTTTCTTTTTCTCGTAGTCATGGTATAAAGTTCGTTTGCAACTCCTTGAATAAAGGGATTTAAATCGAGGGCCTGAATCACTCGCCGTCGCTCAGTATATAAATACTTGAATCACTCCCAACGGTCGTGATTCAGTCAATTAAAAAATCCTTTCGCTTCTCTTGATTCTATAATGCACTCGCTTAAATCCGCTTTATTCACTAGTTGCAAAATATACTATTAACTTAAACTTACGAGACTTTTTTTGACTAAAATCCACGGTGTCCTTCAATAGCCCTTTATGTTCCGGGGTCACAGTAATGAAATAAGTCCCGAAACCCCGGCAGGCTTTGGCCCTCTGAGAGGGGCCCCCGTCATTTTGCTGACGCTCTTTGAGGCGCGCGTAGAACACGACGCACCGGCGACCCTGGCATGGTCCATGATCGGACAGCGAGTTACCCTTTACTCGCTACCCGCATGCCCGCGCTTACGGTGGAGGGAGATCGTCTGCCGAAAACTTACGAGACTTAGAGAAACCTCTCACATTCTCGCTTCTCGAGTTTTCTCGCCGTGAGACTGTAGGCTACCCTGTACTGTACTGTAGGTTATCGACGAATATTGGAATTTAAATGCAAACTGAGGCCATTCGGCAAAATTATGTTAACAGTGACAGCTAATAGTGTTTTACATCTCTCCAAATTTTCGCATTTATAATACTTTTAACTGTTGCCAGCGATTTCGGCCAAGTGTAGCTCAAAAATTATCCAACGCTAACATAATGCTATACAGCAACTATAGGTACTCTACCTCTGAACCAAAAAAAATAAGATCCGTTAAGTCGTGACGATCCATAATTCAAATATTCGCAAATTAGTTACATATGGAAATTAGATTCACTCATTTGAAAAATACTATCAAAATGACATACAATGAACATGCAGAATAATTAAAACAAAATTCAGTTGTGTGTTTAATTAAATGCACTAAATGAAATAAAGTGAAATCAGAGTTTGGTGGGGCCGCATAAAATATTACCACTTCAATAAATTAATGGTACTTCAACAGGCAATGTTATATTCAATTGTTTTATGTTAATAATGTGGAAAATTATGCCAAATGTTTAGTCATTTGTTAAAATTTAGAAACAAGGTAGGTATTTAGCACGAGAGTGCGGGGTCAACTAATGATAATATAAGGTCGTAGCAGTTTTTAGGCGATTGACTGTTGCGCAGCGTAGCTCAGGTTCAATTTCTGGGTCTGACTGTTTGTGTATGTGAGTTGAAATGATTTTAATCGCACCCACGATACAGGAGCTATTTTCCTAGTGGCCATCAATAGGGTTGTGATGAGCCAGGTTTAATAAAACTACTGCAAACCACAAAATCACGACTACAGCTGACACCTCTTAAACGCGCGCCTGGTCCATTACCCGACGGCGAGTAACCCATTACTGACCGTCTGCATGCCTGCGAAATCGCCTCGCGACGTCTGTGGCCTTGGGTGCCTTCTACGGTGGCAGGGTTGTAGGCCGTGACAGAGAGGGCAGCTCTCTTGCACGGCGCCCGCCTCCTACATCGCTAGCATGTCTTCTTCGCAGAAGGAGGCGATTGCTTCTCATTTCGCCTCGGGGACTTCAATCTAAGACCTTAGAGCTCATAACTTTGTATCTAGAGACACTTTTTATGCGACTAAAATAGACTTAAATACAAAAGAATAGTTGTTTTTGAGATTAAATGTAAACCCGTGTCCTAATTATTTCCTACCTATTTTTACCCGCGTTTTTCCCAGAAAATAAAATTTTACCTAGATTGAACGCTTGCTGAGAAATTGCCTAAAAGTTAGCTTTAATTAAAGTTATTTTTCAGGTTCCTTTTAGTTCCATTTCTGTGATTGTTTTCTTCGACGTTCCCAAAGGGAAACGAAAGCAATCAATAACTTTGGTAAATGTTGTCTTGGCAACATTGGAACTAGATTTTTTAGTGCCTAACTTAGGTAGTCCGTAGTAAACACTACTTTTTATACACGTTCATTACTACTCTACACATATTCTATCTTTATCCGACGAAAACAGGGAACAGATTGTCGATTCACGTTTATATTATTACTTCATTATTATTATTTCTATATTCATCTTTATTAACCTACCTTATAATTTACATTTTTTAAATATTTTTACAAAAAAGAAATAGTAAACATTTGAAAATATAAAAAATAGCAGTCCACCAGTACCGGGTACAGGGTCCGGGTCACCGGTGGTCAGGGCTCTTGAGAGAGGAACCTCCTAACAATACGCGCCGTGTCTAGGAGTAGGTACTGCCTTCTGAATCAAGCGCTTGATCCAGCTACCCAGCGAGGGCCTCCTTAGGCGTTGGTCGAGGCTCTTGGCAATTAAGCCATTGGCAGATACGAGTATTATATAATAATATTATTATTATTATTTTATTTTTTTTAGTTTATTTATTCGGGCAAACTTATGTAAAAATTAACATTTTCGTTCTGCCAAACTGCAGTACAGTTTGCAGTGCATTTTATGCGCTGCATTTGCCAAACTTACTATAAGAACATGCACATGGTTTTGGAAAACCCGTTTTTTTGTTTGGTGGGACATTATCAAATGAGCTGTACCGGTCAGAGTGAAGCGGAAATGACTGACAGACCCATACTGATTAAACCCATTCTTTAAGTTCAACAGCCTACTTAATCAATAAACACATTTCTATTCATTGCACAGTACAGTACGGTTTATGCAATTTCATAATTTACTTAAATTACTTTCCTTCCAAGTAAATGCCTCTTTCAAAGGAATTATTGTGATCGTGGGTTATGTGTTACGCAATTCGAGACCGTACTAAACCCGCTACGTTACGTAAAAGTGGTCCAGCTCGATAGTCAGAATCTTAAGGCTCAATTTACATTACCTACCGTGAAAAGAAATGGAAAAAAAATTGTACTGAAAGTTTATAAAGCAAATTGATCTTTATACTTGTGTGAAACAGTTGATATTAAATTCATTACGCTATGTTAGAATTTGGTACAATCGGTATCTTAGTTTGGTCTCTTTTGGACTTAAAATATTTCCATAATATTTTAAGTCTAAAAGAGACTGCCCATGTGATCACAGCCCAGTTTTTGGGTAATATGTTATCTTATTAAGACTACCTACGTGATTTCTGAGGCGAGGAAGAAACTCACTGTGCCAAACAGTTACCCATCCTCAGACCAACTTCTTAATCCTCCACTATTCATTCTGATTAATTTAGTTGTAGGATCCAAGACAGGTAAATTCTTCGAAACACGTCGAGCTTCACCGTCTCGGCGCTTTTCTGGTCGTTGCCTCTGTTGATTCTGGCTTTCAGGAATTGCAGTGGTTTGGGAATTATGTGGTTGGTTCCAGTAAAAAGAAAGACCCAGTTCGGCAAGTACAGGTAAACTTTAAAAACCTGTTCAGCTACTATTATTTAACCACGACCTCCTCAAATTAACCAAACCAAATTAGTACCTGAAAATCAATAAGATTAATATAGAACACGTATGATCTCTCAAACATCAAACGCAGCATTCCAGGTGATATTATCTGTGTTATAATTAACCTTCATATTAGGAATCCCGAGTTCGAAGCTGGATAGGTATTTTCTGATCTTTGGTAATGGAAAGGAAATATCGATATCATTCGTTTGTGCAATTAATACTGTGTGCTGTCCGATTTTAGAAGGGCAAAACAAATCAAATCAAATCGTTTATTTCAACTAAGCCAAATATAGGCACTTTTGAATTGACAAGACATAAAATAAAACTAATACCAAAAATAGCTATGGTGCTACAGTCCCAGTCACACATGACAAAATAACTGTGAAAGAGCCGTAGTTGCTCATTCCAAAGCGTAGATCTCTATAGAGAAGAATGAGCAAGAAACTCCATGGACACACTTTTTCAATCGCCAAAATGATAACAGAACTTTTATTACAGTTTACAGACAGTACAGAGCCTATTGAGTACCTACGTAGCGTATAATTATATTTAAAAAAAAAGAATTCTATAAAAAAATATATTATTGAGTTACCATAGTTTTTTTTGTAACAGTCAGCTGTGGTGACTTTGATTGTTTTTTATTGCGATAAGCCCTCGTTTGACTAATAAGCCCCTTCGAACACAAGGCGACTCTAGTCTTCGATACCTTAAGACTTTGGTATGCTTTGGTGTCCAAGCGATTGTCGCAATATAAATCCATAGAGGTTGTTATAAAGGCACGCGCCATTGAATACCAAAATCGTTAAGTATTGGAGACTTACATTGCGTTAGTAAGCGATAGTCGACGGTAAAGCGTGGTTGCCTTGAAGTAACCTATTCACTGTTGACCCAAAAACTTTAAAGATGTAGCTATGAGGAAACAAAAATCATGATTCCTGAGACATGTATTCTTTTAACTTAATCTCATGGTCTCATGAAGTTTAAAATTTTGAATTATTATAAATACAAATGAGAGTTTGTTTGTTACTCTTTAACGCCTAACTTAATGAACCGATATTACTGAAATTGAATACAGAGATAGATTTAGAGCCAATAATGTGAAGAGTACCACATGAAAAACCTAGTAGATAAACCTAAGCAGTATCTATCATCATCTGCCCAGCCTTTTCCAATCGAACCAGGTGCCGCTGAAAATCAGTATTTAACGAGTCCGATAAGCAATACGATGCACTATGGTACAACTGTTGTCAAACTTATGAGCTTCTGACAAAAAGTAACGATTGTCAAAAATCTAGAAATGACAGCCGGGACCAATGGCTTTACGTGCTTTTCGAGGCACAAAGGAAACTTGGCTATCCGACCGTCCCCCTTTTACAGCACAACCTCAGCAAGCGCGGCTTAACCCGGACGATCGGCCTGTGCAGCTGTAAGTTTTAGCTAGGAGCTTCTTAAAATAAACAGTATCTATATCGTGGTAATAATATAATTAGTTTGTTAATGACGTACATAATAATTAGGTACAGCGTAAGTTTAATGTTTTTGATTATCTCGAGGGAGAAATTTAATTTAAGTTTCCGCGATGTGTTGGAGTACTAAGCGTGTGTTTTCAAAACATTTTAATATGTATTAGTTATGTAAATTAATGCGAGTTTCCCGGAAAATTCTATGAATATCACGGACTTGTAAAGTTTTACGTAAAGTAGTTTCAAAGTTATCTTCAAGATTGTGTTTCTAGGAAAAAAAAAATATAATATTACCAACACTATAAATGTTAGGTTATATTCCTGAATTATTAACTAATTTTCAAGAAATCTAAAATAGTACAGAGCTTAACTTACTTTCTCTTAAATGAATTTCTTATGAAATATATTGTTACAGTGTAACATTCAAAATCACATACCCAAAACATTCAGACCTTGAACCATTTCATGTAGGTCATAAAAATATTTGTTTCGTGTAGGGATCGAAACCGCCTCCACGCGGAATTTAAATATACCTTTCTAGAAAATAATAGAAACACATAATATATATACAAGCATATACAGATTTACACCTAACAAACTTTAATAATTATAATACAAAAAAAGATACTTAGTTACAAAAAACAAAATTATGAAAAAATAACAAGATGAAGATCGCTCAGAGCATCTCCACACTGAAAAGCTATTGAAGAAACATTGTAAACTTTAGTCAGTACGATTCTGACACCCTCCGCTCCAGTCAGAATTTCAGGAATAATTTTGATAATTTCACACCTCAATCAAAGAAAGAACGAAAGAGAAAAAGAAAGAAAATTGTGTTTATTGGCACAAACTTAAAACTAAACAATAAAAATAAAGTTATACAGAGAGACTAGGTAATAAAAATAGAGGAAATAAAAAACTTAATTTTTTAATGGCAAAGGGCCTAAGCTCAGCATATGCCAGATGGCATCACGAAGTTTGCCACCTGGTTTTAAAGATTCTTTATTTATTCTAAAAGAACATACATTGTTCACTTATTGAATAAATACGTAATTCAGGCAAGGTACGGTCCAGTAGTTAACAGTTATGTTTTTTTTTTATAGGTAGGTAAGATGTCGACATACGTATAATTGTGTGAAAGACAGTTGACCTGATCTAAAAAATACATGGTGAAGCTCAAAAACCAGCCTAACTCACAAAAACCTTGACTAAAAGTTAACCTAACATCTCCTTAGTTGAGAAAGTATTCCCCCACACTAATGACATCATAAACTCAGCAGACGCTAGATTAATGACAAAAGCTTCATATACCAACGAATTCTCTAAAGACCGTCCCCTATGAAAGATACAGGCGATAACTTAATATACGAGTAGCTTGGACCAACTTAATTAAGGATCGCCTGATAACGTCATTCAAGTTAGGGTATGTGTTCACTTTAGCTTCCATCATTAGGTGCCTAACTTGAGGGCTTTCAGTCTTAGTTATGCAGTTGAACACCAGCATGCGTAGCATGACCAATTCTATGTGTATTCTACAAAAAAATAGACAGAGTTATTCCTTTGCAATTCTTTAATTTCATTTCTTGATTATGGTGGCGTGACCCGTGTAGATAGACGACTGAAGAATAAATCTTTCTATATTTCAAATATCGCCACGCTTAAGATGACATAAATAGGATTGGCCTGTTGGTCTAGTGGTTAGTGACCCTGACTGCTATGCTGGAGGTCGTGGGTTCGATTCCCACCCAGGAAAAATGTTTGTGTGATGAACACGATCATTTGTTCTGTGTCTGGGTGTAATTTATCTATAATCAGTATTTAAAAATATATAAGTATGTTTATCAGTTGTCTAGTACCCTGTTTATCAGACATCCACAACCCAGATATTACTTATTCGGTAATGCCGATAGGGATCGGCACTTTGAATATTCTAGAAACCGCATGAACTAACTCCTATTACACAAACACCAACTTAGTTCAAAGACAAATTAATCTAAATTAGACCATAAATAGGTACAATCAGAGTCAAGAATTAAATGGAAACGGAGATAACTTTACTTTGAATTAAAGGCAAGGCCAAACCCTGGCACGTACCCGCCAAGATAAATAAACTTAACAAATAATAAACATCAGTATTAGTATTCATAATGGATACCAACCAAAATAAATAGCTCGGGAAACGTTGAGACGACAAGATAATTTCAAACAGCGATACTATTTCAACAATAAATAATATTATTGTACAAAATGTTCAAACGCTTAGAAGCTTAATTCCCAGTTTTGTTAGCACAAACGAAACTTGAATTAATACCGAACCTTTTAGAGTCTAAGGTTTAAAATCCAACAGCGCTTGTTTTGTTTAGGTGTCTTTAGGATAGTGAGGACGGCCATAAGTCTTTGAAGCCGATTTGTGAAATAGTATTCTCTACAAATTGCGAACGAATTACAATAGCTTTGTTTTGTTTGCAACGAATAGTTTTTATTTTAAGGCACGGTTTGCGTTGTAACTGCGAGGGTTTGCTGTGTGTTCGTTTTCCGCACGGACCAAATATTTTAATAGCCCTCAGGATCTATGATGTTTGTGTCTATGAGTTCAAATATTTGTTAAAGATACGACGTACCTACTAACTTTGAAATACCTCGGTGTGAAACAAAATGATAATATTATTATAATTTTATTGCTTTCGACATTTATCCCGACCACACCCAATAAACACTGACTATTGGATTAGCTTACATTATGTAGGTATATTTGAAAGTTTTTGTCCATGGCGTTGGTAGGCACCCATGGATGATGTGAAGATGAGTAGCTGCGCTACGGAGATGCGTAGCTGCGCTACGGAGCTGCGTAGCTGTGCTACGAAGATGCGTAGCTGCGCTACAAAGAGACGTAGCAGTGCTACGAAGATGCGTAGCTGTGCTACGAAGATGCGTAGCTGCGCTACGGAGATACATAGCTGCGTTTACGGAGACGCGAGGAGCTCGAGCTGTTCGAGCTATGCGATGTATCGATAGTAGGGAAGACGACCTATAAAAAAACACATCTAAGTTGAATCCGTTTCCATTAGTGCTATGCTATGTACTTGTAAACTAATGAATATGACTGGTGGATATCAAATGCATCCGCAGCAACATAGCATAGCGCATCTCTTGTGGAAAAGCAGCCTTGGACTTTAATGTTAAAAAAAAACTGACACTCAACCCCTTAACACTGTAGCTATCTTTACGGTCGTCTGTGGCCGCAATCCCACAAATTAGGTCCAGTGTCGGCTTGCCCAAGATCCGCTATTTGCGAGGCCAAGGCACCTTGTCCTACTGCCAGCGATTGGCGAGTCGGAAGTAAAGCTTGCAACTACTAATACTTTCATAGTCGTTAGTCCAAATGACACCGTAGCTGGTTTAGGATTGATGAAATACAAAAAAGAATGTGGAATGCTTTACATCCTCCGAAGCATGGCAACGTTTAAAATGTAGAAAAAAGGTTTAGTCGTCTACGAGTCGTGATATACTCGAGCAATAAATTCCCGATTGTTTAAAAGTTAATTTGTCTATTCTTGGTAAAGTAGAGATAGAATTGGCCATAGCCGTGCTGGCTTACATCTCTTAAGCAGTAAGTCTGCTGGACATTTAACACAAGTCTGGCCGAAGAATCTTTACTTTTCAATGGGAAATGATCAACTTGCTGCAAATTAATTTGCATGACACTTGTTGTCTTTAAAAATGTGACTGAAAAATTACCCTTATATCAACGTATGCCATTTTGAATGTGACAATTTTCAGACAAAATATTATGTTTAACAGAGGTTTAACTTTTTTGTAATAAGACAAAAATACTTTTGCATGTTTCTTAAGATAGAAAATAATTAACAGCTTGTCGCTTGTCCAGCTGTGTGACCAACACCCAACATTCACAAGTCCGTATCACAAATGAAAAACAATAATGAGGCAATTTCACTAGGTCGCCAGTGGAGGGTTGTGGTAATTAGGACTTCATTTTAACCCTCTCGACCCTTTTGTTTGATAATGTGGAATTTTAGTTGGGTTTGTTTTGTTTGCTTTCCAGTTTTGGTGTAGATGGTGTATAATGTAATGACAGTAAAGTATGACTATGTAGTTGTTATGTTAAGTTTATAATTAATATACTACGCGATCATAATAAAATCCATAAAAAACTATTTCAAAAATACAAAATTTTAAAAAAGTCTAATTTTAGAAAACCGGTCAAGAGTGAGTCGGTCTATAAAACGGTCTTAAAAATCATGTCTCTTGCATGAGACTCTCTTTAAATATTTATTTTAGTCTGTTTTTAGTTTTTGTTAGATCGGCAACAGAAAATACATAATCTGTGAAAATTTCAACGATCACGGTTTAGGTACTTTCCCTCAATGTGGCATAGCCGTGGGACAACCTGCATATATATTAAACATGTAATAAAATATATATATTTTAATATTATATTGTATAAATACTACGAATACATAGAGCACCTTGCTAAAGGTATTTCTTTTTTAATTCTATTCATTTTCAACACAGTCTTATCACAAAGACCACAAGAACGGTTCGTAATAAAAACCAATTGCAATATCCACCTTTTCAGACTGCTGTTGACATCGGGAATTTATTTTTAATTACTGTTGGTTTGTGGTCCGTACGTTGTACTTTACAAAGCCACGTACGTAAACTCACATATTTTTTAAGCAGTCTTATTTTACAACAACGGTAACAAATGTTTTTCTGGGCTGGGAAAATCATCAAATGAGTCCTACCTTCCTTAGATCGCGAGCATGCGGGCAGTGAGTAAAGGGCAACTCGCTGCCCGACCATGGACCATGCCCCGACGGCGCGCTGTGTTCCACGCGCGCCTTAAAGAGCGTCAGCATGATGACGGACGCCTACAGAGGGCCAAAGTCTGGACTTATTTCCTTACTGTGACCCCGGAACATAAGGGGCTATTGAAGGACACCGTGGATTTTAGTCAGTACAAGTCTGACAGTCCCTCCCGCCCTGCCCGGGGTGGGAGGACTCATTTGATGATTTTACCACGAAAAAAAAAACCTTCCCTAGGTGGAGCGAAAGAAGCTGTCAACCACGAAGGGCACTCGCTGACAATGGCACCTGAGCTACTGGCAACTTATCTCTTCCACATAAGGTTCCTGTCAAAAATTTTCACAGGGCTTCGCACGTGTGCAATATACCTCAAGACATTAAACCGCAAATCACTTTAAATGTCATACGTTGCATAGTTTGGAATATCAGTACAAACAGACGTCGAAAAGCTACTTTTGTTTATATTAGTTGAGAGATATATAGATCCAGACCGATTCGGCCACATCGACTGTGGATCGATTGAGCGCCAAAAATCGCTGGCGTGCCCTCTGGTGGACTGACATAGCCAAATTCTTTGCAGCGAAGTTTCGTCCCACATTCAATGCAGTCAGCAACCCATCCGACATATTGTATGGAGGCCGCGGGGTGGTCGGGCCTTAAGAGGCGCGTCCCTCGTTATAGCATCGAGGTTCTCTGTTTGGGTCTTTATACGCCGCCTTTCGAAACTCAAACAACCGTAGTGCTCACAGTATGTGCCTCCACAGTGACGGTACTCTGCCATTGCCATCCCATTGGGAGAGTCCCTTAGGTCACAAACGTTTCATCAATGTGGCGCTTTAAGCACATCTTTGTACCGAAGGAGTTGCCGCCCTTGTTTTCCGCTTTCCCACCTGGCATTTCTGAATAGGAAGATGCGCTCGCCAACTCTGCTGTGCCTCAGACTCGGGAGACATGACCAGCCCATCGCGAACTGGCGCCGCATTTATATAGGACTCATGCCACCGACATATAGGCCTCTATGCCCACCGACAAACTCGCGTAGTACTTCAGTTTGTCTGTTACGAACACGATCCGACCAATGGATGTTCATAATGTCACGTAGGGCATTCAGATGGAATCTACCAAGGTTTGCGAATGTGCTTGCTGTATAGACACATGTTTTACGAGGCATTAAGGAGATTTGCAGAAACCGATTGATAGTTGAGATAGAGAAGATAAGCTAAATAACTCCTTTTCCCAAAGAGTTAGCAGAGAGAAGAAAACAACAGAACGTTACCAAAATACGTACCAAAAGGCGTGAGTTTATGTATTTACTAAATTAACTATCAATTTTTTAAAAAAATAATGCCTTTTCGTTGATTAATTTTTATAAATCCCGAAAACGGGATCATTTATCCAAACTAAGGGTTATGTTTAGGCTTTTTTTGGACTATTTGGTAGTTAGATGTTTTATGTGAATTTGGACAAAATCGGGTTTCGAGCAGTTCTTCATTTATCACATTTTTGCACAAATGAGAAAGTCCACCCGTGTGAAGCTTAGACGGACCGTAGTAATGTATAAAATAAACATTTCCAGACTTGAAAATCACTGTGTAGCAAAACAAAAGCTCTTTCATTTTTTTTAAAATATTTAAAAATGCTTAACCATACGACTAAAACGTTGTAACGGTAGTATGGAAAATAGCCGCCGGACTATGCCAAGTCAATGTTATTTCAGATTTTGTGAGACACTGTTACGATGTACAAGAATTTGGTCCGTTGCAGGATACTCGTGTGGTCGGTTGTGGCTATGTTCGTTGTTTGGTGTGTGAATAAGTAACGTCATAGATAGTTTGAAGCTGCTTGTGAAAGCCGTTTTGTCTGCAAAGGGGAAACTTCATTTCTGCGGGCACGCAGTTTGCTAAGTGCTAATTGGTGAAATTACAACTACTCATTATAGACTTATATATTACGTTGTTTTAATAAACATACAGTTGTGTCATAAACATACTGCCTGTTTGACCATGATAATACATAAAATATAATCATTTAATTCATATGGTCCCAAGATCCATATTAAGAATTTTCACAGTCATTCATTTAAATACAATCAATGGAAAATATAGGAAATAAATACATCAGATTACATTAAAAAATTTAAAATTTAAAAACAGAATTATGATAATTTCATGAAATCTGGATTCAGTGAAGATACCATTGCGGTTTGTAGCTCTGACAAATAATTGCTTTTCGAAATGGAAACATATCCTCAATTAATTAATGGGACCCTCGTAACCACGAGATCACCACACACACACAGATATCATTTTTTTTTTGTTTATGATGTATTCGATTTCAGCATAACTGGAAAACTGTAACTATTGATCCGTATCACAACGTACAGCGTTAGAATTCTCGATTGCATTTGCAAGCGTGATGTGGGATATTATAATTATTTAAAAATCGCCATTGGTCTCCAAAGGAGTAAATAGACAGAGCTAAGGGCAAGGAGGAAGGATACGTGGTAATGTAATATCAGGTGTTATCAATGGTGAGCATTGTGATGCTCGAACTGTCTTCGTCACTGATGAATATTCTAAATCTGTAAAACGGTACAATTACGTGAATGCTCGCGGTGCTTATGGTCGGTCAACGGCGACACGCGAGTCTCAAAAGCTTGTTCAGGATGACGGGATCCGGGATACTTCTCCACCCATTTTGAATAGAAACGGTCCTCGCAAGAGCACAAGCTTGTGTAAATGAACCGTCTATACAACTTAAATCAAGACCAGAATACGAAATAGAAATTCACTGTAGTAAATCTAAATAACATTGTGTCCGACCTGAAGATTAAGATCAAAAATTGGTCCATTTCAGATTGAAACTATAGGATCACAAGTTGGTTGCTTCTTACTCTTACCCCGTGTCTAGCTCTGTTATTCTCAACCTTTTCAATTATTTTGTCTTACGAACGCAAATTTCGGATAAATTAGAACAGCATTAGTTTATTCATTTCCTGGTTTATGGTCTATGTTACATTTTGTTAAAAAAACTAACACACGTATTTTCCGCACGTATCTCATTACCGTGACCCTGGAAACATAAAGGGCTAATCAAGGACAACAACCGTGGATTTTAGTCAATACGAGTCTGAAAGTCCCCCCACCGCTGCCCTGGGTGACTCATTTGATAAGTTTACCACGATAAAAAAAAAAATGATCTGAGTTTAAGCTTCAGATATACATGGAGGACAATAGCAAAACTACAGACTTACAACGAAATAGTGTTAATCTCCATTTATTATTTCAGTTAAAACTGAAAGTCACAACAAAATCTGCGAAAGTTAGATTTTGTTTTATTGGGTTGAATTTTTGCCAAATTGCTTTACCTCCAGTCGAGTGGCATTGTGCCTTGTTTTATTTCTGGGATTTATGACGGTGAATTTTGGGTAGAAGTTATGCCGGTGAACAGTCATATGATAAGTAGGTCTGCATTTTTTTTTGTGATAAAATACGTATCAAGTAATTTTTTTATTGTAGCACGACAGCAGCATTTATTTATTTATCTTTTAACTAGCTTCTTTCTCTTTCCCGCGGTTTTTTATCTTTACTAGCTCTTCCCGCGGTTTCACCCGCGTATGTTAGGCGTTTTGCCACTATTGTCCCGTCGCATCAAGTTTTCCTTGTAGGAGGCGAGTGGAACACGGAAGTGCCCGTGACTCGGGCCATGTCCTTGGTCGGAGTCGGAATCTAACTCGCGATTTCCGACGCCCTCGGCCGCGTCAGCGGTTGATAAGGCGAGAGGTAGAGGATGTCTAGCCCTTAACCGCGTTCTGACTGCTCTCCATTCCCTCGCCTTCTGCCGTATCCCTGAGTAACCCTCCCGAAAACAACCGTGCCCGGGAGGACTTGCGTCAGGTTGAAGGCGATGAGCCCATATCGCCTCACCACCCACTCCTCATAGAGAGATTATCTTCGAATATAAAAATAATTCCACGAAACGAATTCAGCGACATGAGATCACCTTCATGTCACCTGAAATGTAATTTGACTCTCACTTAGTAATGGGGCCAGGTGCATTGAGATATTTGAAATTCTTACTACATAAATAAACACATAATTTTCGCAGTTTATTTTATCAAATGCCATCGAATAAATAAATGATTTACTATTTCGTCTTACATTTCGTAGCATTTACTACCTTTTTTTGGCGGGGGATTTTCCAACACTGGTTGAGCAAAAGGCCTTATAAGCCTCATACTAATTCTCAAAACACCCTGATTTTCTCACTAGCCCTTTTTGCGTTCCCGGGTAACCTCCCATTTTTCCGCGACTTTCGTTGGCATTTAGTTATAACGTACTATGTCAATTTGGCATAACGGCCCTCTGTCATTGATCATGCGGACTATGTCCATATGGTCATAACGGACATGTCAATTTGCGTCATAACCGGACCATGTCAATTGGTTATAATGGACCATAAATTTGCGGACTCGCCGTTGAATCCGGGACAGGGATACTACTGTCTATAACAACGACCCGTAGCTCTCCGACTGCTTTCCCAGCGTTTTTGTTCTTTTTTTTTCCCACGTATTCATCATCATCATCATCATCATATCATCTCAGCGCAGAGCAAACGTCCCACGGCTGAACATAGGCCCGCCCCTTTTTGGATCTCCACATATACTGGGTTGGAAGCGACCTGTCTCCAGCGGCTATATTCCATAAGATTAATTATATATGAACTAAATTGATGCAAATGATTGGACAATTGGTCTCGAATCCCGTGTGTTGAACAGAACTTATGAAGACCCTACAGAACTAATACATTGAAGGAGGTAGTGTCACTTTCGAAACTTCGTGTGACTACTACGTTCGCGTGCTACTCTTGTGGTCGCTTGATCGGCGGACATGAGTTGCCCTTAAACTTGCTCATTACTATGCATAACAGAAATGAGATAAAATGGAATAGCCAAACGGTATGGTTAAAAAAAAAACTTCATAATAGAGATTACAAGCAAAAAAAAATACCTAAACAATATTTTAAATCTTTAAGAAGTTCTTAAAACAATCTTGCTACGGTAAGTAATAAAAGATATTTACAAAGTTTTCAAGATGCTGACAAGACAAAAAACTTTGACTGAAACGAAATTACTGAAGAACCTCAAGAAAAACTTTTCTAATAACATAAGCGTGTATGTCCATCAGATTGTCGTCTTGACTCGATAATACTGAACACACGTTCACGTAATTCTAAAACGTATAAAGAACGTTGGACAGTGAATATGAAATCTCGACCTTGTGGATAAAAGTCAATAAGGGTGAATAGTACCCTGTAGAGATAAGCTGCCGTATAATTTTTATGGGGCACTATGTTCTTATTATCAAGTTCAATAAAGGTATGGATGGGAATCTTAGATATCGCAACCCCTCCTGGAAGAATCGCGTAACTCACGTGCGTCCCATTTTGTTTTTTATTACGCAAAAAATCAAGCGTTCTCTACAAGCGTTCTCTACTACACCTTCTCACACATTTTCATGAAGCTTAGCCCAAAAATAAGGGTACTGTTCACAAAAAATGTGTATTTTTGCGACAAAAAATAACATAGTTTTCCCTGCTTATAACGATTGTATTCATACCTTATCATTTATTATTTTACAATTTTCCCTGGGTGTAAAACCTTAAAACACACCATTTCCCCATACCTAACACGAAGAATTAAAATAATTTTACAAAAGTAAATAAAACATTCGCATTTGTTCTTGGCTACTTTTGCGAGGAAGGCGTGCGGCCCCCGTCTGACGTCGTGTCTTGCAACTCCACTTACTTACTTATTGCACGAAACTTATGCGGGACTGTTTAGCGTTATACATCGTTACGTAGTTTCACAAAGGAGTTGTCCGAAATACCTGACGCGTGGCTGCACTTACTTCCTTACGTTTGCAAGCGGCTAATAAGAATACCTCTAAAAAACTTAAACCAGGAGCACGGAATGTACGTACACTCTTAGATAATGCACTCTAACCCTGTGTTCCGAGAAGAAGGACTGCATCGTTGTAAGGGAACTCTCAAGATACAACATGGATATCACGGCTCTAAGTGCGGACCCAACTTAGTGGTAGCGGAAAAATCTTTGGGAAGCCAGATGGGAGGCAAATGTACATATAGGTACATATTATTGGATTGGAAAACTAGCAGAAGAGCAAGCAGCAAGCAGTGCGGTATTGGCATCGTAACAAAAATTACGGCATCCTTAACACAAATTCCGAAAGGAATACTGTTCCTTTCCATTAACGGCAAGCGCAAGCTCACTATGCCGATCACTGGATCACATAGTGAGCTTGCCGCTTGCCAGTTAATGATAATTTATAAATCCACCTCATCAAGGCATATACGCACCAACCTAAACCAGTTAATGCTGATAAAAAATAAAAATTCTATCGGGCCTGCCTGCGTTTCTTACGGCAATTCCACCCTCAAGACAAAATGCCCTACTGTGTGGGGGTCTACGTACCACGTGTTGGTACTGAAACGGAGCATGGCGTGGTGGTTCCTTGGCGGATGGAGTTGTGAAACTGCAAGCTCATTGCTTGGAGCTTTCTCACCTGTTACAGAGTTGACTGGCCTGACAATACCATCTTTCACCTACACAAAAATATTAAGACCTCGTGGATGCACCCTAGATCCAAACAATGGCACCTTATTGCTTATTGTATGTAAAAAACAACTGAACCACGTCTGCTAAGCAGAGCTATGTGGGTGCGGGCGAGTGCTGGTCAGACCATTGACTTGTTAGACCAACGATGCGTCTGGTAATAAAAGCTCCTCGACGCGCCGCGCATCAGAAACCCAGTGTTTGTGTTGTTTCGGCGCCAAGTTAGAACCATGTGCGACAATGTGAGAAGCGTGGTGTAAATATGCCAAACATTCTTCATGAAAGCGTTCATGTACTATACCAAAAACCCCCTGAAGACAAAAACCAGAAACTGGTTTGATGACTTACATAGAGAAGAACATCAAAGCATTTCTGGCAAGCTACAAACTAAAAGAGTCTTATCAAACACCATAGACGAAACACGCAATAAAATCAAGAACCGTGACTTAACAATCAATGGTGGCTGCTGGTAGAGGAAAAGCATGCAACTCTGTGCGACGCATACCAAACAGCATTTTCGAAAGGCTTGAAAACAACTTTTGTACCCAAATCAAGAAAAATAGCCACCAAATCAATCTTGAATATCTCATTTAAGGAGGAGACTTAGCTGATCCATTAAACTTTGGTGATTCATGTCCAGTCCGTCACAAGATTGACGAACGGTAAACACCAGGAGCCCGACTGTTTATCATAAGAGGTTTACAAATTATAGTGGTCCACAAACTACAACGTAGGCTCTTCGAACTTAGTGCTCAAAGGTATGGGAAGCGAAAATTGTACCCAAGACTGGAAGATGCGATTCCTTCCATTTGCCAAAAATTACAAGGGTAAAAAAAAAAACCATGGTAAAGGTGAATTATTGGACCATCGGTTCTTACAGAGGACATCTATCTCCTTTCTTCTATGGGAAGCACTGGCTCATACATTCAATAGGCCGCTTATCAAAACCTAGTGGAAAGAGGATACTTCTAGAGACGCAGTGCGATTTTAGACCTACAGAGGAACTGCCTGACGGCATTTTCAAAGGAGTGAAACAAATTCAAGAGAACAAACCTTGAATAAAACCGCCCTCTGTACATGTGTTTCTTTAACAGCGTGGCCGCGCGCTCCTCCTTTGGGGTGTTGAAAAAAGACTGGATGTCTTGATTAAAATCTGTCCAATCTGGATTCGTCAGTTTCACGAACGGTATGCCGGCGAGTGTTCAACACGAAAACGATTTCTCAGACCTCATTAATTTATCAGCGATATTGAAAGCAAGGTGTGTCATGGCCTCCCACCGTTCTTTTTCACTTTATTTCTCGGCTCTGCTAAATGATGCACTTTTTTTTTTTCAGTATAGTCTTGACATATTCAAACTCAATATTCGCATGATAAAAGAGTCTTCGACTTCTTAGCTTCAGGGCGAACTGGCGAAGATTAAGACGTCTCGGTTTCCCTTACTCACTCTGGTTCTCTGGAAGATATCGCTATTTAGCGATAAGGACTGCTATTGTAACCTTAGAATTCGCCAATTTGTTCTAATAGTTTTTTATAATTTTTGTGTCACAAAAAAACTTATAAACTCTATCTATCTATCTACGCTAATGATTTATGCCTGTCAGTTGTTGTGTGAAAACTCCAAGACTTTCTTAATAATTTCAGGCCTCTGTTCTAGATTGTCTAGTAATAAGTTTAAAGAAAAACCCAAGTTCTAAAAACCAACCACCAAGGGTATGTGACGATTGTCAGCTCAACCGTTACGTTGACTTCTGATCTGTGTACTGCATTTTAAATATTTCGGAAGTCAAGTCTCAATGACAAACCGGAATGTCGTCTGAAATTCAACACGGCCTGCTAAAGCAGCCGGCCGCCTTTGGAAGCTTCACAGCGTGTGTGGACTTTCCATGGCCTGAAAACTGCTACGAAACATAATGTGATACGGCCTTTGCTTTACCAATACTACTTTAGCCGCGGAACCCTGGTTGTATGTAGATTTAAAATAACTCTTCTTAGTATATAATTACAATGTTTTACTTATTTTTCCTTCGGATGAGCCCTGGACTTCTATTAGGTTAGGGGGTATACGTTATGATGGAAGTCAACCAATACTGTAACTTCTTAACTATTCGTTAATAGATGAGAGCCCACATGTTTAAACCATAACACAAGGTATTTTTTCTGTGGGTTTTTGGTATTGATAGAAGATTCCGTTTATTTTAGGCATTAGGCACTTCATTTTAGATACCATAGCTTCTACAGCACATTTTTTTTTCTGCACCACATATACAACGTAATATTAAATCGATTATACATAAGATTAAAACCGCAGCAACTAACCTTTCTTTAATTATTATGGATCTACATAGTCTTGACATACAATTTTTATACATACAACCTGTCCCCAGTAAAATAGATTTTTACGTTGTGATACACTTCATAATTTGTATATTTTTCCAATATAAAAAACAAGTTTATTCAGATTATCCATCAAACGTAGATAACTTTCGCACGCATAAATTGTTTGTATTATGTTACTCAAATGACATTCTTCGTGTAAATTGTAAAAACTACGCTTTGATACTTACCACTTTAGACTAGCCTTAAAATTGGAGCATGAATAATGACATACTACACTTAACGCAGCCAATGCGGTATACCAAAGATGATACCAAAGCGATATCCATGTTACCACCGCATCTTTTGAACAGGTTCGGGGATTATTTAAGTAACCGTCTAATTCAAACTAAACTCGCAGTCTACATAACACACTGAACAATCGGAAAACACTATCATTTCCCGCTACTAAAATGCCATCTTTTGATCTATTAAAAGGTTTCCTACGATTTTTTTTTTTTACAATGATGAACACGTTTTTTTAAGCCTCCTGAAAAGTTGGCCGAATTTCAACTTACGCTTTCTTTACAGGAAGCGGTGCGATTATGGCGCTATGCCAGTATGGTTATCGTGGTTATGATATTATGGCTCATTTAACAATTTTCTACGGGATTGAAGTTCAGGTTGCTAATTTTATGGTGACGGACATGGAAAATGTATCTATTGGGAGATGGCAATTAAGGTTTCTTCTGCTACGTAGCATCTTTGTTGCTTACTTACTTTTACCGCCAGTTTTTCCATCGAAAGTCTTTTTGGAGCTCGACGTCCGCTTAGGACCCAGGCCAAAGCTTATAGATCAAAACGCCTTGCGGGGGGGCGCGGGGACTATACAGTTGTGAATTTTTCAACTGGCGTTGCTGTCTACTTTCGACACAATGAGGAATATCGAAACAACGTTGGAACGGAGTCTCGAGGTCGATTTTGGACGGACCACTAAAACTGCCATCATTGGGATTTAGAAAACTTCAAAACTCTGATTCAGGAATCGAAACGCTGATTTTGCGAAAAAAAAAAAATCACACCCGTATTATTATACCATTCGATCGTGTGCAATAAGGATCACATTCTGGGACGTAATCATATACGGCAAACTTAAGGCAAAAACGTATAATTACAAAAAACACCTGATAATCTTTAAGGCAAAGACTGTATTTGAAACATCTTAAGTAGTAACCGTTTCTTTTTAAACTCTGCTATTTTTAGTTCAACTTCAATAAATGTCGTTTATTGCCTACGTACCGTGGGTTGTTGAAAACGTTCAAATTCAGTGAGACATTGAAAACAATGAAATTTTATATTTCGAAATAAATTATGGCCTCAGTAGATTGTAAAGTAACTACATGGAAAAATAGCGATTTCATAAAAAATCAACGCTTATTTCCTTAAGTTGCCGTATATGATTATCCTTATTAGCAACACTATCGAACGGTATAATAATATCAGGGTGTGATGTTTTTTCCAAAATCAGCGTGTTCGATTCTGCCAGGATTTTGATTTTTAATAAAATCCAATGATGCAGAGTTTAGTTTTCGTCAAAATCGGCCTCTAGACTCCTTTCAACGTTTTCGAATTCCTCATAGTTTCAAAGTAGCCATCCCGCCCAGTTGAAAAATTCACACTGTATAACCAGATTATTGTTGACCCAAGAACGTAAAGCGGAATGAAGGAATACGACGAATTTTAGACAGTACGGGACTGATAGTCTCTTACGCCCTGCCTAGGTAGTGAATACCTACTTGTTTATTTTTTATCAAAAAATAATTAGTCAAACAAAAGTTAATACTTTTACTTGATAATTATTCCATAAGAGAAAGTGTGATTATCCATGCAAGTTATAGCTTAACTTAAAACTAATAGAAGCCACCAAATAAGACGGGGTCGCGGGACTTATCTCATTACCGTGACCTCGGAACAAAAAGGGCTAGTGATGGACACCATGGATTTTAGTCAATAAGAGTCTGACAGTTCCTCCTGCCCTGCCCAGGGTGGAAAGACTCATTTGATGATTTTACCACCACGAAAAAAAACGTTGTATCCCCAAAACATCGTATCTTTTTTACACAACGTCAAACGTTACTATAGCTGCTACTCTTAATGCGGAAACTGCCCTTTAGAGTACCAACGCAATTTTAGGTCTTAAAGGTGATTTTCAGAGCCATACTTTTAAAATATTTCATAACACATTGGGGTACCAGTTTTATGAAGTCTATAATATTCATAGCCTCCTTTATTACAAACACTATGCAGTACTTTGTGCTTATATTACAGTAGTCACGCGGCATTATGCGAGCTGAAAAGCGTATTATATTCACACATTTTTACATCTACCAACCCACGCTGGCTCCACGTGGTGGATTACAGCCCACTTTCTTTCATAGAGAGGAGGCCTGTAGTAGTGGAAATAATACAGACTGACTATGTATTCCATAAGCTCTAGATTTGCTTTGTTGCTTACGCTATTTTTTTTTCTTTTTCATGTAAGTGTGTGTTTTCAGAATTAGTTAGAATTAATTGGGGATCAGGGAACCCCACAGGCTTCTGACATAAAGAACTTACAAATTGAGTCAATGAGTTTCCTTACATTTTTTTTCTACACCGATGTCAGTGAATGTTCAAATAAAAAAAATAAATATATTTATATTGATACATGTCCGGTTTAAACCTTACCCTGGTGCATAAGAGGCCACTTGTTAATGTCTGGCTAAACTTAACTTAAGTTGTAATTAAACATAATTATTCCGTCGTACCACTAATAGGTTAAACATCTGTTGAACACTGGTCTAAAAAAAGTGTAACTGTAAAATAACCCTTATATCAACGTCAAAAAATGTTGTTTTACATCAAATGCCGTTTTGCAGTTCACAGTTTTTTTAGACAACTGTTTAACAGATGTTTAACTTTTTTGCAGTAAGTGATTTACAAAGACAAGCTTCTCATAAAAACTTTTAACAGAGTATCGTATAACTGTAAGTTATAACTCGGTTATAACTCCATACTCAAAGTTAGTGCCACACTCAGAACTACTCGGTGACTTTGACTTATTATTACTTTATAACGTGACGAAGTTAAATGGTGTTAATGTTTTAATTAATTTCATTAATGACCGTCTCTTGTTTTACTTTTAGGACAAGAAGGCCCTTCTTGTAAAATACACAGATACCTCCCTAAGTATGTGTATTTTGTCTCATTTTAGATAAATTACCCCAATCACTCACAATACATGACACAATTTTATTATGTCTAGTTTTTAAGGAAGATATAAAAATTATTATTAAAAATAGTCAGTTGTTTCTTGACTTTTTATAATCATTACAAGTGAGTCCTCACTCCCTCCCTGGATGGAGTGGAAAGATTTTTACCGATTAAAAACTACCTGTTACTACGCATGCCCTTTACGTTTCAGTGACGCGGTGCCTTTATAACATGCCAGATTCACAAAAACAAACAATACTAGCAATCCAGTAAGTGACTTGAGTCCATTACTCGACTCTAATAGACTCGGTTCTCTTGTTAGCAGAGTATCCAAATGCCCAAAAAATAATAAAATATTTTTTTAGCTACATACACAGATACAGTTGCCACAATAAACTATTTGACTCCGGACTCCGACAGGCCTCATCAAGGCCGCCTGGCTAGCGACCACCGTTAGCCAAGTAGCCCTTGTTAGACCTACCAGGCTATCATCACCCGAGTATTTGAGTTGAGCAACATAGGAGTCAAGTCACTCGCTAGAGTGTAGGTCTAACACAATCTGACAGAAACATCATCATCATTGCTTCATATTATAGCGTGTATCAGATATCTGTGGTTGTTCAGTAATAAGGTTTAGAATTAAAAAAGTCGTCCGCATTTATGAGTGTCTTCCTTGACGTATCAACTTGGATTGTCTCAGTAAGTTTTAAAAGGTAACAATTTCCAACTAGCTGGCCCGTTTTCCTCTTTTAACATAAAACTAAATTATTATACCCTAACTTACTCTCAAAATACTTCCTCGCTAAGTCCATAAACATGTACTCTTAAATATATAAAGTTCTTGCAACTGCACCGTCCCAGAGACAAGTCCTTATGTTCCGGAAGAGGAACTTTGTCTCTTTGTTCTAAGAGCCAAAGAAATATACCAGAGACAAACGAAAATATTAATATTTCTCTCACACAAACGTATGAGAAAAGACAGATACCCTACCTTACCTAACCTCCCCAGTTTTACCCCAAAGAAAACTGAACTTTATCATGTTAAATTAAGGTGGGCTTTCCTACGTGTCAACTTTTATTACTCGTCGGGCGATTATCTTCACGTTTTATGGATATGTCGCAGTCATTTTGGTAAATCCGTATTTTGTTTCTTTATATCACAAAGACAAATAAAACGTAGGTATTTTTTTTTTGTTCTCTGAAAGATGTATACACTTTACTTTTGAGTAAAATTAAAATTTCTCGAGGAGCGAGTTACTAATGTTGGCTTTGTCTAACAAGATGAAGACATTTTTTCTTTTCTTTTTTTCCTCAAAGTAAATGACATCTGTTTTTTGTGTTTCCTTTCTTAATTTTGTCTCCAGATAAAGTGTAATGTAATATTAAAGGTCGTCCCTTATTTGATTACTTTATTTGGTTACGCTTTTGAAATATGCCAGAAGATTATTTTGTGACTTCTGAAAATGTACCGACGGTAATATTAATAAAGTTAATTATTGAGGGACTAAGTATTTATATTTAAATTCTACCATTCGCAAATGATTTAATAATTAATACATAAATAAATGCCTTTTTCCAATACATACATAAATTATTATTTGGCCTCAAAAATAACCACAATATTTTCATGAGAAAAGTAAAACCTGTTTACCTATGGTTTATAAATTATACCAACTTACGTATAAAATAACAAGAGCGCCTGAATAAACATCCTGTTTATTTTTAATTTATTTTAAATCAGGAAATAAATTTGATAAAGGGTTCTTATTAATTTTACACCGATCTTTACATAATGATTTACAAAAGAGTTAATATTTCATTTAAATATTTTTGTTTATTATATACATAATAATATTTAAAAGGTCTTGTGTTGTGAGACAAAGTGTACCCAAACACAACATACAAAACCGAATAGGAGTTACCAGCTTTACTTTATCTAACTTTCAAAGGATTTATCTAGTAATATTATCAAACAGAATAAATATATGCATTAAGAGCCCTATTACAAAATTAAAGAACACAGTTTCTGTCAATTTGACATCGTGATGCCCCCCGCATAAAAACAAAACACAATCAACACAGCTACGCCTCGTATACCAGGATGAAAACAACATGAGCTTTTGCCACTTTTCTTTCGAATAAACAAAGTGAGATCCCGGGCTTCTAGACACTACTTATTTTCTTAGTTACGAATGGATAATATGATAAATGTATACCTATCAAAATAAAATAAGGGCCACTCATTAAATTACACTTTAAACAAGTATAACTCTTATACTGATCGATTTTAGCGATTAGACCGCTCATTGTGTCACACTGTGAATTGGATATATTTGTAATTTAGAAGGTGTGCATTTTAAAGATTATTCAATTCCATTCTATACGAGTAAATAATCTTGTTAGGATATCTTTCAAGTGTTCATTTTGTTTCTTGTGACTAACTGGAATTCATAACTTATTTAATTAGATTTTTGAAATTATTTAGAACTTACGATTTGGTGTTTAAAAATTTTCAAACTTTTTCTTGGACTTATACATCAAACCGTCATTTATGCCATCCATTTAGAGACATAATTATGGGCCGAAAATGAGCCACTTGCGGTGATTAAGGTGACATAGATAAGGAGATATAGGCAGAAGAGGTCGGTTTTATGGTCGAATATTCCCAACCAGTGTTTTAAAATATTTTAAACTGGTGTCAAGAGACAAGAGTAATATCACCAAACGCCGTGATCCAGGAAGAAACTGAGTAAGGCCCAAGAAGACCATCATGTTCGTTAAATCACGCAAAGAGAATGATAAATTTACTACGCGGATCATAAAAACTCAAACTATTTTGACTGGGCTTCAGTGTTTCTTATACTGGGTCACTGCTGGTTTCTTTTTTAATAAAGACAGATCTTTCAGAGTGTACTCTTGAAACAGAATGTTTCGGTGAGCTCTAAATTAAGTGCTCTGGGGTGGTTATTCTGTCTCGCAAAACTGAGGTTACACTTCCTAAGGAAGGTACTAACTTCTCAAAATTGCGTAGAAAATGTGGTACAACTCCACATTATTCCATTCGCATAGCAAATAGTAGGATAGTAGGTATCTGAGTTCATCCACGATCAATCGCAACTAACAGTGCATAGATTCGCTTTTTTCTTTTTTTTTTTTTATCGGATGCCCTGTACGTTCCGGGGCCGCGGTAACCTGGGTTAAGAAAAAACCCGCGACCCCAGCAGGCATTTGGCGCGAAACACGACGCGCCACCAACCCGGGCTTGGTCCTCGGTCGGACGGCGAGCCACCCATTACTCACCGTCCGCAAGCCCGCTCCGCCGCTGTGCCCTCTGCTGATCAGAGGGACACGCGTTGGAGCGTCCACAAGACAGGCTATTCGCATACGGGCAAAGAGACTCCTTAGGCACACAGTGCCTAAAGAAGAGTCTTCGCCCGCATCCCAGGGTGCACCGGCCCGAAAAACTGGTCTTCCCCCCGGACGTATCCGAGAGGGAACTCCAGTCCACGGGCGCACGCGGAGGTTTCCCGCCTTAGCACCCCGCATAGATTCGCTTATGCTCAAATTACGATGCTACAGTTGGTCACTTAGGCTTTTTACCTGATTTCTATTGAAATGGCATAGAAAATGTTTGTTATTTAATCCAGAACATTTACACCTTTAATACAGGGTTTTAGAGAAATTTAAAAAAAACTCTTTGGTACATTGAAAACGTTATTTTTTTCGATTTTATTATTTAATAATTAACCTGACACATTCCTGTAATTTCTCACTTTTCATTCAATTTCGTTTATTTTTACGATTTATTGGAATGCTAACTTATTTTTTGTATGTTTTGTTCTGAGTAGTACCTGTTTTCATGAATAAAATTCAAAAAATAATATCAGGCGAAAGAACCATGGCCGTTTGAGTGCTTGAACTTCAATGCTGCTAAGACGTGAATTTTTCCGCAAAAAAGAGCCAATCCGACCCGGTTCTATCTTTCTGAGGTGCGACCGTAAAAAATTACAGACCACCTTGACGTTGTTGGGGTGCCGTTAACATCGACCCCGAATATTAGTCCACTTTTTGAGTTGGCTGCAAAAAAGTTAGGCCTCCTAGTCAAGCGGTACTTCACGCCTGAACAGTTGATGAACTTGTATAATGTTCAAGTCTGGTACATGGAGTGGTACAGGTTGGCCAAATCCCAACTCGATGCACTTGCAAAAGCGCCCGGCATTGATCGAGGCCACGATCTGCGGGGCGAGACGGAATGAGAAGTAGTCACCTCCTTATGCAAAGCAGTCATGATAGCGAAGTAGGAGGTGGAACACGTGAGGGAGAGGAAAGCCGCGTTACCTAAGACGCCGTGAAGCGATTTCCAATCAGGGAGGTAAGCCTTGGAGGGCCGGAGCTTGTCGTGGTCACTGGACTGTCTCACCACGGTGAAAAATACAAATACAATGCAGCTGCCAAAACGAAATACCGCAATTGACTGGATGCCGAACCTGATAAAAGACTTCAACTCTCTTCGATGAAACCTAATTACAATCGATTGATGAAAAATAAGAAGCTGTTCCATACATCCTATTCGATTTTTTTTTCTCATACTCTGTAACATTATTATAATGCGCGTTACTTTTCTCTTATTTTTATTTATTAACACTTACTGCATACAAGAAAACATTGTATCTACGATAAGGCAGACTTACTTAATGCCTTTGGTTTTTATAGTCCAGTCATTAGGGACGAATTAATTTTAAAAAAACCCCGACACAAAAACCAAGTTCCCTATATAAAGTAAAAAACAATGAAAAAAAAAAACTAGATTTTAAAGTACCTAAGTATGTAATGATAATTCAAAAAAATATGTCGCGTTGGGGGATCGCTCCTAATTATTTATCATCTACTATTTTTTCCGGTCCCCTTTTATGACACGAATGCCTCAGAGAAGTTTGAAGACAATGAAAATCCACAACAAATGGTATTTATTTTTATTCTGTACATCAAATAGATATAAAGTTACAAGAGGCAGAACGTTCAATATTCATAAAAAAAATAATCTACACAGCTAACGAGTATTTTGAACTTGATTTAGTAGGCCGCTAGAAATCGTATTTCGAGCTTACAATTATTATCAACTAGCTGCCCCGGCAAACTTCGTACCGCCTCTTTTTCTCACCTTTTGAACCTTCCCTGGACTTCCCAATATAATTCAAAACTAAAATCAGCCAAATCGGTCCAACCGTTCTTGAATTTTAGCGAGACTAACGAACAGCAATTGATTTTTATGTATAAGTATATAAATAATGCGGCATCTGGAGTCCGAGTGAAATAAAATATAAAAAACTTGTTCGAACGGATACAGAACAAATTCGTTAGATTCATTTATTTAAAATTGTATGGAAGATACCCGGGATACCCATTGCTATATCCTACCCTGTGTTCTGTCTCGGTATGGTTGGCCATTACAAATAAGCTATTATAATTGTTGTTTCGAATATAGGGAAAATACAATCAACACATTTATATATTTACATTGCAAACAGATCAGAATTAAATTAATTCAAAATATTAGCTTGTACCAAAAAAGGTTGGTCGCGCTATACTCTTGGCGATTGGAAATATTCCTGGCCACCACTCATGACCTGCGGAAAATTAGAGGTACTTAATTTTTTATATGGAATTTGATGCTATGACAAAGATACTAGCGCCGCGTCTAAAGGTCATGAATAATGGCGTGTATTTTAAATTTTAATGATTACGTGACTAATGTCAAAATGGTTGCGAGCGGTACGTCCTCCCTCTGAGAGCGCTCCGCGCTGTCTAAATCAAAGAACAAACCGTTCTTGGTTTTATATTGAATTTTGTCGTTGCATATTTTAATTATTTTATACTATTAGTTTACTTTTAAATGCGCTAATTATTTTTTTCATGTAAGCTAACATAGTAAACTTAGTTATTGAATACTTTTTGATTGAATATTCAGTAAATATTGATAGATAAAAAATATAATTTCGGACGAAAAAATGTCAAATTCTTCCTGTTTTCCAGAATTATTTTTGGTGTATTTCTGAATGAAAAATAAAAATCTGATTAATACACTCCAATTATAAACTTTCAGATGTGCCATGGACATTTTCAAATGTTATTTTACTATTATACATTCTATGTAATTCAATACAAAAGTATGACAAAAAGTAGAATTTTATGAAACATCCTTTGCAGAGACAGGGTTTTTACTCATGTATGTAAACAAATCTAAAAATGTTTTCAATACACTCCACGCAGAAATAATCAAACTTTCTCGAGTATATATTTTTTTTTAATTTGTGGCCATATCCTAACCAGAATCAGGTTAAAAACTTTGCACAAAAACAAGGAAACGTGTGATAGCCCTCTTAAATACTACCATACTTCACTCGATGACTGGTAGAATCTAATTGACTATCAGACTTGACCACTTGTCTAAAAAAAAAAGTGTTACTGGAAAATGATTCTTATTTCAACGTCAAAATGTCGTTCGGCAGTTGACATTTTTTTAGACAGGTGTTCAACCGATGTTAAGTTAAACATCGGTTGAACATTTGTATTGTTTTTGTGATAAGACAGTTACTGACTAAAAACCACCCTGTTCCTTTATATAATTAGATGCTACCCCAACGTTACTAATAAACTCTGTTATTCAGCAGTGGACGTCTTCCAGCTGATGATGATGATGATAATTCATCTTCTGTTCTCTTCGATATAACTAATTTATTTCTTGTTTGTTTCAGAGCAAAACGCTAGACTTAGCTCTAGTGTCAATATACAGAGGGGGAGTAGAGTTGGCTTCCATCAGCCAATATGCTGGTTCACCATACAATACTACAGATAGGTATGTAATCTTATTTATTAAGTAATAAAAGGCTTTAATATTCGTATTCCATAGAGGATTTTTAGTGAAATACTAGCATTTTACAACACTATTTTGACAATTACGTGTTAAGGGGAATGCTCCAACCAGCCCGCGAAATTCAAAATTTCTTGCGTGTTTTTGCAATTTGCAGGATAGTGCTAGGTTGTACGTTGATTAAATTATTATTCGCGTCTGTAAAATTTATATGTAGTTACGGAATTATAATCATTAAAATCATCAATACAACCTTCCAATTTCATTATAAAGTCATTTCTACACCTGTATGAACTGGGAAGTCTCAATAGTTTTTAAGTTTTTACTTAATTCTAAATCATTTTTACGTACCCCAAATCTCTATCTAATCCCGGGATTTTAATTGCGAAAAAATATCCGATATTCTATCATCGAGTCTTACATCCAGTCCTTTGATGTAACACTCACAAAATTTAAAATAAAGTCCATCAATGTACTCGAAGGGTCGAGTAGCACTGAGGGCCACTTTGATCCGATAGGCACTCATGTGCTTCTCACAAGTTTCTTAAGTAATCCCAGTAAAAGAACGATAGAAAAGACATTATAGGTATTTATTTGACACACGCTCAAGTCCACACAAAAATGTTTTTTTTTTGTAGGTGGTAAAATCATCATGAGAGTGAGTGATGAGTCCTCTTCCTTCATGAGACTCTTCCGGACTAAAATCCACCCGTGTTAAGAAAAACCCGCTACCCGAGCGAAACACGACGTGCCACCGACCCGGGCTTGGTTCTCCTTTGTCCTTGGTCTTTTGGGGGCAAGCCCCCTCCGCTGCTGTGCCCTCTGCTGATAAGAGGGACACGCGTTAGAGCGTCCACACGACAAGCTATTCGCATACGGGCATAGATACCCATCAGGCACACATTTAAAAAAAAACAACAAATTAATTATAAAGTTGTGTTCTTCACAGATTCACCAATTAAGCCCGGTGCTGTTAAATTTGAAGAGTTCACTTATAAATCCCTATTAAAATAATCTATAATTATCGCTGGAAAGTTCGTTATTAAAATTGAAATTGACTTTTCAGTCTATGTATAGTTATAATTGTGTCATCATTAAAATAATGAGCATTTCCTCAATAAGTTCATTCAAGGACGTTCAAGGACTGTTAACAGTTATTAAATTAATGGTTCCGACCTTACAAAACATCAGTCTGATAATTACAAAGATATTTTAAACTTTAATGATGGATCATCACAGAACATTAATCACCAATTTGGAATAAACCTACTTACAAATTAGATCCTTCCGCCTTAAAAGTTCTTAAATTAAAACCACCTATATAATATTCTAAGAACTTTTTTTACGTAATGATCCTGTGCGCAATTCGTCCCTATAACAATAAGAAGAGTTGAAGATAGTTAAATCGATAAAATTATTAATGGATATGTTATCATCATTATTATTAGCCGGAACACTTCCAATGGCTGAACAAATAGTGGGCCATCCACTAACGTTCATTCGTGCCAGAATCTACAATACTCACGGAATGAACGCCAGTGGATTTGCAAGATCGAGAAAAATGACGGTATAGTATTATAACACCGTCACCGCTCCCGTCGTGAAGGACGATGTACCTAAACGTCTGTTTGGTCACTGAAGGATTATTTTAAAAAACGTGGGATTTTTAAAAAAATAATTTAATTGTTGGCTTCAACGGTTTTATTTTACCCTCGTTTTTCTGTACAATTTGCACAAAGAGACGAGAGAAGGAATGAACGTTAGAGGATGCCCCGCTAATGTCTCCTATTAGACCGCCATGCCGAACGACAATCCGCCATTTGCATCCACGAGTTACCAGTACCCCTTTTTTTTTTTTTTTTTTTTTTTTTTTACGTGGTAAAATCATCAAATGAGACCTCCCACCCCGGGCAGGGCGAGAGGTACTGTCAGACTTGTACTGACTAAAATCCACGGTGTCCTTCAATAGCCCTTTATGTTCCGGGGTCACGGTGATGGTATAAGACCCGCGACCCCGGCAGGCTTTAGCCCTCTGAGAGGGGGCCTCGTCATTATGCTGACGCTCTTTGAGGCGCGCGTGGAACACGACTTGCCGTCGACCCGGGCATGGTCCATGGTCGGGCGGCGAGTTGCCCTTTACTCGCCGCCCGCATGCCCGCGCCTACGGTGGCCGGAGATCGTCTTGCGACGTCCGACGCCGTGGGCGTCTACCACCGCGGGTGGGGCGGAGGGAGGACCTTGTCCTCTCTCTCACGCGGCCCGCCTCCTCCTTCGCGAGCATGACTGCTTCGCAGAAGGAGGCGACCGCATCCCACTCCGTCTCGCCCCGCAGCATGGCCGCGACCAGTGCTGGGCGCGAGAGGTCTCCGCCTATCGCCGCCGTGAGGACACGTCGGTGCTCCGCCCAAGCGGGGCAATCCTGCACCGTATGCTCGACTGTGTCCTCCGGGCGATCTACGCAGTGGTGACACCCAGGCGTTTCTTCCTTTCTCATAAGACACAGGTACCTCCCGAAACATCCGTGTCCGGTGAGGACCTGCGTCAAGCGGAAGCTTAGGACGCCGTGACGTCTCTCCAGCCACTCCTCAAAGAGGGGTCTTATCGCCGCTATTGCGGCGTGCCCGGCCGTCGGTCGCGACAGTCGTGTCCTCCATACTGCCCTGAGATCGCGCCGGAGCTCTTCCCGCCGCGCCTCGACTTCTCGAGGCAGCGGGGTCACGCCCCGGCGCTGCGCCTCCACGCGCCATTCATAGACGCGCTGGAGGGCAGTCGCCTCCAGATCCCAGGGCAGCAATCCGGCGAGCAGGTTGGCCGATTCGCCGGCAATCGTGCGGTATCCCCGGATCATCCGGATAGCCATGACCCTCTGGCATGCGACCAATTTGATTGGTCGCGTCCGGATGCTTAGGGCCCACACTGGGGCCCCGTAGAGGGCCATGGACCGCACGACACCGGCGTACAGCCTACGGCAGGAGGCGTTTGGCCCACTGAGGTTGGGCAGGAGTCGCCTGAGGGCGCCCGCCGCCCGATTCAGTTTCGGGGCCAAACACAGGAAGTGCTCCCGGAAGTTCCACCGGCTGTCGAGGACGAGTCCCAGGTACTTCATCGTCCTCAAGACGCCGATGCGAACCCCTCCCACCGTGATGCTGTAACCCGACGTGGGCGCGTTGACGCGGCCATGAAAACACATGGCCTCCGTCTTGTGCAGCGCCACGTCGAGTCCCAACCGCCGGATCCTCTCCACGACTGTCGCGACCGCTCGCGTCGCCAAGTCGGCCGCCGCCTGGTGCGACTCTCCCTGAACCAGTGGTTTTATTAAAATTAAAGTTGGTGTTGCAAAGTATGCTCGTTTGGTCACAGTTCTAACATACGGTAACTCACTTGGTCATTCCAGTACCCCTAGCACGAGTTTTCACTATTTTACTTTACAGAGTTTTTCCAGTATTTACAGCGTTTCTTGTATGAAAATATGGAACAAACGCTTCTGGTGTGTGGAACCACTTTTTTCCTTGAAAATTGTCAATTTGAAGTCGTCAAAGTTCCAGTTTACTTTACGTCTCAAATACTGAAAACTCGTGCTGAAGGTACTGATGAATAATTTTTCTAATCATCCCTATATAGCTCTAAATTAAAACGAGAAGTAATGTATTCATGAGTATCTGGTATAAAATATCCATTTGGTACAGAAAAACCTGTTCAAAAAGTTCCAGTTGCGGCTGATTTAGCTAATTTATCAAAGGATTTCAGAATTTCTGTGTTCAATTACGTTACAAATGTTATATGTTCGATTTTGATATATACTTTTTCTACATAAATATACAGCAGTAGGTACGAATATTGGTTTTGTGATTCTATTCTCTAGTTTTCTATTTCATGCTTGAACGTTTATTAACGGTACAAATATATATAAGTATTATTATGTTCACTCAGATTTGAAACTTCACGTCCCTTTTTTTTTATTTGCCTGGTAAAATCTTCAAATGAGTCCTCCCACCCCGGGAGGGTGGGAGAGACTTTCAGACTTGTACTGATTAAAATCCACGGTGTTCTTCAATAGCCCTTTATGTTCCTGGGTCACGGTAATGAAAAAAGTCCCGCAACCCCAGCAGGCTTTAGCCCTCTGAGAGCCGCCCTGTCATTTTGCTGACGCTCTTTGAGGCGCGCGTGGAACACGACGCGCCGTCGACACGGGCATGGTCCATGGTCGGATAGAGAGTTGCCCTTTAATCGCTGTCCGCATGCCCGCTCCTACGGTGGCCGGAGGTCGTCTGCCGACGTTCCTGATATTAGAGAACAATCCAACTAATCACACTCTTAATTTGTTTTATATCTCCCATTTCCCTGTAATTAACTCACCATCTTACAATTCCCAGAACATTAAACATACCACGACTTCACGCTATTTTAAATTAAATTTCATCCGCCGCCTAACAAGGAAACCCACTGGGAGGAACGATAGTGGATTTAATTATGATTGTCTCATTAGCGTCTTACATATTACGCGCTAATATGAGCCTTATGTCTTCACCTATATACCGTCGTAATTGTTATTTGTGTCATTATGTCTCATAACGGTAAGCCTACCTCTCTACCACAATGGCTTGATGTTTCTTTGAAATGAGAATCAGTGTTTACTTGACAAATCTTTTGATCATCGCTAAGGATACATATTAGTCTCTTGTTATTATATAAAGAATTTTATATCGCTATCGCAGATTCTTTTTTGTCTTATTTTATTTACGAGGTTATTAAAATGTCGTTGTTGACGTGTTGTTGTTCTTTCATATCAATTTGTAACTAGCTTCTGCAAACTGTTTAGCCCGCGTTTCCATCCTCACAAACCTTCTCATTATTATCACGACTTTCATCCCTTTAGAAAAGTCCAAGCAACTCCCTCTTTCTCAAATATTTGACAACAAAGTTTATCCAAATGTTGCTACAACAAACTCTGACATTTTACCGCAACCCCATCGCAAATCATAGCCCTTTGAAGAAGAGCATGTCGTGTAAGACCTAAGCCTCACCGTGTAGCGTAATAAAATGGTTAACAAAACAAACTAAGTGAAAGCTACCACGGTGGTATTAGAAGCACTGAAGTTTGCCCAAGAAGTCCTGAGCAAACACGCACAAGTTCAGCTATGTGGGTTAAATTATAAGCGCAGTGACGGATATGTTAAGTGAGAAGTTGTTGTAATACTAGCAAGTTGTGGTTCTGAGTTATTATTACATTTCTCGGTGTAATTTTGGAGCAGAATGTTGTTGTAATGTTTGGTGGTACTATGCAAAGTTCAAACACTATTGTTTTCATGATAGGAAAGTTTTGTTCCAAATTGCAATTACTTATATTATCCTGGTGATGCAATAAGCGACGTTTTGAGGGTTTTACTGTCTCATTTTGCTTATTTAAATCCCGCAAGTACTTGGAATGAAGTCTCAATCTTTTTCACGTTAAAATCTTGCAATAATTACAAGAGATTGTAAAGTGCTTTGTCTTCTTCATCAAAATTGCTAATAAAAACAGCTTTGTTCAAACTCTTCTGATGAACAATCTCCACTATCCACAGACACAAAGGACGCCACAGAACCACTTATCTCGTAATTTACAAACTTAGAATCGTAAACTATTGAACGAACAGTCTGGAAAACATCTTTAAAACTTTTAAGCGATAAACGCTTATCGCTTGAGTCTTGCCACACAGAGGAAGCAAGTTAAAGATTAGTGCGGAACTCAATTAAAGCAACGAAGTTTCTGAGAGATCGCGATCCGTATAATTAAATTTTCTCAGCAAAAGTGCTGCGTGATCGGAATGTACTTCGGATGCAGGCGTCGGTGTTTATCGCTAGCAAACTCAGCTTTATTGAAATAAGGTTGAAGATACAGACTAATGGAAAGCAGTTTCTTTGAAAATGCTTTGAGATTGAATTAAGTAAAATATCTGTTTTTGCTCCCTTGCTGTTAGCAAAACATTAACAACTGTATTTAAAAATGTTTCTTAGTCGTAAAATATTTAATCCCTCTATCTAAATACATAGTAAAACAAAAATGATACAACACAAAAAACCATTTTCAGAAGAGAGACAACACAATTTAACCAAAATGGTATGTCAAAACTAACATGACACGTATTTATTTTCCTACGAGTCCAATCATCTACAAAAAGTGACTACAGATTCAATTTACTGCGGTCTTACACATAAGCTACGTTCTGACAAGGCATTTAGTCGGATTCCCACTCAATTTAGGACATGTTGGGCTCGTATCACGAAAAGAAGTCACGTAAACTGGTCGTAAAAAGTTTTGCCAACTATCTTTTTTTGGATACGAGAAGCGGGTTCCATCAAGTTGTATTAAAAGTAACGTAATAAGGTGTAAGGATAGTTGTAACAAGAAACGAATGAAATGTAGGTTGTGGTACTAATGCTTTGCTACATTTGTTAGGGATTTATCTTTTGTGTTGTTAGAGAAACTTTTGTTAAAGCACTAATTGAAATCCAATGTCGTTGTTTATCTGGATGATATAATTATCTCATTGTTATACATTCACTCAGTTTTTGAATATTTAAATGTACTGTAGGATAAGTAGGAACGTTACAAGTAAAATTTTTAAATTGTGGTATTCTAGGTTATACGAAAGTTAGCAGTGATATTACAACAAAAGTGTAAATTAGTGCAAAGCAAAGTAAGTAGGTAATGGGAGGCTATAAGAAACTTAAAGCGGCAGGCTGTTTGAAAAAGCAATATAAACCCAACTAAGTATTTTGTTATAAATATAAAATAATAGAGAAAAAAATAAAACATAAGAATATTAATACAAAGATTACAAAGCCAGTGTAATAAACAAGAGTACATCCTTTGTCTTTCTGCACTAGAAAAAACACGTTAAGTTTTTATCAAGTGATAGTGTTGGTCATATATAAAAGATAATACGTGAACGTATTTATACTTTGATTGCTATTCACCGTGTAGAGTTCATTGCGACTTTTATCACTGAATTTTAAATGAAGTTATAAATATCAACTTAGTTCGAAGTTCTTTTATGAGCTGATGAAACCGTAAAGCTAGCTTTGTGTTTGAGGCGAGTATTAGTTGTGAAATAACATTGAATATCATTATTGCGAAGCTCATATTAGACTTAAATATGTCTATTTCTAATGAAGTAAGTTGCGAACGTATAATTTAACTTTGAAACTTTCACGCTGAATTTCACGTTAACTTTTGCATTTCTAGCAGCCACAGCTTTTGAAAAGATAATATTGGAGTGTGAAGTGTATTAGTTAAAGTTTTGTATTCAAATTTTGATGGGCAGATTACTAAACTCCACTGACTCATTACTGCTTTTTTACGCTTTATTGGCTTAAGTTTGGTTATAATCTATCTGATTCTCGCATTATTTGATCTCATATAAGACGCCAATACATTTTTACGCCATCTTATGGACTGATATTCACCATATTCTAGCAAAAAATATATAATTTTGATTTGTTTTCAGTTTTTGTCGTATCCTCCAGTTTTCTTCTCAGAGTAGTCGGATAAGGAACACCGATCTCGTTTAGTATATTTTTTTTGTCTTTTATTTAAGGTATTGAACAGAAAATTGACAATTTAATTAAAATACCGTTATTTTATTAGAATTAAAAATTACACCTTTATAATGGACAGACGACCTTATAAAGGTCGCCAGAAAACGCTGAATGCAGGTCGCTTCCAACCGGGATATATGGAGATCTAAAGTGGAGGCCTATGTTCAGCAGTGGACGTCCTATGGCTGAGATGATGATGATGATGATGATGAAAAAATATCGCTTTTATTACCTAGATTTGGACAAAATGACCGAAGTTTTGAATCAAAACCAGACAATTTATTGTAAAAGGTTTAGAAATGTTGTACTGAAAGTCGGAAGGTACCATGAAAGTACTTTCACAAATAAAATTAACTTTAAACGTTTGCATCAGCAAACCGTTTCGGAACTCCCAGACATGTTTGAGCGTGTTTGCTAGAGATTTTCGCTGAAATAAATGGGATTTTTGACTTTCTTTTCATTTTAGGAAGCAAAAGCAATCTGTGGAACTTTGACATTTTTGTTTTTATTTTGTCCTCGATTGTATAAAAAATATCCGACTTATTTATATTCCGATATCTATTGTTTATTGTCACGCTTATACCCAATACTATGTATGCTATATTTCACAGATGAGACCTCTAGCACGAGTTTTCACTATTTTACTTTACAGAGCCTTCCCAGTATTTACAGCGTTTCTTGTATGAAAAAAGGGACAACACCCATGGTGTTGCGAAGAAGGAACAAATTTTTTCCTTGAAAATTGTCAATATGAATTTGTCACAGTTCCAGTTTACTTTACGTCTCAAATACTGAAAACTCGTGCTAAGGGTACTGTATTTCACTAGTAATGTTCAAATTCGACTCTGACAGTCCCTCTATCCCAACAGGGCGAGAAGACCCATTTTATAATTCTAGCACCTAAACAAAAGAATCGAATCACATAAATTATTTACTAATTATGTTAATAGGTTTCATACTTACATTTGTATACACAAAGAATACATAAAAAATACGCAAAAAGCTTGTATACTTACTTAGCCACCGTTGAAATCACTGAAATTATGAAAGAACCATCAATCACCATAATCAACTTTTGTAAATTACCGTAATAAATCCAAGGCAGAAAATATTTCCTCCATTCTGCTGCTATATCATACAAAAACGTACTTTAAAATAAATAACAGAATGACCAATTTTAATGTACAAGTAATACAAACTTTTGCTTCAGTAATTACCCGACAAATTAACATTAATATCGAGGATTGCGTCTCTGCATATTTTATTACGTTCACGTTTCAGCCTTAATAGCTTTTGTATGAAGGTAAAATTCTCTCATTTGTAAAAGAGAAATGATTTGTTCATTATCTAACTTCAAATAAAACAATGGAATGAGTAGTTTTCTTTTTCGAGTATTAAAAAAAAAGTAGTTTCCAAGAACTCTGTAGATGGACTTGAACTGACTACGTTACTAGATTTATGCCTTCATTTTTGCACAAATCCACGAGGCACAGACTTCTCTTTTTTTTTTCTCTTGGGACATCTTCTTTATGGCGTGGAAAACTCATAAATTAAAAAGACTGGTCAATGAATACTTTTTTCTATTTCCTTGTTGTTATTTATTTCCAAATGCCAACGCGGCAACGATGTGATGTGATGTGACTGACAATGACATGACATGTACGTTACGTTTTAAGATCTCAAAATTACAATCAAGTGAAAAAAATATAAAAATGACGACGTTCCGTTCATTGCAGTAACATACCAAGTTCAGCGCCATCTATCCATCGACTAGGGAAACAATGAAAAGAAAATCCCTCATTGCAACGCGATTGTTGCGCATAAAAGTTTTGAGCTCATTTTCTTTTTACGCTCTTGAATGTAACTGAAAAGTAGTGAAACAGAATTTGTTGCCTCATTTTGTTTTAAGTAGAAACGGGAACTTGTTGCGTTATGTTTTTTTTAACTATTCAATTTATCTAGTTTTTATTTTCAAATTAAAATCTGAATCTCTTGAAGCAAAATTCATCCACAATTATCGTAACGTTTTAAACTATTATCTTTATTGATTTTTTTTTTAAATAAAAACACGTCGCCCCACATTAGGACTTTCTCCTGTGTCGTCGATACGCTTACAAATATAATATAAACTCACATACACAAACGCCTACACCCGAAGCAACTACTTGTGGATCACACAAATATTTGCTCCGTGCGGGAATCGAACCCACGACACGCAGCGCAGCAGTTTAATCGCTATGCCACTGCGCAAACCGTGAATTTTGCTAAGGTACTAAATACTTCTGACGAAACTTTATAAAATATAGTACTTCACCTGTATCGATAACAAGATTAAGGCTCTTGAGAGAGGAACGCATCCAAATATTATTCCCATAATTACTCTAAGAAAAAAAATTCCAAAGTTATCTTTAACCAAATTATACGGCAAACCAGTTTTCTCGCTAATGCAACAACAGAAAATACGGGAGACATTATTATGTCATCAAGTACACAAAATTATTTATTTTTTCTATTTTCTGCAGACAAAACCCGCACTTATAAAATGCTCTTGAATAAATTCTAGCTGTAACTTATACAGTATAAAAAAGAAAGACTCTTAATAAAAACAGTTTTTTCTGAAGTATTTTTTAAAACTACATCAACGAATGTATTTAAGTTTCTATTTTCAAGAACTCTTGGCACACTTACTGGGGTTTTCTAAGATATTTCTTGACCGTCTTTTCTATTACGAGTACTGTCGACTACGAGCTAAACTGTGCCACTGCTTAACCTACTGCTGTCAAAGAGCTGTGGACTGCGAATTGAGTACATGGAAAAACTTGAACTGCATTCGCAAGGGTATAAATAGATAGTACAGTTTTAGCGATAAGACTCCCCATTGTGTTTTCTATCTGAAATGTTTTCTTTTATGTAAATTGTTTAATAATAATATACCGCAACTATCACATAACGCCATCTAGTCCCAAGCTAAGCAGAGCTTGTGTTATGGGTACTAGACAACTGATAAACATGCTTATATATTTCTAAATACGTACATATTATGGATAAATTACACCCAATTATAGAACGAATGATCATGCTCATCACACAAACATTTGTCCTGGGTGGGAGTCCAACCCATGACCCCTGGCATAGCAGTCAGGGTCACTAACCACTAGACCAACAGGCCAGTCAGTTGTGTGGTTAACAAAATGAAAATAATATTCTTATTAAAGCAGTATGAATCTAAATGATAGTAGTTTATATTTTCTTCTTCTACACCTTATTTAATTTAATACTAGAAGTGTGGTGGCCCAGCAGCATCAAGCCCGTAGACCCGTCGTGGTTTCGAACCCAGCTAGGCGAATTACTTTGTGTACTTAATTTAATGTATTTCATCACCACTGTTCTCAAAAACGATGAAGGAAAATACCGTGAAGAAACCAGCATGTCCTAGAACTAGGTTGGTAGATGTTGCATGTCTGCGATTTTTTGTCGCAGTTATGGGACATCTACCAACCCGCGTATTATGACCCGCTTCCCTCATAGAGAGGAGGCCTGTCTCCCAGCAATGGGAATATTGATAGGCTTATGATGATGATGTTACTTGAGACTAAGAAAAATGTAGAAAAACTGAACGTAATCATTGGATTCAATGAAATTAGTACCCTGACGTCTATCAAAACCGGGCTATTATGAGGTTTGGGTGAATTTCAACAAATGCCATTTTTCTTATCATATCGGTGAACTTTTTCATTTATATATATTTTTTATTTTTTTCATGTTTAATGTAATATTTAGGATACTAAATACTCCCTTATTGGTAACCATCAACGTATCTTTTAAGACTATGGAGAAAATTCAGTTTGAATTCTGGTTTCCACCGATGTGACAATCCGGCACCGATTATCTTTTCTGTACACCGATATGATAAATTTATTCACCGATGTGATATACATATACAGCGATATGATAATCTATCCACCTTTGAACATCAAAAAAGAAATAGTAGGCTTATACATTTTTGAAGGAGTGACTAAGAACTGAATACCTGAACTAAGGGTATTATTTTCTTAGAATAAAAATAATGTTTTTTTTTTTATTATCATTGTGTTTATTTAAAAGAAGTATAAAAAACAAAAATTTCTTGTACGTTATTGTACAATACACATTTATTAATGTGGCGATCAAGCTAATTGTTTTGTCATGTGTACACTTAAAACATTGTGGCGTTCTAGGTTCAACAATACTAAGAATAGAAACTTTATATAAGAAAACTTTATATACCTAATTAATCAGCCTTTTAAGTTTAACCTTAATCATAACAACACTACAATAATCACAGCTTTAATTATCACTTAATTTAATATTTTTAAAATCTTTGTTCTCAGTGCGTAAGTATCATAGATTACATAGAGATCGCTTCTATCTTACATCTAGCAAATAATCTTTACCCTTAAAAAAAAAACTTAAATTAAATCTGTCAGTATAATTTGGTTATTATGTTAATCAGCCTTTAAGTTCAACATAAATCACTACAGAACTTGAACCGTCTTCGTACTCCACTTTTATTAAATTGCACCATAATTAGACTTTTAAGTCATAGAAGACTATGTAGTATACCTATAGTTAATCACAGCACTTAATTACGTACTTTTATAATTATTATCTGTTACAACAATTAAACCTTTTTTTTCAATTAAAACTAAAAACAATAAAAATAAAAATTTTAAAAACAAATCAGCCCAGATCAAAATAAGTCATCATCAGTGTCACTGCAACCAAATATATTTAAATTAAATCTCTGTTTGATGTCAGGAGTTGGTTTACGTGGCTCATTTTTTTCTTTTTTAAAGTTAATTTTAGATTTTATTGTAAATATTTCCTCATCGGTGTCACTGTCTTCCACGGTAGGACTTGAAAATCTATTAGATGCTTTTACCGTATCCTCTTTATTTACGAATTGAGTTGATTCCTCTAAACCAACTAAAATGTTCGTGTCAATTTTCTCTAAAAATGAACAGGCAGGAGTACTTTGATCAAGATCTACATAGTTCAATAGCAAATTTTCAGACATTTTTGTCGAAGAGGATGATCTGGGTGCCGCATTTTCCGAGATTTTTAATGTATTTGATGGTGTAAAATACTTTGAATGTGATGGCTGTGGGAACAAAATTAATTTGTCAGTTAACTTTACTGGTCGCATTTTAGTGATATCTATTTTGGATTTAGTTCTGGATTTTTTATTACTCGAAGTAGAAAGTTGAGGTTTAGACTTAATTTGGTGTTCGGTTGACAAATTGTGGAAGTCTAGATGTTTGCCATGTGGACATTTAACAACATATTTCATACATTCATCTTCTATACAAGAAAGTCGACGTAAAACTATACGATTTTTAGCTTCTTTAGTCCAAATGACTTGTTTGACTTGCAATGTTCCACGAAATGTGTTCAAATTTGTAGGGAGAAGCCAGTCCTTTTCTTCAACTTCATATTCTTCTACAGTACTAATTTTCACGCCTTGGACAGCAGATTTTAAATAGTTTACAAAAGAGTCTATATTATTCATATCACCATCGTGTGCAACAAATCGATCCGCCGTTCGCTTCAGTAGCCCACCTACTCCATCTGGCGCACCTTTTCCATGACCACATTCACTATAGTTCCATATTATGTTAGTCAGAGAAGAGCAGTAAATACTGAGTTGGGACATAATATAAAAAATTTTCTTATTCCGATACTGGCCTGATGGAGAATCAGAAATAATAATAAGATTCTGAACAATTGGAGCTTCCTGTTTAATTTCTTCTAATATTGGAACAAGGTGAGCCCAAACGGCGGCAGCATCATGGCGCAGTGAAGAACTAATAGTGCAGAAACATTGAGTTGTTATATTCTCTTCCTTATTTTTATAGTAAATTACAGCAGTGTGTAATGTGAATTGTTGACGACTGCCACCAAAGTGCATAGATTGTATTTCGGACCCGTACTTGGAGCTATAGTTCTCACTAAAGTCAATGTGAACGACACAATCCTTTTCAGTCATGTTTTGTTTGTAGTGCTTAAAAGCTTGACTTTGATTTCGTATATTACTACAATGTGTTAAGAACGGTTTCAGATTGTTTTCAAATATTTTGATTAGTTGTAATGGTTTAACGGTTATTTTTACTTTTTCTACATTAACGGCTATTTTATCGACTCCATTTTTTTTGTAATTCTTTTTTATCTTCTTCCAATTCCAATAAATAACATCTTTGGAGTTATCAAATTCTTGATAATTTAAATGACGATTCTTACAGACAGGACATGTTCTTTGCAGGCATTCTACCTTAAAAATATCACAGCAAATACTACTTAGAATTTCAGTCGTGGTGTTTTCTTTTATGATACGATTTCTTTTTAAAGATGATATAACAAGATCCATGTTCTCATGTTTCTCACATAGGCATGTATTTCTCAAGTTTAATTTTGGCTGCGTGACCCAAAACGGCCTCATTCTTGTAAAAGTGACGTAACTGATTGGAGGGTAGCCCGAAGTCAAATACTTTTTGTGTAAATTTTTAATTGTGTCTTTCATCAGCCTTTTCTGTTTTTTTACTCCATTTTGTGTGACAGTATCCTTTTTACCTGGGCAAAGATTTGAATTTTCATCATCCTCAAAAAACTGAACAACAATCTTACGGATACGTTTTTGCAGGTCTATATTTTTTGGCTTCGTTGGGATTCGTCTCACTTCTAAATTACTCTGTTTTAATTTCTTAAATTCTTGATGTAGTCTCATGTATCTCTTTTTGTACATTAGTTTCTCTTTTTTAGCCTTTGCCAATTGTTTTCTTAAATCGTGTATTTGCTGAGTTTTAACGTTTTGATATTTACGAAATTTCATTTTAATGTCTTGTTTGAATTTAACAGTATTAAAGGATGTGTCTAAGTTAGGACTATTTGGGCGTAATGTTGATTCTTCTGAATTTATAGAACTAATACTTGGCGTTCGTAAAGGAGATGCTATTGATAAATCTAGGGGACTGCTTGTACGTAAATAGTGGGAACTACTCGCTAATATGGCATCAATACGCAAATTAGGACTATTACATCGAACATTCTGTCGCAATAGCCGTGGGCTATGAGGTCCTATTAGTTCTTGAGAAATACCGGGCTCATTATCTTGATTTTTCGGTAGCGATTCTGCGTCATTGGTCTCTGAAACACTTGTTGGGTTGTTGCGGGCACCATTTGCCTTATTTTTTTTCCGCTGATAATATGCACGGGCACTGATTCGGTTTTTCTTTTGTGCATTGCGACGTGCATGTGCAGTCATTTGGCTTCGGGTTAGGATAAGTCCAGCTGCCTTTCTTTTAGCTAAGCGTTCTCTGTCTTTTCTTAAATGCTGCTCTCTTAACACAGGATCACTTTTGATTTTAGCTTTTCTTATTCTTTCCATCAACCTCTTTCTCTCTTTTTTCTCCTCCTCGTTTAGTTTTGATTTCAGCATTCTTAAACAAAATTAATCTTAAACAAAATTACTCGAACGAATTGTGTGCGGCACGAGCTGCACACAAGTTAATATTTATGAAAGTTAAAAAATATAATATGTGTATATGTATGTATATAATGTATGGTTGTAGGTATGCTCCATTGTTTTTTTGTTTACTTTAATGAAATGACACTATGTCTACCAATATGATAAAATTACACCGAGGTGATAATATGATCTACCGATGTGATAAAACAATCCACCGATGTGACAAAACTATGCGTCGATCATGAATCAAAACACCGATATGATATTTAAGACACCGATTGATTTTTCTTATCACATCGGTGTAAATTATCACATCGGTGGTAAAAAAGACCACCGATTACAGCGATATGAGAACAGCGACGTGAGAAATTATCGACTTTTTTGAAAATTATGAAAAATGTATAATATTTAGGCTAAATTCAAGTACCTATAATGATGCTAATTTACTTACTATGTCTGTTAGAACCAAACAATCGTAATAAAACTTCACATTACACTAGAAAAATGCAACCACCGATAATATAAAATAATTGCTTGGAAGTAACTGAAATGTCGTACTTACGTAATTGGCGGGAATATGCAGCGATTTGACACACGTCCGTCCTGACTGCGCACTAGCACACACTAACGAGGGAAATAAAATTGGGGTGGGGACACTGTCGGACTCATCGATGCAAAGTTAGGTTTAAATTACTTTTGTGCAGCGATATGACAAAATTTTGCGAGACAAGTACATTTATGCCTCTCAGTAATAAATATTATGAATTACGTAATAAAATATGCTACATATTAATAATAAAACTAATATTCTATGAAATAGAATAAGTTATATTCTTAAGTTACTTATTTTTATAACGATATAAGCGTTTTTGCTTGTAAAAAAAGTAGAGGGACAGCACCGATGTGACAAAAATAGAGGTTTATGTATTTATTTCTACCTTTGTAAATAGACTTAGACAAATAATATTTTATGCCACAACCCAATAAATACCTAATGAATACAAAAAAAAATAGTACAGAACAATATTCCTTTTTTCAAATACTATTTCAATGAAGACAAAATAAAAAGTCGTTTGGGAAATTCACCCGTTTACTATATGACACAATCTTGTTTGATCCTTCAAGGTTGATATTACAACTTATACGAACTTTCCAAGAATAATATTATGTTCCCTCTCGTGTCACTATAAACCGTTTTGCAAAATGAAAATAGCTCCTTAATTTAATAACATCGTAGCAACATCTTTCATCAAAGCAACCTATACAGAAAATGTATCGTTTTAATCTAATCCTGAGCTAGGGAAGGAAAATTCAAATTGCTGTATCTCGTGTGACCTAATTAGCTAAGGGCCCTCGCCCACCGCCACTTTTCGTAGCGTTACAAATGATAAATGATAAATGATAAATGATATTTATTTTTGCAAATAGGTTTTCACAAACACTTTTACAAGTCAAAAACACTTTTTTTTATAACTAGATGAGGCCGGTGTTTCGTACCTGACTACTCTGAGAAGAAACATCCGAAACAAACTCAGAGGTCATCGTCTCTTTTAAAGTCCAGACATTAAATTGGTTAAATCATGCGAGGACCCTGCAGGTTTGTGTCTGAGATGGTCTTTTGAAGAAAGAACCATACAAATTTGAGTGGACCTGTCCAGTCAGTGCAAGCATTTGTCAGTTATCGTGAAGCTCGACTCATAACTCAAGGAGCTCAACCAACGACACGACGAACAATACCAAAGAAAGGACATTTGGGTAGGCCACATAAATAACTCAAACTGTCAGACTGTCAAAAATTGAACTGGACGAAAATTAGAAAGCGTGACCCACATAGATCCTCACATTCACAACTAACAGAAGTAAAAGTACACAAGAACATTGCATGTCAAAATGTATATAAGAATAATTGTAAATGTCAGATTGTATATAAAAAAAAATAATCATACATGTCAGAGGGTAAACAAAACTAAACAAAAAGAAAAAAAAAACACAATAAGAAATACATGTCAATATGTATAGATAAACAAAACATACACGTCCAAATGTATATGAATAAAAAAAAACATACATGTCAAATTGTATAAAAACAAAAAGAGGGTAAAAACAAAATATGTCAAAAGTATAAAATAAAATAATCAATGTCAGCGTATATAAAAACGAATAAAGAAATGTACATATAAATTAATTAGAGACTTCATTCACTGAGCAAATAAAATTGGAGCAGTTTAATCCCATGCCTTTTTGTCCTCTAGATACTGATTAACATTATAGTAGGCTTTCTGACACAGATTCCGTTTAATAAATGTTTTGAATTTATTTATACTAAGCGTTTGAATATGGGACGGAAGTTTATTATAAAAACGTATACACTGGCATCTAAATGTAACCCCAATTTTTTTGAGCCGGGTGGCTGGAACTATAAATTTGTCTTTATTCCTTGTGTTTATATCGTGTAAATCACTATACTTTTTAAAAAGATTTAAATTTTTATGTGCATACAAGAGATTTTCATAAATAAACTGAGAGGGCACAGTCATTATATTAATCTCTTTGAACTTTTCTTTAAGGGAATGTCTAGGACTCAACTTGTAGATGGACCGAATTGCCCTTTTTTGCAGAACAAAGATTGCTTGAATATCGGCGGCACTGCCCCATAAAAGAATGCCGTACGACATTACACTGTGGAAATAGCTGAAGTAAACTAAACGGGCTGTCTCTAAGTCAGTTAATTCACGGATTTTCCTAACCGCAAATGCTGCAGAACTAAGTTTTTTTGACAATTTTTCTATATGGGGGCCCCACTGAAGTTTGGAATCTAAAGTAATGCCTAGGAAGACTGTAGTATCCTCTGGTTTTAACTCTTGGTCCTTAATTAGTACACTAGTTTCTACTTGTCTAACATGAGGTATAGTAAACTTTATACATTTTGTTTTTTTTTCATTTAGCAGAAGATTATTACTGTTAAACCAATCTACCACCTTTGCAAGGGCAGTATTAACATCGTCCGTAAAAAGTTGCTGACGTTTCAGTTTAAATAAAAGAGATGTATCGTCTGCAAACAACACTATATCATGATTGTCTTTTACAAGGCAAGGCAGATCATTTATATATATGAGAAATAAAAATGGGCCCAGAATTGAACCCTGAGGTACCCCCATTTTTACTACAGATCCGGGAGACCTTTTTCCGTTGACATCCACTCTCTGGATCCTATCACTCAAATATGAAGTAAGAAGATCCAGAGAGGCGTTCCGAATTCCATAGTGGTGCAGTTTCCTGATCAATGTTTCATGAAGAACGCAATCGAAAGCCTTGGACAAATCGCAAAAAATACCCAAAGCATCGCATTTGTTCTCCCATGCATCATAAATGTGGCTTAACAGTTCAACACCAGCATCGGTAGTTGAACGACCCCTTGTAAAACCGAACTGTTTATTATGTAATAACTTATGTTTATTAAAAAATTGTTGCAATTGATCTAGAATAAGTTTTTCAAAAATTTTACTAAATGTAGGCAGTACTGAAATAGGTCTGTAATTAGTAGGGTCTGATGTACTACCTGATTTGAACAATGGTATTATTTTACTATTTTTCATTAAATCAGGAAACTCACCGCTGTCAATACTATTATTAAAAATTACAGCTAAGTAAGGAGCTACAATGTTTATAATGGATTTTGCAACATCCACTGAATGACCCCATAGGTCTGCGGTCTTCTTGACATTTAAGGTATGAAAAATTTTAATTATATCTTGACAAGTGACATGCTGGAATTTAAAATCGGAATCACAAACTGGAACATTTTGTTTTAATAAATACTCTGCAGCAGCAGGAGACGAGTTCAATGATTTAGTAGTCGATACGGGAATATCTGCGAAGAAATCCTCAAACGCCGTGGCAACAAGAGTATCAGATTTTATAATATTACCACCAATATCAAGGCTGTAGTCATTATCTCTATTGCAAGACCTTCCCGTTTCGCTATTAATAATTTTCCACGTCGTTTTAATTACATTGGTGCTATTTTTTATTTTTGAACTTAGGTAAAGTGACTTTGCTACATTACAAACTTTTTTGAATAGTTTAGAATAATTTTTAACATATAGATTAAATTCCACAGTATTAATATAAGTCCGCTCTGCATATAACTCATAAAGTCGTTTTCTACTTTTGTGAATGCCAATAGTGGCCCAGTCATTGAAAGAAGGTTTACTATTTACAGAGATTGTTTTGGGAACAAATGTGGTATTAAATTGTTTGCAGTACATTGTGAAAAAATCGTTATATTGTTGATTCAGATCATCATTACATGATAAGAAAGGTAATTTATTCAAAAGTTTATGTTTGAAAGTTTCCAATCGAGATTTGGTTTTGGGGTTGATTATAACATCTTTTTTTATTACTTTTTTCTTTACATTTTCAATAGAGATAAGTTGCCCGCAATGATCTGAATCTATTAAGTTAATAATTTCTTTATGAGTTATTTTGACATTAGTATATATATTATCAAGGCAAGTGGCACTAGTGGGGGTTATTCTAGTGGGCTCTAAAAATTTATTTTCTAGATTGTATGACCGGAACAGGCTTAGAATTTTAGTACTTAACACAGAATTTTCTAACAAATTGATATTAAAATCACCACATGTTATAATAGCCTTATTTGAATTACAGATTCTGTGCAACACTTCATCCATAACATTCTCAAAACAGTCATACAACCCTGAGGGAGGCCTGTATACACTTAATATTATAAACTGCTCCAATTCTATACAGGCTATTTCAATTGTCCGTTCAACGGAGAGGCTAACAATATCCTTACGGTCTTTGAATTTGAGCTGATTATTTACTAGGATTAATGCGCCGCCATGTATAGCATTCACTCTGCTGAATGAACTACCAACCTGGTGATTACTAAAATTGAACATGAACTGGTGACTTTTGAGCCAGTGCTCTGTTATACAAAGAATATCTATATTATTAAAATTCATAAAAAGTTCTACTTCTAATTCCTTGTTTAAAAATCCTTGAATGTTTTGATGCACCAGGTTGATACTATTAAAATTTCCAACAGTCTCATTTAATTCATTATCTGACTTTCTAACATGATTGCAAGAGATTGCCTCTATTGTCCCAAGGTGTAATTTAAATGTTGATCAGGTTCAGTTAATGTTATCAAATTATTGTAAGAGTTATTTAATTCAATGTTGCATTGCTCAATAAATACATTTTGTTTATATAAGTTCTGAGCTGTAATAGAAAAAAAATAGGCCAAAGACACAGCTATCTGTCTTTTACAATAATTTGTAAGATAGTACTTTTCTACAAAATACCTATCTTCTGTCAAATAAAAGTTTTTTCCCACATAATTATTAATGTCAATTAATTGAAATACATCATTATTACATGTCAAATTGTACAATGTCATATTAATATTAAATCTAGAGTTATTTTCCTCCTGTGGCAAACTGTTACTGTAGGGGAAAGTAAACAATACAATCTTTCTTAAATTTAAGTTATCTAATGTTCTATAATAATGGAGTAATTCACCTTTATTTAAGTTTCCTCTATTCCCTATTAAAATTAGTAAGGTAGTGTCCTGCTTAAAATTAAATTTAATAATTTTTTTCATAATATGATGTAAAGAACATCCAGGCATACAGTGGTTTATTATCTTATTACCCGGATATTCATCTGTTATTAAAGGACCTAGATTTTTTCCAATCTCATCACAAAAAATGACTATATTCTTACAATTTTGTTTGAATTTTTCATTGGAACATTCCACCGGTGTATGTAAATCAACACATGGCTTTGGTAAGGTGGTATTACATGATGTCAATGAATGGTCGGGTGTATGAACATTGGAAGTTGCTTGACAGTTCTCACAGTTGTTGTTTTGAGAACGCACCAGATCATTCATGGCCAACACATATTCCCTCATAAGGTGTTCTGAGGTATTGTATTTACTAGTCATTGAACTAAGTTTGTCTTGTAGGATGTCTAGTTGAGATTGAAGGTCTTCTGTGTCAATTTTATACTTTTTGGTGCTCTGTTCCAGATTAAATGAATAGAAATCCAACTGTTTGAGTAAATTTAGTCTTTCTCTATTTAATTTCACATTTTTAATGAAAAACTTTTGTCTTTTAACTAGTTTTTGCGTTTTTACAATATATCTGTTGATTTTAATATATTTTTTTAATTTATTTCTACCGGTGACTACCCTCATTGAATTATATGATTTTGATTCATCCTCACTAGTCAAATCAATGGTGCAAATAGGATTTAGGGCAGAAACCATTGACGGGGCAATAGGCACCAACTCACTGAAAAGACTTTGATTCAGCGAGGCAGTGATGTTAATATTTGTAGTCTCGAGATCTGTTATTTGACTCCTTGCCTCATGTAGCTGCTGTTGTAGAAAGTGTTTGTCATTAAGAGCTTGTTCATACTCTGTGCTACATTGGCTGAATCCGTCCACAATAAGTTGGAGCCTATCCCGGTCCTCAATGACATCAGTGTATTGATTGTATAACTGAGCCATTTCTCTTTTTAATGTTCTATTCTTTTCATGGACCTCTAAGAGAACCCTTTCATTCTCATCTATTTCCTTACTTAGCTGGTCACAGGACTGCTTTGATGCCTTTAATTCGCTCAAAGCCAGAGTGAGTTCCTCTTGGCGAGCGCGGGCACTACGTGTCATAGTCATGATTACAGTAAAGAAATCGAAAAGAAAGAAATTAAGAGAGAATAGGTAGCTATAGTAGCAGGATAAAAGAGAATAGTATATAGGGAAAACACGAAATTAAAATCAAAACCGAGTTCTGTCACCTAGCTAAGCAAGGTTATGTTTACGTTTTTAAAAGGTCTTGAATACCACTAAATAACCAAATGAAAACGTAGATTAACTGATAACAAACGTAATTATGGCACGTAAACAATGTTATAGCAAATAATTAGGAATAATTGTACCTCGATTAGGATGACAATGCAAGTTTCCCTCAGGCCGGTAACTGTCACTTATTTCACATGAAAATTACACATAAAATTTACGATTAATTTATAAATCTAACACAGAAAATTCAGTAATAAGCAATATACTTAATGAGAAATTGGAAAAATCCTTTAGAAAACTAATAAATACAATTTTTATAATAAAAAAATATAGGACAGTTTAAAATCAGCTGTTAGCTGTAGTGTTGCCACAGGGGAAAAAAAAACACACACGCGGTAAACAGTAGCGGTACGATGCTGACGTCAACATAATTTCAATACTTTCTTAATGATGTCACTATTATGTCCTGGTATTAAACTTTTTGTTCTCCTAAAGCCATTAGACACAGTCGCGCTTATTTTTTATATTAGAATAGTGACTGAACTAAAGCACGATTCCATCGCTATGTTGACGCATTGCAATGTGCCTAGCGCGTGCTAACAACGGAGCTGATACCCGTTTACGAAACGTGCAAGAGTATCGCTACGAAGTCGTGGTGGGCGATAGCCCTAAAAGTTTCTGTACGATCATGTTACATTACTAATTTACCTGTAACCTTTTAAGAAAGGGCAACAAATAATGTTAAGATAACTTATTTTGTCAACAGGCAGGTGAATCTAAAAATAAGTCCACAACTTGGCGACTGCTTCAATTGGAGTATGACGCCTTCGCAGAGTGAGCTGGTGGTCTTCGCAAGGATCAGTGATCCTGCAGTAGACTTGGAGACTACTCCTCCTGATGGGCCGTGGTTAGAAGCTACGGCTGCTGCCGTGCCCTGGAGCCTTGGCGTTGATATAGCTATATGGAACGCTGTTGGTAAGAAATTTGAATATTTTGTGAACCGACCGCTTCATAGAGTCCCTTAGACATCGTAACCCCTTGGCCCATGAGGTATGCCCATGAGGTACTTACCTCATGGGCCAAGACTCATAAATGCGATTGGTCTTTATAACTTTTCTTAAGATCAATCTTATTCATGTACAGACCAAAATCAATGATAGTCTTAGTTTTGTTTTGGAGAACTTATTCGATTTTTTGCTCTCACTTCCACGAACAATTTTGTTGTGAAAAGTATAATAGGTATATAGTTGTTGAGTATGCAAGAACGCTTTAGGATTTTGTGGTTACCGCGCTTGTCTGTTTTTGTGATTTTGTAGAATTGCTGGAGAGATAATCTCAATTTTGGAAGTTTTGGCTATATGAGATATTGCGTGAATAATGATATGGCAAGAAGGGAAATAATTGCTGAGATGATAATTAATAGAGAATTATGAAATAAGAAGGCGCACCTTATCGACCCTAAATGAATCGGATGGATAAATTATGATAAAGGGATAAATTACTTTACTGTTCACGGTTACTAACGGTGTACAGTCACGAGCACTAATATATATACATTGGTCACGTTTTCTAAAATATCTTAACTTATACTTTTCAAAAAATATGTGTACAACATGGTTTTCTAAATAACCTAACCATCAAACTGTGGCAAAACTGGGTATACATTGGTTTCACAGTAAGATAAACGAAGCAAAATCAGAAAAAAGTATACATTTCTAATGTTATTATTAACTATCCATGACAATTTCTATAACATTTATACAAGTAAAACAAATTGTATACGTGTTATAGAAATTGTCATGGATACATTATAATGATAATGGAAGTGTATACCTATTTTTTCCTGTTTTTGTTAATAAGTTTATTACAGCAATGATAAGAGTTTTTTTATATAAGTAGGTAGGGGCTGGTTATTACTGCAATAAATCAAGGACTTACGAAATCAGAGTTGTAATTCATTACCAAAAGTAATGATTATTATTATTAATAAAGCCTATTAAATATACTTAATAGTTATGCATAGTTTTTTTTTTACTTTACCCCGCAATTAGTCCTGTATGGTGGGTGCGTTTACAAACATAGAAACTCACATGACACGAACACCCAGACCCGTAACAACTAATTGCAGATCATACAAATATCTGTTCCATGCGGGAATCGAACCCGCGGCACTCGGCGCAGCAGTCCAATTGCTCAGCCACTGCACCAAACGTGTTGACGCATTATTCAAATATATCGTGATTAACGGACACCCGCTTAAGGCTTAAGGGTTTATTGTATTCATCATTATGAACAATTTTTGGCTCTCAACTGTTTCATTATTAATAGTTATTTATGATACTAGTGCGGTAAGTTGGTTTTTACAAACGAGTAGACGAACTTACGCCCGAGGCACGGCCGAGGGCGTACCGTAGTCACGAGTTTGTAAATACCAATTTCTGCACGTGTGTCATACAATGTTTTTCAACACATTTATCCATATTAATATCAGATTCCTCCCTTGAACTCAGATTAGTCGCAACAATTTTTGAAGTTCCGAATATCAAAATGGCGCGACTTTGAAAATGGCGCCACATGCACGTGGTGAAAATTAGAACTACATCTTTCATCTCATTTACTCTTTAGTATTAAAGTGAGATAACGTATTGAGCAGAAGCTCTTCCAAGGAGGTTCGATCAGTCAGGTTGTTTATTTTCATAATGTGAAACTCTTTGGTAGAATTCTTTTTTTTTTTGTAAATTAAAAAAAAAACCGTAAAGAAAACGCACGCTGCTATACAAGAGGGCGTGCGGTAAAATAGGTACTTAGGTGAGAGTACCTATTTTACCGCACGCTGCGTTGTATGGTCCGTAATTTTTAACTTTCGAACACTGTTTAAAGGCTTTGTAAATGCATTTTACGAGCAAATGTGTTGAAAATATAATTTTCGCGATTTCAGGTCCCATAGTAAAAGAAAAATTAATCATACTTATTTATGAGTACAATAACCTTTTAAGAGGGTGTGCGATAATTTTATCCACTTTTCGTAGAATCACCCAATAGCACAATAGATCCGCGAGAGAGAGAGGACAGCGTCCTCCTTCCGCCCCAACCGCAGTGGTACACGGCGTCGGACGTCGGCAGACGATCTCCGGCCACCGTAGGCGCGGGCATGCGGACAGTGAGTAAAGGCCTTGCTCGGGGCGGGAGGACTCAGGAATGGAGGACTCAGGACTCATTTGATGATTATACCAAGATAAAAAAAAAATAGCACAATAGATTTAGGACGGTACACGGAAATAAAAACAGTCGACGGGTGAGTCAATACATTCGATGATGGCTACTTTTACCTAACTATGACAAAATAAGTAGGTATAACGCAAATTAACGAAAAGAAGTTAATGTATTTGTATTATATACACTTATTTTTTCAATGAGGTTAAATTGCAATTTGTTAAATTAGGACTTATTTCCGACCTCAAGCTCCTTGAAACTGCTGCTTTGTAATTGTTTACATAATTTCGAAACTGTATTGTTTACATGTTTTTGAAATTTGTGAATTAAAACCGATCTCAAGCTCCTTGAAACTGCTACTTTGTAATTGTTTACATAATTTCGAAACTGTATTGTTTACATTTTTTTGAAAATTGTGAATTAAAACCGGTCTCAAGCAGATTGAAACTGCTGCTTTGTAATTGTTTACATAATTTCGAAACTGTTGTTGTTTACATGTTTTTGAAATTGACTTGGTACATAATAATGTAACTTAAAGTTGATATTATTTTTTGGCAAACTATCGTTAACGAAATTTTGATAAAAATGTGTAGTTAATTTTGACTTAGTTTAACGTTTACATAATTATTGGACACAGTTGGCAGAACTTATTTTTGAAATTTAATATTGTTACATTAATTTAAATTTTAAGGTCGTATCTATGTCTTTGCTCGTGACTGTACATGAAAATGTTTCATCATTCTAGTCTAGAGAAACAAACATTACCAATTGAATGAGGCGATTCTAAGAAATACTCAAAGCTAAGCTATTTCTATCCGCCCAAATAATATAATTCCGTAACCACTAATTCAATCCCGAACGGAGACAGGGCGCCATTACCAGAATCCCGTTAATGAATACTAAAATTTACCTGTTAATTACACAGGCAAAGTAAAAGAAATAGATGAACGAACTTCGCAATTTACTGCTGAAGTTTGAAGAGTAAACTAAGAGAAATGAGTTTGTATTTTCAGATCTGGAATCGCCATTTATAACAAACAAACACTATGAAAATATACGAACCTCGGATTGTTGATGAGAAACTTTTTAATGATTTGATGGGTTTTGTTTTGATATTCTGTTTGTGAAAAGAAAACATAACGAGCAAAGAAAAATAAAAGAAGGGTTGGAAATCAATGACTTAAAGACGAGAATGTTGTTGCTTTGAAATTTTGAATTAAGTCCGTCTATATACAGTCACGACCATGATATTACTTAGTAGAATGAAAAAGAGAAAACTTTTGCGTTATCATGGACCTCCTATTTAGGAAGCCACGCTATTACAAAATGGGTCTTATTACATAGTAGAAACCAGTATTTCAAAAATCGCGTTTGAATTTTGTTAAGTGCATACATCTTATTGCTCGTGACTGAACCACTGTTTGTATATGAAGTTTAAATATATAAATAAAATATATTGAATGAAATTCTAATAGAATGCTAGAATCGTTCTATCAATGTGGATTCCTCAAAAATCAGTACAAACATATTCAACTTACATTCAGCTAATGCTAATAGGCTAATCTGAATCAACCTAACACCGCATATATTGCGTATAATGCTCTCATAATTTTATTAATGTAGGTAAATCCCTTCTACCACGAACAATCCAACTACATTCAGATGTTTCATTCTCTCTGAAACGAGACTCAATAAATTGTAACAGCCTCAACATTCCGCTATTCAACTTCCATCCACATAATTATCAAAAACAGAAAGGACTTCATATTATTTAAAGCTTTACTATAGAGCACTGAGCACTATAATGTATAGTTGGTGCCAGTTAAGATGTCAATAGCGGACATTGAACCCTACCTAATAAGTCCTCGTATAACGACATTAGTTCAGATTTTTTGTAAAATACCAAATAAATTAGTAAGTATATTTGTAAAGATATAAGTATCTAAGTATTCATAAGATATCAAAATGGTAAAAATATTTCACCTTTACCTAAGATTTTATATTATTTTTATATTTAAGACTTTGTGAGTCTAGTCTATAAACGAGTCGTTCTTTCGGCGAAAAGTCCATTGGTGAAAGTGTCTATCGGTGAAACGGCCATAAATGAATCGTCCTGTGATGAACCGGTCGTCGGAGAATTGTTGCATAATCGCGTGACACAGGTTTCTCTGCAACGGCAACTATATATCACTGTGCCAAATTGAAGCACGAATATTAAAAAGAAAGGCGTCTCTACTCGACCTCTTATTCTATAAGCTTCAAAAACGAAATTTCATAGCACCCGGCACGAAAGTTCTCCACAAACAAAACTAAGTACTCGCTCGTAAAACTATTGCAATAACTCCCGGAAGAGAGTTCATCTATCAATATTGCAGGCTGGGCCGGCTGGGGGGAGTGGGGGGCTTGCAGCAGAACCTGCGGAGGGGGGAAGCAGACCCGTAGGAGATACTGCTCCAGACCCACCTGCGAGGGTTACGGGGAGCAGGGAAGGTCATGTAACTCTTTCGACTGTGAAGGTAAGTAGATTTCCCTCGTAAATTAAGACAGTGAAATGCAAAGTTACTTTGAAATAGCGCACCCTTCCTGTAAGAAAGCGGTAAGTGAAATCGGACAACTTTTCAGGAGCTTAAAAAAACGTGTTCAACATTGTAAAAAAAATCCCAGGAAAACCTTTTATAGATCAAAAGATGGCATTTAGCAGCGGCGAAGTGATAGAGTTTCCGATTTTTCATTGTATTATGTATACTGCGAGTTATGGTTGAATTATACGGTTACTCAAATAATCCCCGAAACTGTTACAAAAGATACCGGTGTAACAATGGATATCGCTTTGTTATCATCTTTGGTGAACCGCATTGGCTGCGTTAAGTGTAGTTATTCCATTATGCATGCTCCAATTTTAGGCTAGTCCGAAAGTGTAAGTATCACTTACGTAGTTTTTACACGAAGAATTCATTTAAGTTAACATAAATACGTACTTTATGCATGCGAAAGTATCTACGTTTTGCTGGAGTATCTGAATGAACTTGTTTTTTATTGGAAAAAATATTCAAATAATGAAGTGTATCATCGTAAACATCTATTTTACTGGTCACAGTTTGTTATGAATAAAAATTGTATGTCAATACTACGTAGATCTATAATAATTAAAGAAAAGGTTTAGCTGCTGCGTTTTAATCTAATTAATCGATTTATATTATGTTTGTATGTGTGCGAAGAAAAAATGTGCTTTAGAAGCCTATGGTATGTAAAATGAAGTACCTTAAAGCTAAATAAGCGGAAATCTTCTATTAATTACTAAAACACACAAAACTACCTTTTGTCTCCATCTGTTAACGAACTTTAATGAAGTAACAGTATTTGTTGACTTCCAAGCTTTATTCAAAATCGACACCAGTACCACCAGTCGAGTATTGGCAAAACTAAGGCCTTATAAACTCACTAGCCACTGCCAGCGGTTTCATCTGCTACAACTCGACAATTATCCCACGGGATCATAAATTGGAATAAATACTAGCCTATGTGTTAATCCAGGTTATAAGCTATCTGTGTACCAATTTTCATTCACATCCGTTCAATAGATTTTGCGTGAAAGAGTAACAAACATACATCTACACAAACAAACTTTCACATTTATAATATTAGTAGTAGGATATTTTCGTGAGCAGTTTCAGGTCATGAGAGGTCCACACACACTTGTGAAGCTTCCCAAAGGCAGCGGCTGCTTTAGCAATCCGTGCTGGAATTTCAGACGCCAATCGATTGTCGTTGGAGACTTGAATTCCGAGATATTAAGAAATCAACTTAACGGTTGAGTTTGAGAACTTGGGTTTTCTTTACGCTTATTACTAGCCAAATCTAGAACAAAGGTCTGAAGGTTATTACGATAGTCTTGGAGAGTTTCCACACGGTCTGCTGATAGGCATACATCATCAGCATAGATAGATAGAATATAATTTTATTGTACACCAAAATTATAAACAACAACTATTATAAACATTACTAATTCTATGGTTTCAATGGCGGTCTTATCGCTAATAGCGATATTTTCCAAACAACCAGAGTTCATCAAGCACGGGAACCCTAGTCGTCTTCGCCAGTTCACACCGAAGCGTAAGATGTCGAAGTCATATTTATCATTTTTATCAGTAGTCCAAGACTATGCTGTAGTGCATCATTTAGCAGAGCCGAGAAATACAGTGTAAATAACGTGGGAGCCATGACACAGCCTCGCTTCATATCGCTTGTTATATTAGGTCTGAGAAAACGTTTTAATGTTGAACACGCGCCGTCATACCTTCGTGAAACTGACGAATCATGTTGACAAATTTCTCAGGACATCCAGCCTTTTTCAACACTACCCAAAGAGGAGCGCGTGGCACGCGGTCAACGAAACACATGTACAGATGACGGTTTTATTCAAGGCTTTTCTCTTGAATTTGTTTCACTATAAAAATGCCGTCAACAGTCCCTCTGCTAGGTCTAAAATCGCACTGGGTCTCTGGAAGTATCTGTTCCACAAGGTTTGATAAGCGGATATCGATGATATGAGCCAGCACCTTCCCAGTAGAAGACAGAAGAAAGATGCCTCTGTAAGAACCACGGTCCAATAATTCACCTTTACCCTCATAAATTTTACAAATGGAGGCAATCTTTCAGTCTTGGGGTACAATTTCCCATACCTTGAGCACTAAGTTGAAGAGCCTACTTTGTATTTGTGGACCAACATATTTGTAAACCTCTGATGGTAGACAGGAGGCTCCTAGTGTTTTACCGTTCTTCAATCTTTTGACGGCTGACATGAATTCACCAAAGGTTGGTGGATCAGCTACGTCCTCCTTGATGGGACGGCATTCAAGATTTCCAATGTATGGTAAATCAGTGGTCTGAGAGCAGAGATTCAGAGCGTCATTAAAATGTTCAGCCCACGTATCTAGGATTTGCTTATGATCTGTCAGTTTACTTTCCTGTCACGACTGTCAGTTCCCGTCACGGGTATATATTTATATTCGAGGTGTTTTTCTCGACTTGGGTCGGGAAATTGTTTTCAAGCCTTCGAAAGATCTGCCCGTATGGTTTGTGTCAGCACAGAGTTCATGTCTTTTGCTCTACCCATCCACCATTGATTTTTTAAGTCACGGATCTTGATTTTAAGTTCGCGTTGAATGGTTTTTCGTCTATCGGTGTTTGATAGAGATCTCAGTTCTAGTCTGTGGCTTTCAAGAAATGCTCTGATTTCCTTGTTTATGTAAGTCGTCGAACCAGTTCTGGTTTTTCTTCAGTGGTTTTGGTATGTACATGACACGCTATCATGAAGATGTTTGGTATATAAACGCCACGCTTCATCAACATTGCCTGTAGCATTTTAGCGTCCTTGGCGCCGAAACAACACAAACACTGGTTGCTTATGCGCTGCGCGTCGAGCAGCTTTTATTTACACACGCATTTTCGATCGAATAAGTCGATGGTCAGACCAGCACTCCACAACCCACATAGCTCTTGTTATCAAGACGTGGTTCAGGTCTTTTTACATACAATGTACCATTGCTTGGATGTAGGGTGCATCCACGAGGTCTTATATTTTTCTGCCAGGTGAGAGAATGTTAATTATTACTCAGGCACCGGTCAAACTCTGTGCACAGAGTGAGAAACTCCAAGCCATTAGCATTGCAGTTTCCAACTCCATGCCGACCCAAGGACACGACGCCATGCTTCGTAATCAGTACCAACACGTAACTCATAAATTCCTGTCCTACTGCATAAAGCTCTTACAAGAACATCATAGATCCAGAATACGGTCCAGCATTCAAAACCACACATACTCCACTAAAAAGCAATTTCAATTTAACTTCTATTCCGCAAACGTCTACTCAATTCCAAAACCCTAAAAGCTAACATTTTAGTAAACGTTCCGCATCAGTAGAAAACTGTTTCCCGTCTAAACGTAAACGAATATTGGATTTTAAATTATTTCGAGACTAGCTAGTTGACTGACATCGTAACAGCTTGTAATCGATAGATAGGGTTACCAGGTCTATAAAAAGTTTTCCTACGAAGAAAATTCCGGACTTTCCGGAATTCATGCCTTTGTGTGAAGTGAAGTGAACAGGTTTTTTTTCAAAGATGACCCATAGACTGATACTTAAATTTTCTCAGTCGCTTTGCTGTTTAGTATTTAATATTCTTGATCTTGATATATAAATAAAATACACGAAATGTATTCTAAGTGAAAAGTAGGATATACGTCACGACTCATGACCTTTAGACGCTGCGGTAGTGTCATTACCTAAAATACCTCTTTTTTACATCAAATGCATAAACAATATAGTACCTCGAATTTTTTTTAGTACCTCGAATAAGTTACGAGTGGTAGCGCAGCCTAGTCCTATTGATTTCTCGAACTTTATCTTATTTTGTTGATATTTTCGGAAATTTCTTCCTTTTAATTATTCTATCATTAGAATTCACAATGGGATCATTTCCAAGTCGATTTTTGTTTTGAGTTTCCAATACTTCGGCGCTTTCTTCCAAACTAACATTATTACGAGTGGGTGTCAAAAAAGTTAAAAATATTCCTTCATGTTTCGGACACTGAAAATAATTTTTCGGACATAATTATGGCAACCCTAAGTCGACTGGTAGTCGCCAAACTAGGCAACTGCTACCTATCAAGCTTGCTGGATGCACATGACATTTTGATAAAGTGATTTTAGCGTCAAAATGGCTTGTTGCAAGAATTATTTTTTAATTGGCTCGAACGTGTTGTACATGCCTGTGTGATAGACGGGTTTAATGATTACGTTTGGATATTGGGCTACAGTTACTTATATGTGTTAAAAAATGTGATCAACTGTTTTGTTTTTACCGTTGTTTTCTGTGACTTATCGACACGCAGAGAAATGTATACGAGAACTTCTGGTTGCAATCGTGACAGCAAGACTCACTATTTGACTTTACAACATTTCTAGTAATAAATACTAAGTATGTAGTCGAGAATTATTACAAAGACTTAGTATTTATTACTAGAAATGTTGTACAGTCAAAGTTCTCGTATAGGTAGCCAAACATTTCTCTGCGTGGACATTTCAGACTTTTTACTCAAAGTTATTATTAGCATTAGCGAAGAAACCTTTTTAGTGAAGAAATACTGTACCTAAATTGGGAGTCGGTATTGAATGAAACGATGAATATTTTCTCAAACGATTTGAGTGGTACAGAGTATTTGAGTGGTATAGGACTCTTAAGATGAAGTTGTAGGACACATAATTATTTGCGCATATAACGATTGCGATTTTAAGTTAAATTACATATTTATAAATAAGTTTATTCACTATAATTTTCAATTGCTCATTATTTCGATATCATATTGTGAAGGTTAATTTTAAAAATGTCATTCACTAGACTTAACAAGGCTCTCGAGCTTACCTTTTGATATCACCCTAAACGTTGCCACGACAAAACACGTCTCACCTACAAATTTTAATTTACGAAAATTAATTACGCACACAATTTTAATACAAAGCAACATTAAATGAAAACCTTATTCTCGTGCGAAGCAATAACGTCAACATACATTATAATTTAATTCTTCACAGGCACAATAAACCCGCTTGCGCCGGGCGCTCGGCGTAACTTCCACCCTGCCCAGGCCAGGTGGGGGCCGGTGGCGGATCGACCGCACGCCTTCAGCCTAAGACCTAATTCCTACATCTGGATTGCGTCATCAGAGCTCTTCGCAGCTGGGAAGACCTTCCCCAGAGAATTCACGTTATTTATCTCCTTGAGATTACGGCCCGAGGTAAGTTGATTTGGAGAAAATTTCACCTTTTTTATTTACTTATAGATTCCTGTCTAACCACCATCTCGGCTTATGGTAAGTAATGATGTGGTCGACGGTGAAGCACACTTGCCTAGAATTAACTTATCGACTCTTTACTTATAGACTCCAAGGTTGTAGCTATCAAAAAACACAAACTCTGGCAAGGAATTCCACTCCATAGCTGTGCGCACAATGAATGAACGAATTATTGTCCTTATCCCATTCTACTTAGGGCACAACACCATTTCTTCGTTCATATTTGATTGTAAAATTCTGATGTCGCATCACCACTTTTATCTTTTCTATACGATTTCACGGAAAATTCTGTCATCTTATCTATGACCTTTCTCTATGAATCATACCCATCACTGTTTTAGTCTCATGCCTATAATTTCATTTTATTAGATGTCCATACCAAGACAGACTTCCCTCTTTAACTATTATTGTAAAGGTGGTCCCTCACCGCGAGCATTCACCTGCAATGTAACATAATAGTTCGCAATTTGATGCACTATTGATATCTTCGAATGTTCGAATCTTTAACGTTACATTACAGGTGAATGCTCGCAGTGAGGGAGTGCCCTAACAGGCGCTACTTCCAATCTTAATTATGTATGTATAGCCTTGCCTCTATACATTTCTGTCACTCCACAAGTCCATTGAAAGAAGCCAAATGAATTTAATTACGAAGACTGAAAGGTAGAAATCAGCTGTTATCAGAATGATAATTTTTAATTAACATATTCATGTTAAACAATGGTTCTTTCGTCGGCTTTTTGAATATTACCTTACATTTGCATTGATGAGCGTAATTATATTCCAATTCGCTGCTAAAGTTTATCGCTGAAATAAAAGATATAAATCCTCTTTCGAAAAGTACAGGAGAAATAAAAATACTGGCAGCATTGCTTTCATGAAAATAAAACCGTTTCTTTGGCGAGGCAAATACTTTATAATAAATTGCTTTGCTGACTTCCAAGTAAATTGCTCAAAGAATTGATATGATAACTTTGTAAAACATTTATAATGTTATCAGTGAAGTATTTGAAGGGAGAAATTGTTGTTTAGAATTGTTTGTTTTTGTTAAATGTAATAGACATTTTATTAATGTTTTATTATTTTACTGGCAACTTAAGAAAATATTATGAGTTATAATTCTTTAAAGAAAAGATAAGTCCAAGTCCTGACTGCCCAGAATGCATTAAAAAATATATGACTTTGTGACGTGTTGAGTTTTTAAAGTCGTATATTCGACAATAAGTGTAAGTAATAAAATAGAAAAAAGGGGTCAAAAATTTTTTCTTCGATTTTATTCAGTTAACTTGCATAATTACTGATTACTAAATAACTGAAACACATGTTCTAAATTCCAATTTCTTTCACAGAGCGGCGGCTACGGGCAAGGGACCCTATTCTCGTTGCGGTCACGAAGACGCACGGGGTCCTTCCTTTCATTGGAGCTAGCTGGCCGAGGGGCAGCCAGGCTGGTCCATGCTGGCTCGGGGACATCCCGCTCCATATACTTAGCTGTACCTTTGTATGACTTCCGCTGGCATCATATTGCTATCAGGTGAGTTTTGAAGCTGCTGCGTAATCCCATCTCTTTTTTTCTACAATCTAATGAGTCCTCCCCCCTTAAATGGAGTACAAGGTACTGTTGCACTCTTAGGTACGATTCAGACCAACCGGCACTTTACATTGCGGTAAAGAACATTGAAATGTATCAACAGTAATTACAGTTCATGTTTGCATGCAAAGTAATCTCCGTCGGCATCCCGCGACACGTAGCGTTGGTCTGAATCGTATCTTAAAGGTTTACCTATTCCTTCAGTTTCAGGGTGTTCTTTAGAGACGGTCCCGAGACCCCAGACAACGCCGTAACCACACATACATTATCTGCTGTAGTTTGTCTTAAACTAATATAGACCTAGAACAATAATAAGCCTTCCCTAGACAGATGTCAAATAAAATTGACCGTACCCTCTAGAAAGCTAAACAAAGCAAGTCTTTCACCATCTTTCCTTTTCATCAACATAGACTATGATCTTTTAACATAGAGCTAGGATAGTCAAGAATCTGTTTTTCTCACTTTCTTAAGAGGAAAATATCCAAGGGCCATTTTTCCACACCAAACGTAGTCCCCTGTTTGCTCCCTGGATAATGCCAGTAGAGCAATAATATTTTTACAAAAAATCTGTGGCCACTATTGGCATGTCTCTATGTTTTCCTTTTTTCCGTAAATTAATTATTAAAAGAGATATGAAGTCGTTAAATCGTTTAAGTTTTGGAGTAGTAATTAGGGGACAACGAATCGTTGATTTTGTGCTCATTTATTAGGTATTTTCGGCCCAAGCTGCAGTTGTCTCTATCGCGCTCTGTAATTCTGTCGTTTGGCACTGCACGACAGCAATAGATTTTACAAATACCTATTCTTCAATTCTCTAGCCCTTCAAGTTTCCTCTTAAGGCTGTGGTAAATTACAAACAGACAACTTAGGTCGTTATAGTAAACGGAAAAATGTTTTCTACGAATTTGTAACTTGATTTATATTGGCTCATCTGATCGAAGAAGATTCTAGATAGAAATGATAAAGTTGATAACATTTCGAGGAACGTAATCAAATCATACCGGTTTCATTTAATTTCTTGAAATGATAATTCAGAACTAACTTTTGATTCCGTGATACAGCGAAGGTATAAAGATATAGATTGTTTGTTTTTTTTTTTTTTAAGAAATCCTTGTCATATACTAGGAATTTTCTCCTGTATATATCGTGGGTGCGTTGATATATATAGAAACTCACATACACAGACCCGTAACAATTACTTTTAGCTTTTATCATACAAATATTTGTTATGTACGGGGATCGATATCGAGCAGACGATTGATCACCACTGCGTCAACCGTACAATAAATAGAATTAATACTCTTTTATTATCGTACCATATAAATGACAGATATATAAATTACAAGACAGAATTTATATCTAGGGTGACACTGATCTGCAGACGATCTCCGGCCACCATAGGCGCGGGCAATCGGGCATGCGGGCGGCGACTCGCTGACCGACCATGGACCATACCCGTAATTTGTCTCTTTTCATTATGCTGACACTCTTGTCAGCATGATGAATTACCGTGACCTTGGAACATAAAGGAGTATTGAAGGACACCATGTATTTTAGTCAGTACGAGCCTGACAGTCGCTCCCGCCCTGTCCTGGGTGGAAGGACTCAATTGATGATTTTACCACGTAAAAAATAGGTGACACATATTATTAGCAATAAATAATAAAAAAAAATAACTTCTTATCGCTAAAAGCGATCTTTTCACCTTTGGGTGAATGGATGTATAGATGGTATTATTATTTCATCATAATAAGAAAGACATAATACTGCTGATGACCGTGAAATTTTTTGATCAGACAAAATATTATTTATTTCTCTTACAGGTTCTGCAACAATTACTATGCGGCCAACTGAAGTTTGTCGTCTGTACGCGCTGATGCCGTAGAGTCAAGTCTCGTTTGGGCATTAAAAAGGACCCAGGAAACCGTCCTATTCTGGTACGCTCTCTACTGCTACGCAGCGTTCCGTCTTATGGAATGCCAACACCAAGCTGACGGGCTCCAAAGGTCCATTTCGGTTTTTTCTGTTCTTAACAAAGTCGCGACAAGATTGTTTTTTCTCCGCGGCTAGGAATCATTTTGGGATGAAGAAGTGCTGGTCGTCCGACGGCTTTATATAGGGATCTTGTACCAGATAATACACGCAAGAAAACTGGTTCACTTTATCTGAGCTTCCGCAGCTCTTATCAAACAGTATCCAGGACTTAAAACGCTTTGCAGTGAAGAAAACTAGAAACTAAGGAATGGTTTTGTCTTATAGTAACAAACGGTTCACTATATGTTTCCTTCCCATATGAATACTTATTGCCGTGTTCTCGTAATTCTGATATTATTATTGAGTATTCTCGCTTCAATATGTGAACAATATTAAGGGTTTTTTTAGAAATTTATTCCTTGTTGTGTTTTTCTCTGCCATTCACTTTGACAGTAGGGTTGGTGTTTGAAGATGGCCGTCCATGTTCTGTCTTGTTGAGGAGTGAACGTAGATATGGAGCAGAACGAGCATTGTTGCGGTATTCAAATACTCATGATATACCGTTGCATAAATCCTGTATTTCCAGTAAATACACATTATTTACTAGTTTACTTCTTTGTTTTTTTTAGATGAATATAATATATTTTAATTTTTTATTGTTATTTTAGTATGAGGCTCGGTTCATGCTTTAGGTCTGTTGTGATATAAACCATCATTATAAACCACTAACTAATTAGTTCATGAGTGTCTTTTGGAAACGACAATTTTAAGATATTTTACAGTTCCGTTACACGAATACAGAAAGGAAAGTTTTTGCACGCAATCTTATGTTTTTAAGTCGCATTGTTTTGTATTTAGTTTAGTTGTTCAATTGATTTGTGGTTTTTTGTACTTCGATAATGTTATTTCTATAATTCTGTCAGTCAAATTGTAGCTGGTACAATTTAGTCAAAAGGTATTTACTGAGGTATATTTTGTTTTATCTAAAAGTATAATTCATATTATTTATTCAATAGATGTTGTAAACGAAAATATTTTTCTTGATCGTCTATGATGAAGATATAATCAGTGCTCATAGTGATTCTAACTCTCTCTTAGTGATTCAGAGCCTTAGGAGAAAAAAACTTTATTCAGTTTTTCAGTGTAGCTCTACATTCTATCCTTAGTAACATTAATGCACAGAGCATCCAGACTCATTACAATGATCTTCTCACATCCTTTAGTAAACACGGTAGTTGATGCAATTTAATTTCCGAACTTGGCTTAAGCCCTTCTCTTCCTTCCAACATCTTCGGTTGCAGGTTTTCGGCTCTTTCGTAATGACCGTGTCGGCGGGGTGGCGGTGGCGTAGGTATTTACCTTCGCGGCGATATCCCTGCCACCTAATTAGTAATTCTCCCTCTCAATATTCCGCGATAATTGAATATCTCTTTCTGGAAATCATCCTTAACCACAAAGGTTTACTTGGGTCGTATATAGCCCTAATTGATAAGGTGGTTTAACTTCCCCACGTTAGAGTCCATTCTGGAACAAGTTTGGACACATATGAACATGTTACATAATCATGGGGACTTAAATACATGTTATTTTGAAGGATGATTCAGATCTCAAAAGCTTCTTCTATAACCTCTTCACTTAATGTACACGTCTCCCAGTTCTTTCATTGTATAACACAATCATCTTTCCCAAATTGAGGCATCATTGCTCGACGTTATGATCGTCTCCAAACCGGAGTCAGTCATCACGCACGGACAAATGATGGCCCCTTTCGTACATGATTTAATTTTCTGACATAAAAGTACGTCCTCCTAAGATCAAGAATAAAGTCTTTTCCAACGTAATTATCGTAATATGAACCTGAGACCGTTGAGAGAGATTCAGAGGAGAGACGAATGAGTCGCGGTATTCACAGCAGATGATTGTTTGATGCCAAGTTTGCTGAATTAAATTTAATTATCACCAATCTATTTGATGCTCATGCACCAGTTAGGAACCTGTTCGTTGTGAAGCATTCTCATGCTCCATGGCTGAATACTAACATTAAGAATGCTATGGCGAAGAGAGATAAAGCTAAGTGCAGCTTAGAAGGATCGTATGCGACAATCACACAGTTTATTAAAAATGACGTAACATCTGCAACAGAATGTTTGTAGGGATGCAAACGCCGGATATCACTCAATTTGGAAAATCTTTCTCAGGCTCTGACCTGGAGATTCTTAAAGTCATGGGTGTGGGCAAGGCCATGGAGTACTACTGGTACCATGGATTAAATGCTCTGAATAAATATAAACAATTCTCTACCTCTCTGATTCTACATTAGATACCATTACAAAAAATCATCTCTGGCTTACTTTCTAACCTGACCCACCTGACTGCACTCAATTTACATTCCATCCGGTACGGAGGCCAATATTAAGAAGAGTATCCTTTTCCATCTCTCAGAAAGGCGAGGCAGTGATGATATGAGTTGGACATGCCTCCCTTCCGGTTTTTTTAGGAAGCATTATCCTGCTATCACTCACATAAGAATTTGTTCTTTATGGGCTACATGTATTTCCTTATTCCTGGAAAAAGGCTTTGTTATTCTTACCCAAAACCTCCAATTCCACTTCCCTGTCTGAATACCGTCCAATCTCAATCCTTCCTGGACTTCAAAGTACTTGAAAGTAGTGTCCACAAACAAGCTCACTCCTATCGTACTTCCAAAACCTACTCTGTCCTTTCCAGCCGGTTTTCCGTCACTGAGTTTCTCATAGCACCGTTAGTGCGTTGACTGAATGTCAAGAGGATATAGCCATGCGAGGCTCACACTAAATTGACTGTTACTGACTCTGCTGACTTCAGTACGCATTTAAATCAGTGACTTGACCTGGCTCCTTGTATACCTAAGCTCTCTAACATGCTCCTTCTGTGACGGTTGGTTTCGATCTTATTTTCATGGTCGGCCAGGCAGTGTGTGAAACCGACGACTAAAATCGGACTGGTGAAATCCACTGCTGGTGTTCAGCAAGGCGGGAGCGTTATTTCTCCATACTTTTTTATATTTCAGAAATAATATTTCTCGAGTAATTTCTCTCCCTTCCCATTTGTAATGCAGATGATTACAGGATTATAATTAGACATTTTCTTTGTCTGAATTCTCCCGAGTCGAATGAAGTTTAAATTCCGACCTTTCAGACAATAAAGACATGGGCTCATAATTTGGGTTGTTGGTTAATCCCACTAAGTCACAAGCTATGATCATAGGGACAGCAGTAGAATTAGAAGTAGGCTTTTAATAACTGACAACCATTAAAGGTGTATTACGACGGTATCTGTATCCCATTACACACATAAGGACCCAAAAATTTGGGAGTGATATTCGCTGTCACTTATCCGGTCAGCGCAGGTTAGTGAGCCGGGTGAAGCAGGAGCATGCATTATTCATTACCTTCTATCAAGCGATCTCCAGATCCTTCTACCTTTGCAAACTAAAAATCATGCTTGCCACGCACTTCTCCTTCTATCTTGATTAGGGCGACGCTGCTGTTACTTGGATGTGACTGCGGAGCTACTAAATAAAATTGGCGTCTACACAATCTTGCTATTCGGTTTATTTCGGACTGCACAGATGATCTCAATCTCTGAAATTTCGTGCTCAGTAAAATGGCTCCCTATACGACATTTCGTAGTGATGTGAGTACATCCTATAGTTCTCTAACAAATCTCATAAAACCCGTCCACTCCTGACTATCTACGCTCCCGCTTCCGCTACTACCTCCTAATCCGAGGCACACCCCTAATTACCTAAGACAATCCGAAGAATCTGCCCATTCGATAACATCATTCAAACATAGATTGAAAGAGAACTTCCTATCGGCAATATCTTGATATTTATAGGTGTTTGTTGTATATATATTAATTGAATTATATGTTATGTATATGTTTATACTATAAATATTTGTTTGTATATATTTGAGTATATATTAATTAATATTTGGTATGAGAATATGTCTAACCACTTAGTAATAAATTCTGTGTACTATCTTGTCCCCGTGTTATTATCATCTCTAATCAGTTTTTACGGGGTTGGCGGAAGAGCCCTTTTTATAGAGCTAAGCTCGCCTTTGTGAACGTAATTTTAAGTTTGGTTTTTTATTGTAAATATTGGCAAATAAAGAATATCTATATAATATATGAAAAGTCGTCTGTCGAAATTTCTCGGAGTAACGTCACAGACTCGGATTTGTGTAATTGAGTTTAATAATAAACTCCGTCCCCGTTTCCTAGAAATAATGTGGCGAATGTGGGGGTATGTACTATTATTTTCACTTCTCACCCATTAAGGGATTATAATCGTTGTGGGTGTTTTTAAATTATGATACGAAGATTAAACGGGTGCTTAGTCCTAGAAACTATTATAGAAAATATAACAGATCCGATTATATTATGAAGAGGTATGCATATTAGTTTGTTTTTGAATACGCCTTGTCGCTGTTTTTTATTCGAGGGCCCAAAACGCCCGAAGCATTGGAGCAGAGGTGAGGTGGTGCTTTCTTCAAAAAAAGGTTTGCGCGATAAACAGCCTATTGAAGAAAATACAGACCCATCACGCTTTGAGTCATGTTTATAAGCTGTGTCACGGGTTATCACGACGAACCGTCTCGATACCAGACTTGATGACTGCAAGCTCCGAACAAGACGGTTGCCGAAGAGGCTAATACAAATAGACAACATCCCATACGCCTGCGGCAAGTATACAGAAGACCGAGGAGTATAACTGCCCCATTATGCTTAGAGTTTGTGGAACTATGTGAGAAAGCCTTCGATTCGGTGGAACATGGGCGTTTTTTTTTTTTTTTGTGATGCTTGAGTCACTCCAGCGATGCCGTATTGACTGTCGGTACATCGAGTGTCGAGAGCAGTGGTGGCCCACCCAGTGGATCGTCCTGACTTACGAGTTGTAGGTGTGGGCGTGACGAACCCAGCCAGGCGCATTACTTGTGTAACTTATTTCATCACCACTGCTCTCAAGAGACCGGGTGTTGAAGGAAAACATCGTGAGGAAAACCGGGATGTCCTAGAACCAAAAATTCGAAGATATGTGACATCTACCAAAGCACTGGGCCCGCGTGGTGGATTAGGCCTACTCCCTCTCTCGAGAGGAGGCTGTGTCCCAGCGTTGGGAAACTTATAGGCTGATGATGACATCGAGGTGTGACAGTGTTGAGAATAACGCCACCATGTCGGGTCCGAGTACAGGAGCAGAGTACGAAGGCGATACATTGAGGAGAAGAGCCGGCAGAACGGGGGATTTATCTCCCCTAAAACTATGTACTGCCGCAAGGAAGCGCCTTTCAAGTCCTGGATGGCAAGGACTAGCACAACATCAATGGGAGCACATCACTTCACCTTCGGTTTTTCCGCGACCTTTAAGTCATGGACAAAAGTCGATGGAAGGAAACTCAGCATGATGCCGATGCTCGACCGAGTTTCGCACAACGGGGGGGCTTGAAAATGAACCATGGAAGGTGTCAAAATGGTGCCATGTTGTGCCTACCCACCCCAGTCTCTTTTGGAAACTCGTTACTCGATAGTTGTTGACACATCTATCTACTTAGGACAAGTAGTCGCAATAGTAGACCCACTTCCAGAAGAGGTCACCGCCGAATCCCCACTCGGTTGGGCAGCGTTCGGGAACACTACGCAGTTGTCCTTTTTCGTCTCCGAATACCCTCATGCCTCAAGACGAAGTCTTCAACCAATGTGTTGTTACATTTAATGAGTTACGGGCACCGAAAACGTGGTCTTTCATCTATCGTGCCTCATCTCAAAGCTCAAAGTCGCTCAGCGAGCTATGAGAAGGCTATGCTCGGTGTTTCTCTGCGTGATCGACTCCGATGAGTAGTATACGTAAACGAACGAAAGTCACCGAATTAGCCCACACCCGATTAGCAAGCTGAAGTGGCAATGGGCAGGCCATTGCTCGCAGAGCGGATGGCAGATGGGGTCAAAAGTGGCTAGAGTAGAGACCACGGACCTAGCCAAGCGCAGCGTAGGACTCCAGCCGTCCACCAGACAATGGTGGACATACGACCTATGAGGTCGCCGGAAGACGTGGATGCCAGGTCGCTTCCAACCGGTAACTTGTGGGCGAGCCTAATGTATGGTCTAATGTTCATCAGTGAGTACGTCCGTTGGCTGGAGATGATGATGATATGCTACGCTTGTACGGAGTAGTCTCCGAAACTAGTATTTCTCCAATTTAGAGTCTAACGTATACCACCATGTCATCGAATTTTTGGTTTTACTCTAACCATTGTTTTACTTTGAGAGCTGTAATGTGGTTATAAAAAAATAACACAAAGTAACCTGGTGGGGTTTGGTGTGTTCTTACCCACGACCTACAACCCTTAAGCCCTGGCTGATTGGCATTGAGATTGAGAGAGCAGTGGTGGCCCAGTGGTAGCGGTCCCGACTTACGAGTTATAGGTCGTGGGTTCAAACCCCGCCAGGCTTATTACTTTGTGTAATTTATTTCATCACCACTGCTCTCAAAACGGTGAAGGAAAACATCGTGAGGAAACCGGCATGTCCTAGAACCAATAATTCGAAGATATGTGACAGCTACCAATCCGCACTGAGCCCGCGTGGTGGATTCTGACCCACTCCCTCTCTCAGAGAGGAGGCCTGTGTTCCAGCAGTGGGAACATTATAGGCTGATGATGATACCATTGAGTTTCCACTGTTCTCCACTATGATATTACTAACAACCTAAGTAGGAAATCTGACCTCAAGATCCTTGAGAAAATAACTGGAAACTATCAAGTTACGACCGTAACTGTTTATTTTCCCAGTTACCTTCTCAAACTCACAATACCTTTTCTACCCTGTTTAAATCTATAATATCTGGTTTCACAACGTGTATTGTTTCAAAACCTTACAAAGTTTCTTGGAAGTCCAACCATTGAACGCAATAGGTTCTTTATATAGATTGTAAATTAAGTTTACTTTGCTAGCTTAAGCTCGCTGAAGTTCGGTAATTACAGGAAAGTAATACCGGGAAAAAAGAGTAGAGGACCTCGTGGCTAAATAATTACAGCCACACAGGCCGATGTTCCGGGTTAAGCTGCGCTTGCCGAGGTTAGTCTGTGGATGGGTGACCATCGGTCATAGCGAGTTTCCTCCTTGCCTCGGAAAGCGCGTAAATCAATTGGTCCCGGCTGTCATTGATAGATCTTTGACAGTATTTACTGTTAGTCGGAAGCTCTAAAGTCTGGCAACCAGTCTTAACATAGGGTAGATATCTATCGTTTTACCCAGATTGGGTTGTGAAGGTCCGATAGGTAGTCGCTCCATGTAAAATACTGATATTCAGGTTCATCTGGTCGATTGGAAGCCGACCCCAATATAGTTGGGAAAAGGCTAGACTGATGAGGAATACTGGGAAAAAATGTCCTGTGTGTAAATCCAAGTTCTTCCTACACTAGACTATTTAAGTACCTATAAAAACATGATTATAAATTCGCGTTTAAGCAAGATTGTGAGGATAGATTACTTCTACTCTTTTACGCAAACACTACTGAACGGATTTGAATAGATTTTGGTATCTACACATATGGTTTGTTACCTAGACAAATGCATACGATACTTCTTTACCCGGTACGCCGTTCGGCCCGTGGGGGTCTAACCTAAGTCTTAAGTCAAGTAATTGTCTAAGTAACTCTAAGTCCACGCGGTTAACATGGCGGTAAGATCATAATTTCTGCTAAAATTAGTAATTATCAAAGAAATAAACTTGAACACTCACAGAAATAGCAGACAAATATAGCAAAAACGACATAGTTTATATAAACAGAGTACCAGTTAGAAAATCTCGTTACCCCATTACGAAGCGGCCATGACACTCTTATTTAATTTTGTGTGTAGAATGAAATGAAAACTTCAAGAGAATTTTAATGTGTTGGACGTTTAATTAAATATTCTACTGTTTTATTTTTTAATGAAAGAAGTGATTAAAGAGCAATGATTTTTAAAGACTGAGATATGACAGTTTTAAGTGTTTTAATTTTTCTATTCTTAAGTCTTTAAGACTGCCTGCCGGGGTCGCGGGACTTATTTCCATCACCGTCACGGTGATAAAGGAACCGGAACATAAAGGGCTATTGAAGGACACCGCGGATTTTCAAGTCTGACAGTCCCTCCCGCCCTGCCCGGGGTGGGAGGGCCATTTGATGATTTTACCATGATAAAAAAAAAGTGTTTTAGACTTTCTTTTTACCGATAACACCCTTAAACCTACTTGCAAAATTAAATATCATTTCACGAAGAGCCCGGATTCACTTCAAAATATGAAAATAAAATATTCATTTAATTTTTGAAATCCACCTTAATACGCAGATTTTAAATTGAAAACAGAAATGAAAGTTCTTTAAAATTGACAGCGGATAATTGGACATAAATTAAGTTCAATATAATATATATTATTTTAACCTGACAATTATTGCGAATAATTATGTTATTTTCCGATTGAAAAACTTTAAATTACCGTAAAATTAAAGCAGTTATGTTTTATCTTGCCTTCGAATCAACGACGATATATTACTAGACTCCGCATGCACGATCTAAAGAACAAAAACTATTCTGTCAACTCGCTGAGGTACTACGTAAATGAGGGGGACGGGATACTGCGTTGTGATTGGCTAACTCAAGGTCTGTTCTGTCTCAAGGTATGTTTACGGCTCACATGATTGGTCGAAATAAGACGAATATAAGACCTTTTTTCCTTATGTGTTGACAGACATCGGTCGCCTGTTATTAGGAGTCTAGTAATATATCGTCGTTGTTTCGAATTAAGTAATTAATTTTAACGCATTCGTTAGTGTCTCCCACTACAGGGCAAAGGAATCTCCTTTTTTTTCGGCTTACTTTGCATTATTAAATTCAAGTTTCAGTTCAATGTTTTCTTCACTGATCTCAATGAAAGACTAAATTTTAAAAGCACTGAAACTTATCTATAATAATACCTTAAAAGTACTCCAGATATAACTATACTTATAACTGGAACGTAAAGGGCTATTGAAGAATACCGTGGATTTTAGTAAGCACGAGTCTGATAGTTCCTCCCACCCTGCCCTAGTTGGGGAGGACTCATTTGATGATTTTACCACGAAAAAAAAGAAATGACTATACTTAGGTCAGTACATTGTACCGATGTCGTAATACACACATTTTAATTCACAATCTCCTCAAGGGATTACAAACATAAAAAATAAATTAAAAATTTAATAAACCCCCGACACAAAAAAACCAATTTAAAAAGTAAAAAATAACAAAAATACGTCGCGTTGGGGGACTGCTCCAAATTATTTATCATCTCCTGTTTTTTTGCAGTCCCCCAACGCGACGTATTTTTGTTATTTTTTACTTTTTAAATTGGTTTTTTTGTGTCGGGGGTTTATTAAATTTTTAATTTATTTTTTATTTTACTCTTTTTATAGGTACAAACTCATGTCATTTTATGTTGCTAAGAGTACTCCCGACTAAGTCATCAATATTCCCTTTCAATACGCTTTCATTTGATACCCAACTCGAGTATATTTGCAGAACCTCGGTTACCTTTCCCCACTTTCACCCCCACAACTTCTAAACGGCTCAACCGATTTTCATCAAACATGTCTAAGAACACTCGCAGATAAGTCACCTTTCATACAAAAAAAACTAATTTGAAATCGCTTCATCCGTTCGGGCTCTATGATGCCACAGACAGACAGACAGACAGACAGACAGACAGACAGACAGACAGACCGACAGACAGACAGACAGACACGTCAAACTTATAACACCCCTCTTTTTCCGTCGGGGGTTAAAAATAGTTTTAATATAAAATCGAAACTCCAAAAATCTTGTTTCCTTAAGAGCCCTATTACAAAATGAAAGAACACAGTTTCTGTCAATTTGACATCGTGATGCCCCCCGCATAAAAACAAAACACAATCAACACAGCTACGCCTCGTATACCAGGACGAAAACAACATGAGCTTTTGCCACTTTTCTTTCGAATAAACAAAGTGAGATCCTGGGCTTCTAGACACTACTTATTTTCTTAGTTACGAATGGATAATATGATAAATGTATACCTAGCAAAATAAAATAAGGGCCACACATTAAATTACACTATAAACAAGTTTAACTCTTATACTGATCGATTTTAGCGATTAGAACCGCCCATTGTGTCACACTGCGAATTGGATATATTTGTAATTTAGATGGTGTGCATTTTAAAGATTATTCAATTCCATTCTATACGAGTGAATAATCTTGTAAGGATATCTTTCAAGTGTTCATTTTGTTTTTTGTGACTAACTGGAATTCATAACTTATTTAATTAGATTTTTGAAATTATTTAGAACTTACGATTTGGTGTTTAAAACTTCAAACTTTTTCTTGAACTTATACATTAAACCGTCATTTATGCCATCCATTTAGAGACATAATTATGGGCCGAAAATGAGCCACTAGCGGTGATTAAGGTGACATAGATAAGGAGATATAGCCAGAAGAGGTCGGTTTTATGGTCGAATATTCCCAACCAGTGTTTTAAAATATTTTAAACTGGTGTCAAGAGACAAGAGTAATATCACCAAACGCCGTGATCCAGGAAGAAACTGAGTAAGGCCCAAGAAGACCATCATGTTCGTTAAATCACGCAAAGAGAACGATAAACTACTACGCGGATCATAAAAACTCAAACTTTTTTGACTGGGCTTCAGTGTTTCTTATACTGGGTCACTGCTGGTTTCTTTTGTTAATAAAGACAGATCTTTCAGAGTTTACTCTTGAAACAGAATGTTTCGGTGAGCTCTAAATTAAGTGCTCTGGGGTGGTTATTCTGTCTCGCAAAACTGCGGTTACACTTCCTAACGAAGGTACTAACTTCTCAAAATTGCGTAGAAAATGTCGTACAAGTCCACATTATTCCATTCGCATAGCAAATAGTAGGATAGTAGGTATCTGAGTTCATCCACGATCAATCGCGACTAACAGTGCATAGATTCGCTTATGCTCGAATTACGATGCTACAGTTGGTCACTTAAGCTTTTTACTTGATTTCTATTGAAATGGCATAGAAAATGTTTGTTATTTAATCCAGAACATTTACACCTTTAATACAGGGTTTTAGAGAAATTAAAAAAAAACTCTTTGGAACATTGAAAACGTTATTTTTTTCGATTTTATTATTTAATATGAAACCTGAAACATTCCTATAATTTCTCACTTTTCATTCAATTTCGTTTATTTTTACGATTTATTGGAATGCTAACTTATTATTTTGTATGTTTTGTTCTGAGTAGTACCTGTTTTCATGAATAAAATTCACAAAATAATATCAGGCGAAAGAACCATGGCCGGTTGAGTGCTTAAACTTCAATGCTGCTAAGACGTGAATTTTTCCGCAAAAAAGAGCCAATCCGACCCGGTTCTATCTTTCTGAGGTGCAACCGTAAAAAATTACAGACCATCTTGACGTTGTTGGGGTGCCGTTAACATCGACCCCGAATATTAGTCCACTTTTTGAGTTGGCTGCAAAAAAGTTAGGTATCCTAGTCAAGCGGTACTTCACGCCTGAACAGTTGATGAACTTGTATAATGTTCAAGTCTGGTACATGGAGTGGTACAGGTTGGCCAAATCCCAACTCGATGCACTTGAGTCAGTTTAAAAGCGCCCGGCATTGATCGAGGCCACGATCTGCGGGGCGAGACGGAATGAGAAGTAGTCACCTCCTTATGCAAAGCAGTCATGATAGCGAAGTAGGAGGTGGAACACGTGAGGGAGAGGAAAGCCGCGTTACCTAAGACGCCGTGAAGCGATTTCCAATCAGGGAGGTAAGCCTTGGAGGGCCGGAGCTTGTCGTGGTCACTGGACTGTCTCACCACGGTGAAAAATACAAACACAATGCAGCTGCCAAAACGAAATACCGCAATTGACTGGATGCCGAACCTGATAAAAGACTTCAACTCTCTTCGATGAAACCTAATTGCAATCGATTGATGAAAAATAAGAAGCTGTTCCATACATCCTATTCGATTTTTTTTCTCATACTCTGTAACATTATTATAATGCGCGTTACTTTTCTCTTATTTTTATTTATTAACACTTACTGCATACAAGTAAACATTGTATCTACGATAAGGCAGACTTACTTAATGCCTTTGGTTTTTATAGTCCAGTCATTAGGGACGAATTAATTAAAAAAAAAAAAACCCGACACAAAAGCCAAGTTCCCTATATAAAGTAAAAAACAATGAAAAAAAACTGGATTTTAAAGTACCTAAGTATGTAATGATAATTCAAAAAAATATGTCGCGTTGGGGGATCGCTCCAAATTATTTATCATCTACTATTTTTTCCGGTCCCATTTTATGACACGAATGCCTCAGAGAAGTTTAAAGGCAATGAAAATCCACAACAAATGGTATTTATTTTTATTCTGTACATGAAATAGATATAAAGTTACAAGAGGGAGAACGTTCAATATTCATAAAAAAAATAATCTACACAGCTAACGAGTATTTTGAACTTGATTTAGGCCGCTAGAAATCGTATTTCGGGCTTACAATTATTATCAACTAGCTGCCCCGGCAAACTTCGTACCACGTCTTTTTCTCACCTTTTGAACCTTCCCTGGACTTCCCAATATAATTCAAAACTAAAATCAGCCAAATCGGTCCAGCCGTTCTTGAATTTTAGCGAGACTAACGAACGGCAATTGATTTTTATGTATAAGATTATTTGCATTATGACTTCACTAACATCAGTGCATTGAAAACTTTGTATGAGGCTCTTGTGAGGAGTCATCTCGAGTATAATGCGGCATCTGGAGTCCGAGTGAAATAAAATATAAAAACATGTTCGAACGGATACAGAACAAATTCGTTAGATTCATTTATTTAAAATTGTATGGAAGATACCCGGGACACCCATTGCTATATCCTACCCTGTGTTCTGTCTCGGTATGGTTGGCTATTACAAACTGGAAATTAGGCGTGAAGTTACACTGGCAACATACATTTTCTTAAGATCTTATAAGTTTTTTTTTTAACTTTTAAGTATTATACAAAACTCGGACATAGGCTTCAATTTACCGGATGGGTATGTGGCGCGGCGGCGGCGGCGGCATACCGCATCTGCTGGTGGTTGCGAGGGCGCGAACGTACCTGCTGGGGCGCGCACCACTGACTCGTGCGCTGCGCACTCTCAACAAGGTGGCGGAGGTCATAGATATGTATATTCGACTGTACACTGAGTGAGTTCACAAGGGCCACATACTGTGTAGCATGTAAGGATTAGTTAAGCTTATTTTAAGATACTTTGTCGCATTAGATTATAAGATATCTGTAATGGCAAAGAAACATCTGATAAATAAATCATTTGTATCAATTTTGTTGATAGGTGTACAGTGGAAAGTTTTAAGTAAATCACGTGAGATTAGATTATTTTCATACAAACTTTAATCCCAATTTTCAAGTCTCTTGAGAAAATCCGTATTCAGGTCATAGTAATACATATCACCATAGTCAATTATGGGGAAGATGGGGGACTGAACAACGATTGCCTTTACGTGAGCAAAAGAGATATAGGAACGTTGCGTTCCTGTACCTCTTTTGCTTACACATATCGCTATGCAATCCTAGATACTTGACGTCAAAGGATCAGAATAATAGCGCAGTCAATGATATAATCGGCGATACAGTTAATCCGTTCCACCTCTACAAGTTATGGCTTCCTATAATAGCAGACTGGCACATGTCTGGGTTAACCGCTACCTCAAAACAATCATTACCCTTAGCACGAGTTTTCAGTATTTGAGACGTAAAGTAAAGTGGAACTTTGACAATTTCAAATTGACATTTTTCAAGGAAAAACTTAGTTCTTTCGTCGCACACCAGAGGCGCTGCTCCATTTTTCCATACAAGAAACGCTGTAAATACTGTAAAGTAAAATAGTGAAAACTCGTGCTAGGGATACAGATCAATTTTTCACGGATTTTCGGGGCGCACGTTAGAGAGCCAAATCCTGCCGGCGTCGCGGGACTGTCTTATCAAGTATCTATGCCCCCGGATCGCAGTGGGTTATTGAAGGACACCGTATTAGTCATTACAAGTTTGAATGTCCCTCCCGTCCTTCCCTGGGTAGAAGTGCTGATCTGATGATTTTACCACGTATTAAAAAGCCATACCACCAGGGGCATGGCCGGTGGTATTGTGCGTCCGCAGCGAGCTATAGGTATTATACAAATGAACTGGAATGTTTGGGAAATTGGCAAGTCTGAAATTACATTTAATTACCAATTCAGAAAAAAAGCTATCAGAATTATTTACATTTATTATCTAGAATTATATCCACATTCGAATATAGGGAAAATACAATCAACACATATATAATATATGTTTACATTGCAAACAGATCAGAATTAAATTAATTCAAAATATTAGCTTGTATCAAAAAAGGTTGGTCGCGCTATACTCTTGGCGATTGGAAATATTCCTGGCCACCACTCATGACCTGCGGAAAATTAGAGGTACTTCATTTTTTATATGGAATTTGATGCTATGACAAAGATACTAGCGCCGCGTGTAAAGGTCATGAATGATGGCGTGTATTTTAAATTTTAATGATTACGTGACTAATGTCAAAATGGTTGCGAGCGGTACGTCCTGCATCTGAGAGCGCTCCGCGCTGTCTAAATCAAAGAACAAACCGTTCTTGGTTTTATATTGAAATTTGTCGTTGCATATTTTAATTATTTTATACTATTAGTTTACTTTTAAATGCGCTAATTATTTTTTTCATGCAAGCTAACATAGTAAACTTAGTTATTGAATACTTTTTGATTGAATATTCAGTAAATATTCATAGATAAAAAATATAATTTCGGACGAAAAAATGTCAAATTCTTCCTGTTTTCCAGAATTATTTTTGGAGTATTTCTGAATGAAAAATAAAAATCTGATTAATACACTCCAAATATAAACTTTCAGATGTACCATGGACATTTTCAAATGTTATTTTACTATTATACATTCTATGTAATTCAATTCAAAAGTATGACAAAAAGTAGAATTTTATGAAACATCCTTTGCAGAGACAAGGTTTTTACTCATGTATGTAAACAAATCTAAAAATGTTTTCAATACACTCCACGCAGAAATAATCAAACTTTCTCGAGTATATATTTTTTTTTAATTTGTGGCCATATCCTAACCAGAATCAGGTTAAAAACCTTGCACAAAAACAAGGTAACGTGTGATAGCCCTCTTAAAAAAGGCCAGAATTACACTGAGATAGTACACACTACACAGATAGAATCACACTATAGGGACCTGAACAGCGCAACTTTAATACCCACGGGGCGTATAACCCGATCAGATATATCGATGGTAGGAATAGTTCGGGTAAGCGTTCATTCACACGCACCACAACGCAACCTGCCGACAAACTGTATTGCAGTTTGGCAGATAATATGTTTTTTTTTTTTTAAATGTATCATCATCAGCCTATAACTTCCCCACTGCTGGGACACAGGCCTCCTCTCTTGTGAGAGGGAGCGGACCATAATCCACCACGCGGGCCCAGTGCGGACTGGCAGATGTCACATGTGTTCGAATTTGATGGTTCTAGGACATGCCTGTTTCCTCACGATGTTTTGCTTCACCGTTTTGAGAGCAGTGGTGATGAAATAAATTACACAAAGTAATGCGCCAAGCTGGGTTCGAACCCACGACCTACAACTCGTAAGTCGTGACCGATACCACTGGGCCACCACTGCTCTCCGTATACGTTTCTGAATAAATAAAAAAACACACATCGAAGTGTCAAAATGAGGCCGAGTTGTGTTTACTTGTTAACAGTGTCGCTGTAACTTTTTGCAGTTTCGTTGCATGAGTAAACTTGTGGTTGCGATGCGGTCAGTATCACCCACGCGGTCGATAATGACGACAAAATATTATCCGTGTTAATTATTAGATTATCAGCTTTTTGCAGTTCCGTTTTCTTAACTGCCCATTACCTTACCTAGAGTGTAGAATGATATGAGTTTTAGCGTAGACTTACCATTACGATGCGGTCAGTATCACTTACGCGGTTGACAATGTTAGGTACCTACTTATGAAATGACGACAACATGTCGTTCGTGTAAATTAAAGCACTTATTATAAAATAAATACCCGCCAACTACGTGCGGTTGTCGTGTGATTGTGGTAGAGTAGAGTGAATAGAGCCTTATAGTAGCTGCTATGGATTCGAATAACTTCCTTTTGTATGTGTATAGGAAAGTAGGTAATAAATGATACATGTTTTAGTTCTATGATCTTATATGGAATTTGAACAAGAAAGAGGGAAAATAAAATTGGGTCTGTTTAGTTCCTGGAAATGACCACCATCATCATCATCATCTCAGGCATAGGACGTCCACTGCTGAACATAGGCCTCCCCTTTAGATCTCCACATATACCGGTTGGAAGCGACCTGCATCTAGCGTCTTCCGGTGACCTTTATAAGGTCGTCTGTTCATCTTGTTGGTGGACGTCCTACGCTGCGCTTGCTAGTCCGTGGTCTCCACTCTAGTACTTTTCGACCCCAACGGCCATCTGCTCTGCGAGCAATATGACCTGCCCATTGCCACTTCAGCTTGCTAATCCGGTGGGCTATGTCGGTAACTTTAGCTCGTCTACGGATCTCCTCATTTCGGATTTGATCACGTAGAATATTTTTTCGTACGTCCTGGACATGGTTTGAAATAATAATGCCTTTTCTTTTTCTGCTACCGAGGTTAGAACAGAAAAAGCTGGCGTGATGACCTGATTGAGTACCACAGCCTGCTGGTTTTAGTTGTTTTTTTTTTCTCCTTTTTTTAAATAAACAGGCAATCAGGCTAAAAGCTTATTTTTCTACATAAAGTGGCAACCTCTTCCTCTTCCATTGCAATATCAACCTTCTGAAATAAAATACATCCCGTGAGACATGAGCATTTTATAATATGAAGAAAATAAATACTGAAAGAAGTTTTATGAAACAAGGTTACTTTTAAACTACAACATTTACTGAGGTTTACAAATCCCTGAAGAGTTATTGTGCAAAGCCTTCTGAATTTTTACATCGTCGAATTTTCTTTTTTACTAAAATTTGCTTTGCAAAATGTTTAGATGTAAAAATTTAGGAATTTTTCAATTGGAAAAGGTTTACATTTTGAGCTTAAATACTTTCAAAACATTTTGTAAGCATTGTGTAAGCATTTTTTTGTGTGATTCAATTTGCTCACAAAAAATACTTGTATTGTTTGTAACGTTACCTATTTATATTTTTAATGTTACTCGTAGGTTCTGAATGAAATTACGATTACTAACATACATTAGTATTTTTGTAAAAAAACGTTTACTAAACATGAACTAGCTGTTAAGAGATTCAGAGCAAAGTTATTAAGCTCCCGAATGATCACCGTAATCACCAATTAACAAAGTAAATACGAGGCAAATGATGTTGATCTTTCCGGGACTGCTTAAACAGGGTAATGCAGCTTTGGAACGCAAAGGGCAATTGAAGAAACAGGGTGGTCTTTAGTGAGTATAATTCTCACATTTTATTCTGTCCAGCATAGAGAAGAAGGGCTCATTTTATGATGTTCCACGAAAAAAAACAGTTATTTTTTTTAAAACAGCATTTTTGATGACGGCCTGTTCATTGCATTTAAGTGATTTTAGCCTATTTATATTAAATTGGGCCTGGGTTTCGTTCTAAAGTTAACTTAAAAACATATTTTTGACTAGAATCACGTCGTATCTAAACGTAACATTATAAAGCTGAAAAGCTTGTCCGCTGGAACTAATTTCAGAAACAACAGGTTTGAATTGAAAAAACATTTTTGTGTTAGATTATCGAGGAACGCTGTAGGCTGTGCGTATAACGACACGCCACGATCAATAGCAGCCGAATTGCGTATGAAACCGCGGGGTACAGCTAGTGGGTCATATAACGAAGACACTGACCAAACTATAACACAAATAATGACGGGGTCCCCTTAGAGAGGGAAAACCTGCCGGGGTCGCGGTACCAACAAATAACCATAGCTCCGGAACGTATAGGGCTATTGAAGGACACCGTGGATTTTAGTCAGTACAAGTCTGACAGGAATGAAATGAAGAGGAGACGATGGCGGGACGCTTTAGATGTCTTCCATGCGAATTGGCGAGAAGAGGCACAACATCGTCAGAATTTGAAGGAATGGGGAGAGGCCTTTGCTCAGAAGTGGGACAGTAAAAAAAAAAAAAGTCTGACAGACCGGTCGGCGGTCTCATTCGATGATTTTACCACGTTCAAAAAAAAACTATAAATCAAATAAATACTCATTACTCCTCTCTCGACTCAACTACAGTCTTCTTAGCACACAAACAAACACACAACACAATACAATATGAGCTCTATGAGCACTTACTAACGTTATTATTTTCTGTCGCAGTGTTCACGATGACAACACAGTCCGGGCGTACGTGGACTGCCGCTGGCTAAGGACTGACGTCCTTGAGAAGGACGCCCTTGATACCCCCAGAGATGCTGACCTCATTATTGGATATCTCTTTTCTGTAAGTATTATTATCTTTATCTTGTCTTTATCTTGGTTTATAATTCAGGATATAATATTACCTACTAAGGGCTGATTTTTCAACAGGCAGATAACTTTTATCTGCGGAATAAAAATACCGGTTGGACAGCTTATCTACAGAAAATATGCCAAATAACCATTTTTATTCCTGAGATAAAAGTTATCTGTCTTTTCTTGGCTTATAATTCAGGGCATAATATATTACTAATTGCTGTTTTTCCAAAAGTCATATAACTTTTATCTGCGGAATAAAAATACCGGTTTGACAGCTTATCTATAGAAAATAATTATGTCAAACAGCCATTTTTATTCCTGAGATAAAAGTTATCTGTCTTATGAATAATCAGCCCTTAATGTAATAGCATGACAAATGTATGTGAAGAGGCATGTTGATTGGTAATTTACTCCTTGGACTGTTACGGACGACTCACGTATCGACCCAATTGACCCCAAGTAGACTGATGTGGTATATATTTTTTCTCTTATCGTTTCTTTAGTTTTTCCATTCCCATCAACTTTATACTTAAAACTTTTTCCCTCTAAGTATGTGATACATTAAATTCAGTGTTAAACAGACCGTGTGAAGGGGACAAGGTTTTATATTTACGTAGGACTTTGTACAAATATGTGATTGATGTTTTGGATCCAGAAAGTAGATAAATGAGGTGTTTATTTTTGGATTTATTTGTTGGCGGTCTTGTTCAGTTTTAGATTTAAATCATTTATATAACACGCAGGTTTTTTGATTTTTGTTGTTCACCCAGGTGAACAAAGTGGAGTAAACCAACACGCATAGGTGTATTCTAGGTATTTATTTTCATGCCTTACAATCTTCAATCGCTATTTCTCAGCAAACATTTATCATTCAAAACATTTCGTAAAAATAGATATTTTTTTCTGAAAAGTCTATATTTATACATAATTACTGTTATAACTGAAAAAAACGTAAATACCTACATAGATTCTGTTTCGGAAAAAATGTCTCTTTGATGGATTTAAAGTTTATTTTTTCATATTCAGTTTAATCTATTTCACACTATTTACTAATAAATACTCTCAAGTACACGTATTATATTATTTTTTTAAAGTGCACAAAAAACAGACTTTTGTGGTACTGCCTTTTGTAGGTACATTGACGTTCAAAAGTCCTTCAGCACAAATTGAATAAACTTGCAACTTTTGATTTTCTTTGAGACTACACAAACATTTCTAGGCAAGCGTGCTTCACAGTCGACCACATCTTGGTTTACCATCAATCGAGATAGTGGTCAAACGAGAACTAATCTTTTTATATAAACCCAAAAAAAAAAACATACCGTCGAATTGATGACCTCCTTTTTTGAAGTCGTTTAAAAAGTAAACTTCACCTGCATAGCAACAACAGAGCCAAGTCTCTCCCCGTAACTACCTAAACCACATCTTATCAGATTCTAACACAATGTTTTGATGACAGGGCGATCTGGAGCAGCTGGTTTTGGTGCCAAAAGCCGGCCAAGCTCAGAAGCAGTGTTCCAGCCAAGTGGCTGGCATCTCAACGCCTTATGTCACAATACATGAAACGTAACTGGGACTTAGAAGATTATCTCAACCTGGTTTGAGCAAGAAGGCAACAATGTAAGATAATGTTTCGTTATTAAAGACGATTTTTGTGTGAACATCTTGAGGGATTTGTTTGAGTAAAATATGTGAATGTTTGGCCACGAGCGTAAGCGATACGTGGCTTTGAAGGATATTATACGTTAACGTGACGATAGTACGGTGATGGAAATAAACGACTTGCGTAAATGTCGCTTAACGCCCGAAATTAATATTCAATCTCAATCCAAATAACGTTGTTTTGTTTTTGGACATCATAATACTCGGATAGGCAAATTCAGTCGTTGATTGGATATCGACAAAGATAGCAACCGAGATGGGTTATTAATATCGACCGTTAAGCGAGTCGAATCACCTGTGGTCTCGAACTTGGCATTGAAAAGTGTACATTTAAAAACGAAACAGTTAATCGTTTTATCAATAAAAAAGTTTGGGACAAAAAAACAATAAATGTCGAACAAAATAAGGGCCGGTCTTCATTCCCCTGCCCATATACGCAGGAATTATGATAACGGCCTCCAGTATTGAAACACATTCATCCAACGAGCGTTGATCAAATGGAACCATATTAAAATTTACCGTTTTAATTTATGATACGATGTACGGCCGTTTTCATAAGCATACGGCCTTTTTCATAAGCACATACCTCATGAACAATGGCCGTTTTTTCATTAAAACTTCGAGAAGTATAGAAATTTTTTCGAAGAATAAAAAAATGTACCCATTAATTTTGGATGTAACAATAAATCAATAATAATGTAAGCTCAATAAATATGGAATAAAGTATTGTATAAATTAGGTCCATAACGCTGTATAGACTAAATAGATTACATGTGAACTGCTAAAATAAATTGGTTATAATCTTAATCTTATTTATAGTTTAAAAAGAAAGTTACTTGTTTTTGGATATTAAGTAATTTAATGGGTTTTCTTGTGTGTGAAAACTTTTGCATAGAAAAGAGCAATTCCAAATTTAAAAAAATAATTGTTCTTTTTATAATACTTTTTTAAAGATACAAGGTTTTTTTGGCACTCAAATGACGCTGGCAATTAGTTTATCTATCCATGGGTGACATTCGTTAAAAAAGCAAGATGGCAGATTTGATTTTGGTTTTAACCGCGCCCCAAAACATCTTTGTGTCTTTCTATCGATTTTTGTTTTTGGCGAGATCAAGAACATAATAATATAATTTGTATACATAAGTTTTATGTTAATTTAAAAAGACAAGATATAATAATGAGATCGATTTAACTGTAATAGAATATAGCATTTGAAATAATAGCGTTTCTTACATTAGCTGGCCTAAAATTGTAAATAAATTCTTTGATAGTGACATTCAATAATTGTAATTAAATAATGTTAGGAGATTTATTTCGAAATATCAATACTGGTTTGAAATGTCTTAAGCGCCATTGAACGTGCTACTCAATTTTTAACTCACAGTGTCAACCTGAGGGTTTAAATTCCAACTAAATCAATGAACCTTAAGACATTTCTCCACAGTCGATATTATTTCTTAGCAAATGAGTTGATCTTATTACTTTACACATAAGGAATACTATTGTTTAAATTCAACTGTGTAACGTTACAAAAAGGAACTGTTTATATTTCTCTTGGATAATGAAATAAAGAAGATTATACACGACTCCTTATCTTTTTTAAAAAATCTCCCAAACATAACCTATTAGGTATAACGAATTTTGTTGACTAAAATAATAAATGGTAACATTTATAAAGTAACCAATTTAAAGGAGGTGCAGTAGACAAAATAATAAAAATGTTCTGATGAAATGGTTTACCTACTCATCATAAGATTATATAAAGTAAAACATGAATATGGAGGCTCGTACTAAGAGAACACTTTTTACTATAAGTCTTGCGCAATGGTATTTGGTTCGCCAAGATACAGACTGTGTCTAGTTTGAGATCTACAGTAAAACCTCTATCAAAATAATAGTAGTTTACGCAACAAGGGAGTAAAGCATTGCCTTATGTCACAGGCTTATTGAATCCCGAAGCGACACTAAGGATTCTGGGGGTGAACCTCCGTAGCGCAGCGAGGAGAGTGAAACGAGGGAATTAAGTTAAGAATCCTTAGTGTAGTGAGGGATTCAAGTTAGCCCAAGACAAGAGGCAGTTTTACTCCCGAGGAGCGCACTCTGCTTTTCACACCTACTGCGAGGAAATAAATTCGATTTTTGAAATTTGATGTGGTATGACAGCCTTCGAGCGTGAAGTTGGCACCACTGCAAGCGATCAGCTGTTGCGGCCAGCGGCCGCCATTACTGATACAACTCCTTGGTGAAAGTTTACATACGGTTTTATTTGAGGTTCCAAATTCATATTACATTATTCCCACGGGAATAATTAAATTGAGTACAATATTATTGCCCGGCTCGAGCGAGAGGGAATAATGACTTGCTTTACAGTAGGTTTGCCTGACATATAATTTGACATTTACGAGCAAGTAGTGTGAAAATAAACGTAAACAAAAAACCGTATTGCGCAATCCTCAATAATGCACAATAATGTTGAGAGTACGAGAGTCGCCTGACAAAATGTATTTACAATTCAGATGTGAGTGTTCCCGAGAGGTCCTTGAAAGACATACACTGACCTCATTAGTGATGCTCTCTAAAAAGGTCAGCTGGGATGATCTGCGTGTATGTACACTGAAAAAAATATTTGTTTGCTTCAAACAACATCTTGTTTAATGTGATCACGCATCATGACTCCATACGAGCCTACGAAGATCTTGCCTTCTCCAACTATGAGAACTTTGTTAAATTATCATAGTTCCGTCAACTAAGTAACGAATTGCTATAATTATGGATAGTTATTTAATTTAGCTCTAATGTTGGCCAGTTTAAGGATGAGACATTGTCACATCAATACACTTAACTTGTAGATTCAACTAAGATCTTGCACGATACGTCTGTGCAACATTATAAAATTAATGAAGTTCATAAGTTGTTTCAACTAAGTTCTTGAATGAAGTAACCGTGATAAACTAATTAATTCAACTAACTTCATATTCGTCATAGATATGAGCCCTTGTCATATGAACTACCTGTATTCGTCAATGCAAGTCACAGTATGTTGCACATCCACAAAGTAACTTAGAGTAGTTAACAAAAATTACAATAAGTTAGTTAGGTACTCTGTGGATGTGAAAAGACACCGACTTGGATTGACAAATACAGGTAGTTCATATGACAACGGCTGAGTACAACGGCTTAGACTTAGCAAATAGGTACAAATAGTAAGTATAGAAATCAAACAACCATATTTTATTAAGTATAACTTTATTAATCACTTACATAACACAAAACACTTATTAGAAGGCGCATTAAGAGTTACATATTTTTGTGTATTGCTTAGAATATTTAATTTGACAACTTTTTGTTTAGCTTCGGGTTCTTGAACGACATAAGCGAAAAAATGTTTATCAAATTCTAATGTTTGCAATAATTGTCCTATTAGAATCAAACTATTAGAATAATAAAAAAAAATACATTTTACACTTTGAAAAAAACAGGCAGTAAATCATCAGGGCAGGTGATATAAAGTAAAATAGTAAAAGTAAAATAGTAGTACCTTTGGCATAGTGTAAAAAAGATACGGTGGCTTATGTAACTTGTACAAGTGACTTCCTTTGACATATTACTTACTAAACTTTTTTTTTTCCTTGCGTTATTAAGAACAGACTTCTTAATAAAATTAATTACGATCTAGCCTTAAAGACTAATAAGTATTTTAATTCTTATTTATTATGCTACGTTATATATTATTTTAAAACTAAGAATAGTATCCATTAGCACTTTAACACAAGTCTATAGCACTTTCTTAAGAGTCTCTATCATTTCATAAAAACACTATGTTCGTGTGTTATACGTATTGCACAACACTGTTACTTTACATTAATTCACTTACTTTACACACTACACTTATTCAAAAGGTTTATTTCTTTTTAGCCTACTACTAAACTAGATCGTATGAATTGTTCATAAGAAGATTCACCAAGAGTTACACGAAAATTATCACACAACAGCATGCAGCTCACGGTTGTTACTTGTTACTCGTTTACGATATCAATGACAATATTCACAACTAGCTGTGCCCGCAACTTCGTTCGCGTGGATGTCGGAATTGAACAATTATTTTTTAGTTCTAAGCGCTTAATTCAGGCCAGTCCATTCCAGTCCGTTCCAGTCTGTTCCAGTCCATTCCAGTCCATTCCAGTCCATTCCAGTCCATTCTAGTCCATTCCAGTTATTTGAATAATCTAGTTTTTCTATTCGAAGTTAGATCGCGCGACTGACGTACGAAATCAATGTGTGAGACCAAAGAAACTTCTGAAACACTTTAAATTCAAATATCTTTTGATAGACTGAACCGATTCCAATGAAACAAAAACTAAGTTCCTCTCTAAGTTACGCTTAATCGTTGTGTATAAAAGTTATCTACATTAATTTCGTATATTTTACGTGATACCTGGACAAATACACAGACAAACAGATAAACAGACAAACAGACAAAAATTCTAAAAATGCTAGAAATGGGTTCTATTGGTTGTCTTTTAATACCCTGGCTATATTTTTTTAGTTTTTTTTTTAATGTACAAAAATAACTTTTCTACAGTTTTATTATATGTATAGATATAGAATAGATTTCGGCGGAGGCCGGACGCCGCGTTTTGTTGACTTAGCAAAGCGTTATTAGATGCGACCACTTCTCTTGTTTGATTTAACTAAGCAGGTTATCTAGTCAACCAAGTTTGTTGTTAAAAACTACCAAGTTGCTTGTTACCATGAACTCAAATTATTATTTGATATAATAAAGTGGAGAAGTAAAATCTAACAAAGCATGTATGTTTTAACAAAGCCAGTTGAATATACTGTTCATGTGCAAAATTGTCGAATTAAATAAAATGAATTTGTTCTGGCAACTAAGCTATAATGTATAAAGTAATAAAATTAATAATTATTCTAAACATTTTGATGCCAACTAAGAGAAAATGTATCTTAGTTAGCTCGCATTTTTTTCAGTGTATGTGCAGGAGACCAAAGTAGCAAGTCAGGATCGTAGCAGGTAGGTCGAAGAAAGATAAATAATAATAGATTATTCCGCAACTATCACACAACGCCATCTAGTCCCAAGCAAAGCAGAGATTATGTTATGGGTACTAGACAACTGATAAACATACTTATATATTTCTAAATACATACATATTATAGATAAATTACACCCAGAAAAATGATGGTGCTCATTACACAAACATTTGTCCTGGGTGGGAATCGAACCCACGACCTCCGGCATAGCAGTCTGGGCTCTAACCACTAGACCAACAGGCCTGTCAAAATTGAAGCAACATGGTGGTTTCATTCAGTTTAGTTTTTTTTTTCAAAGTAAAGCGAGTCCTTACTAAAAGCGGGACGGGAGGAACTGTCAGACTCGTACTGAGTAAAATCCACGGTGTTCTTCAATAGCCCTCAACGCTCCTGGTTTACGGTTAACTGATAAGACAGTCCCGTGAACCAGGCAGTTTTTCACTCTCTAAGGGAAGCCCTGTCAGATTGCTGACAGCTCTTTGAGGTGCGCGTGGAACACCATCGCCATCGATCCGGGGCATGGTCCATGATCGGACGGCGAGTCACTCCTTACTAACCCCCCGCCTGGCAGTCAGTCCAGTTTTACAGTTGTTTCCGTTCTATCCAGGGTAGGGAAGATTCATTAGTTTTTTCAGTATTTGAAAGATCGTCGCAGCTGGCTTTTTTTTTTTTTTTATCGTGGTAAAATCATCAAATGAGACCTCCAACCCCGGGCAGGGCGGGAGGTACTGTCAGACTTGTACTGACTAAAATCCACGGTGTCCTTCAGTAGCCCTTTATGTTCCGGGGTCACGGTAATAGAAATAAATCCCGCGACCCCGGCAGGCTTTGGCCCTCTGAGAGGGGGCCCCGTCATTTTTGCTGACAGCTCTTTGAGGCGCGCGTGGAACACGACGCGCCGTCGACCCGGGCATGGTCCATGGTCGGACAGCGAGTTGCCCTTTACTCGCTGTCCGCATGCCCGCGCCTACGGTGGCCGGAGATCGTCTTGCGACGTACGGCGCCGTGGGCGTACACCACTGCGGTTGGGGCGGAGGGAGGACGCTGTCCTCTCTCTCTCGCGGCCCGCCGCCTCCTTCACGAGCATTACTGCCTCGCAGAAGGCGGCGACCGCTTCCCACTCCGTCTCGCTCCGCAGCATGGCCGAAACCAATGCCGGGCGCGAGAGGTCTCCGCCTATCGCCGCCGTGAGGACACGTCGGTGCTCTGCCCAAGCTGGGCAGTCTTGCACCGTATGCTCTACTGTGTCCTCCGGGCGATCTTCGCAGTGGTGACACCCCGGCGTTTCCTCCTTTCCCATCAGCCACAGGTACCTCCCGAAACTTCCGTGTCCGGTGAGGACCTGCGTCATGCGATAGGTCAGGACGCCGTGACGTCTCTCCAGCCACTCCTCAAAGAGGGGTCTTACCGCCGCGATTGCGGCGTGCCCGGTCGCAGCTGGCTTGCATGAATTTTAAAAATGAAATAAATAACGATGCGTAGGTATATAACTGGAATTCTCTTAATGAAGGAAAATAAACATTTTTTTTTCTAGAAATTAACTCATAACTAAGTATTTATCTACCGTTCTGTTTATCGCATCGTTTCATTCGCAGAATGCAACAAAATATTTTTGCAGTTTAATTGACTTGAAAATACAACTTTCTACGAAATTTGTTATATTTTAAAGTTAAAAACAAAGAGAATTCGCGAGAAAAATCAATAGCATGAAACTAGTTAAAGTGAAATGTTATTGCTAGATTATAGCTAATAATTTTTGTAGTTTTTTAATTTTAACTAATAAATGTAACAGATTTTGATAAATATTGGAATTGAAATACATGAAATCCAGAGACGATTAAATAAATTTCTTTTTGTATATTTGAAGGAAAAGAAATAATAATAACATAGGAGTGGTCAATTGATCAACGATATTTTAGATTGTCTAAAGTACAAAAATCTTTTATGGGGTACTGTGTTAAGTGTTACAATAAAATACCGAGTGAAATCTTAAATCTAAATGAAAGAAAATTTAAAAGTTATATAAAAAATACACTTAGTAAACAAGCATATTATAAATTAGAAGATTATATTCAAGATAAAAATGTTTGGAAACATGCTGGTCCTGCTCCATAGTACAATGTAGGGCTTAAACAGAATCAAGCTGGTTGAAATTTGAATGCTCACACACTCCATAAATTGTATTTGTAAAATAGCTTTAATTGCAATATTTTGTTAAAATGTGAACACCATGTACCTTTTTGCTATTTTCTTTATTCCCTATTATTTTATTTTTTAATCATGTTTTGTTTAGATTTTCAAGGTACATTGCTTTTACATTATTTATTTCAATGATGTAAAAAAATATTGTAAAACATTTTTAAAAAGAGTAAGTATGGAGTTTCTTGCCCATTCTTCTTCATACAACCTACCTTTGCGAATGGGTGTAGAATCAATCCCATCCCATCCCATTTCCTTAATTTTAATTCGACGTTTAAAAGTGCCTCTTTGATGGCCTAATTGAAATAAATGATTTGACTTTGACTTTGACTTTGACTTTGGACATTGTATCAAACTTCTTTTTTTTTAATAAACTGAAACTAACAACACATATTGAAAACGCAATGTTATGTTGTTAAATTGTCACAACACCTGAACGTAATTTGATCGAATTTGAAATTTGAATAAGAGATAGATTTCAGATTGAAATGACACATAGAAAATCGTTTATTATAATATTAGGTACGGTTATACGGGAAAATTTTCGAGTTCCACACAGGCGAAGACACTGAGTCCGGTTAGGTTAATTTTTCCGGTTTTATTCACTAATATAAATATGTGTTTGTTTTATTCACTAATATACCTTTTAAAAAGATATTAGTATTATAGAAATGTTTTCTCAGAAACAGGTAAATAAGAAGACATAAATTCTGTCTGAAACAGTTGTACTAACAGAAAGTGCCAATTTACCGGCGTGCCAATACCACTCCACTTTCGATATTTCCACACTAAAACACAATTTTATTTTATATGGGAAATAAATTCGAACTGCGTCAGAAGTTTTCCGCAAGACATCCATAATTTATATTTTAGTAATATCTTCTTTTATTCAATAGTCACCGTAACGATAGTGATTATTGAGTAATCTACCCTACATTACCGCAAGGTATGCATGTGAGAAAGATAATAGAGATTGTGACTTAATCATGCCATCCGTAGAGTTGGATCTTCAAGTTCAAGCCGCATTTTCCAAGGTCAAAGAGTAAGTAAGTATTTACAAACGACAACCAGGACCAACAAGTTTATTAGCTTTCTGAATCACAAAGAAAATTCAGTATTTAGTGAATAGTCACTTGTTCATCCATCCACCGATGCTCAAGGAAAGCCCGGCTTAACCTTGAAGATCAGTCCAATTGGCTGTTATTATGTCGCCATCTTTCCCGAATTTCATTGATTTCGTAAGTAACATTTGCTTGTATTCAAAGAGTAATGAAAATCTTTAGCAAGAGTAAATAATATGTAGCCATATGACGTATAAAGTCACAAAAGAACATGATCAGATATTTCTAAGTGAAGTTAATAATGTACGAATAAGTAAAGAGATTGCACGAACAATATTTATTTAGGCTCTAAGAGGTGAGTATAATTCTGAAGCAATAACCGCTTATGAGAGTGGAGGCGAAAAGAGTAAATCTTCAGTACGAGTTTGTTTAGGGAACAAAATTGATATTAACATGGTTAGTAACTCTACTAATATTATAAAGATGAAGAGTTTGTTTAGTGTCGCCGCACACGGGCCACTGGCCACAACCACAAAACGTCGCTACGAGAAGCTAGAAGCGGTCGCAGAGAAGCTGAAGCGCGCGACAGCCACTTGCGGCCGGTGGTCGACACTTGTGGTCGCTGGCTGCTACTTTTTTTAACCAATACGTTACTGAGAAAAGAGGAAGAGGGGTGCGCAATCGGCTTTTAGTGGCCGGTGTGGGCCACAAGAAGCGAGCTGCGACGATTGTAGCATGTGGCGGCCACCGGCGTCAACCGTGTGCGGCGAGTCCATATAAAATATATCAAAACTACAAGAAATATTAATTATTTTTTTAAACGCATTAACGCGTGCGATGCGCATCGTAAACGCACAAATAATATAATAATAATAATAATATGCCCCCTAAAATCCAACCTTACGTCCAAGCTGAACACCTAGCTACGTGGGGGGCGGACACGCGTACTGTACAACTGTACAAAAAACTTACGCGGCTAACAAGGCAGGGTAACCCCTTATGGAGATGAGTAGTAAAAGAATATATAATTTGCGGTCGCTTCCCGGGGAGCGCCGGGGCGCATCTGGAGCCGATGCTAGGTGCCACAGCATGCGATCCATCGGCGGTGAGGAGCTGAGCAAGCGGGCTCCCACCGAAAAAATTGTTACAGCTGGTCGTAGTGAGCTGAACAGGCGGGCTCACTGCGTAGAAGTTACAGCCGATTCCACGGGCGATGATACTATTTCATTATTTTCATCCATCCCTTCGACTCGCCCCTCCTACATGACAAGAAGAAAAACTAGATTGTCCACCACCAGCACGCTTGATAGTGTTGTGCGAGATGTCAACATTGACAATGAGCTTGCACCCTCTACAAGCGCTCCTAATAAGCGCAGGCGATGGACACCTGAAATGAATATGTTCATTCTGCGCACCTATTTTCAGTTAACCTTATTAGATACAGATAAAAGAACCTACCTAGAACCACTCCACATAAAATTTGTCGAAAAATTCCCAGACATGCAGGTTAGCCGACAGAGAATAGGAGACCAACGTAGAGCCATCATAAATAACAAATTACTACCACAAAAAACAATAGACAATATACGAAATGAAGTAGAAAAAGAGTTAAATCAGCTGCAAATAAACCATTTTACTCTACAGACACAGAACACTATTGATTCTACACAACAACTACTGACACTAACACGAGAACAACCTATAACAATAGTAGCGCATCCTAACACCCAAAATAAAACACAAACTCGCATGAGGTGGACCAACGAACAAAATGAAGCTATAATGCGGTCTTATTACCGAGTTACAGATCTAGGCAAGAACGAAACGGCATATAGAAAACGTATGTATGACGATTTTATTAGAAGCTTTCCATCACTTGCTCACCTAAGCGAACAAAGAATAGCCGATCAGAGGAGAGCAATAATTAAAAACAAGTATATCACCGACGATAAATTGAACTCAATAAAATCAGAGGTAGCTGCAGAACTCTCTCTCTCTAATACCCAAATTAACCAAACAATAAATACTGTTCACATAAATTCTATAGAAAATCATACACCTTTATCACACACTTTTGAAACATCAGACAACATCGAATTAAGCAATGTTTTAACAAATATTCTTCCTCAACCACATACGAACACGGTAAGAGACCCAGTGATAGATGACACTTTTCAACAAGCCCTTAATTTTTTTAAAGTTTTAGGCCCCACTGATAGGATGTATATTCCAAAACAGAAGCCATCTAAAAACCTTGCAAAAATAATTAGCTACCTAAATAACACCGTCCTGCCAGAAAATACTAATAAAGATACAGATTTTAACACATTGCAAACCATAATATACTGTGCAGCTTGGACGGTTGCTAAAGTAAATGGAGCGAGGATAACACTTGAACCACAAGAAAGTATCCGAGCTCCAAAAACAGAATACAAGCCGAAATGGCAACGAAGACTAGAGCAAAAACTTAATGACTTACGCAAGAAAATAGGCAGAATGACACAGTTTATTAATGGCAACAGTAGTAGAAAATTAAGAACCCATGTAAACAAAATTATGAAAACGTATAGGATTCACACAATACACGAACAGCCAAACACACAACCTGAACACACTCTAGACACACTAAAACAAAAACTCTCTGTCGTAAAAGGTCGACTCGAAAGGTATAAAGCTTGCACATTAAGAAAACAACAGAACAACCAATTCAACAACAACGAAAAACTTTTTTATCGCAATATAAAACAAGCAACGACGAATCACAATCAACAAAATACTTCACAAAACAATAACACACCTGATCCAGAGACATTGCAACGCTTCTGGGCAGGAATATGGGAGCAATCTATTAGCCATAACTCCCAGGCTGACTGGGTACAACCCGATTTATCAAGTAACATACAGCCCATGAAATTCGAGCATGTACCCATACAAATATTTCATAAAGTCCTGTCTAAGCTACATAACTGGAAAGCTCCTGGATCAGACCATATTCATAGTTATTGGTATAAAAAATTTACAGCAGTTCATGGTTATCTATACAATTTCATTAACACTTTTATCCAAGATCCCAAATCAATACCTACATATATAACATCTGGCAGAACGTTTATGATCCCAAAAGATCATAATGACCTCTCAAACCCAGCGAAATACAGACCCATTACATGCTTGCAGACCTTATATAAGATCATCACATCCTGTATATCTGAATTGGTATGCGAACACATCGAGGCCAACAATATCTTAGCTGAACAACAGAAAGGATGTAGAAGGTTTAGCCAAGGATGCAAGGAGCAATTAATAATAGATTCAGTTGTTTTAAAAAGCACCCAGAAATCGAAATCTGATTTGTTTACCACGTACATAGATTACAAAAAAGCTTATGACTCTGTTCCCCATTCATGGTTAGTACAAGTTTTAGAACTCTACAAAATACACCCATCAGTAATAGCATTTCTTAAGACAGTAATGACCACCTGGACCACAGCACTAAGGCTCACTACACCAACCGGAATAATAGACACCAGCCCAATTAAAATACAAAGAGGAATCTTCCAAGGAGATGCACTTAGCCCATTGTGGTTCTGCCTTGCTCTTAATCCATTGTCAAAACTATTAAACGAAACTTCAATAGGAATTCCTTTAAATACTACCAATTACGGACTGGATGAGAACCGGGATAGCATTCTTAATCATTTAATGTACATGGATGACATCAAATTATTTGCCAAAACCGAGAACCAACTTAAAGAATTGCTGGACATTACAGGAAAATTCACATTAGATATTAAAATGGAATTTGGCATAGACAAATGCAAAATAAACTCAGTTATAGCAGGACGAAACTACCAACACCAATACACGTTAACAACAGGCGAACAGATAGAAGCACTGGATGAACAGGGTTCTTACAAATACTTAGGGTACATACAATCAACACAGATACACCACAAAGAGGTCAAACATACATTAAAACAACAATTTCATCATAGACTAAACACAATCCTTAAAACACAATTATACTCTCGTAACACAATAAAAGCAATTAATACATTTGCAACCCCTGTCCTTACCTACTCGTTCGGTGTGATAAGCTGGTCTAAAACAGACCTCAAACACCTACAACGCAAAATTAACACTACCATGACCAAATTCCGCAAACACCACCCAAGATCTTGCCTGCAAAGGCTAACACTACCACGGAAGGAAGGAGGCAGGGGTCTCATAGATATTTTAAATCTTCACAACCGGCAGATTGCAACTCTTAGGGAATACTTTCACTCTAAAGCTGAATCTTCTACACTCCATAGACTTATAGCAGATAACGATAAACACCTAACACCTTTAAATCTTAAAGACAGGACCAAACAGCAAAACGAAATAGTAACCGATGACAAAACAAAATGCCTAGAATGGACCCAAAAGTCTCTACATGGAAGACACCGCCAAGATTTATGCCAACCAAATGTCGACAAAGAGGCGTCGAACGCATGGCTGAATCGAGGCGAACTCTTCCCAGAGACTGAAGGGTTCATGCTGGCCATACAAGACCAAGTAATAGAAACCAGAAACTATAGAAAATATATCATTAAGAATCTATCAAATGATACATGTAGAAAATGCAATAGCTCCCCAGAAACAATTCAACACATAACTGGTGCCTGCAAGTCAATAGCCCAAACCGACTACAAACATAGACATGATCAAGTAGCCAACATAATCCACCAAAAACTAGCTCATCAATATAAGTTTGTAGACACAATAGTACCATATTATAAATACAGCCCTGAACCTGCACTAGAGAACTCTACAACTAAGTTATATTTTGACCGAGGAATTTATACGGACCGTACAGTGCATTACAATAGACCAGACATTACATTGATTAACAAAATAACTAAAACTGGATTTCTCATAGATATAGCCGTGCCAAATACTCATAACTTGCAGAGTACAATAGCCGAAAAATTATCCAAATACACCGACTTAAAAGAGGAAGTAGCCCGACTTTGGAGCCTTCAAAGAGTAATAATTGTCCCCATTGTTATATCTTCAACAGGAGTCATCCCCAAACAGCTTCATCAGTCCCTTATATCTCTGAACCTACCAGCTAGCACTTACCATTTCCTTCAGAAGGCAGTTATTCTTAATACATGCAGACTAGTTAGAAAGTTTTTACAGTGTGAGTCGGATAGTATACTACAGTCTGATCACAACCGCGCGGAATCAAATATTCCCGTACTTAACTCAACTGATGAACACTTGGCTTAGGCCCGTACCATCAGAACTCCCGGCAAGCCGGAGACAAAAAATGTAAAAGTCAAAATAATAATATAATAATATTCCACAACTATCACACAACGCCATCTAGTCCCAAGCTAAGCAGAGCTTGTGTTATGGGTACTAGACAACTGATAAACATACTTATATATTTCTAAATACATACATATTATAGATAAATTACACCCAGACACAGAACAAATGATCGTGCTCATCACACAAACATTTGTCCTGTGTGGGAATCGAACCCACAACCCCCGGCGAAGCAGTCAGGTTCACTAACCACTAGACCAACAGGCCAGTCATATTAATATTGCTTGCGTGGGCCGTTCTTATAGTGTTCTTTCTAGCTTAAGAAAAAACATGCCAATTAAATATGTAACCGTGTCAATAAAGATGTTTTTTTTAACGAATTTGGGTATTATTTCGTAAGCTCATAATGATTTCACGTTAAATTAGAGACGTCCAAGATATGAAACGTCGAGCTAGTGTCCCTCGGCATGGTTGAGGCCCCAGCATTTGTGTCAAGCCGACGTAGAATTATAAGTAAGAAGCGATGTTACTGGCCGAAGCAATGTGTAGTTGCCGAACATGTTTTGAAACCAACATAAATAATTATCAATGTGACGGCACGGTTAGCGCAGTGGCTTAGCGATTAGACTGCTGCACTGCATGTCGCGAATTCGATTCCCGCACGGAACAAAAATTTGTATGAACTACTAATAATTGTTCTGGGACTGAGTGTTTGTGTATGTGAGTTTCTATGGTTATAAGCGCACCCACGACACAGGAGAAATTCGTAGAGACGGGCAACGATAAAAAAAAAAAACAAAAACGTAAAAAAAAAAATATATGAAAAAGAAATTATAATCAAACATTACTGTCATTACATATTTAAAGACATTCAGAACGTGATTTATTTGACGCAGATCTTTCCTCATAAGATCACAATCTCCGAGGGAATTCCAATTACGATGCCAATGTGCGTGGCGGGAATATAGACGATCTTCTATTTATGGCAGAAGAGACACAAACGACTAGAATTGGCATTAAGTCTACATCACGCAAACCTTTAGTAAAAATGTGGAAGTGAGGTTGTTTGTTAGGTATTCTCGCCTTAATTTCTGAACCAATTTTGATAAGTTTTGGTAATATGAAGGGGACAAAATATACGTAGTGGTAAAAGCTCGTTTTCGGTAAACGGCTTCCTTAGAAACTATTGGGATTTAGAACTTCGTTAAAAAGAAAACAAATGCTCCACACTAAGAATTTCTTCTGTATCGTGGGTGCGTTTACAAATTTAGAAACTGACATACACAAACCCGCAACAACTAGGTCATACAAATATTTGTTCCGTGCGGAAATCGAACCCGCAACATGCTGCGCAGCAGACCAGTTGCTCAGCCACTGCAATATAAAACTGCAATTACAAAAGAACATCAGATGATGTTCTATGACTGTAGCGTACCTACTTAATGATCTACAAAAACTACACTAGTGCTATCTATGGAGTGACGGAGAAACTAAGATGCAAAAATGTCTACATCGCGCAATCAAAGTTAACAGCGAACTTAAAAGACAAAGAGAATTCCGAACTAAAATGTTGGGCAGAAAGCCCACCAGACACAACACCGGTCTGGTCGGAAGGTACCTTCGTTTTCACCGGGTTTGGAGGAACTTTGCACTCTGTTCCTCCTACCCCCAAATGATTAGGGAGATCCCAACCTGAAAAAAAGAAGTCATAGAATTACTCACGAGCAAAGTTGCGAATTAGAAGTTGATTATTTAAAAAAGAAATATGAATCGATTTCAAATTAAACTATTTTTCCAAGAAATTAACACATCCAGTATTTTTAGCTTCAATTCCGATTTCCCCTACTTACCTATATTTATTATTGGATTTCCTATACATTCTACGATGAATGCCTACTAGATCCGACTTCTTGTATTTATGACGCGCACGTGTGGCCTACAATTTTCTCAGCACTAGCAGCTACCTAGGCTAGACATTTTTATGTCGGTAGAATAACTTGTGGCATATTCTTCGAGTGCCGGATCGCAGGACTTATACCATCACCGTGACCCCGGAACATAAAGGGCTATTGAAGGACACCGTGGATTTTAATCACTACAAGTCTGACAGTCCCTCCCGTCCTCCCTCTAGTCCTGCCCGGGATGGGAGGACTCATCTGATGATTTTACCACGTAAAAAAAACTTTGAGATTTGTCAGACATATTTTATGAAGTTTGCTTCTTTATGGATATTATGAGGATCTCGTAGCTAAATATTTACAGCCGGACAGGCTTATCTTCCGGGTTAAGGCGCGCTTGCCGAGGTTGGTCTTTGGATGAGTGACCATCTGTCATAGCGAGTCTCCTCCGTGCCTCGGAAAGCACGTTAAACCGTTGGTTCCGGCTGTCAAATGTAGATCTTTGACAGTCGTTACTGTTTGTCAGAACCTCTAAACACTGACAACCAGTCTTAAAAACACTTACAAACTTTCGCATGTATAACATGAGTGAAAAGTAAGATAAAAAAAATATACTCGTTAATAAAGTTCAAAATCGCTACGCCACATTCGAAATGATAACAACACAACACATCAGGGCTGTCACACAGAGGTAATGGCGTTAGTGCCTGTCACGACACATCCGTAGACTTCGTAGTAAAACAACATGTTCGCGCTAAAATGTGGTTTAGTTAGCGACGCGACGAGCCCTGAATCTATAGGCCGTGGTCGCTCTATACTAAATGATTGTTTAGACTAGAAAAGCAATTTCGTAGACAAGGAGAGTGGGATATATGTACGATATTTATAGTACTAACATTTAGGCTGTATACAGGCTGAATTTGAACAAATGCGACAAAATGAAATGGAAGTTTCAGTTACAGTAACATAGTAATTATTAACTGTTTTTTCTACACTCTAAATCGCTAAATAAAATTACGCGATTATTGTTTTCAAAGGATCCATTGATGTTATTATCTTTATTTAAGTGCGAATGATCGGTATTCCACCATTTAATATGCAAAATAAATAAGAAAACTTAAAGTATCAAAAAACCTCGACCGACTCATCGCAGTATATCGCTCAATAATCGTCGTGGAATACTCCTTTTATTAAACGTTGTCGTTCATAGTGTAACACTGATTAATTATTTTTTTAATTTTACATTTGATATTTTATACATGTTCCTGACAACTAACAAGTATATTGTGATATTGCAATAGCACACTACATCACGATTAGTCGCTAAAGTAGGATGGCATCGTAAGTAAAAAAAAGACAGTGACAAAAAGAGATAGTCAAGGTTTGTCAATTGACCACATTTGAGCGCGTCACTTTCTGAGCGCGTATAACGTATCTACACCTTTTTACTTATAATATCAATATCATTGGTTAGTAGGTTCTTTCCCTTGGTTGTCTTTTACGACTAGGGTGCAAAGATAAGGAACATAGATAGAGTTTATGTCTTTGTTTTCACACGGTTTGAGCAGTTGTCATTTGATGGTTTATCAACATGTTCGCAGTGGATAAAGTTTACGACCCTTTCAATGTTATGACATCGTTTTTAACGCTTTGGAATGGGTAACTACAGATCTTTAACAGCTATTGTGATTTGTGACTGGACTGTGACGTCATATTTTTGTTTACTGTAACTGGCATTTATATTTTGAAACAGAATATTTCTTATTCTTAGAATGGATTTCAAAGTCAAGTTTTAGGGTTCATATTTATCTGGAATCCAAATTAAGATTTTATAATGCTAATAAAGAAAACCAAACCCAAATCATTCATTACAATTAAGTAATACAGAATTTTTCAATGGTCTAAATTTAAATAACAATTTTATAAAAGTCAAAAACTATTATGAAAGTGACAACTAATAAAAACATGAGAAAGTACTGTAAAGTACGATTATTAATTCGAGTCAGTCCGGTCAATTTAGACCAAAAAATGAGAGTGAAGTTACATAAAGTCCCAACAAGCTGGATTTTTGTGAAGTTGTTCAAAACATAATTATAAACAATGTCTGAAAGTTCCCCATCATTCCCCTGTAAGGAAAAAAAATTATTCAAGGTCAAAGGTCTAAAAAATGAGTATTTCGCGATTTTCAGCAAAACGGTAAGTTTTATCATAAAAGTACCTCAGACAAAAATTGTAGATCATAAAATTATCTATAAAAAATGTATCAATACTTTTTTCTTACGAGCCACAGTTTCTGAGATATAACGATTCTAAAAGTTATAAAAGTTGTTATCGTCATAATATGCATGACTACGCCACGTATATACATCTAGAGTTGCTGATGTATTGATTATTGAAACAGCAATAGAGCAATTCAATTTGACAAATACAACTATTGTTGTTGGTGAAGATGTTGACTTACTTGTATTACTCACTGCTCGAACGCCAACTGAAAAAACTATTTTTTTCTTAAAACCAGGAAAAGCTCAGCATCAATCAGATATATATTCATCAAAATAGTAGATAGCACTGCCTTACGTCATGGGCGTATTGAATCCCGAAGCGACACTAAGGATTCTGGGGGTGAACCTCCGTAGCGCAGCGAGGAGGTTCAAGTGTTAATTCCCGAGTGAAACGAGGGAATTAAGTTAAGAATCCTTAGTGTAGCGAGGGATTCAAGTTAGCCCAAGACAAGGCAGCTTTACTCCCGAGGAGCGTACTCTGCTTTTCACACCTACTGCGAGGAAATCAATTCGATTTTTGAAATTTGATGTGGTACGACAACCTTTGAACGTGAAGTTGGCACCACTGCAACCAATCAGCTGTTGCGGCCAGCGGCCGCCATTATTGATACAACTCCTTGGTGAACGTTTTCATACGGTTTTCTTTGAGGTTCCAAAATCAAATCACATTATTCCCACGGGAATAATGAAATTCAGTACATATACACAGGATCACAACTGACCCGTGGAGTAGGCCTACTGGGGAAACCACGTTAACAAAAACGCGCTAAGTAACAACTTTTATAACTTTTAGAATCCTTATATCTCAGAAACGGTGGCTCGTAAGAAAATAGTATATTTTGCAACGATTGAATAAAGAGCGGATTTAAAGCGAGGGCCATTATATGAATCAAGAGCAAGCGAAGGATTTTAATGACTGAATCACGACCGTAGGGAGTGATTCATGATGATTGAATCACGAGCGAAGCGAGTGATTCAAGTATTTAAATCCTGAGCGACGCGAGTGATTCAGGCCCTCGATTTAAATCCGTTTTATTCAAAAGTTGCAAACGATACTTTATACCATGACTACGAGAAAAAGAGATTTGAGCGATAAAAGATATTCAACGAAACAAAATAAAGTTTTTTTTAATACCTAAGTCTGCTCCACACACACGTGGGTGCGAAGTAGTAAAATCACTCGGTCACTGCGCCAACAAACTGACGTTAAAATCGGAGCAATGGTTTGAATTAAGGGTAATTTTCATATTAGCAAGGGGGTTGTCCAGCATCGCGGTCGATGTCGAATGTACTAAAGTGTTCTAAATTCAAACACCAAAACAGTGCGTAAAAGACTACTTTTACGCACTGTTTTCCGTGAGTAAAAGTAGCTTTTTCGAGGGGGAATGGTATAAAAGTATTGACACATTTTTTATAGATAATTTTATGATCTACAATTTTTGTCTGAGGTACTTTTATGATAAAACTTACCGTTTTGCTGAAAATCGCGAAAAACTCATTTTTTTTACCTTCGACCTTGAATAAAATTTTTTTCTTACAGGGGAATGATGGGGAACTTCCAGACATTGTTTATAATTATGTTTTGAACAACTTCACAAAAATCCAGCTTGTTGGGACTTTATGTAACTTCGAATGTCTAAATTGACCGGACTAACTAAATTTCATTGTATCAATGACAGTTGCACTTGTCATTTTACCGACTGGAATTAATAGTCCTACTTTAGTTGCCCATTCCGAAGCGGTATATCTCTCCAAAGCGGTCATTTTTCAAAATGATCAAGAAATGGGTAACACACATTGAAAAATACACACTCTTTCCTTATCTCTTAAAAATTAAGACACTTTCACACAAATAAAAAAAAAACTTTTTGTGGGAAAAATACAAGAAAAATATCAAAACATTTTCAGAAACAACTTATTTTTCACTGAAAATGAAAACTCCTCGTTCAAATTAAACAACAGAACTCTTCCATAATGTAAAAAGAAGTCTATGAAAATGAATGAAAATATACAAATTAATTGGTTACGTTGAAAACAATGGAAAGAGTTTTGAAGCCTTCACTATTGCTTACTGAAACTTTCAGAATGAAAATAAACAATCCAGTGAAGTTTTCAAAACCGAGCTGAAAGCCGTGTAAAAAAGAGAAGTCGCTTCTTCAACTTTTGGTCTAAAAAAATGATATAATCAGTAAAAATAGAGTAGTTGAAGCTTATTCACTGGCATAGTATTTCTGAAAAAGGATTTTCGCCTTAAAAAATTCGGCAAGGTTTTCGTTGGATTACGGGTTTAAAAACGTTTTTATTCCAAAAGAAATCAGTCAAATTATCAAAATGATTATTATAGTTAGGAAACCACCTCTTGTTTCATTACTATGCAAGACTGTCTTAAAAGTTAACCGCGGTCCTTTTTTTTTTTTTTTTACGTGGTAAAATCATCAAATGAGTCCTCCCGCCCTGGGTGGGGCGGAAGGGACTGTCAGACTCTTACTGACTAAAATCCACCCGTGTTCCTTCGGATGCCCTGTACGTTCCGGGGCCGCGGTAACCTGGGTTAAGAAAAAACCCGCGACCCCAGCAGGCATTTGGCGCGAAACACGACGCGCCACCAACCCGGGCTTGGTCCTCGGTAGGACGGCGAGCCGCCCATTACTCACCGTCCGCAAGCCCGCTCTGCCGCTGTGCCCTCTGCTGATCAGAGGGACACGCGTTGGAGCGTCCACACGACAGGCTATTCGCATACGGGCAAAGACTCCTTAGGCACACAGAGCCTAAAGAAGAGTTTTTGCCCGCATCCCAGGGTGCACCGGCCCGAAAAACTGGTCTTCCCCCCGGACGTATCCGAGAGGGAACTCCAGTCCACGGGCGCACGTGGAGGTTTCCTGCCTTAGCACCCCAACCGCGGTCCTGGAATAATATGGGTAATTGAAGGCACAGGTTGATTTAAAGTCAGTTAATTCTGATGACTAGAAACTAAGCTTCTGGAAGACCCACTTGTTCTTTCCGGTCTTGTGTCGGGTTTAGGATCAACTTAAGAGTTGTAGGTTGTGGGTTACCCAGCCAGGCGCATTACTTTGTGTGATTTATTTCATCACCCACTGCTTTCAAAACGGTGCACGGTGTTGGAAAACATCGTAACAAATATATATCCTAGGATCGAAAATCCGAAGACATGTGACATCTACCACTCAGCACAGGGCCCGCGTGGTGTATTAAGAGCCCATCCGGCACCCATCCCACACCCCGGCTCTACTTTTATGTTATGGCGCACTCCTTCTTAGAGAAAAGGCGCCTGTGTCCAGTGGGAACACTATACGCTGATGATGAAGTTTGTCCGCCCCTTTCACTTCAGCTAGAACACGACGACTTATTTCATCAATTTCCAATTCAAAAAATGTCAGTACCATTCTCCGCAACTCTAAAATAGCCCATTGTGCCAGAAATAGACTCGATAACAATATTCTAGTAGGATGTCAATAGCTGCTGTAATTTTATCTATCAGAGACACGAGACTTGGAGTCTTCACAATACCTATTGTGGTCCGTTACGACCTATTACGTTGTAATAAGATTAGTTTCTTGTTAAGATGTTCGAGCTTCAGTTTATTGATCGTGTTCAGTGGAGATTAGTTTCGAAGAAATTAGGTTTTATTAATTTGTTTCGGAGGTATAGTTCCTTGCAATATTAATTTAATTGTTTGTTAGTACTTTTTCAATAAACATGTGGACCAGTTGATTATCTATATACATATAATAAAATAGTAGGAAAGTCAAATCTGTACATTGAATCTTTTTTTAAAAGAATACTTGGGGTGTGTGGGTTCGTAGAAAAAAAAATAGTTTCAATTTTAAGTATGGGGACAAACTCCAAAATTTGTTTTATTTATATTTTTGTGTAAAAATCTTAATGCGGTTCACATAATACATCTACTTACCAAGTTTCAACAGGATAGCTCCAATACTTTCTAAGAAAAGTGGCTGTGACATACGGACGGACAAACATACAAACAGACAGACGGACACGACGAATCTATAAGGGTTTCGTTTTATGCAATTTGACTACGGAACCCTAAAAAGGCCAGTTCTATTCCCCGCAGCCCTAAAATAGCCCATCGTGCCAGAAATACACTCGATAACAATATTCTAGTAGGATGTCAATGGCTGCTGTAATTTTATCTATCAGAGACACGAGACTTGGAGTCTTCACAATACCTATTGTGGTAGGTTACGACCTATTACGTTGTAATAAGATTAGTTTCTTGTTAAGATGTTCGAGCTTCTCAGTTTATTGATCGTGTTCAGTGGAGATTAGTTTCGAAGAAATTGGGATTGATTAATTTGTTTCGGAGGTATGGAGGTTCGTTGCAATATTAATTTAGTTGTTTGTAAGTAATTCTTTCCATAAACATGTGGGCCAGTTGATTATATAAAATAGAGTGAAAGTTTTTTTTAATGTGGTAAAATCATCAAATGAGGCCTCCCACCCCTTACTGTCAGACTTGTACTGACTAAAATCCACGGTGTCCTTCAATAGCCCTTTATGTTCCGGGGTCACGGTGATGGAATAAAGTGACAGTTGGAAAATATTTTTATTGAAATAAACTGATAGTTGGAAAGTACCTTCATTGAAGAAAATTTTTGTAAACTTCGATGGATCGAGGAAGATTGAAACTATTTTTTTGGATTCTAAAAATAAGATATAAATACAAAGATTTTCTTTTTTTTTCAAATGAATTTGCTCTTGACTCCAATCTAGGTTATAGGTGATAAAAACAAAGCTTACGATGGAGTGAGCTTACTCAAAAGAAGCCTGCGGCCTTAATACAACATCTAAAACTAGGCTTGTTCCGGCGAGTAAAAGTGACAGAGCTATACAAGTCGTCAAGCGCGGAACAAGCCTGGTTTTAAGACGTTGTAATACGGCCCCTGTTGACTACAAGTTTGACAACTAAAAACAAATACCTGCTATTTACTTACGATTTTTTTTTTATCAGAGAAGAATTTATAAGTTTTCCCTGATCATCATCTGCCTAGCCTTTTCCCAACTATATTGGGGTCGGCTTCCAGGCAAACCGGATTCAGCTGAATATCAGTATTTTACATGGAGCGACTGCCTGTCGGACCTCCACAACCCAGTAACTGGGCAATACCATACCCCATGGTAACACTGGTTGTCAGACTTTACAAAAAAAAAACTACTGTCAAAGATCTAGAAATGACAGCCGGGACCAACGGCTTTACGTACTTTCCGAGGCACGGAGGAAACTCGCTATGACAGATGGTCACCCATCCACAGACCAACCTCGCCAAGTGCGGCTTAACCCGGTAGATCGACCTGTGCGGCTGTAATTATTTAGCCACGAGCTCCTTGACGAGTTTTCCCTGATCATGGGCTAAATAAATAATGAAATCTAGAGTTCATCACAACAACACGACAAGGTTTCATTGAAGTGTTTCTTTTAGACAATATTGCCTTACACTGTTCTGTATCAATGATTCACACCAAGCAAATCACGGCAAAACAAAATCCACTTAAGAGAAAAAAAAAATGTAATTATGTGGCTTACTTACCTCATTATTGCATAAATTGTTGTGACGACGATAGATACAAATTACTTTCAACGTTAAAGCTTGGACTAGCAGCATCACATTCTATTCCAACTCACTTAATACACTTAAGATCTAAAATCGCCTGTGCTCAACAAAATTCATAAAGCGTAACAAATTAGCATTTATTTAAGTTGAAGACGATGACTCGGCGAATTGCTACTAAGCTGAATAAGAGCCTGATCAGCGGTTATAAAATATATTATCTAGGCTATGAGTATTGAACTACTAACAACATTATTTTTACCTGACTGCTTTAAGAATAGCAGTATTTTCAATCAAAAACAATCGCCACGTCGTGGTATGACTTTTAGTACTTTCTGTCCTCGTTATCGTTGACGGACGACAATGCCACTTTGTTGACTTTTCCCATTAAGAAAAAATCATTTTCCCATCACTAGGAAATTGTCACAGCACTGGGAAGTTTTCATGTGTTAGTTTCCTTTGATCTGATAATACAATGATGATTTTACAAATATGTTCCATAATGGAAAGTTTTGATAAAATGACGGCCGCAAAATTAACCAACTGAATTTTAATTACTTCCAAAAAAAGCAATCTCACTTGAAAAGACAATATATATTTAATAAGGGACCGCAAGTGTTGCGAAGAACAAACTCGTTAAGTACATTCATTAAAACTTCTTACTATTCAAGTAATACTCATGGTGGCCAAGTGTTTGGTAAGGGAAATGTGGGACTCTAATAACCCTATTAGCTTTTTTTTATTGTTTATTCATTGTGTCCCAGGGATAAGTGACCGCCCGGCGTTTTTCAAATATTGTACAAAATTATTAATAATTACATTTACATTTGTGAGTTAGCGGCTTTAGATTTTTTGTATTTTTTTTTTTGTAACGTGACTGTTTGTTACTATTTCAAACATGCACCAAACTACAAACTCATGAATCAGATCTTTGCTCATTACCCAGCCAACAGCCACTGGGAAGTTTTCTTCCCGCAACCTGTCATTTAAGTTATGGTCACCAATCAATCATAACAAAAAAACTAAAGCCGCTAAGTCACAAAATATGAATGTTATTATTAATAATTTTGTACATTAATATTCAAAAAAATGCCGGGCGGTCACTTGTCACTGGGACACATTGTATTGGATTTTTTAAACCTTAAGTCTATAGTTTCAGTTTGAGACTTATACTTTTCGCAACACAAAAATTTAAAATGTCACTTACGGTTTATATTATCTATGCTTACGGGATATCTTCCGTGATTGAAACAAACCATGATAGTTCAAAAACGTGTTCAACATAATAATTATTGATAAATTGTATGTCTCAGGAGTGTAACTGATTATGCTTTTACTGTGATACAAAGTTTTATTTTCATATTTCCATAATATTTTATTATGAGTAAATAAAGCATGTTTTTTAATAAATTCTAATAATAGATGCATGAGAAGATTATTTCTTTATTGGAGGCATAATTATGATTAGTTGCTTTTATCTTTCATTTAAACCAACTCTAGCATTAAGAATTTACTTTAAAAAAGAACTAAGTCTGAATAACTGATCTTATGAGTCATCTAGAAGTTACCGTAGAGATAATCTATACAAAATCCTAATTTCTGGCCACACTACCAAAGCTCAGTGTTTGCGGACACTTTTGCTTGGTAATCATGATTCTATGACACGGAGAAAATTAACTTGACTCAACTATTTAGTCTTATTATCCAAGTAGGCAAGAAATGGCGGTTGTTAATTGTGTTTTCTTAGCACATTGATTTTTGCGTAAAAAGCTTTGATAGAACTGTTTTATTGTAAACTTCAGATAAGGAACTAAGATATTCAATTATGGCTTGAATATTTAGTTAAACAGAATAATTATGAGCTTAAGACTTGAGAACAAACTAAGGAGTAATGGGTTAAAACTAAGACAAGATGGCCCAAACAATCATGGCGGTTTCTTGATGGACGCTTAGAACGCAACGGCATCTACTCGATCATGGTCCTTGATCAGACGGTGAGCTACCTTTTACTCGTAGTTCGTAAGCTTGTAACTATTACATTATTTCTAATAATCATCATCATCATCATTTCAGCCTATTGCAGTCCACTGCTGGACATAGGCCTCTCCCAGGGAGCGCCACAGCGCACAATCTCCTGCTTTTCTCATCCAGCCACTGACAGCCATCTTCTTCAGGTCATCGGTCCATCTTACCGGGGGGCGTCCCACCCTACGTTCACCTACACGCGGTCTCCATTCGAGAAACTTCCTACTCCACCTATCGTAGGTTCTGCGGCAGACATGACCAGCCCATTGCCACTTCAGCTCGCTACAGATTTGGACAATATCTGTTACTTTGTTCATATGCCGTAAGACCTCATTCCGAATTTTATCCCTTAGTGAGACCCCAAGCATAGACCTTTCCATAGCACGCTGCGTGACATGAAGTTTCTAATAATATTTTTCTTGAATTCATTGGCAATGTATTAAATGACAAAAAAAAAGAAACCTAATGTTGCAATTCCATATTCTTATTTCAAATCAATTCCTCCTTTACACTCCTCTTTTTTTCAATGAACTGTACTACCAACCTCAATAAAAAAAATATATTAGCGAATTCAACAATATTCCTAATAACAAATTGAAATAATATGTTATCACTTTAATGTATTAACTCGGTTATCAGTTACATTTCAGCAAATTTTAAACCACAAAGCATATCATTTAACCTGTATCTCTGTATCAATATAATTTGACATTTAATTCCAGTTAATCTGAATCCGTGTTTGTGTTTGTAGCCTGACCCCAATAGTAAATTCAATGTTTTTAACAAAATTACTAGTTGATGTGTACAAAACCCTAACCTTTTGACGTGGTTTCGTTTATATTCATGTCAACGTTAAGTTACTCACTTTTTTCAGGACGTAGGTTCTCATTATGATGGAATTTTGCAGAAGTCAATCACGAGATGTTATCTCCCCTAAACTGTTGCCTGCCGCAATGGAAGACGCTTTCAAGCTCCTGGAATCGCAAAGACTTGGCATCAACATCAATGGCGAGTACATCACTCACCTTCGGTTTGCCGACGACATCGTAGTCATGGCAAAGTCGATGGAGGAACTCAGCATGATGCTCGATGACCTCGACCGAGTTTAGCAACGGGTGGGCATGAAAATGAACATTTTCAATGGACAAGTCGACAATTATGTCAAATGCCACCCCAGTCTCTGTTGGAAACTCGGTACTCGAAGTTGTTGACTCATATATCTACTTAGGACAAATAGTCCAATTAGGTAGATCCAACTTCGAGAAAGACGTCAGCCGCCGAATCCAACTCGGTTGGGCAGCGTTCGGGAAACTACGCAGTGTCTTTTCGTCCGATATACCTCAGTGCCTCAAGACGAAAGTCTTCAACCAATGTGTGTTACCAGTGATCAGTTACGGCACCGAAACGTGGTCTTTCACTATCGGCCTCATCTCAAAGCTCAAAGTCGCTCAGCGGGCTATGGAGAGGGCTATGCTCGGTGTTTCTCTGCGTGATCGAATCCGAAATGAGGAGATCCGTAGACGAACTAAAGTCATCGATATAGCCCACCGGATTAGCAAGCTGAAGTGGCAATGGGCAGGCCATATTGCTCGCAGAGCAGATGGCCGATGGGGTCAAAAAGTGCTAGAGTAGAGACCACGGACTAGCAAGCGCAGCGTAGGACGTCCACCAACAAGGTGGACAGACGACCTTCGAAAGACGCTGAATGCAAGTCGCTTCCAACCGGTATATGTGGAGATCAAAAGGGGAGGCCTATGTTCAGCAGTGGACGTCCTATGGCTGAGATGATGATGATGATGAAACACAAAAAAAAACTTCCCATTAAGGAGTTGGACTACCACTCCCACGCATAGATGATGATGATGCTTTACTTGACCATCGCTCCAGTCGACAAAAAGAAGATTCTATTCATACTTTAAAGTGTCATTTTTTTTTTGGAAATTTGGAATTTCTTTGACAAAAATCATAAATATTTCAGGTACAGGACTACCATGCCAGGCTGAGCGATTGACGCACCTAAAGCACGTTGACATTTTCGATTTCCGCTTGCAGTAATAAATAGCCTATACGCAAGTAGATTTCAAAGTCTGATTTTTTGTAGTATATCTCTTGAGTTTACTCTTTCCACGAAAGGCCTTATACTTTGTCCAGAAGTTGGATTACATCAACTAATATAATAATAAATATTTAAACAAAATGTAAATTGGTACAGAAAATAACCATGAAATGTCACATTATTATTTTTTTTGGGATTATTTCGTTTTTTTTTTTTTGCAAAAAATACCAATTAATTATTTAACTATATTTTACAGAGGGCTTAATCGTGAATTTTGGGCGCAGTTCCATTTTTCCACATAAAAAAACGCTGTAAGTACTGGAAAAACGCTGTAAAGTAAAATACTGAAAACTCGTGATAAGGACCCAGAAGGTTAACAAACCTCACGATAAAAAATATAGCACAAAATGAAATTTTACACACCAAACAAAACGCCATCAGTGGTGCGACGAAGCTAATGAAATATCAAATGACACTTCGCTAATGTCAAAATGACAAAAAGTTCCAGACTATCCACTTTCATGCAAGTTTTAAAAACTGAGGAAAACGAGGTATTGTGGCGTGGTTTTTAATATTTCATAAATATTCATGTCCCCGTCCAACGTGAAGAGATTAAAACTGCACTTATGTACTGCTATTCTATGGAACTCTCTGGAACACTCTGGTACTTCGAAAATTGCAGAATATGATGAAAGTTTTACGGGTTGTTAGTCTTTGTCCTGTGTCACTGTGTGATTTGTTTCTTTTTTTTGTGCCTGAGTTTTTTAATTTCGTTTTAATTATAAATTGAAAACATTCTTGACGTATACATATAAAAACAGGATTCTCATACTAATCTTAAAGTCTATGAACGGTGACTGGTGATAGTCTGATTATCGTTAGTTAATGCTGCCCCGTCCTAAAAATTTCAAATTTGTGTTATGCCGTACGTTTGTTTACAAACATTTAAATTAAAACACACAAACAGTCAGACCCAGAAAAAATATTTCTAGATTTTATAAATTTTGTCACGTTTGAATCGAATCTAAAACAAACAATCAAGCTACTCCAGAAACCATGCCATAATAAAAAAAAATATAACTTTTTTCTAGAAGAATGCATTCCTTCTTCTTCATGTCTGTTATAGTTTTTTTTAAAGTAGATTATCAAATGTGTTCTTCCACCCAGGACAGAACGGGAACAGACTGTCAGACTCGTAGTGATGAAAATTCACGGTGTCCTTCAATAGCCCTTTATGTACCAGAGTCGCGATATACGTGTATCCCGCGACCTGTCTGTTACAGATAGTGCAACGAACACAATAATAGATCCTTCAAAATCTTGTCCAATAAAGACTTCAAACTACTGCGCGCAGGTGGTCTAAAACACCCCCTAAATTTATAGCCTCATGCAAGCTAGGATGTGCCACAAAGCTAAGCAATGATCTCAATAAGCTCGTGCCAATTTGGAAATAAAATGGCATGCCAGACTGGCTGGCAACCTGCCAGTGTTTTATGCCAAGCATAAAATGTGGAATTCGACACATGCTTGATATTCCGCTACATTTGATTTATTGTTTTGTTTTGTGGCATTTTCGTTAATTTGCTGTGACAAATTAATAGGTGTCGGATATATACGGATGATGAGATATTACGGGTTTTGTGTATTGTGTTGTGTTAGGATTATTTATGAATAAAAGATTTACTATTAATGTTGTAACGAAAATTTAGTTTTTATTTTGGTAAAGGCGAAGCTAGCGAGGCTAACAAGAGTGTTAGGTTAGGTTAGTTTTTTTTTTATCGTGGTAAAATCATCAAATGAGACCTCCCACCCCGGGCAGGGCGGGAGGTACTGTCAGACTTGTACTGGCTAAAATCCACGGTGTTCTTCAGTAGCCCTTTATGTTCCGGGGTCACGGTGATGGTATGAGTCCCGCAACCCCGGCAGGCTTTGGCCCTCTGAGAGGGGGCTCCGTCATTTTGCTGACAGCTCTTTGAGGCGCGCGTGGAACACGACGCGCCGTCGACACGGGCATGGTGTATGGTCGGGCAGCGAGTTGCCTTTTACTCGCCGCCCGCATGCCCGCGCCTACGGTGGTCGGAGATCGTCATGCGACGTCCGACGCCGTGGAGGGGGGACATTGCCCTCTCTCTCGCACGGCGCGCCTCTTCCGTCGCGAGCATGACTGCTTCGCAGAAGGAGGCGACCGCTTCCCACTCCGTCTCGCCCCGCAGCATGGCCGCGACCAGTGCTGGGCGCGAGAGGTCTCCGCCTATCGCCGCCGTGAGGACACGTCGTTGCTCCGCCCAAGCGGGGCAATCCTGCACCGTATGCTCGACTGTGTCCTCCGGGTGATCTACGCATTGGTGACACCCAGGCGTTTCTTCCTTTCTCATAAGACACAGGTACCTCCCGAAACATCCGTGTCCGGTGAGGACCTGCGTCACTCTCTTCAGTTTTGAGCTAATGTGGTCAACAGTTTGTCCGGCGGTAGGTAATAGACATGTCCTGCCCAGTAGCACATGAGTTTGGCAGCCTTCTAGGCTATAAAAAAAGGTATATGTCTTGCAGGTTGTGCCAGCTTTGCCATAATTCCAGTACTTTGTCCAAAAAATTTTAACTTTCTTTCTAGCTATCGTTACTTCAGATACCCAACAAATTCCATTTTGCCCTTTCAATTCTTGTTATCTAACTTATTATTTACATACTGTTCACGACAACAAAGACATAATACTAAATTGATGTAGGTACCCTAATTCAATTACAGTATAATAGATTTCAAGTTACAAGCAAACTCTGTATCTGACATCTAATTTGTATTATAAACCAATTTAAAGTTCTATACAAATGTATTTAGAGTTCAAATTGATAAATCAAACAGTATTCAATAGGTTACAATTCAAATGTCAAAAGCCCTGAACATCCATTGATTTATGAAAAGGTTTAGATCGAAAGCTTATTGAGTTGTAGTCAATTAGCTAAATCATATTTTAGAAATGTGCAATTCACAAGTCACACAGGGCGTCTGAAACGATTTTGACGATTGAGCGATCTCAAAATCGTCGCGGGCAATTATTATAGTGCAAGTTATTTGCTAATGCTACACAATTTTGATTCGTTAACTCGCAAAATATATTTCTTCAAGTTGAAAATAGCTTATAAATTCTTGACTTTTCAGTCAAAACGACGATGGATTTATTTAGCTTGGAACAGTATTGGGAGTAAAGTCTACCTTGAGTTTGTAAAGTTTTATATATTTTACATATCCCTAATCTGATTCAGAAGCAATAATGAGATGGAGCGCAGCGAGCTCACCTAGACGAAACTGGGACGCCTGTGCACCTGGAACACAATAAAAACTGATTGAGTATGACAGGATGAAGTTCTCGAGGCAGGAGGCACTGGTAAGGCCTGAGGCGGCCACTGGTGGTGCGGTGACGGCTGAGAGTTTCCGAAAGCGGTGGTCGCTTACGGAACGAGGTGGTGCTTTTTTTTTGCGTGGTAAAATCATCAAATTAGTCCTCCCACCCCGGGCAGGGCGGGAGGGACTGTCAGACTTGTACTGACTAAAATCCACGGTGTCCTTCAATAGCCCTTTATATTCCGGGATCACGGTGATGGAAAGAAGTCCCGCGACCCCGGCAGGCTTTGGCCCTCTGTGAGGGGGCATGGTTCATGGTCGGACAGCGAGATGCCCTTTACTCGCTGTCCGCATGCCCGCGCCTACGGTGGCCGGAGATCATCTGCCACGAGGTGGTGCTAGACGACTTGTACAGCTGTCTCTTTCCCTCTCTTTATTATTACTCTCTCTCAGGTTACTTGAAGACTGTCGTATCATTGCTCGGGATGGAACGCTAAGTGGTGGATCGAACCCACTGACTCACTGACTGAGGCAATTGCAGTCTACTACTTTATATACTCGTAAATCATCTGCCAAGATGTACAAAAATTTAAATCATAAATGGAACGCCAAGTGGTGGATTGAACCCACTGACTCACTGACTGAGGCAATTGCAGTCGACTACTTAATATACTCGTAAATCGTCTGCCAAGATGTGCAAGATTTTAGATCTCAAATCAAATCATTTATTTCAACCAGGCAAATTACAGGCATTTTTGAACTGGCAGCTTAGAGATGACCAGTCACAACTGACAGCGCCCGTTTACGAACATGACGCTTAAATCAGCACCATTCAGCTCGATCATTTTGAAGGGAACTAAATGATTCGACACACGCGCTACCATCAGTGAGATATTGGAGTGAGTACCAGACGCCACAATCATTTAAGTCAATAAAGACGTAAAAACAAACAAATACTGCGGAAGTTTCTATATAACAGTATTTAACCCTATCATCAGCAGGGAACTAAATGATTTGACACACGCGCCATCATCAGTCAAACATTTGAGTGAGCATGACCACCAGACGCCACAATCATTTAAGTCAATAAAGACGTAAAAACAAACAAATACTGCGGAAGTTTCTATAACAGTATTTAACCCTATCATCAGCAGGGAACTAAATGATTTGACACACGCGCCATCATCAGTCAAACATTTGAGTGAGCATGACCACCAGACGCCAGAGTCATTTAAGTCAATAAAAGACGTAGAAACAAACAAGTACTACGGAGTTTCCCAAAACAGTATTTAACCCTAGCATCAGCAGGGAACTAAATGATTCGACACACGCGCCATCATCAGTGGGGCATTTGACTAAGCATGACCACCAGAGTCATTTCAGTCAATAAAAAACGAGAAAACAAACAAAGAAACAAATACTGCAGAGTTTTCTAAAACAGTATTTAACCCTAGCAACGTACCAGGAAAGTCCTGAAAACTATGCAGTAGTGTCTACATGAAATTGTAACAACCAACTAGGATCGTAAACAACACTTGCATCTACCTAGTTCACGAGCATGTGGCAGCCCGCCAGATGTAGCGAGTGTCGCGAGTGTGATACCAAAGTGTTGTCTTTGAACATTATATGTGAAGTCGGATGAGACGGTTGCAACTTCTGTGGCTAAGAAAAGTTGTGACGGAAGTGAATTTGGAAGTTTTTTAGTAACTGTTTCTATTTATCAACGCACTGCGGAATAAAGTGCGTAATGGCAATCAGAAAAGTTTAAAATACGTCACCAAACGCTTGCAGAGTAGCTGACACCGATTCATTTATCAAAGAAGAGGTAATTTTTTTAGTATAGGAGTACAATGTATAAGACGGGGACTCGACTTATTATTATTGGGACACACGCACTTGAGGCATACTTAACACTAACGTAGCGCAGTTGCCATCAGGACGTCATTTTCTTGACTGACCTGTTGGTCTAGTGGTTAGTGACCCTGACTGCTATGCCGGGGGTCGTGGGTTCGATTCCCACCCAGGACAAATGTTTGTGAGATGGGCACGATCATTTGTTCTGTATGGAATATGTATGTATTTAGAAATATATAAGTATGTTTATCAGTTGTCTAGTACCCATAACACAAGCTCTGCTTAGTTTGTGACTAGATGGCGTTGTGTGATAGTTGTGGAATATTATTATTATCATTTGCAAACAGCCATTAGCAAATGACATGCTGTTGGCGCTTGCGCCACGTTATTATTGTGTTAAGTTTGCATTAAGTGTGTGTTTTCACATCACATCACACCCAGCATCCCCCCCCCCGTTTTATATCCTGTTCCTCCAAAGCTGAAGTACGAAACGGTTTGAAAAAGATTGTTACTTATTATCTTGCACTCACTATTTCGTTCATACAAAATATTGTGGATCTCAGAATCTACCTTACAAGATCCAAGGATGAAAAGGTGGAATTGTTGTAAGTAGGAGATACTATACCGAAAGTAAAGACTGTCTGTGTATTTAGGTATACTGACACGATACGTGTTCAAAAATTATGTAAGTATTATGAAAGATTCCTACAGAAGTCGAGTACTGTTCAAACTATTGACACGTTCAAATGTTCAAATATTTTATAAAATATATTTTATTTTGATCATTTGATCGATTAATTTTTCATTATTATTATAATTATCACTATGTAAAATAAGTAGCTGTTATTTCGATAACTGAACCCAATAACAATTTACCTAACTACGTACAAAAGTCGTCGACCCAATCATTTCTCTTCATCGATATATAAGTTACTACTATTTTTCCAGCTTTATTTTCCAGTCCCCCTTTCAATCCACTACCGTCAACTAAGTCTGCACTTGTTAGCGGAAATAGGGGGCGTGGGGGCACACGGAAATGACGTTATATTTCACCCCCATGTAACGTGCTGCATGCTTTTATAAAATGCTGTTGTTTAAAGAAAATGTTCATTTTGTTTGTGTTGGTTTTCACTTGGAGATTATCTTGTGACATTGTATTTTAAAAGTGTTCTAAGTTTTTATTTTTGAAGATGATTATTTGTGTTTGTTTTCCTTTTCACCACCCTTTTAATACGTACCCTAGGATGTGGTTCCGTATGATGGGTGCGTTTGTATACATTTATTTTTTTTATACACAAATACTCAAAACTGGAACACTATTTTGTTGGAAATCTTACAAATATTTATTTTTGACTCACCTGTTGGTCTAGTGGTTAGTGGCCTTGACTGCTATGCCGGGGGTCGTGGGTTCGATTCCCACCAAGGACAAATGTTTGTGTGATGAGCATGATCATTTGTTCTGTGTCTGGGTGTAATTTATCTATACTATGTATGTATTTAGAAATATCAGTTGTCTAGTACCCATAACACAAGCTCTGCTTAGCTTGAGACTAGATGGCGTTGTGTGATAGTTTTGGAATATTATTATTATTATTCCGAGTAGAAATCACGCCAACGACACGCAGCGCACACTATTCCTATTTGGGTAAAAAATTAAAATCTACTCAACATATTATTATGTATTACTTGTATTTTTCTCTTTTTTTCTGACATAATTTATTCTCATTACAAAATTAATGACAGAATAATACCGTTAATCCCTTTGTAAATGAAACAGCATTTGCTAGAGCCATACCTGCTCCACGACCCCGTTGGAGTCACAGGAATTCAAGCCTTATGTTAACAAACTGGCTATGAAAATACTTTGATAAATAAGTGCCTACAAGGGAGGCTTCTAATTGCCTAATTAGATTATGGGAGATTTATGGGTTATATTTTTCTGGGATAAAGGAGAAGAAAATATATTTTTTTCTATTTAATTTACAATGCGTCTAATTGAACATTATTTATAGGAATGAGTACACTCGTACCTAAAATAATAACAACAAGATGAGTCTTTCTTTGGGGTTAATCAGCGCTTGCCTGAGTTGGTCCATGGATGGGTGAATGGATAGATGGCAAGGTCCACTACATACTGAGTTCATACCGTGCCTCAGAAAGTAAGTATACCGCTGATAACATCTTTCCAGACAGACATTTCAGAAAGTCGGTGGTGGCCTGAAATCATGACAACCGGTCTTACCAAGCAGTATAGAAAACCAACTAAAAGTGTACAACGAAGGGGTTGGTTTAAAAGGCGCTAAAAATATTCATAGAAGGAATTGCGTGTTGACTTTTACACAGCATCGGGAAAGCAAAGGTTTTTTTTTATCGTGATAAATCATCAAATGAGTCCTCCCACCCCGAGCAGGGCGGGAGGGACTGTCAGACTTGTACTGACTAAAATCTATGGTATCAAAAGAGTCCTATAGTCCTTTATGTTCCGAGGTTACGGTAATGGAAATAAGTCCAACGACCAGGGAAAGCAAAGGTTAAGATAAAATATTAGCTGCTAAGATATTTACTAGATTTCTTTTATTTGCTATGCTGATTCTTAATTGTTGAGCTTTTTTTCCAGTTGTTTTTCCAAGAAACCTAACACTTGGCAACCGCTTCCAACATCTGAGCCACAAAGAAATCGCATCTCAGACACGTAAGCTTTAAATTCTAATTCAATTCAAATCCCATACATTCCAAATGGCATCCAAGTCAACGCTGCACTTTTACAACCTCGCTTGCCAAGTTAAGCTCAGTTTGTTGTCTTTTAATTCCGGTATCAACTTGGATCGATAGTAGCCGATATTGTGGTAGGAACACACACAAACTTGGCCGGAGTTTGTGACTGAAACTAACTTTGTTTTCCTGTTTGTGTGTTCTGTTGGACTGAAAACATGGTATAGCACGGCTTAGTTTCTGCACTTTGTGGGGCACATAAATAAGTAATTAGTTAATGGGTTTCTCTGTGGGGATGAGGCGGAGGGTTTAGGTTTGTAAGAGATAGTTTGGTAGCATTAGAACATTCTTTTGTTATTTCATCATCATCTGCCTAGCCTTTTCCCAACTATATTGGGGTTGGCTTCCAGTCGAACCAGATTCAGCTGGATATCAGTATTTTACATGGAGCGACTGCCTGTCGGACCTCCACAACCCAGTAACTGGGTAATACCATACCCCATGGTAAGGCTGGTTGTCAGACTTTAGTGCTTCTGACTAACAGTAACGACTGTCAAAGATCTACAAATGACAGCCGGGACCAACGGCTTTACGTGCTTTCCGAGGCACGGAAGAAACTCGCTATGAAAGATGGTCACCCATCCATTCACATTGTATGAAAAAAAACTGCTCAGTAGCCAAGCCACAACATTGATACAGCTTATTCATGAATCCAAACGCCGAATGAGGTGTGTCCATCGGCGTCAGAGAAAGATAAGCGAAATCGACTTATTATCATATTCGCAGGCCTCCGCTTTCAAAGAATGAGTGGGCTGTAATGCACCACGCAGAGGTAATCGGCAGATCTCTTATTTTATATAATTATGTCCAGACCTGAATTGTTTGAATCTAAGACATGCCGATTACCTACGAAGTTTTTCTTCGCGGATTTCAGAGTAGTCGTGATGAAACTTAGTTACACAAAATGCGTCTGGGTGCGAACCCATGATCTACAACAAGTTTGAGCCATCACTTAATTTAATTCACTCTGAAATAACCACAAGAAATGAAAACCTTTAATAATCGTTACATCCAGCAGTAAAATTAAATAAACCGTAAAATTGTTTATAATTTAAAATGCTGACAGTCAATATTTAATAGCAATCTGCAATTACCCTGAGTAAATAAGTAAACAGCCAAGCGAGCTGCTACGGTTTACGATGTTCCGCTACGCGGCTACGAATACCGCTACGAGATGCTACGGCACTACGCCGTAGCACTTTGATGTTCAATACAGTCATGTTTTAAAAAATAATTAATCTTACGAATTTTATCATGGGTTATTTCTTCCAAATTATTATTTAGCTATTACTTGTAAAATTTAAATGAGTTTTATTATTTTTAGTTATATTAATTTATATTCAAAAGTTCACTTAGACAGTGGCTAATCTAATTTTATACATTTTCAATTCATCTAAGTTTATAACGGTAGGATAAATTCTAAAAACTATTATATGTAATTATTTAATATGAAAAACTATATTTTGAACGAGATTTTACATTACAGAATTTGTTTCACGGTTATATCATAATAAGTATTGGAATGGTGTCGCATCGACCAATGACTATAGTGGATTGTGGATAACGAGCGTAAAGGCAACAAAACACAGCTGATACACTAAGTTATTTTTAGTATTTGTTTAAAAGATTACAGCCAGTACTTATTAAAATGTATAGTCTCCTTAATGAAATGAAAACTTCTACCATTTTTTTTAACATATTTTTTTTCCTTTAATACAAGGCAAGAAGACGAGTAAGCGATAGCAGTGAATACTACAAAATTTAAAAAAAAATATTGTTAGCAGCGGTCTAAAACAGTGTTCTTACCACTAACAGTGGTCTTCGCAAGACGATCTCCGGCCACCGTAGGCGCGGGCATGCGGACAGAGAGTAAATGGCAACTCGCTGTCCGACCATGGACCATGCCCGGGTCGACGGCGCGTCGTGTTCCACGCGCGCCTCAAAGAGCTGTCAGCAAAATGACTTGGCCCCCTCACAGAGGGCCAAAGCCTGCCGGGGTCGCGGGACTTATTTCTATCACCGTGACCCCGGAACATAAAGGGCTATTGAAAGACACCGTGGATTTTAGACAGTACAAGTCTGACAGTAAGGGGTTGGAGGACTCATTTGATGATTTTACCACGCTAAAAAAAAAAAAAAAAACAGTGGTCTTACCACTGTTTTACCCATGAAATTATTATTGATGTTATAAAATAAATGTGTATTGATTATGTTGTGAAATAAATACCTACGAGAAAATTCTGTTTTATATCCCTCATTTTCAAAAGATAAAACATTTGAGATAATAATCAAACCACAAGCTAATAAACTTTGAAATTAGGTACATATTGGTACTTGCCTGCGTTTGAACTAATAACCTCGACGCGAGGTTACCTCTAGAGGTAGTTTCTCCTATATAGTGTAGTTTATAATTAAATAAAACGTAGTGTAGTGGCAGGACCAGGTGGGGTGCTAAGACAGGAAACCTCCACGTGCGCCCGTGGACTGGAATTCCCTCTTGGATAAGTCCGGGGGGAAGACTAGTTTTTCGGGCCGGTGCATCCTGGGATGCGGGCAAAAACTCTCCCTTAGGCCACTGTGTGCCTAAGGGGTCTCTTTGCCCGTATGCGAATAGCCTGTCGTGTGGACTCTTCAACGTGTGTCCAGCGGCGGAGCGGGCTTGCGGACGGTGAGTAATAGGTAGCTCGCCGTCCGTCCGGGGACCAAGCCTGGCTAGGTGGCGCGTCGTGTTTCACGCCAAATCCCTGCTGGGGTCGCGGGTTTTTTCTTAACCCAGGATACCGCGGCCCCGGAACGTTAAGGGCATCCGAAGGAACACGAGTGGATTTTAGTCAGTAAGAGTCTGACAGTCCCTTTCGCCCCACACAGGGCAGGAGCACTCATTTGATGATTTTACCACCTAAAAAAAAAAAGAAGAGCCACAACATACAGCTCATTTGTGAATCCAAACGTCGAATGAGGTGTGTCCAACGGCGTCAGAGAAATATAAGCGAAATCGACTTATTATCATATTTGCATGGATACAGGCCTCCGCTTTCAAATAATGAGTGGGCTGTAATCGGCAGATCTCTCATTTTATATAGTTATGTCCAGACCTTTTTTGCTTGAATCTAAGACATGCCGATTACCTAATGAAGTTTTCCTTCCCGGATTTGAGAGTAGTAATCATGAAACTTAGTTATACAAAATGCGAACCCACAATCTACAACAAGTTTGAGCCATCACTTAATTTAATTCACACTGAAATAACCACAAGAAATGAAAACCTTTAGTAATCGTTATATCCTGCAGTAAAATTAAATAAACCGTAAAATTGTTTATAATTTAAAATGCTGACAGTCAATATTTAATACCAATCTGCAATTACCCTGAGTAAATAAGTAAACAGCCAAGCGAGCTGCTACGGTTTACGATGTTCCGCTACGCGGCTACGAAGACCGCTACGAGATGCTACGAAGCTACGCCGTAGTATTTATCTTTGATGTCTAATATAGTCATGTTTTAAAAAACAATTAATTTTATGAGTTTTCTTCCAATTTATTATTTAGCTATTACTTGTATAATTTAAATGAGTTTTATTATTTCTAGTTATATTAATTTATATTTAAAAGTTCACTCAGACAGTGGCTAATCTAATTTTATACATTTTCAATTCATGTAACTTTATAGCGGTAGGATAAATGTTAAAAACTATTATTTGTAATTATTTAAAATGAAAAACGATATTTTGAACGAGATATTTTTACATTACAGAATTTGTTTCACGGTTATTTCATAATAGGTATTGGAAAGGTGTCGACCAATGACTGTAGTAGATTGTGGATAACGAGCGTAAAGGCAACAAAACACAGCTGATACACTAAGTTATTTTTAGTATTTGTTAAAAAGAGTACAGCCGGTGCTTAAAAATGTACAGTCTCCTTAATGAAATGAACTTTTAACCATTTTTTTTTAACATATTTTGTTTTTTTCCCCGTTAATACAAGCAAGAAAGACGAGTAAGCGGATAGCATGAATACTAACAAAAATTGAAAAAATATGTTAGCAGCGGTCTAAACAGTTATTATACTATGGAACAGTGGTCTTCGCAGAGACGATCTCCGGCCCCGTAGGCGCGGGCATCGGACAGCGAGTAAAGGCACTCGCTGTCCGACCCATGGACCATGCCTGGGTCGACGGCGCGTCGTGTTCCACGCGCGCCTCAAAGAGCTTCAGCCAAAATGACGGGGCTCCCTTCAGTAGGGCCCAAAGCCGCGGGGTCGCGGCGGACTTATTCCTATCACCGTGGACCCGGAACAGAAAGGGCTAGTGAAAAACACCGTGGATTTTAGTCATACAAGTCTTACAGTCCCTCCGCGCCCTCCCGGGGGGAGGGACTAATTTGAATGATGTTTACCACGCTAAAAAAAAAAAGTGTCATTACCACTGTTTTACCCATGAAATTATTATTGATGTTATAAAATAAATGTGTAGTAATTATGTTGTGAAATAAATACGAGAAAATTCTGTCTGTTTTCTATCACTCATTTTCAATTTCATTTGAGATAATAATCAAACCACAAGCTAATAAACTTCGAAATTAGGTGCATATTGGTACTTGACTGCGTTTGAACTAATAACCTCGAGGCGAGGTTACCTCTAGAGGTAGTTTCTTCTATATAGTGTAGTTTATAATTAAATAAAACGTAGTATAGTGCGTCGGTTAACAAGTTTAACAGACTTGTAGTGACTGACAGGCACTTGAGTATCACATTGCATCGAAAACGGTTTTTGTGTGAAAAACTAATAAATCTTCATCCATCTTTTTTTCATAATATGCAATTCTTTTTATGACAAAACTTAATCTTACTCCGAATAATATTCAAAATTGATTAAGTTTTGGCATAAAAATATTTTGTGGAAACAAAAAGGAATAAAACCATTTTGATTGTGAACCCGTGTGAACTCGGGACAAATTGCTAGTTAAAATTAATCAAACCCTGAGTAAAACCGCACTCGTTAGAAGCCCACCACATATTAATAACACTTTAAGTAATCACACTTCGAAAGTGCAATTTGTGTTAAAACTTCAATAAATTTAGCGAAAATTCTGTAAAACGTAACTAATATTTTAAATAAGATAGTAAGTTTCGTACCTACTCCTCTCTTTCTCTTCTCCGAATCTATTTTTATGGAAATCATCTTTATTCTCGCTTCTGTGAAATTCATCCCGTGAAATGTATGGGGAGTGGTTAAGTTGAAGCGGAACAGGATTGGTCAAATCAAATAACGTCGAAGAAGCAGATTGAGGCGTCAGATTGTAGCAACCTTTGCCGAGATCTGTCTTTGGATGTGATATTGTGTCTTTAGTTGTGTCTATTGATCACTAGAGTTCAATTACTCTTGCTGAGAACAGTCTGTTACTGAATCAAATGTTTCAAAGTCAAAGTCGAAGTGACAGGGGTGTCTTTATATTTTTAGGTGGTAAAATCATCTAACGATTCTCCCACCCAGGGCGGTACGGGAGAGACTGTCAGACTTGTACTGACTAAAATCCACGGTGTTACTTCAATAGCGCTTTGTGTTCGAGGTTCACGGTTTCCTGATGTGACAGTCCCGTGACGCTGGCAGGCTTTGGCTCTCTAAGGGGCACGTGTAATACGACGCACCGTCGAGGGGTGTTACTTACAAGGTGAAATATCAGATGCTGCATTATCACATTGTAAAGTACTCTTACACTATTTTTTTAGGACAAAACTTGAAAGTGAAGAAATGTAGGCAGTGCGAGCGACCCGGCAGATAAAAGCTAGTAAGTTAATAAATGAATCAATTTAGTATTCAGAAGCTCATGTACTAAATAAATTAGAGTCCCTCCTTTGTTTTATATTCAGTGCTGATAGCCCGTTGTTAATTGCTGTGATCAGAAAGTCATTAGGGCTGGAATTAAATTACAGAATATAGTGCGGATAGTTGTAATGTCCTTTGAAGGGGTCAATTGGGGTTGAAACGGGGTTTTTGGGTAGTCGTCGTGAAAGAATATTTGAAGAAATTATTTATAATTTATTTTCAAATATTTCCTAGGGAAGGGAGGGAAACTGTCACAACTAAAAAAACGTAGTTATACTTTAAACAACATTCTAAACTGATTTTGTAATGAAAAACGCAATTTTTGTAAGCTTAAAAGTCAATAAAATATGAAAATGTTTTTTTGGTTTATGTCTCATCATTATCATTTTACAATGTCCCCCACTGTTGGGACAAAGGCCTCCTCTCTGTTATGCTTGCTCTTTGCTAAATAAAAAACAGTTTAAGAATAACAGTATCAATAAAATTACGTTAAAAACGTTTTATTAAAGAGTATAGAAAAGAATATACCGTTGTAAGGTATATTCTTTTCTATACTCTTTAAAAGATTCACTACACTACAATACCCTTGATTGTTGTTACTAACACGAGACTTACATAAACAATCAATTACATCTGTTATCAAACCCACAAACAACATCAACGAATCAATGCAACCATAATCTTCCCAATTGTCCCCACCAAAAAAGCCACTGAATTCCCAGTTTCCACCACATTTAGACATCATGTTTTTACGAGAAATCCGGTCAATCGGAACTTTTTTATTCCGAACATTTACCACACATGGTACCCGGTTAATGAGGTCAGATCTTTTTCGGGTCCAATTGAAAATGGTAGCCGTGATATATCCTCTAGCAATATCTCATGGAACACTTATGTTAGGGGCTTTGGGAGTAATAGATTTTTTGAGGAAAAATTCAGTGTAAGGAAAAGTTGGATTAGTTGTTTGAGTTGTTCCGATTGCTACTATTATAATTGGGAAAGTTTTGTGACGATGGTTTGATGTACAGCCAGCATCAACCTACCTCAAACTGTCAAATTTGTTTTCATACATTTTCAACCTTATCTCAATAATCCGACGACAATACCGACGACATCGTGAGAGTCGCGGGCAACCGATGGATGCAAGTGGCGAATTGTTGTTCGGCGTGGCGGTCTAAGGGGGAGGCCTATGTTCAGCAGTGGACGTCTTCCGGCTGATGATGATGATGATCTAAATAACAGAAGGTTAATATTCGATTGGTAAAATTTTACAGATTCAGGTGGGTTGACCTGTCTGTTTGTCTGTATGTATAAAAAACAATGTTATTATAAATCTGTAAATATATCAACACATTTATCTATACTAATCTGAGTCTTCTTATATTTTAAAGCTGAAAAGTTTATTTGTTTGGCAGAACGCGGTAATCTCAAGAAGTGCCAGTTCGATTCGAAAAAAATATTTGTGTGTTGTTATGTCTATTTAACGAGGAAGGCTAAAAGATATATGCGTCACGCTACGACCGACAGAGCAGTGGGGATGAAACTACGGGGCCTGAATACAAACGTAGTGATTTAGCAAATCAACGTTTTACTTTGTTATCTTTTATGAAAAACGTAAGCAGGACATGACGGTTTATAGTATGTCCAACATGTCCCTAAGTGTTGGGCAAATTAACCTACTAAAAATCGCTTTTAGAATTCCTCCTCGAATTTGATAATGGTCACCATAAATTAGAACGAGCTTATACAAACGACCAGTATAAATTCAAATTACGTCCTCAATAGATTAATCAGGTCAATGATATTTGCGATAACTGTCCACAAGGTAAATAATATTATGTGCATATGATCACATTAATCTTGGTCGTAAAGGTGCGGCCAACCTACGATGCCAATATTGTAATAACACTTGGCTTATGGATTACGAATAAATGAATATTTATTAATGGTTTGTTTGCGTTGATTATTGCTTCGTAGCGACTTTTCGCCTGAAATGGGAAATACCGTTTAAAAGTAAATTGATTGAACCTGTAAATGTTGTTTCAAGTAACTCTCAATTATAATTGGACTATGCAGATAAAACCTGCATGCAATTTGCACAGTTTTGAAAAAAAAAATTCAATTTAAGCTACATGTATGCAAATGTGACGTCATACGTGTATTCAAGACTTACGCGCCTTTAAAGATAGATTCTCACTCGAAAGAGTGGTGGGAAAGTACCAGGGCACTATGGGAAAATTATCGTCCATGGTAGCGCAAACACGATCGTCGAAGAAAAAGAGCCTTGTGTGCAGTGTGTGGCTGTCCGTCGTTCTCAACCGTGCGCGTCCGTCCGCAATATCTTGTATCGTGGGAATCTAGCTTTGTACTGTCATGACTTCCCTCTCTGCGTGCGTGGTCCAATTATTTTAAGTCGATCCTTTCCGTGTTAGTGTGTTTACTACTTTTGGATTTTTGATGTTTATCTCTAAACAGGCACTCGTCCTTTAAAAAATGTGGAATAATTGTACTAATTGCCTCTAAAAATAGAATAATGTAAGGTAATAAAATTAAATAGTAGTCACTAATTCTGGCAATTTATACGCAAGTCTAATTCGTGTTATCTTTACCATTTCTAACTAGCCACAAAATGGGCTTGAAAAGAAGATTTATTTTTAGTTTCGTGTAATTAATTGGTCAGTATCACAATCTTTCTAAATGGCCCGTGTCAAAGCAATTTCTTTTGGAAATTCACTTATACTTGACTAGGTAAATAAATTAATGCTTCTAGTGAAAAAAAAACTATATACAAATATATATAGGTGGATTTCCAACCAAACATGTTTTCATCATGCGCACAGCTGTGGAATTGGGCAGTGAAATTCCCTGACAAAGTTTGTTTTTCCTTATAGCTAAAACTTTGGGGTCTTCAAGTCAAGAGTGAGTAGGTTGCTTCTAAGCAAACGTGCTTCTCCTTAGACCACATTTTCACTTATATCAGGCAAGTTAGTGTTCGAACATAAACCAAAACCATAAAAATCTAATCTCAACTCCATCCATCCCCCCGCTCTCACTGCCAATCATTCCACACCGGAAAAATCAAAGGAGACACGAGACGATTCATAATTTTCTTCATAACCTCATATCGACCGAACGGTATTAATATCTCCAGATTTATTTCTGTGCCCACAATCTTCTGACCGGTCATAAATCATGACCGAAAGCCGAAAGACGAAGCCGAGGCTTGCCCTCCGTGGACATCACGCGTAAACGTGAATTATGGTCATTGTTATCCGATCTCGGATTGTAAGAAATTGCGCGAATTCCTGCGTTTGTTTTTGATTGGGTTTATGAAGGTCATATTTCTGGTTGTTGTGGAGTGTGAGTAATGGAATTGGGATATGTTGTGTGATTAGTTTAGTTTAGTCATGGTTGGAGGGCAAACAAATAGGGGTACACTGACCTTTTTATAGTGGCTCGTTTCGAGTTTATTGACTTCGGTCAGTCATATCTAAAGTGCTTGACTATTATGAGGTATTTTATGCGAAGTTGTTCTGTTTACATGGGTTTATTTATGTACTCTCACTTTAATGTATTATCGTCCTGACATAATGCGAGCTATGGATGAAAATGTGTACCTGTAATTCAACACACTTGTGTACTACAATGTATTATTTCGTCTTTGGCTTTGAAAAATATTTAGTGGAGTTTGATCACCATAACTAAAATTCGGTTTTAATATTGCTTGTGATCGAAACCGTGGCTAAGCGATAGACTGCTGGTCGCGGGACTTATTTCCATCATCGTGACCCCGGAACATAAAGGGCTATTGAAGGACACCGTGGATTTTAGTCAGTACAAATCTGACAGTCCCTCCCGCCCTGCCCGGGGAGGGAGGACTCATTTGATGATTTTACCACGATAAAAAAAAATAGCGGTAGACTGCTACTAACGCTGCCTGTCGCAGGTTTGATTCCCACGCGGAACAGTTATATGGCCTAGAGATAGTTTTTCCGGGCCTGTTTTTTTTGTATGTGAGTTTACTCACGACACACGACACAATATAACAGGAGAAAATCCTTGTTCGGGGCATCGGTTTTCTTTCTTAATTTAAAAATAAAAGAAAGAAAGAAATCAACAATATTCGTAAAAGCTTAGTTCTAGTGAAATATATTATCAAAACTAGCTGTGCCCGCAACTTCGTTCGCGTGGATGTCGGAATTGAACAATGTATTTTTTAGTTCTAAGCGCTTAATTCAGGCCAGTCCATTCCAGTCCATTCCATTCCATTCCAGTCCATTCCATTCCATTCCATTCCATTCCATTCCATTCCATTCCATTCCATTCCAGTCCATTCCAGTCCATTCCAGTCCATTCCAGTCCATTCCAGTCCATTCCAGTCCATTCCAGTCCATTCCAGTCCATTCCAGTCCATTCCAGTTATTTGAATAATCTAGTTTTTCTATTAGAAGTTAGATCGCGCGACTGACGTACGAAATCAATGTGTGAGACCAAAGAAACTTCTGAAACACTTTAAATTCAAATATCTTTTGATAGACTGAACCGATTCCAATGAAACAAAAGCTAAGTTCCTCTCCAAGTTACGCTTAATCGTTGTGTATAAAAGTTATCTACATTAATTTCGTATATTTTACGTGATACCTGGACAAATACACAGACAAACAGACAGACAAACAGACAAACAGACAAACAGACAAAAATTCTAAAAATGCTAGAAATGGGTTCTATTGGTTGTCCTTTAATACCCTGGCTATATTTTTTGAGTTTTTATTTAATGTACAAAAATAATTTTTCTACAGTTTTATTAAATGTATAGATAGATATATACCAATCAAGTAATCTGAATAAAACCACTTAGCCTCTGAAACAGTGGCTTCAATAAAGACGTTGGGTATTGCACGTTATAAAATCACAGTCTATAAACCTTTGATGTTCAGATTCATTGGGTTCAAAAGTAAATCAAAATGTTTTATGTATGTTATTCAGGAACATGATCGGGTGGTAAAGAAAATTTATAAAATACTATTTATCACGCAAGTTGTGACCGTTAGTTTTTTGACCTCGTTCGTGAACTTAGCTCCTTGAGGTCAAGACGTACTAACTAAACAAATGCGAAATAGTGTGTGGTATTTTTTTTTTATCTATAAACCGTGTTCCTGTTAAAATTTCCTACCAGCTAACAACTAATTTTTGCATTATTTCCTTATAAAAAAAAACCTTGCCCTACATTAGAAACTTCTCTTGTGTCATGGGTGCGTTTACAAACATAGAAAATCGCATACAAAAATACCCGAAACAACTACTTGCAGATCATACAAATATTTTTTTCCTTGCGCTGATCGAACTCCAGACACGCTGTTCTATACATACGTCAAACTCAGAAACCTGTATTTTTCTTATCTTGCATTAACTCTAAATAATTTGTGTTCATCACAGCATAAACTCCTTATACTCTTTATACCTAATTCTTTATAACGCATACATATAGCAGTGCCAACTTTTAAGTTATCTTTCCCAAAATTCATGACTCTTCTATCTTTTTATGCCTTTTTTTTTTTTTATCGTGGTAAAATCATCAAATGAGACCTCCAACCCCGGGCAGGATGGGAGGTACTGTCAGACTTGTACTGACTAAAATCCACGGTGTCCTTCAGTAGCCCTTTATGTTCCGGGGTCACGGTAATAGAAATAAATCCCGCGACCCCGGCAGGCTTTGGCCCTCTGAGAGGGGGGCCCCGTCATTTTTGCTGACAGCTCTTTGAGGCGCGCGTGGAACACGACGCGCCGTCGACCCGGGCATGGTCCATGGTCGGACAGCGAGTTGCCCTTTACTCGCTGTCCGCATGCCCGCGCCTACGGTGGCCGGAGATCGTCTTGCGACGATCTTTTTATGCCTTTATACAGCAATCACATTTAGACTTATAACTTCCGTTACCAAAGCTTTTTCTTTAATTTTTCATTCCTCTGTTTATCATTCTTTTTTAATACATTTTTAGTATCTACATGGCCCTCGTTTCGAGTATGACTACCAATTTAATGTCTGGGCTTTAAAAGAGACCGTGATCTCTGAGTTTGTTTCGGCTGTTTCTTCTCAGTAGTCAGGTACGAAGGCATGATCTAGTTTGTAAAAAGACGACGTGTAAAAGTGTTGATATTTTGACGTACTTGCAAAAATAAATAAAATTTAATTTCATCATTCCAATACCTATATTTTTGTTCGAATTTCTTCAAGCCCTGTCAGTCGATTGATGAACATGAAACTCGCAAACTAGTTTTTTTTACGTATCTCTTTATTTATCTGTCTATCTTTCAGCCCATTTAATTAGGCAAAGGTCGTTTTTTTCAGTAATTACTGATAGAAATATCAAGACAACAACAATCTTTTCATATATATTTTGTTCAGACTATTTCCACGTAAAGGCTCTATTAATTTCAACTCTCTTGACGATAAATCTTTCAATTCACGGGAATCTCAAGAACTGTTTCCATTTACTTCTTTAAGAAAAAAGATAAAAATATCGGAATGCCTAAATACAGCCTGTGTTGTTGTCAATCTAGATATAGTCTATCTTCAAGTAAAAAGGTTCTATGCTTAAGAGATGAGATAAATGTTTTTAACTTTTTGGTTTCTTTTTTATTAAATCAATTTGTCATGACACGTGTATCAGTTATACTTTTTCATTGTGATGAAAATGAACCTTAAAAGCTTGATTCTAAGAACTTGAGTATCATAATGGTCCTTTTTTCAAGGTGAGGCTACTTTTTGGAGTAAATATTAATTATCAGATGTATAAGGAGACATACAGTGAATATATTTATAGAAATTAATATAAAAATATTAAATAATATTATGACATGTATATGTATATAATACAAATCCAAAAATTCACTACATAGAAGGTCAGGTACATAATAGACAGGATTACGAAACAAGGAGGTACCACATCGAGAGTCACAAACTAGATTAATTTTAAAAGAAGTCGCAGTACTTGCATAAGAGCACTTCGGCCTCGTACACGCAAATGTCCCCCCTGTCCATAAATACCTCTTCTTTCTCGCATTAGCTAGCGAAAAATCTCTTCATAAAAGAATTTAAAAACCTCTTCTCGCATTCTTTCAATGTCTAATTTAGAGAATCCTAAGTAAAATAGGCTTATTTTCTGCATATTTTTCATGCTATATCGACCTGAACACTTCCAACACAAAGGAATCACTTCCATTAAGCAACAAGATGTTCTTTTTATGAGTATCATCTCATTAACTTTATCACTGTTTCAGTCAGTAATTTCTTATTTTTCTCATCAGCTTAATAGTCTGAATACTACTAAAGACAACGATGTTATAAACTGGCAATTAAAGTTGCTAGTGGCACATTAGCCCCGGGGTGTTAATGCTCAAACACGGAGTAAGAGGAAATGGAGTTCACACGTGCGAAAATCAAACGTGTGTGACGAATGAATAAAATGTCGTTATGATAAATGAAGACCATGGCAGTCAATAAGGAAACACTCTTTAGCGGCGTGGTGTGACCTGAGAATCATGGATATAAATATTTATTTTATTTTAACATTCGATTATGCTCTTAGGTAACAATGGATATTTACAATGTTTATTTTTTTAACATTCTACTTTTTTTTTTCAAACATTATTTTTTAATAACTAAGTTGACAATATATACAAACTAAAGCTAGAAATTAAATTAAATTACTACTTTAATCATAATCATAATGTTGTTACAAGAAAAATATGGCTCCAACATTACCATGTTACTCATTAAAATAAACCGAACAGCTTGCTAACCATGTTGTAAACTTGTTAACAACATAGCTTAGTAAGTAGTAGTTGTTTAACAATATTCTCACGGGGGAACATTATTCTAAGCATTTATTAACAATAAGGCATTCTCGTGTACGTAATTTAACTACTCGTTGTGATATAACGGTGAGTAACTTCCATAATTATATAAATTTAAAAGGTTATAAAAAAATATTGTCATTTACTTTTACAGAAAAAAAACACCTTTTAAAAAAACGTTATCTCCTTCTAGGAATTACTATTGTTATCGTTGATACATTTACAAACAGTTTAAAACAGTGACAACTTGTCAACACTCCATTCCTGCATATTCCATGTTAAACGTTCATAGTAACGAAGGCGTTTATTTGAACTTATCAGCGCACGGTTTGGCAACCTGCCAACGAGCGTGTCAATGCCCAATGTTTGGGCTAGCTTTAATATTTAAGTTGGCTACTGTTGGCTATTTGTTAGCACGAGTGGATTGAGAATGTGGGTAAATAGCCGGGCTATGTATCAGTTTAATATGGGTGATTTTTAGTGTGGGTTTGAATTCGCGTTAATTTTACTGGAAGTATACTTATTTGCTTATCTTATATATTATTATTTAGTTATATAATAAGTGCATAAACTAGTTTAAAAATCGGCAAAATCTACTTTTAAAAAAGGTATTTTTTTCATCGGCCTAGTCTATATTCATATCATAATTAAGAGTATCAGATCGAGATTTTCCTTGTTGACATAAATTATATTCTTAAATTAAAAAATATTTAATAGTAGGTATAAACAACAAAATCATGTGAATTAAGAGATTGCCACAGATTGCCACAAATAAAATCAAAAACAAACAAAACAGCACCTAAAGGCAATAATTCACTCTCACCACGTAATCATATTTCGTCGACAAACTCCTGAAGTTTTCAGCCGAAGCGACTGTTGGGTCCTAAGAGTAATAAAACCAACCCTTTACTGCAGTTTCAGCTCATTCATTTAACAATAAAACTCAAAAGGAAGTGTCGACAAATATCAAGATAGCTGTGATTAGGGTCACCAATTTTATTGAAGATATTAGGATAAAATGTCAACTTTGCAAAAGTTTTTTTTTGTTTTATTATTCTATGTTGTGCCTTTTTTACGTGGTAAAATCATCAAATGAGTCCTAATTCCTAGTCCTGTTGAAAAACGTCGTATGTATTGATGATTACCGTCCTCGGCTCTCTTAAGACCCTCACCTAAAGGCTCGGGTCTCAATGGCGCCTCAGCGGTAATCAGCAACATTACACACTTATACAATAGTATTTTTTATACATTGTCAGCTGATCAGAACCAAATATAAGAATAATTTTCATCAAGAAAAAACTACTTTTCCTGGGGAAAATAATAATAAAGTACTTACGATGGCGCTACATATGCGATCAGAATTTATTATTGTCAAATTATAAATAGATGCGAGCGAAACCCGGGGCAAGAGCTAGTCTAAAATCCAAGGCCGCGTTAAAGATATTATTTTTCTCTGAATAAACGTTTTGTTCTACAAGATTATAGTGTAAGAAAATAAAATTTAAATAATAGTGGTTCTTTATCAAAAGATCTAAAGTCGAAGGGGATTTCTGAAAATTTTTATAATACTTCGTCGGAAAAACTTTATCTTCTCTTTGAATTCACGTTCATCTTTAATCTGACTTGACTGAACGATGGATTGAAGTGAAGTTTTTGAGCCAAGCTATGCTATGAAAAGTTACAAAGAATAAAATCTTTAAGAATCACAGTTTTTGTAATAAGACTGACTGACTGTCGTCTTGAGATCAGGTCATTGTGATGGCCTATTGGTTACTAGTATTATGAAACTGCTCGTTCTTCGCGTGTTCGATTCCTGGACCAACCAAAATATTTGTATGATTTACGAGTCGTTGTTCTGGATCACCCAGGACAGGAGAAATTCTTAGTCTGGGGCTAAAGTTTTTTTAATTACCTTATTCTGAACCATATGTGGGCAAAGACTTCCCCCAATAGCTTTCAAGAGCTTTGTCCTGTACCTCCTTTATTCAAACCTCATGATACGCATCCAGGTCTTCTCGCTACTGGTCTACTGCTTCTGTGTCGGCCTTGACAGCATCGTCCATCTTCTGGCACCTTTTTTGTAGAGACTTTTACCTAACAGTTGTCCCGCATGCTATTGATATTAGGAACATCCCAGGCTTTATTAAAAACTGACGTGGCCTGCCCAATCTCATCACTGCCTTCTTTTTTTTAGGTGGTAAAATCATCAAATGAGTCCTCCCACCCTGGGTGGGGCGGAAGGGACTGTCAGACTCTTACTGACTAAAATCCACCCGTGTTCCTTCGGATGCCTTTTACGTTCCGGGGCCGCGGTATCCTGGGTTAAGAAAAAAACCAGCAACCCCAGCAGGCATTTGGCGTGAAACACGACTAGCCACCGACCCGGGCTTGGTCCTCGGCCAGCTACCCGTTACTCACCGTCCGCAAGCCCTGTCTTAGCACCCCATCTCATCACTGGCTTTATAAAAAAAAAAAAACTCCAGAAGAATCTATCTCAAATATTATATTCATAACATTCTCTACTAGCGAGTGTTTCGAGACAGAAAACCGACATACAAGAGAATAATATTTTGTTTCCTAGGTGTCCCAGCGGAGCAACCGATCACAGGAATGTATAAATGACGTGTAATATCACTTACGTTTGCGTTTTAATATTTATTATCCAATCATAGAAAATTGATATTTATGGATTTTATGAAATGCTGCGTTTTTCTTGTGGCTTGGATGAATCTTTAATCTTCGCAAATGTCTTATCATAAGTTTTCACGTTGTGTAACGTTTTACCAATTTCTTTATTGTACGCACAGCCAGCTAAGGAGTGGAATTCCCTGTCGCCATCTGTATTTCTCGACGTCTATAACCTTCAGTCGTCTTAACCGGGGTCTTCAAGTCAAGAGTGAACAGGTTACTTCTAGGAAAGCGTGCTTCACCGTCGACCACAAACATCTTCGCTTACCATCAAGGGTAAGCGAAGATATGGTCGACGACCAATATCTGGACCAATATCTGGTCAAACGCGAACCTATCTATAATTAAAATTAAAAAATAAAATTCCTCGATTGTACAATAGAGGCGTTATTTCATTTTCCATACAATTTACGTCGTAATACTTCAAGTGCGCTGTACGGTCAAATATTCTACTATGATCTAAAATGACGATTAGTTGAAGTTACGGCAAGATGATCAGCTCAATGGTTTAGGTGTGTAAAGGTATGTATAAATGAACAAACTATTAGTTGCACATTTATTTTATTACTTAGGATTAGGAAATCATAAGATGATAGCCGAGGAAAATGTATTATCAATTAATCAATTCAAATCAAATGTTTTTTTATCTCATAGGCCAATCAAAAGGGGACTTATAAAACGTCGGCAATAGGTGCTTGGTTCGGGTTGGTCGATTCCATGGAGAAGAACCGGCAAGAAACTTCAAGGTTACTCTGAAAGGTTACTTTGAAAATGGTATGGTTTTACGTATAATGAATGAATTTTCCGAATCCGCTTTGTAGATCCAAAGATTACCCCCAATATTCTAATTCATAAAAATAAAACTTTGTGTCTTTTTACAGAGTTTTACAATATATTATTGTAGACTGTGTCAAAAATAACAATATTCCCATAGTATGAATAAAAAATCCAAAACTCCCTAATTTTTTTCACTAAAATATTCAAACCAGGACTTATCCCAAAAGAAAGCGTCCCCCTACCCAAGAGAACACTCGGTTCCCTTACATTTCTTGACCTAATTAAGGAGTTACTCTGGCCAGTAGAAGGAACACAAGTGAACAGCACAGTGCCAACTTAGCCGGGTGTCATCGTCACGACCACTGTAAATCAAACTACCATCCATTCTGAATCACACCTTATCATAATGACGATAAAGGTGAAGGTTTTTTAAAGAAAGGCTCCAGGTTATTTGGTTGTGGTATGGTATAGAGTTCTGTTAGTAAGCTTGTTGGCTAGTATTAAAACTTTGTTAGGGGCTTGTTAATATGATACATAGGGACTGTGTTATTGATTTTGAATGGTTATTAAGACAGTCTAGTGCTAGTTTTAAGAAAGCATTATTTTAAGGGTAAAATGTTAAATATTTATTTTAGTGTTAAAATGTACTTATAATAAATAAATAATAATAATTTTATAATTCATATTATAAAATTATTATAATTAGAAAGTCATTTTTAAAAACTTTTTTAAAGCGTCTATGAAATGTCATAAAGAAATAATCCTTAAAATAAATAAAAAAAAGTTTTTGTTTTTCTTATTATTAGTTATTGCTTTCGGACCCTCGACGAACGCATTTTAATTTCAGAAGTTATCTTAAGAAATATTTATAATAAACTGTTCATTTTAACTTTTTATTCCATTGTCTTTGTTCTTGACCTTGACCTTTAAAAGGACGTTTCAAAATATTGTTATTTAACCTTTCCCTAAGATCGTTATTTACAAAATCTCTAAATAAAAATAGAATTTCCTTCCTAATTTATTATTCTGTAGGTTTTGAGGGCTCCCAAATTGTTTTCCAATTCACTTGAAGGCCGTTTATTTAATTTTATGCTGTTTTTCTTTTTTTATGTAACATTATAAGCCCTTATTTAATCAATGAATTTACTATTTGTTTGCTTTTTTCCATATTTTAAAGATTTTCTTCTACACGTGCGATTAAGAGAGAATTCTTCAAAGATATATAAAAGAGGGCAAAAGTAAGTCAAGTGGTATAAAAAAGGTAGGTATTATCTGTTCCGTGCAAAGGAACGCACTCAAGGCGACGCCTTGAAGGTATTAGCAGGGATTATACGCGGAAGAGGCACTATCAGCCGATTCCGTCGTCAGATTTGGAGGAAATCACCATGACAGGGCCCTTATGTCGTAGAACTGAAGGTTTCTACTTCACTGACAAAAAATGTATTGAGCAAGGAGTACGGAACATTTTCCGTCTTTTTACAGTAACCTTTTTTAAGACAACCGTTTTATACAAAATGTTTATCTTCTTGTGGTAAAGCGGTTAGAATCTATGCTAACTGTTGAAGGATCTTTAACGGCACCTTTGTCACCTACTGATTGAACAGAGTCTGTAACGTTTGACCAACAATTTTTTTGACCCAATAACTTTTCATCCAAAGAACTTTTGACCCACGAACGTGCTTAACCAAAAATGCTTAACCAATATAATGTTTTGACCAATAACTTTTCACCCAAAGAACGATTAGCCAATAGACACCGGGATCGCCGTAATCGCATTTGTAATATTAATGGATAGTATGGATTTGTTAACTTTGTCGGTAATATTATTTAAAACCAGTACATTAGTTAGATTTCATATAGGTTTTATTTACTTTCAGCAGTCCCGGTGTCTATTGGCCAATTGTTCTTTGGGTAAAAAGTTATTGGTCAAAACATTCTGTTGGTTTACAATTCACTGACGTAAAGTTCTGTTGGCGAAACGTTCATGGGTCAAAAAAATTTTTGACCAACAGTTCATGGACGAATGTTGGTCAAACGTGACAGATTCTCCAATTGACTGCTGCGCTGTACAAGTAGTGGTTCCAGTATTTTGTGTTTGTGTTTACCTAGTGTCGGGTATTTTTTAACGAGCCTAACCTTTACTGTAAAATTGCTTAAAACAGGAAAGCGCATGGCCAGTTCCAGCCGCATAAAATGGTTCGAATCTTCCAGATTAAGCGGCGCTTGCCGAGGTTGGTCTGTGGATGGGAGACCAATTGGCCCTCTATCACAGCCAGTTTCCTCCGAGCCTCGGAAAGCACGACAACCTGTTGGTCTCTGCTGTTCGTCTTTGACCGTCGTTACTGTTAGTCAGAAGCTCGAAAGTCCGACAAACATTGTTGATAATTAAAATAATATAATATTAATATTCCACAACTATCACACAATGTCATCAAGTCCCAAGCTCAGAGCTTGTGTTATGGGTACTAGACAACTGATAAACATACTTATATATTTCTAAACACATACATATTTTATAGATAAATTACACCCAGACACAGAACAAATGATCATGCTCATCGCACAAACATTTGTCCTGGGTGGGAATCGAACCCACGACCCTGGCATAGCAGTCAGGGTCACTAACGACTAGACCAACAGGCCAGTCAACAAGTCATAATTGGTATCGTCATACACAATTACTGAGTTGTTCGGTTTAAAGAAATTTATTTCTCAAAAAAGAACATACATAGTTCACTTAAATATGAGAAACTTAAAATAAAAATAATAAAAACTTAAGTTAAGTGTACCTTGTCGTTCGAACAATCGAGTACAAAATGCAGACGTAGTGGTACATTACTGCTGTTTTTCTAAATACAATTTTAACCTATTTTTAAAAACATTAATAGACGAAGAATCCCTTATTTCTTTTGGTAACGCATTATAAATCCGCGCTCCCTCAAACTGTATAGTTCTTCTTCCGTATAAAGTTCTTACGGTGGGTAGTTCTATACTATCCCTATTCCTAGCGTTGTAGTGGTATGTTTTACGTTTGAAAGTGACTTTTGAGTGTATTTTGTTCATTAGATTTTTTTTTATAAGTATACATGTGTGGTATGTGTATAATTTTTGTAGATTAAATAGTTTAGTTTTAGCATAAAGTTCCTTTGTAGGTGTTAAGTAATTGTAATTGAATAGAGTTTTAATTGCCTTATTTTGAGATACTTGTAGGTCATGCAGATGTGTAATAGCAGCTTGTCCCCATACTTGAATTAAATAGTCCAAGTGCGGTTTGATGAGTGTGTTATAAATCGTGTAACGTAAATGAAATGGCACACATTTAGCGATATTTCGCAGAGCTCCAGTTAACGGTATCAATTTATTTCTTATACAATCAATGTGTGGTCTAAATGTTAGTCGACTATCCAAGATCAGGCCTAAATATTTCTCATGGTTTGATCTTAAAAGCTGTTGGCCATCTATCACAAGAGGAGGGAAAGCAGGAATCTTTTTATTTTTAGGAGCAAATATTATGTATGCAGTTTTGTTTACATTAATAGTTAGTAAATTTCGTTTAAGCCACGCATTTACGATATTAAGGTCTTGTTGTGCTTCAGTAATAACCTTAAGTATAGAGTCCCCAAAATAAAAAAGACATGTATCATCTGCGTACAGTGAGATATGTCCGGCTAGACCAATATTACTAATATTATTTATATAAATTAAGAAAAGCAGTGGGCCTAAAACTGATCCCTGCGGTACTCCGCATACTATTTCTGCAGGTGTGCTTTCAAAATTATCAATTTTTACTATCTGACGTCTGTTTGTGAGATAAGACTCGAATATTTTGTAGGCTTTGTCAGTGATTCCAATGTTTTTTAGCTTTTGTAATAGTATAGAGTGACTTATCGTGTCAAAAGCTTTTTTGAGATCAATGAAAATACCCAAAACTAGTTGCTTGTTGACAATATTATTTTTTATTTTAGTTACTAAATCTATTGTTGCTGCAAGTGTATTAGAATGTGGTCTAAATCCATATTGGTGTTCTTATAAAAAATCTATTTCTTTTAAGTAATTAAATAGGCGTGTATATAATACCTTTTCAAATATTTTCGAAATAACAGGCAACACTGAAATAGGCCTGTAATTACCGGGATCAGTCTTAGTTCCAGCTTTATAAATAGGGGTCACCTTGGCTATCTTAAGACTGTCTGGGAAAACACCATTTTTCAGGCATTCGTTAATACAGTTTGCAAGATTATCAGCTATTTGGGGTCCGATACACTTCAAAGCCTTTGTGGTTATACCGTCTATGCCACAACTGGTGTTATTGTCCAAACTATTTATAATTTTATTTATTTCGTCTTTGGAACAGGGATCGAGTTCTAATATATTAGGATTCTGACTATCCTTAGGTATATATAGTGTATGGTGTGTGTTTGTTTGTGTAGTGTAAGGTTGGTTTGTTTGTATGTTATGGGCTAATATAGAACCGATTGTCGCAAAATAATGATTAAAACTGTTACAAATTTCTGTACCATTTGATATGATAGTATTATTTACAATTAACTTTGGGGGAGCACAGTTACATATAATTTTATTATTAGCTAAAGTATTTATGAGTTTCCACATTTTCTTGGGTTTTTTTTTTGCATTTATCAAAAGCATCATAATAGTATTTCTTCTTTTCTTTGCATATCATCTTTTTTACTTTATCCTTTGCAGCTGTTACCTTGGATTTTAATAGTTCGCTATTTGGGTCTATTAGATAATTATGCCATAGTTGATTTCTTTCAGCAATGTTGTTAATTATGGACTTATTAATCCAGTCCTTCTGAGGTAGATTAAGGATTTTGGTTTTAGAAAACTTAGCATGTTCGATATGCTCTTTGATGTATGTTTCAAGTGTGTTGTAGCTACTCGTATTGTTTCCCTGTAGTAGGTTTCCCTTTTGTACATTATCAGAAAGTTCCTTATAGTTGATTGCTTGATAATGCTTTTTATGCAGTAATGATTGTTTGTATTTCTTTACTCCTGTGTATATTTGCTTGTGATCTGATAAAGTAGACTCAACTAGTGCCATGTGTATGCTAGCATCATTAATATTTGTGCAAACATGATCGATAATGCTTTTCGTATTTGCTGTTTGTCGTGTTGCATACTCCTCTTGAATATTATTTATAATTAGGTATCCTGATTCTTGGATCATGTTCGTGTAGTCTGTGGTTTTGCGTTCATTTTGCAGTAAATCAATGTTAAAATCACCAAGTAAAATTGTTTTTTGTCTCGTTTTTTCTAAAAGTGTCGAGAACGTTTGATGGAATTGTTTTACGTTTGTATTAGGTGGTTTATAAATGACGCCAACTGTCAACAAGAGTTTTTCTAACTGGATAATTAAAAAATTGTTTCCGTGTACGTAGCGGTCCTCTTTTACGGTAAATTTAATATTTTTGTGTACATACATAGAAACACCACCACCGATACCATCTGTCCGAATATTGTAGACGTGTGTATAATTCGGTATTTTAAGTAGTTCGGCTTCCGTATTGTTTTTTATCCATGTTTCGGTAAGTAATACAATGTGTATTAAATGGTTAAATGATTTAAGTATGCATTTCAATTCATCCAGTTTGCCCGTTTTAACTAAGCTGCGAATATTGGCATAAAACAGTCTTAGTGACGATGCAGATGTATGTATATCCTGGTACGTAAATACATGTTGATAGGTTAAGTTTTCAACTACTGAGCTTTCGGTGTTAGTTAGCCGTGGAGTATGACTCATTGTTAGTTTTTTGAGCTAAACTTAGTAATTTTCGGCGTTCCTTTATCATACTTAATTACCAAATCTTGCTCACCATTTTCCTTTCGACGTGATAATTCTTCACGAAGATCTTTTAAAAGTTTCATTTGCATAGGTGTTTGGTCCGAGTATATGCGTACACTATCGGAAACGAGTTTTGATTTGTTCCGTAAAATATGCAAAACTGTGTCTTTGTTTTCGAAACATACCTTAAGATGCCGATTTTTCTCGGAATTGTATTTACCGAGTCGCATACATTTCATTGGTGTGGGACAATCCTTATAAAAGCTTTTAATTAATGTAAGTATTTGATTATTGTCATACTCACGTCTTACATCCGAGTTTTTATTGTTAGTTTCGGGTATTCCGATAATTATTATGTTTTGTTGTCGCTGCGCCCGGTCTTGGAGTTCTAAGGCCATGGCTTCATAGTCGCATTGCGGCGGACTTGTAAGCGAGGGATTTTGTTGAGCCTTGAGATTGGTAAGGTCACTTTCGAGGGCTTTGATTTGGTTTTCATATTTCGAGTTTTGAGTTTTGAGTTTTTCTAATTCTGTTTTTATTTTGTTTTGTTCTGAGTTCAAGGTATCTGTTGTAAACTTTATACTCTTTAATTCATTTTTAACCTCAGTTAATTCTTGACATAGCTTGTTCGAATTCTCACTCTGATTTAGGCTGAAGTCCTTGAGGAATTTCATAATCTCAGTCCGAAATTCCGTTATTTCCTCCCTGATTCCGAAATCTACTTCAGGTTGTTTCCTTTTATATAATCTGTTAGTGACAAATCGATCTTCGGCTTGAGGAGCTAGTAAATCGGGCGACGAGCTGCTTCCGCTACCGCTTATGGTAAAACCGCTAGGCGGTGTTCGTTGTGAACTCATCCTTATTTTTATCGGTGCGGTGCCGCAGGTATGTAGTTGTCAGTCTACTTCGCACGATACGCTGAGCGAGCAGGACGCCTGTTGGAACTCTCGTTTACTCGTGGCTTACTCGACGAAAGATGTTGATATTCATCACTGAGATATGAGTTCTATCACAATAACTCGAAGATACACTTTTCGGGATTACTATAGTAATATGTTATTTAAATAGGCAGGTAAAAAAGTTGCACACGTCTATTCACTACGACTGTCGAACGATCTATCCCTGTGATCTCTATATCTCTGTTGTTGAGGTCAGATAAAATATAATTATGCGATCGCTTCATGTAAAATACTGATACTTCGCTGCCTCCATCTCGACTGGAACTCGACCCCAATTTAGCTGGAAAAAGGCTCTATACTCTAATCTATAATAACGTAATTCCATTTTTAAATTGCATGAGCTCTTTGCCAACATCTCAAGTATCACAAACCTTTTTAACTCCACTGGCCTTTATCTTACAAATAAATACGCAATGGTGTTTATTTGTCAGAGCTTACAAATAAATACCCAACCAAAAAAAAACATAACAACTCACTGATTTTACTCTCTTTCGTAGTTCGATACCTTTTCAGTCCGTATGTCACGATTGTTATTGAAGGTCTCAGATTATTTCGCTATTACGTTTTTCGGGACCAACCGGCGCTTGAGAAAATTTCACCCTCAAGGTTGCTAAGAGGATTTTTTTTGCCCAATTTACTACTTGTTAGGGCCTTGTGTTTTGTTTTATCTTGATGACATTGTAGGCCTAATTGGGTCTTCTTGATTATGGTCAGTCTGTGCCGTTATGATAAGGGTCTATTGCGAAATTTTACCTGGAAGGTAGCTTTGTTCTCAAGATTTTCGAGAACTCAGCGTATTAAACAAGAACAGTTTTTTTTTTACTTTTAAAAATTATGAAGTGAGTGTCCGCTTTGTTACCCGCCCTATGTGGAGCAGGGGGGACTTTTAGATTTGACTGAATAAAAACAATCAGTTGCCCTTTGCGTTCCTTGATAACAGTAGACGCTTAAAACTGTCCCGTAAGCCAGCGTGCTGACAGTTCAGGACTGTTCCTTGCCGTCCGGGCAAGTCACCCAATATTCGTTGTTCACGAGCCTGCGAGTTACAATAGTCAGAAATAGCTTCGCGCTCACAAGCGTCTTCCATGGTGATTGGCGCGTGATGAGGTGGTTTTCCTCTTCCTCGAACGTTCCGCCTCCTCATTTACTGGCATTAATACTCCAAGGAACAATAGCATTTTTAGCGGAGACGCCGGCGCCGCCTCGCTTCATACCATAACTTGCACCAGAGCCAGAAACTCAGCACGTAATGTCACCCATCCATCACCCGACTTAGGCAAGCACAGCTTAACCTTAAAGAAAAGATACAAACTGAAATAAAGTAGAAACTTAACAGTAACGACTGTGTACAATATACTCAACAAAATTAGCAATTTAAAAGAGAAAATATGCTGACTGTTACCCACTTAACGCTGTAATGTTCCAGTCGTGAATTTTAATGATGTCTTAATAAGCCATAAGGATAACGTTGCCCTTATACATATAAATTCATCACAATTGCCGTGTTAATTATATTTTAAAACATAATTATACTTATACTGGCTTTACAGCTTTTTTAGAAAATTAATATAAGACTGGATGCAAATTTAATTATAAGTACAGATATAAGTTATTTAGATTTCTGTCTTGTGTCTGTTTATTTTTCCAAAATTTTTATATACTCACTTTTCTTGTTCGTTTGTTTGTCGTTCCGGTTGGATTTTTGTTCTTTTTCACGGTTCTGTGATTTGACATGGAATGGTAAATGGTATTCTATATTATTTGCCGTAGGATAATAGTAAAGAAAATTAAATGAAGGTTTTCAAGAAAATGTTCCGTAACTTTTGTGTGGAGCATGTGATTTCTGTTTTAGTGGAAATAAAGTATTTGACGTACTTGAAAAAAAAACGAATTTTACAATATCCTTTTGTATAACATAATTTTTTTTAGGTAATTAAAATGGCGTCTGATTAGTGAGTCTGAGTTAGTGTTTTTATTTTATTTCTGTTAAACTTTTTAAGTAAATCGAAGCCATGGAAAATCATAAACAAAAAAAAACTCGTATATCCGACCGGAACCCATCAGGTGGGTATTTATTATTAGATAATACGAAAGTTTTTTTTTTGTTAAGTTTCACTGCAAAATTATGGCAAGACGGTGAAAAACACATATCTATCCATATCCACAAAGTTTCGCCTTAAAACGAAAAATAATTACAAGATTAATCAATATACCAAAACAACATCAATTCCAAAGTTAATCGACATCACAAACTAGATACTAAAACAAAACAATTTCCTACCGTCTAAACAGTAGAAACCGATGCCACACAACTTACTCGAACAGGAACACAACCAACATAGGAGAAGAACAAAAGAAAGAATGAAAAACATTAATGAAGCAATTTGTTTCATGTCCACACTATACGGGACAGGATTAACGGTATCTAGTCTGAAAAGAACGGAGGGGGTGAATGGAATAGGGGGGAGGGTAGAAAGGGGTCATTGTGTAAGTAAGAACGAAGTCTAAAACTGTCTACAGACTGAAGCCGACACTTGTCACATTTTGACTATTTTGCATTGTTTAATCAGGCCGCCGCATTGGGTGTGTGAGCACACAGCTTAAGAGATTTTTAGTCCAGTACCCCTAGCACTAGTTTTCACTATTTTACTTTACAGAGTTTTTCCAGTATTTACAGCGTTTCTTGTATGGCAATATGGAACAGCGCCTCTGGTGTGCGAAGAAGGAACCAATTTTTTCCTTGAAAATTGTCAATTTGAAGTCGTCAAAGTTCCAGTTTACTTTACGTCTCAAATACTGAAAAACTCGTGCTGACGGTACTGAAATTAACAATAAACTGTTTAACATTAGCGTCACAAAAGTACGTGATCAAGTAATGAGCGTAATCGAGATTTTATTTGAGTGGTAATGTGTCACATGATGGATGGCGAGCATTGTGTAACTCGTCATCCGATTAGGATCAGCCTCGGCGATGTGTCTTAGGAAGTAACAGCTTGACACTTTTGAGCGGAAAAAGTTGGTTGTTGATTCCCATACTCAAAAGATTCAAGAGACGGGTATTACTCGACCGGTGGCCGGGCCAGCAATGTGAGCAGTGTTGGTCCAGTGGTATTGGTCCCGACTTACGAGTTGTAGGTTGTGGGTTGACCCTAGCCAGGCGCATTAATTTGTGTCATTTATTTTATCACCACTGCTCTCAACTCAACGGTGAAGGAAAACATCGTGAGGAAACCGTCATGTCCCAGAACCAAAAAATCGAAGATAATTATGTGACATCTACCAAACTGCACTGGGCCCGCGTGGTGGATTATGGTCCGCTCCCTCTCTCAAAGAGGAGGCCTGTGGCCCAGTAGTGGAAACATTATAGATAGGCTGATGATGATGAATAAAGTTTTAGGAATGAATACTCCTAACTCAAAGGTCAAACTGCCTGGGTCAACGGCGCGTAGTGTTCCACGCGCGCCTCAAAGAGCGTCAGCAAAATAATTATAATAATATTCTCCAACTATCACACAACGCCATCTAGTCCCAAGCTAAGCAGAGCTTGTGTTATGTACTAGACAACTGATAAACATACTCATATATTTCTAAATACATACATATAATAGATAAATTACACCCAGACACAGAACAAATGATCGTGCTCATCACACAAACATTTGTCCTGGGTGGGAATCGAACCCGCGACCCTCGGTAGAGGGCCAAAGCCTGCCGTGGTCGCGGGACTTATTTCCATCACCGTGACCCCGGAACATAATGGGCTATTGAAAGACACCGTGGATTTTAGCCAGTACAAGTCTGACTACCTCCCGCCCCGCCTGGGGTGGGAGGCCTCATTTGATGATTTTACGACGCAAAAAAAAAGGTCAAACTGGTCCCTGTTCCCAGTTTTAAGTATGAGGAGTTGCCCCCTAATCCAAATTCTTAAGGGTTAATCGGAACCAAATTTTGTAAACCTAACCTTCTGTCCTCCACTGTCCTCTAGACTTCGGGTAACCAATGTGGTCGGGCGGTGTTTCACTAGATCATAGTACACTAGAAATAGGTGACGCGTAAATTGAGCGACCATTTTCACACAATAGCCGAAGCTACTGTGACCTAAATGAAATTTCCGGGCCATATTTTTAAAGGAAGTGACGTGATACTGAGGGATTATATCACTTTGGGGTAAGGAAAGTGTTTTAGGTTGATAAGAAGATTGCTTTTTCTCTTTTTGAGGTTATGAGTTATCTTTTTAAACTATAGCTGCCCGACTAAGAGCATTGTGTGAAGAAAAATAAAAGAAATCATCATTAGCCTGTATTCGTCCAATGCTGGTCATAGGCCCCTCTTAATGTGCGCCACTGAGCCCAACTAGCCACAAAAATGAAAATTATCATTAATGTAGACCTTTTCCTGATTATCATATTTCGATAAAAAAAATATTTACCGAATTGGTTAAGCAGTTCTCGAGCTATCCGTTTAGCTACACATCCAACCATTCATTTTCTCTTATAGGCCTACCAGACGCACAAGCTTCACCACATTGCCTGTGCACGCCCGGCCTGCGCGAACTTGCCTGCGCGTACTTGCCTGTGTGTACTTGCCTGTGTGTGGTTGGGCGTTGAGTATTGCCGACCGTGGTTTGTTTATTCATGCAAGAAGCTTGCGCTGGCAGAATGTTGGTAATGGAAGAAGAAAAGATGATGTTTTTGTTTCATCAGGTGCGTCGTTACTATTAAATAGTGATATCAATGACCTATTTCAGAAGCTGAGGTGCTTGGCGTGCTTACTTTTTGAATCTCTCCTGGTTTCCCGGTAGCGTGTTTCTTGAAGTGACTATCGTGACGCGCTTAAAACCCGCCAGACTTGCGTCGAGCCAGCGTCACGCTATCGAACATGCTTTGCAAAAGCCCTAAAAACCATGTTTCAGATACCAATTCTTTGCAATAGTAAGTTGTTGTTGGCAATAGAATATTTTACTAAAAAAATGTTATTATTCTGAAAAATAGACTCTCAAAAAGTAAAAGACCCGTATTTTTTCTTTTGTTATGTAAAACAAAACTGTACCGTCAGCACGAGTTTTCAGTATTTGAGACGTAAAGTAAACTGGAACTTTGACGACTTCAAATTGACAATTTTCAAGGGAAAAATTGGTTCCTTCTTCGCACACCAGAGGCGCTGTACCATATTCTCAAACAATAAACGCTGTAAATACTGGAAAAACTCTGTAAAGTAAAATAGAGAAAACTCGTGCTAGGGGTACTGATGAAGATACAGCGCTTCTAAAGATCACAAAACACCACTATGTCGGTATCTTTTTACTGGCGTTATGACGTCACAAGGCCCACTCCCAAAGAAGGATGGACAAAACGTCCCACCCCTTGTAACACTTCCATCTATATATCAAATGAAAGCACTTGGAAAGTGTATCATTTAATTGTATGACAGCAAACCTGTAAACCATGGGAGAAAAAAGTTATTGAGACTTTAATGTCAAAATACCGACGATACATAATGTTAGGCAGAAGTCATGTATGTCTTAAATTATATTAATCCATACTCAATACTGTGTGCTAATGCATCGTTGACATTACTGTATTAAAAAAAAATGTCACATGATATGCAAAAAAAAATAAAAACTTGCTAGTTTCTTTAACCGATTCTCGGACTACCTTCAGCTCGTCCACGGTTCTGTGCCTTAACGATTGGGTTTGTCGACTATGAAAGTAGAAGACAGGCGTCAACTATGTGTTACGTGTTCGCTATCTTTACTTCGAATCAGAATTCGTCATAGTATGTTATTACGAGAATTTGTACATGGAAGATCGGCCGGGATTCACAGAGTTTATACTGGCACACATTGATTTTGAAAATGTCATTTTTAATATTTAATTATAGCGTTTTTGAAAAAGAATAAGGCGCTATCTCCACAATCGATATAATCGCGGCGATATTATAGTCGTGCCACATATTTCCATATACTCTATACGAACGTGTCTCCACACGGCGATGTTCATAGATTTTCACATGGAAATGATGGGTACAAACGTTGGCGTTGGTACGCATCATTACCATGACAAAAAGCTATTCAGACACTGTTAGCACTTCGGACCCTAATGAAGGAAACCAAAAAATGACTTCAACGGCCATCCATAGTACACTGGTGTTTTTTTTTACTCCTTTGCTTCCTCGTTAGTCAGTTGAGTAACGTTTTGGTTGTGGCGGCATGTGACGGTCTTATGGCCATGTTCTTCTAAGTACCTGTGATACCCCTACCACAGCTTTGAGCCTGTAAAGCCCCAATCTAGTTTAAATTCATTATTTTCATACAATTATTACTACTAAGTACTATGATTTTCTTTTAAAGAGTCAGAAGTGGGTGCCGCTAAGTCAACAATGTTACTCTTTCTCATGATCTATACACATATTATCATGAGAAAAAGCTAAGAGCAATGTTTTCTTCTGAAAATCGAAATTCATCTTTTGACATAAAAGTCTCAATAACTTTTTTCTCCTATAGTTTGCAGGTTTGCTGTCATACATTGAAATGATACACTTTTCACATACTTTCCTTTGGTATATGGATGGGAGTGTTACAAGGAAAGGGACGGGGTCCATACATAATTTCTGCCCATTCTTCTTTGGAAGCGTTTTATCTTTACCAATTTTCATTGATTTAAGACACGTGTACATTATTTTTCAATATTCTTACTGATGACCTAAACAGATTTTCAATTAATTTATGCAGTAAATATTATTACAGTGCCATAAATATTAAAATGGTGCGTGACAAAGGGATCATTGTCAGGAGCACCATTTACACCAATTACTACGAGTAAAATAAGAGTAGGTTCTACATAACTATCTACCTTCTCATAATCAATCCACTATATCCACAAATAAACTACATTAAAGACGTAGTAGTGCAATTTGTACCAACATCAATCGATCGGAACGTGATCAATCAACTAAGTAAATAGCCCTCAATTATAATCAATCACTGACGCAATCAATTATGGCGTAAATTAAGTTATTAACTCCGATATTAAAGTTGCTTCGGGAGATGATTTAAATGAAACAAATGGTACTTTTGTGAATGTTTTGAGAGGTTTTAAACGAATAGTCATTTATAATAATAATAATATTCCACAACTAACACACAACGCCATCTAGTCCCAAGCTAAACAGAGCTTGTGTTATGGGTACTAGACAACTGATAATCATACTTGTATATTTCTAAATACATATATTTATAGATAAATTACACCCAGACACAGAACTAACGATCATGCTTATCACACAAAATTTGTCCTGGGTGGGAATCGAACCCACGAACCGAGTACCCAATACCAGTCAGGGTCACTAACCACTAGACCAACAGGCCAGTCAACAAAAGTATAATGATAATTATATACAGCAGCTGAGCACAAACCTCTGTCAATACTTTACAAGACTCTGTTTTGCTCTCTCCAGGCAATTGGGTATTTGAACCACCAGTCATTGACACTTTTCACTATTTTCATCAATAGGGGATATACCATACCAGGCCACATCGCTCGTAGAACTGACAACCGATGGGGAAGAAACCTTCTCGAGTGGCGACCACGGCCCGGAAGACGCAGTGCAGGCAGGCCTCCTATTGGGTGGACCGACGACATCGACGCGAATTGTGATTCAGCGTGGTGGTCTAAGGGGGAGGCCTATGTTCAGCAGTGGACGTCTTCTGGCTGATGATATACCTTTTTACCCATAGATTTTTTGACAACAGCAAACTGCGAAAAATTCAGAACTACTAAAACTCTAACTGAATATTATTTGAAAGTTAATAAGGTTTTGGGTTGTCTCAAAAACCCTATAAAGCGTTTTTCAGAGAAACTGTGATTTGGAATTAAGGTTTAATAGTGTGAAATACCCAAATACAAAGAAACGAATCCTATTGGCTGAGAAATACCACTTGCGTTGGTAGTTCTCACCAGAGCTGTTTGGTTCAAGACCCACATCCTGTAAGAGTCAGGTGCAAAACTCTTATAACCGTGTTCAGTTAGGCACACAGTTGTTCCAGGTCCTTCTTGATTAGCTCACCACGTCTTTGGATTCATCTTTACATCTGGAATGGATTGAGGCCAAGAGCCTACATCCTATCCATACATACCTCTTTTTTTTTTTGCGTATTAATATCATCAAATGAGTCCTCTGACCCGCGCGGTATGGGACTATCAGACTTGTGCTGACTAGAATCTACGGTGTCCTTCAATAGCGCTTTATGTTCCGTGGTCACGGAGATAGAATAAGTCGCGCGACCCTGACAGGCTTTGGCACTCTGAGAGGGGGCCCGGTCATTGTGGTGGCGCTCTTTGAGGCGCGCGTGGAACACGACGCGCCGTCAACCCGGGCATGGTCCATGGTCGGACAGCGAGTTGCCCTTTACTCGCCGATCCATCTATTTCTTATAGGCAAATGTATAGGTCGGGCTACAATAACACAATATACATCATCATTTAACTAATATTGTCAGAACAAAAATGAAAACTCACCTAACAAAAGCAGTAAAGAGAACATCAAAATGCAAATCATTTGAGTGCTGAATGCAATGGTGGAATGAACACTACTTTACTCATTCCGAAGTGCGAACAATAACCGATTCAGATTCGGAAATCAGGCATTAATTCCAGTTTATAATTTGTCATTTGAGTTGCACTGACGGATAATTACGTAATATATGACTTGATAGCTGTTACAGTAGTATTTGCTATGAATAGGACTATGATGGAGCCTTTGAAATTAGATAGCAGTGTGTTTGATGTACAGGTGTCGCATTTGAATGCTCATTTCGCGGTTTCTAATTGATTCTATTGATAGTATCTTATTGTACTATCGATAAATTCGGCTGGTGAAATCCGAAAACAGATGTGGCCCCTCAGACACCTTCGTCTTGATAAGTACAAAAAGCTTCCATCCGCGTGCGAACATCTACTATGGTTTATTTTTTTTATCGAGGTAAAATCATCAAATGGGTCCTCCCACCCTGAATTGACTCACTCGGTATTCTTTAAATCGCCCTTTACGTTCCAGGTTCACGGTTACTCTGTTTAGACAGTCCCACTACCCCGACAAGACCATGGCCCACCTAGAGGCCCAAAACCAAGGTTGATGCAGGTACAATTATGTTACAAGGTTCACTGATAAAATAGGGTGTGACTGCGGGCCCTCATCACAAACTATGGTCCAAAGTGCCAGCGGCAATGCCACCGGGTTTATGCCGAGCGGCTATGCTGCCGGCACAAGCCGCGCAAAGCCGCCAAGCATCATTCTGGTCGTGACAGTCACATAGAATGCCAGAAACGAACTGGGGCCTTAGTCAAACAGCATACAATAGTAAACGACAATCGTTATCGTTCATCAGTCACCAATACATTTTCGACTTTATACCCCACCGCGTAAAGTTGAAAAACTATTAAAAACTGCTAGTCGATAACGAACGAAACAAACGAAAACGATCTGTGAACTTCAATAGATTTTCAACTTTACGCGCTGGGATATAAAGTTGAAAATGTATTGGTGATTGATGAACGATAACGACTGTCGTATGCTGGTTGACTAAGGCCCCTGACGCCGGCAAGCCGCGTGACCGCGGGCAAACCCCGGCGGCCATAACGGTGGCTCCTTTGAGTGACCGTTGGCTTTGAATGCTGCCGGGTGCACAGCGGCTTTCGACTCATGACCGGTTTCTGGACTCTAAAATCCAGGATTTTCACGAATCTTGTCCTGGTTTCCAAAATTTTAAAGATGGCAGCCCTAGTCTAGATCATAAGTCATTTGCCACTCCAAATTCTAGGAAATACCTAATAACCTCATGCCACAACATTTTGAAAGCTTGAATGTCAGTATAGAATGTAATCTACGATCTTGCTATAAAATGTACGTGAAATATTTTTCTGAATAACATGTTCTCTTGGAAATTTAATCAACTCTCTAAGTGATGGCGTGGTGACGAGTCTGTGGAACGTGCACTATTATAATTTTCACTTAGCTCTTACAGAAAGACAGACAACGAAATGATATCTTTAGAACTTAATGCGGTAGTTTTAAGTTTTTCATTATTTTGGTAAAGCTTATTATTAAATCATGATAGTACTATTATTTACTTCATCATTTAAGTACACACACTTTATAATGAAGGACATAGGTACCAAAACTTAAAAGTAGAAAGGCAGTGCTTATTTCATATGAAATTTCTACCAGCCGACCTGCGGCAGGAAGAGTGAAAAAAAAAGTAGACAACAAACAGTGTATGAAAACAAGAAAATAATAATAAAATAAAAAATAATGTTAACCTAAATAAATATAAGTACACATATAAATAATAAATAAGTATGTACTTATCTAAATACAAAATCTATAGAATTGATGATAAAGATATAGAATAGTCACTTTTGAGAGGAAACAAAATGCTCTTTGACTCTTTTTTGAACATTGTCTGTCTGTACCTATCTATCAACACTTCACACCTGCATACAGCTCAATATTTTACAGATTTACTTGAAGGCAGAACCTCAGCTTAATTTAAACACAGGATAACTTATTCCGGTACCAAAACAGCCTGAACCTGCGACACACAGCACAGGAATCGATCAGCTACTGCGCAACTAGTGCGGTTGATTATAGTTTTCTAGAACTTAATTTATCGCCATAAACATTACGATTCCTAATCTACATAATTATGTTTACTTAACCCTGATTTGGCACCAAGTTGTACACTCTCAATCATAATAACGGCGATACAGTCAACAAAACTAGGTCGAAACTAGATCTAATCTAGATTTATTGTACACCATTTTGCTTCGTAATCTGAAGTTTGAACGTGTAACTTAGTAACACAAATAAATGGATGGAATATAATTTTTCTACATTTTATATTTCAATCAGTACCCTAAGCACGAGTTTTCATTATTATTTGAGACGTAAAGTACACTGGTCTTTGACACTTTTCAAGGAAATAATAGTTCCTTCTTCGCCCACCAGAGGCGCTGTTCCGTATTCCATACAAGAAACGCTGTAAATACTGAAAAGACTCTGTAAAGTAAAATAGTGAAAACTCGTGCTAGAGGTACTGAATATTAATAAGTTTTACATGAAAACAATTATGTTAAAAGCTGTGACCAAATGGTAACGGGTGTGACTTACAAGTTGTAAGATCGTGGATTCGAATCCAGCCAAGAGCATTACTTTGTATTTATGTCATCAACCACGATAACAGTGGGTTGTGGAGGTCCGACAGGCAATCGCTCCATGTAAAATACTAACATCCAGCTGAATCTGGTTTGACTGGAAGCCGACCCCAATATAGTTGGGAAAAGGCTAGACAGATGATGAACCACGACAACAACGACTAATTGGAGAACTCCTGGTAAGTAATAGGGGCGAACCCTGCTCAATAAGTAAAAAAAAAAGTCAGTTGAACACTTGTCTGAATAAACTGTCAATGTCAAATCGGCATTTCACTTTGATAGAGTTATTCCACTCTGATCCCCAAAAACTGATCCCCTAGAAAGTAAAAATATTTGACAGGGGATCCGTTTGGGGATCAGAGTGGAATAACTCTTTTGATATAAGGTTTGTTTTGCAGTGACACTTTTTTTAGACATCTGTTCAACAGCTGTTTATATCTTTGAAGAAAACTACATAATATTCAGGTTTCAAACGCAACTGGAATTCGACTTACAAATGCTCGCAGAAAATCCAGCCAGCTCAAAAATTCCCTAACTTTTTAAAAGCCAAAGTTTAAATCTAGAACGTTCGTTCCACAAGTGGGTAGCTCACATGCTCACGTATTATTCGAGTTTCGAATGGGATCTCATTCATTCTTCTGAATGGTAGTGATGAATGAACGAAACGTTTCGTTTTTGTTGATCTAGATATTTATTATGAGACTGCGTTGTCGGAGTAGCGGTTACGTAGTCAGTAAAAGTACCTACAACTGCTGAGCATGAAGTCCCAGGTATGATTCTCAAATTGAACAAAATGTTGTTCGGTTTTCCAATAAAAATTAAATTTTCTGTCGAAATGATCACATAATTGAAGGAACTATGGTATTCCTCTTCTTCTGCTTAGCCTTTCTGAAAAATACAGGCGTGGTCTTAAAATCTAGGACAAGAAATATCATTTGTTTCAGTGATTTCACTTACAAGCCCTGACATAAAAAAACTGAAATTGCTCACAATCACGAAACCAAGTAATCAATTTAATATTCTCGTCATAAAATAAACAAGTATTTTCTTCCAGATTTTTTCATTACTTTTCTCGTAGAAAAGAAAAAAGTAAATAAACTTGAGGCACCTACAAATGAACTTAAACTGGGCCAGAAGTCTGGAGGGAATCGTGTCTGTACAGCGCAAACATTTCTTCAAATAAATACTTCAGCTTACTTTTTAGGACAATAATGTCATTAAAACTTCTAACTACCGCCTCTTGATGTTGTTTGAGAGTAATTTTGAAAGCAAAGTCTTTATTTTTGCTTTAATAACGTTTTTTACTAAGAATCATTAGGACTTTTGCTCTAGGAATACTTACCTACTTGAATTTCTATAAATACTCTTTGTTGTTACAACTAGTGAACATAAAAGTATTGTCTATACTTGCTTCGTACGGCGCGTTATATAAGGTACCTACAGATACCATATCCAATCCCATACAGTTCCTTTAATTGCCCTCTTTTCAATCATCCTAAAATCAATATTGTTTGGGTTATTCGGTACCATTCGACTTCCTGATATAACACATTTTATCTTCAGAAGCACACCGAAAAGAAGGCAATAGGCTATATTATAACATACTACGACCAATAAGAGCCTTTTTTATCGTGGTAAAATCATCAAATCCTACCCATAACTGTCATACTTGTACTGAATAAAATCCACGGAGTCCTTCAATGGCCCTTTACGTTCCAGGGTCACGGCTAGCTGATGAGACAGTCCCGCGACCCCGACGTGCTTTGGCCCTCTAAGGAAGGCCCTGTCAGATTCCTGACAGCTCTTGAGGCTCGCACGGCACAAGACGCGCCGACAACCCGGGTCCATGATCCATGATCAGACGGCGAGTCACCCAATACCAACGACGATATTTACTAGACTCCGCTTGCACGATCTAAGGAACAAAAACTATTCTGTCAACTCACTGAGGTACTGCGTAATCGAGGGGGACGGGGTACTGCGTTGTGATTAGCTAAATCAAGGTCTGTTCTGTCTCAAGGTATGTTTACGGCTCACAGGAGTGGTCGAAATAAGACGGATATAAGACTTTTTGCCTTATGTGTTGACAGACATCGTTCGCCTGTTATTACGAGTCTAGTAATATATCGTCGTTGCCCAATACTTACCCAATGTAATAAATAGGAAGACGATCACAGAGTCGTAACTGCAAGTAACAATATACTGTGTTTTAGGGACGGTCATAATTCTTTATGACACACTAGTGTTACGTCATCTATTTCAGCACTCATTTACGGGCCAGGCGTGATAAGTTTGGACGGCAAATAGGTATGTGTGTTCAGATCAGTCATCGCATACCTAATATTGATAAGCTCATTTCATCCGAATAAACACAGGTACAAACAATAGGGCATTTTACTCAAAAAAATATTAGTCCGAAATAAAGATTATTAAAAAATATTAGATCCGTATTTTTTCTTTTGTCAGGTAAACCAAAATTAACGAAGATACAACTCTTCTGAAAATCACAAAACGTCACTCAGTTGTTACAATTTAACAAGCGTAATGGCGTCACTAGCCGAATTTGTAAACGTTTTATCTTGGTCAATATTCATTGATATAAAAAAAAATACTTCTCCATTATTTTTCAATATACTGACTGAAAATAAGTGTCCATTATTTTTCAGATACTAACGTAGATACTTAATAGATTTTCAATTTATTTATGCAGTAAAATACCCCCTATAGTCCAAACTACAACTACAAACAAACAAAATAATTACAGAACATGAGAACACGATGTACAAACAATAGGGCATTTTACTCAAAAAAATATTAGTCCGAAATAAAGATTATTAAAAAATATTAGATCCGTATTTTTTCTTTTGTCAGGTAAACCAAAATTAACGAAGATACAACTCTTCTGAAAATCACAAAACGTCACTCAGTTGTTACAATTTTACAAGCGTAATGGCGTCACTAGCCGAATTTGTAAACGTTTTATCTTGGTCAATATTCATTGATATAAAAAAAAATACTTCTCCATTATTTTTCAATATACTGACTGAAAATAAGTGTCCATTATTTTTCAGATACTAACGTAAGTACTTAATAGATTTTCAATTTATTTATGCAGTAAAATACCCCCTATAGTCCAAACTACAACTACAAACAACAACAAACAAACAAAATAATTACAGAACATGAGAACACGATGTGGAATCTGAAAAGAAAGTACTAGGAAAACAGGATCATGAAGTAGGTGTAGGCCAGTTTTTAAGGAGCCCAATTTTTTTTCATCCTCTCTTACTACGCGTATGTGGAGCGTCTTGTGATGCAGATCAAAGTTGATTGTATGTACGAGACTTCCAGGTAGATCGCTTGTGCCTTACACGAATGTACCAGGAAGACAGCGATGCGATAGGAATGGCGATGCATTGTGAAGCCGTAGTGGCTTCACAATGCATCGCCCTAATAAAACGTCATGACGGCCACTAAGTCTCCCCTTAGCGGGTTAAAACCCAGCGGGGTCGCGGGGCTATCGGATCGGGGATATCGAGGCCTCGGAACGTGAGGCTGTTAAAGGACACCGTGGATTTTAGTCAGTAAAATCTGACAGTCCCTCCCGTCCTGTCCTGAGTTGGAGGAATCATAATATAATGATTTTACCACGTAAAAAAAAAACCCTTAATATTACGACCACGACCACTCTACCAAGTGTGTATAGAAAAGGCAGCCAATTATTTCTGAATGCAAACAAAACCTATTTATTGTTTGCAAAACAAACAGCCTTCCTTATTGTATATATACAAACAATTCTTTCCTTCTCAGATCAAAAGGAAATGACCTCTTTCGCCTTTAATATACTCGAAGATAGTTCGGATAACAAACACAACTGCGCCCTTAACTAGATCTTCAAATAGTTGAGGGTTCTTCGAAGGGGGAGCAAACTGAGGGTCTCAAGTTCCAGGGGATCCTTAAAGTCATGGAAATGCAAACACTTGTACTTTCGGTTTTGTATAACGTGTTGTGTTTCTATCGTAAGATGAGCGAATTGAGAACTGAATTCGAATTGACGTATAAATTAATTTTGTGTCGGCAATTGAAAGGAATATGCAAACAAAAATTTGTATTTGTTCGAAATTTTCATAAACGTTTTTGTAAGTTTTCACAGATAGTTAAAAAAACACATACATATAACCATTGAGTTATTACTACTACGTATAGACACGACACTACGCATCACCACTGTGTCCTATCCAGGATGAGTGCGCACGCCTAGAGCACGCCACAAAGCTGTCAAACAATTTAATGAACTTGTGCGATCGCATTCATCTTGGATGGGACATAGTGGTGATACGTGGTGTCGTCTCTAAACGTAGTAATAATAGCTCAATGAATTTAACTAAATATTTCATTAAGAACCCAACATGTACTAAAAAACTTAATGAGAAGACCCGTGACATCTTCCAACTTACACTAAGCTGGCGTTTCGTATAACCCACCCTCTCTCACACAGATGATGCCTGTGTTCCTCCATTTTAAGCTGATTATGCGATTCAGTTTACTGATAGCTATCGTCAAGTATCAAATAGTATCAGAACTATCGCAAATCAAGGAGATTGTAATTGATTACGTCGAGTTGCATATCGCTCGGATTTCAAGTTTCAAGTAAGAGCCACAGTATATATTGTGGCTAAGAGGAAGCAATGTTTTCCTGATTTACGGTGTTCAATAATTACGTTGCTGTGCACGTGTGTACACTGTCCAAAAACTCTTAAACTCCTTTGGGAAACTATTGAGCCGGGAATTTAAAAAGCCTCCTTTAGAAGATCATAATTTAAGAATTGCAATAATATTTGTAAAATCGCCTATTCAAAAAATCCAACGTTTGATCAAGAACAGTAATAAATAAATAGGTATGTTTGCTTACATAATATTAATATTTCTACATCTCAAGTTAGATATTTCTTTTAAGAGAATATATCACAGAAAACACACAACATTTCTTAGGAAACTACGCCTAGTCACAGTCTACAGACTCTCACCACAAATATACGACCACAGCTATGTAACAGAAGCAAAACGAACTTTGCCTCAGAAATTCTAGAATGATGAATGTGTACAGATAGAATATGAAGCAGGAAATGGAACCGCAACGCCATGTTACAAACGTTATTGAATTCCTAAACTAAAATGACGCACGAAAATGTAATTTCATTCTTTCTTTGCCGATCTTACGCGAGCATTCTTTAGGGCTGACAAATTTTATCGAAACGCGAAAATGAGCATGAAAATAAATTGAACACGCGTTTAAATCAGAAAAGTAAAAAGGGTAGAATAAAAATCTGATCTGGGGGAAATCAAAAGATTTTTATTTAATGTGTAAAAAAATCGTCTCGAGGGAAATGCGTTATTCTTCCATTTTCCTGTATGAAAAAATATTATAAAGTAGGTATGACATTTCGTACTGCTAACTTTTACAGCGGCTCATAACTTGAATGAGACAATCGTAGAAATACTACTTACCTATAAACTACACCTTTTATTGTCAATAATGCTGAAGTATAATAATACATCATGTTTATTAGTTCGGAAAAATACAGATTGGTACAGAAATGTTACGCAGAGAGATATATTACAACGAATATAGAATCGTAGGACCGTCGCAATATGCTTGTTACTGATCTGTAATTAATGGATTAACCGTGCCTCCTAAAATCTAGGGTGACCTGTATCTTAGAGAAGTGTTCGGCTAGAGATAATTCATACATGTTTATTCATTGAAGACGAAAAACATCAAAATGTTGGTGTTTGGTGTCTCATCAATCTGTTTTTCTAGATATTATCATTATACCTCCTATCAGTTTTTCTTATTTTAAGTTTATGAAGTAGTATAGGTGGTTAGGAATTTTGTGTGTGTGTGATTTTTGTGTGTTTGTATGTGTGTGTATGTGTATGTTAGTGGTGCATGTCGTGTGTGTGTATGTTAAGAGCGTAAGCATGTGTTGTGAGATAGAGAGAGGAGGAATTTATTATGTTTTATGTGACGTAAGTGAGTAACTACTTTCGTTTAAGAGGATCTCTTCAGTAGTAGCCACTCCGTTATCTATTGTTTTTTACTGTGATGAATTTAAGCTTTATTAGATTAAGTTGTTTGTGCATTTTTTCGTAGATGTGTGTACTTAATCTATAAAAGTGATGTGTGGAGAAAGAGTTGTGGGTGCCTAATACTTGGAAGCAAGTATGTTCGCGTTTCGAGGGTCCGGTTTGGTAGGGTAGTGTGCCTTCTGAGAACAGATTTGAGCCATAGAGCTGACGCACCGTAAGAACCTTGGTGTTTCATACCGTTCCGTAGTTGGATATCTGTACGGCTTTCTGTCATGATTTAATATTGCTTTTTGTGTCTCTATTCTACTCGAAGAAAGTTAGTTTTGTGGCCACCACCCCATACAGTTATGCAGTACCTGCAGACAGATTGGACAAGGCATAGTAAAACCATTTTTAATGTGCTAGGATTAACAGACTCTCCCCTGAAGGTAAAAATATATATAAGTCTCATTGTTCTGTTGGTGAGAGCAATAATTTGCTTATCCATCTTAGTCCGTCATCAATCAGCACTCCCACATATTAACGCATTCATTCTTCTAGTGCCAAACATGACATCGGTGAAACTTGGTTCGCCCATGTGTGAGCAGTTATGTAACAATGTGGGATGGTTAAGGAGTTTCGTCGATTGAAAAGGGGATGTAGACTTTCGTTTTGTCTAGTTCAGCGTGCGTAAAAATTAATGGTTTGAGCCAACTCATAAGTTTCGACATTGCCGCTACTGCTTTTGCCTTAACGATATCCCAAGTAGATCCGTACCAAGGAGAGCTGTATCCAGCAGACCAATATTCTGTCCGTTTGGAAAGGCTTCAGCCTGCAAAGGTCCATTAACAAGAGACGGAATAATGTGGGACCCATTATGCTGCCTTGGTGACGCCAATGACACATTTCTATCACTAATGTTAAGGGTACGCGACTGTTTAACACATTGTGTGCGATGTGTAAAAATGATCATCATACTATACGGATACCTACTGCTCTGCTAGCTTACTTCACCCACTGCTGAGCAAAAGCCCCATGAACCTGCGCAGTTTTTTGCGATCTCAGGGCCCAAAGTGACCACGATCATTGGTTTTTATCCAGCTCATCCCGTCATTTTCTACAAGGTCCTGCTGCGACGTTTTTGCTGGCTTGCAGTGTCAGCACTGCACAAAGTGATACAGTTGAATCCGTTTACTTATGACATCGAAGGACATACTAACACCGGTCATTCTAAGCGGACGTCATACCAAGCATTTTGTACAGATAATAACAACCTCCTGTTTTTGTGTCATTATGTATTTTAGTTAAACAGAGCGACCATATAGAACTAATCAATCAATAATATTGTTATTACCCATCGAGACTCAACACCTTAGGGATGCTGCGGAACATCATCGGGTAACACGGACCGCTTCCCGACACTTGTCGGCAGTTGAAAGACTTTTCTATGAAACCAAACTTCGCTTGTTATACGTCACAATAAGCGGATGGTCATTATTAAACGGAGTCTAATAACAGGATTCCTACTGTAATTTACTTTTGGCCATGGATCATTGGCATGGCCCGGCAGACGTGTACGAACCAAGCCCATTTTAGGGACTTTTGACCACGTCAGCAATTTGTGTTTATCATTCTATATTATAGCTTTCATAGCGAGCGGTAGGACGTCCACAACAAGATGGACAAACACCTTATAAAGGACTTTCGAAAGACGCTGGATGCGGTCACTTCCAACCGGTATCTGGTGGAGATCTTAAGGGTAGGCCTTTGGTTCAGCAGTGTACCGTCCTATGCTGGAGATGATGTTTTTTTATTTTGTAATTTTTAACTTCAATCATTGCCACTTTACTCAGATTTGACTGTAAGGACCCTTGAGATATGGTGATTATTAATATAGAATAGTGTATTGAGTATGAAAGACTAAAATGGAATTCAGGTAATGTTTTTACTAAACTCTCTTCTCGTGATGCGGCGCCATCCCTTCTTGTCGGCTGTTACTGATGCCACTTACTTCAGACTTGATCTGGTCAGTCCACAGCCTGGGTGACCTGCGGCGCGCTCTCGTTACTTTCACCTTACACTGGACAACTGCAAGCAAGTATTCGAGCTTAGATTATAGCTGATAGACGCTGCTTGATACTGAATTCTTGTAGAATTTAAACGTTTCTAAACTATTTGTTACTAATTATTATCAAAAGTATACTAGCAACATTGTTTGGATCGTCCTGTAGATGTATTGAGCGTATAGTGGGGGGCTGCCATGCTTACGCGCAGCACCTCCGCGAAAGTGAACCATGGTATTAATTAATACTAGCGAAGATGGAGGCATAACGCGTGAGGGAGAGCCAATCCCTTTCCTCATATCTCAGCAACAATGGACTACACTGTAGCCTGAGTAGGTTACGGCGATCACGAAATGGTTTCTGTTCGTGACCAGAACGCGAACCAGTTCTATACAAGGAAAAGACAAACCTCGTATGGAACCAGTTCCAAAACTCTGGTTCCATAGATGGCCGAAGCGGACGAGTTACCAATTAAGCGACCACAAGTGGCTGCCGCGTGATTCAGCTTCTCTGTGGCCGCTTCTAGCTTCTCGTGATGGCGTTTTGTGGTTGTGGCCAGTGGCCCGTGTGCGGCGACACTAATAACAACCAAATGCCTATCGGTGTCACTGGACTGTCTTAAAAGTTTACCACGGCCCTTGATCGCAAAAATAACTGATAATCAGGTTATTTTTTAGTTGGTCAACTATGGCGGAGCCTCCCGGGCTTTAGGCCCGGTTTTCACCAAAATGGAGAGGAGTTGAGACGAGATAATGTTTCGAATAACCAATCAGATTTCCTCGTCTTCTCTCCCCTTAGTTTTGGTGGAAATTGACTGGTTATTCAAAACCCCTTTCGTCTTTGCTTCTCTCCGCATTGGTGGAAACCGGGCCTTACCCAGGGCTGGACTTATTTCATAGATGTCAAAATAAAAAAAAAGGTTTAATTGTACCTTTTATAATTTGAGATGAATTCTGAGTTCTTAAACGAGTAACAAAACCACCAACTACCAGCCCTATTCTCTTACAGCCCTATTGGGAAATATATATTTTTATTTAGTAAGAAGAATTTAATTTATGCTCTTTGCTTATTTATCTTCAAACTCATCCCTCGGGCTGGCAAAAGATCGCTATTTGTCACTGGTCAAATATGACATCATTTAATTTTCTCGGCCATTCGCTTCGGAACGTGTTCAAGTGCTGTTCCGAAGACTTGTACATCAGTATTCATTAGTGGAAATTTCCTCTTGAAAATGGAGTAGTCAACATGTTGTGGACATTAACCTCCATAGGTCATTAAAACTCAGTCAATTAATACAACATGCTTCATTAAAAAAATCAAAATAATAGCCTATAACTTTCTTACTTATTTAGAGATGGTGCAAAAGAGGTCCGGTATGCACAATGTGCGGTTAAAGCGCCGTATGTCACCATCTGTCACGGCTGTACGTCATACCGATGCACGACGGCAAAAACACGTGAATAGCTTGACGTACGTCCAGGTACGTCATAATCACGGTGTTTTTGCTTCGTGTATCGTGTATGACCTTGGCGGGACGTACAGCAAGATGGAACGTGAATACGGCGCTTTATGCACCTGTTTTTGATTTTCTCTGAGGCCTGTATCATGACTTAAACAGTTTATGTGACCGTAAAGGTAAACTGGAACTTTGTCATTTTTATTTTCAAGGAAAAATATTGTTCTTTTTTCGCATACATATTGTTCTTTCTTCAAAAATGGACACGCCTCTAGCGCTGTTCCTTTTCCATACCAGAACCTCAAGTAAATACTTGAAGTTTCGCTGTAAATAATAATATACTGAATCTTGTGGTCAGGCTCCGATTTTGCTCCGCGAAAACAATGGTCGTATGGAACGATTATTTTTGGTAATTGTAATGTTGATAAATACTTGAAAACCGTTTATTCAAGCAGAATGGTCTCACTTAATCAATGACTTTTTTTCACAAATCAAAATCTTGTATTTATTTGTGAAACGTTTGGCTACAATTATTAAATCAGACTCCGGTAACAATTAGTCCATAGATACGTATTATATATTTTGTTACGGTTGGAATAGAACGGCCGTACCACATAGTGCAACCGCAAAGCATTCAACCTCTACGCTCTAGTGGAGTAAAAAAAATTATGCTTCACGATTTTATAAAAAAACATTAACAAAAAAAGTGAGTGCATAAAATCGTACAACCCATTTAAAAACTTCTGACACAAAAAGAAGGAAACTGTCAATCTAAGCTGTCAAATTATTCTTCACAGAATTATTAACGGAATTCTCTTTTCGAATTTATAAAAAGAACCGCTCGCTCAGCTGTCTTGAAAGGCCACAATAAGGTCAGTGTCCGAATGAAAAAAGATTTTTCTTTTTAGCCTTTATTAAATCTTTGTTTCAGTGTTACGAAAAGATTGATAGAAAAATAATATTATATGAAGATACGTTGAGTATAGGGTGTCCTATTTCTTACTTTTATTGCAAAGGATAATAATAAGTAAAGTTTAATTATATTTTATTATGTACGTATATTTTTGAGACAGAAGATGACTGACTGATGAATCTACAAGCTTTTACTCCAACACACAGACATATTAAAAACAGGAGAAGTGGCAAGGGGGCGTGTCGGTGACCACGTGGTGCTGAGCGTTTCGCTCAGCTATTGACTTGAACTATTTTATTTTTGTTTACTATATTACTCCGACTGTATTGTTTTTCTATTATAAACATTGCTCTTTTAAAACCACCTCACTCTAAGTAAATTATACAGAAAGTACGTTGCAGTGTTAAGAATTATGTGTATATTTAAATGACTGAGTTATCAAAGGCGCGTGTGTGCACTTGTTCGTAGTATTGTTTTGATAGAACTGTGTGCGCAATATTAGCGTTATGGATAGTCAGTTGTGGCTTCACCGGTTTTCTATACTTTTTGAACTCCACGCCATATCTCCTTTTTAATATATGCATGACTCCAACACAATTAGCATGGGTCTAGATTAACACCATCTTCAAAAATTGTTGACAGAAGCTGAGAGCGTCATTCCGATGACGAAGGAGTAAGGTGAAACGTGAAGCTCAAGACCGATCGCGATGGAGGACTATAATTGTGGACGCCCTTAGCATCTGGGAGATATAGGGCATTCAGTCAAAAGTAAGTGAAAGAAAAGATGTGGTCTCGTTTTCTTTAAAAGTACTCTTCAAAATCAGGTCAATCATACATGCAACATTTCAATATTTATTTATGTCGTCGTGAAGTGTAATGATGTATCTATTTTTTAAATTCTTTTGCGAAATATATGAGGTCTTATAGCGTAAATTTTTCAAGTGAGTGTAGAATAAATAATATTTATACATACTCTTATTAACCAACATCTGATTGTCCATAAAGTGTAGTTCGGTAGATATCACGTGATTTCAAAGATTGGTTCTAGGACATTCCGATTTCCTCCACGATGTTTTCCGTCACCGTTTTCGAGCAGTGGTTATGAAATTCATAATACTGAGTAGTGCTCGCTGGATTTGAATCCTGACCTGTAAATCATTAATAGAGATTGCTAGTGAAGTGTTATTACTATATAGTTTTAATTTTTATTTTACAGCACTTACTGTATTGAATATATAGTTAGTTATACTATTAGTATTATGTTTTATGTATTTTTATAATAAATAACAAACTAAACATCTGGTACGGTCTTTAACCTCCTAGCCCAACTCACTGCTTATCACACGCGACAACCGCTCCCTTTGAAAATAGACACACCGTTAATGTATCTTGTACCAGTACCCATAGCACGAGTTTCAGTTTTGAGACGACAGTAACTGGAACTGAATATTTTCAGGAAAAAAATGAGTTCCTTTCTTCGCACAACCAGAGGCGCTGTATCCATTTTTATTCCATAACAAGAAACGCTGTAAATTCGGTAAAGTAAATAGGAAAATCGCTAGGGGTATGACCGTGGGCATGGCGGACCGCGAGTAAGGGCACTCGCTTCCGCCCATAGGACCATACCGGGTCGACGGCGCGTCGTGTTCCAGCGCGCCACAAAGAGCTGTCAGCAAATGACCGGGGCGCCCCTCTACAGGGGCCAAATCCTGCCGGGTCGCGGGACTTATTTCCATCAACCGTGACCCGAACATTAAGGCTAAATTGAAGAACACCGTGGGATTTTGTCAGTAAAAGGTCTTACAGTCCCTCCCGCCCTGATACTGGGACGTGGGAGGCCTCAACCTATCTGGTGTGCGAAGAAAGACCTAATTTTTTTTCCTTGAAAATTGTCAATTGAATTGTCAAGATCCCCATTTAACTTTACGTCTCTCAAATACTGAAAATTCGTGCTAAGGGTACTGATGGCATTTTTTTTTGTTTTGACTTGATTTTTCGAAGCTCCTTTTACCCTGAGTAATAATATTATTTTCCTCCCGTGCGAAGCCGGGACGGGCCTCTCAGTACCAACTATTATAAAAAAAACTAGTACTAATATTATAAAAAAACGGAACTGTTGCGAAGAAAGTAATAAGGCGACTTATCGTTAGACCCCTCTTTTCACATCTGACCAAGATCTGGATTTTTGTTGTTGTTTGGGTCTGACAGTCCCTTCCGCCAACTCAGGACACAAGACTCGCAGGAGACGCCTCATCAAGTGAATGTAACCCTGGAATGGTTAGGCCTTAGGAATTACCATGGATTTCCAGCCTGTGGGAGGTTAACCTAATGACTTTACCACTATAAAAAACACAGTAATTTGATGATGATTGTAAAAGAAAACAGAAAAAAACAATTGCACAAGCACCAAAATGATAGAATAGAATAATTTATTCGCTAGAGATGGTTTTACAAAGCTGTTATAATTTATGGATGGTACAAAGACATCTCACCTGCAGTAGGCATGCGAAAATTATATGTTTATTACGCATGCATTAAATCAAAATATAATTATTACATTTTCAATTTAATTATTACAAAATAAATCGACGATTATTACAAATTAAGTATAAGAATTTCACATATAATAAAAAAAATGGATGATCACTACTCCTTTGTATTTTGATTCTTAGTCTGATTTTATCCTATCATATCCGTTGCTTATGATAAGCTCCTTTTAGTGATAACACCACAGCTCACAGTAACTTTACAGAGCAAGTTATTAATTTTTATTGCAACGTTATGACAAAATCGAAAAGTTAATTAGGAATATAATATCATATTTACATTGTATGTAGGTACATACAAAAAAGGAAATATTAAAAAAGATATCTGACAACATTTCAATTTTTTATTTTTTTATTGAAGAAATTAAAGTAATCACCTATGGTCTGTAATTCAAACTTGTGTTTTTTTTAAACAACCCCTTTCTCGGTGCTGGTAGATTGAAATTTTCATAAAGATGTGCTTTTTTAATACTGATAAATGTAAATACACAGTACAGTAAATAGTAACTATCCTATAAAACATACATTTTAGTATTTTTTTGCACCATAGAGCTAGAGTTTTTGATACTCTTTGGTGGTTAAGTTTATGTAAGTATTTTAATTATTTTATTATTGGTCGATAAATTTTGATTGAATAATTATTCCAAGAATTAATTTGTTAATGTAATTTAAAAATATTTGAAGGCGACTCTTTTGGTATAACAAATTAAATCGAGTAATTTAATTAGTACCATATTTTTATAAAAATGCATAGGTACTTTCACAATGTAACACAATCAGTATAATCAGTTTTTTTTCTAAATTTAAATTAAATTTATAATAGTAATACTATCGACAATAATTTTTTACATAACTAAGGTTTTTGACACTTGTTTTAATCTATATTACCTATAGTTTAAAATTATGTCACACCGCCATATCTTTTCCCTGCACACACGCGTGCGCATCGAACAGAAAAGCCTTTTTATTAATCCTTTTTATACTATTATTTTGAGTGTTAATATCCTTTTTATTTCTTATTATTTTGAATGTTTACAGAATCAATCATTTGAAAATTCTCGAAAAACCAATCATGGATGACAACGTGGACTGCGGTCCCTCAAAGTAAGTCTCTATGATCTATTATAATCTAAACCATGTTTTAATATTACTAACTAGGTAGCAGGTCAGATAGGCAGTCGTTTTAAGTAAGATACTGGTGTCCATTTGCATCCCTTTACTCTGGAAGCCGGTCCCCAAATATGTGCTTTTATATAGAAAAAAAACCCGGTACCGTATATACGGGTTTAAACTTGTCGGTGCATGTCATCTTATGGACTGGTGCACAATAAACACAGGTTGAATTCGATTTACTAGTTTCTTTATACAAATTTTACGTTAACGACCTGTCTGTACCGAAAACTGCTTGTTTAAGAAGTCACGTATAGCTGGGAAAAGGCGAGGTAGATGATGATGCAATAACTCTCAGGATTGGCCCTGGAAGACTCACGGCCACGTTGTGCACGGATACATTTATTTTATTTATCTTATGTAGCAGTACACGATTAACTTTACTAAGTTATAATCATTAGTTGATCTACCAACCAGTACCCTTAGCACGAGTTTTCAGTATTTGAGACGTAAAGCAAACTGGAACTTTGTCAATTTTCAAGGAAAAAATTAGTTCCTTCTTCGCACACCAGACACGCTGTTCCATTTTTTCATACAAGAAACGCTGTAAATACTGGAAAGACTCTGTAAAGTAAAATAGTAAAAACTCGTGCGGCACTAAACAGGATTACATACATAAACTCCTGCCGTTTCTCCATGGGTATAGGTACCTGCAAACGTTAAGTTAAAGGAACCTAACCTAATCCTTCTGAAGAGTCTCACCTATAAGTCTGTTGTACGAAAAATAAGACACAAAGTTTTTTATTTATTCAATAACAACAAAACACAGCTAATGCTAGTACAAAAATCTGCTAAAGGTGTACAACCGATTGCAAGATACTCTAGAAAAAATAATAGTTCAATAACAACAACAATCTCAATAATAAAATAATTTATTGCAGATTTAAATTCAATAAAAAACATGTCAGTAAAAATTGTTAGTGTTCTCGAGTACTGATACCAAGACCAGATCAACAACTTTAAACGGGGCACTGAATTATCTGATAGCGACCATTTTCCCTGTAGTTTTAGACAAGGTGGCCTCACTTCTGCTGATCTATTCAATATAATGTATTAAGTACCTATATTACCAGCTGTTGCCAGCACGTAAAGCCGTTGGTCCCAACTGTCATTAAAATTTGTAGATCTTTGACAGTCGTTACTGTTAATCAGAAGCTCTAAAGTCTGACAACCAGCCTTACCATGGAGAAAAATGCTATTACCCAGTTACTGGGTTGTGGAGGTCCGTCAGGCAATCGCTCTTTGTAAAATACTGATATAGCTAGCTGAATCTGGTTTGACTGGAAGCCGACCCCAATATAGTTGAGAAAAGGCTAGGCAGATGATGATGACCAGCTGTTGCCTGCGGCTTCACTCGCTACAACTCGAAAGTTAATCCATGAAAACATAAGATCGGGAAAACAATGTGTTAATTCAGGTTATGAACTATCTGTGTACCTAATTTCATCCAAATCCGTTCAGTAGTTATTGCGTGAAAGAGTAACAAACAAACATCCCTCCAAAAAAACTTGATCGTGGAACTGTGCAAAACCTCCCATTGCTTCCTTTTAACAAATTACACAATGTTCCGAGTATTGTGTTACTATGGTGGTCTTATCTCCAAGAGATAAAAACAGACAACCATTGAATAGATCAATATACTGTAAGAAATTAAAGTGGAATAAGTTTTCAGTCAAGTACTGCAAATATTTATGTTACACAAGTCATGCCTCAATAATTCAAATTAAGTTATTCGTGTATAATTTTAAAACACAAACAACAGTTGCGTGCCTAATTAGACATTCTTAAATTAGCACAATGCTATGGGCTGAGGCAATAAGTGGCATAGATAACGTTAAATATCCGACTGATAACAAGATATTGAATTTATCAATAGTCAGATTAGGCCTTAGTTCACAAAATAATGTATTAATTTCAAACAAGTTTGCCACCGGTATCGGGAGTAATATTATTATTTAAAATTTCAAATCTGTAGATTTTAAATTTTAAACGCAATGGAACAACAACCCACAGTTATTCCCGAGGCACTATTTATGTGTACCCAAGGACTTACCTCGGATGGAGTTGGCTTATTGAGAAACAAAAGAAAGGAACGCGAGTGACGTTTAGTGGTTTTAGCAGACGAGTTATCTATTATTATGAAAGGACTATCCCCTGTCTAACCAATGTTTAATTTTACACGAATAAAATTGCAAGGAGGTACTTCCAAATTCAATAAATGGGTCCCTAAACACTACTAGTTGACGTTCTAAATTGCTTAAGGTGTGCAAAGGTATTTCACGGCTCTCAGAATCTAACACACTTACTGGAGTACTTTCTTCTTCCGATTACGTCATGGTCTTACGAATCTTCGCTTTAGATCGCTTTTAGTGATAAGACCGCCTATTGTGTTACCCTATATTTAAGTTTTAATTTGTAATGTTATGTACCTTGAAGGTGTAATGGAGTGCCCATAATAAGAATATCTATCGATCTATCGATCTTTCGGATCTTCGGCGGCCCCATAAAGACAAAGTGAGACAGGACTTTCATTCCGTTGAGTGGTAATTTTTAGCCCAGTGGTCTTACAAATATTATTTCATACCAATAGATTTACTTTGTTTTTTTTTGAGTAAAAAAAAAAAACAAAAAAAAAAAAATTAAAAAAAAAACCATGTTTGAGCCCATTGGTGAGGTTGTGGGGGTGTCTAAGTCCATAAGCTTCCCGTTTTAGTGAAGAGCAAGAGTGTTCTTCACAAATAATTTTATAGGCCATTAGCTCTTCACAGCAAACTGAAGGGGCCAAACACCTGCCTCTCGCCCACTGAAACACAAAGGATATTGTGATAGAACGAGTGAGAATTTTAAGATACGCGCCAGGGGAGGAGTACCACATCAATTAATAATTATTGACACCCAAAAGTTAATACCCCATGTTACAACACACACACATATGACACATGTCATAGCAACTATTCGGGCACGGCCACGCGGCGCCTGCAGCTCGGCGTCACCCTCAATATAGGACTACGGCTAGCGTAAGGGTGCTAACTGCGCGTCGGCCGTGAGGCGCAAGCTTGCTATCACCCGTGAACATAATTGATAAAAGGGCATTTGTTTCGCTAGCAACTCGGAGACGGCGCGCCCGCCGTAAGCACGTTGTCGGTCCTCCTAAGCACGGCCGTCTGGCTTGCTTGTAGCACGCGGGCTGTGAGGCGAGTTGTATGGTAGCGGTAAGCGCGCTGACTCCCCGCCGCGCCGTAGGCTTTTTATATTGACATTACATTACATGACCTTGACAGCGCAACTAGTCGAGGAACTGATAGTTAAATTCTAAACAAAAAGACTGACGATGTCCCGGTCAAAAAGCTAGCATTCAGGTCTGAAGTGAAAAGAGAATATTTGGCCGACTTAGAGGTCATTGCCAGCGGGTTGTCCACCTATGTGGAATACCTCTCACACATGTGTATTCCACTTGTGGACATAGATAAGGTGCACGAAGCTCAGTGCCATTGTCAGCGGGTGGCCCTATGTGTAAGCCCGACACATTATTAGTTTATTTTAATCATCAGTTTCATGGTTTGGTCTTTGTGAAAAACCTGAGAATGCTCCGTGCACGGATGATATAAGGCTAGAGCTGCATAACACAGTTTGGTGTTATAGTTCTTATTTTAATTCAATATTATAAAATATGAAAGTTTTTTTGTTTGGACCTGTTGCTGACCCCTAAACCACTGACATCATTTGATATCATCAAAATGATGTCCAGTGGAAATATGTGACAATGTCATGCGCAAAGGAGGTATCCACCGAAGCACACCCAAACCAAGCACACCCAGAGGAAGTCACACCCTACTGTATTCCACTTAGCACACCCGTAGGGGGCTTCAAAAAAAAAAATATTAATACTCCTAACGCACCCAACGAAGTCATGGAGGAAATTTAAAAAAATGTACAGAATAATCCAGTATTCAAAGAAAAACCTATTAAGAACAATATAAAACGATTTCTTTGGTTAAGAAATCATCCCGCCGCTCCAGAAAAGAGGAGACGTGATAATGACCTCTACTACGATTATGAGTGGTGCGAAGAAATTAATAATTTCAACCCACTACGAATATGAGGACAACAACACATATTACGGAAGGTATGTATAACATTATTATTTTAAAACTCAAGCTGTGCTGAGACAGGACATAGATGATCTATCAATGTTACAGCCCCACAAACCACTGGACCAGATCGGGCTGAAATTTGGCAAACAGGTATAATGTTATGACATAGGCATCCGGCTAAGAAAAGAATTTGATAGATCTTCCCCTAAGGGGAAAAAATTCAAGGATGCAAAGTTTGTATTAATCTTCTTAGATTGTCGACTGTTACGGCGGGCGAGCGAAGCCGCAGTTTGCAAAAGCAAGTTATATAAATAAATGAAAATCTCGGAATACGGATTAGTTCTTTTTTTAAACTTTAAACACCACAATGTTGATACTACCTAATAAGTATTTTTGACTTCAAGGAAAAAAAACATTGAAACGGTTTTTATGTGTTATAGTATAAACTAGCGGCCCGTCCGGTTCGCACGGGTGGAAGAAGCCGTCTAAAACCCCGGCCCGATGGTTACAAACAACACAAAAAAAAAAAAAATGCCCAAATCCGGTCAAGCCGTTTTGTCATGGTATGTCGTGACAAAAACGGAAAACGGTTTCATTTTATATATATAGATCTACGTTTTAAATAAAATACATCTAAAATATTTAGAAAATCATGATATATACATTACAAACAAAAATAGTTTCAAAAGTGAAGCGCACCTTCTTTTTGTTGTGGCGAAATCTTTTTTTTTTTATCGATAAATATTGAAAACATAAAAATGTATATCTAAAAGTCAAATGCATTTAAAAAAGCGTGAGATTTAATAATAATAGATAATGATCACCCGCGGGCAGCTTGTTGGCGAGCTGTTGGGCAGTTGCGAGCGACCGCACACGGACCTGATCTCCGCGGGAGATATCCGCGTTCCTCATCTCTGACTTGCCTTTATGGGCCGGTCAAGAGACTGACGAGGAACAGACCACGGAACAGACCGTCCCACCTCTTTCTTTTCTCCTCTTTCGTGCATTAATCGGCCTGGCTAGAGTGGAAGATTCCAAGAGCAAACGTGCTCGGAGGAAGGAAGTAATTTTCAGGAAATGTTTGTAGCGGATCGACCATACTTCCGGTTCCTGTCGATTCGGAGAACCGTGAAATACCTCTCCACTCCTCAAGCACCTCAGGATATTTTTCCCCTTGTCGCTACCGTTCACCTAAGTTCTAGCGATCTTGTGGGGGCCCATGTGTTGGAGGTGTGCGGTCAACCCCCTGCCAGCGTATCTATGTAATTAAAACATTGAGTAGGCAGGGGCCAATTTTCATAGAAATATATTTTATAACCCAGTTCATCACAAAACCCACCAAACGCCATAACCATTCTTTTTTTTTTGGTCCACATTCCGCAATAGTCGAACTCTAACCGGGGTTGTCCTGGGTATACTGGGCATAGCAACAAGGAAACCGCCGGTTGGCCTCAATCTCATTTAAATAACGGAAACGGGCCTCTGCAAGATGGCCTTCGGCTCCTGCATGCCCCTAAAGTCCGGGATCCAATGATCCAGATCTTTAAGATTTAAAATAATAATAATAATAAATACTAAAGTAATAGTACATGGTACAAGACCATCGAGAGAACCGGACAGACGGGATAAAAGAATTTAGAAGAAAACTTTCAGAACCTCGGCTTAATGTCGTAGTGGCAATGACTTTAAAGTTTGGAAATATCCGACTTCTAAAAAGAAAAGTAAGTTTTAGTCACTTCATACCTATGAAAGTAAATGTCCAAGGACAGAGCGAAAGATTTTGGATGACATAGTTGGTACTTAAAAAATACCTTAGATAAATAATATTAAAAAGGTGTATATGAATTGTCCACTAGTAGTGACTACTTTTACAATTGGTATCATATAATAATATACATATAATAATATTTTTTTTTTTAATTAAACCATTGTTACAAACATTTTCTTAAAATTCATATTTTGTCACAAAATCATATTGCTAAAGTAATCTTTTTCCACATGCTTCGTTTAGCTTTTTGTTGGAAAGAAAAAAAACTGTAATAACTACATACATTGGGTTCTATAACATCTAATTTAATCGTGTTTTTTTAAATCTTCAAATGTCTGAAATGTCTTCAAATGACTGTCAGACTTGTACTGACTAAAATCCCACGGTGTCCTTCAATAGCCCTTTATGTTCCGAGGTCACGGTAATGGAAATAAGTCCCTGCGACCGCGACAAGGCTTTGGTCCTCTGTGGGGGGGCCCCGTCATTTTGCTGACGCTCTTTGAGGACGCGACGTGGAATACGGGGCCGCGCCGTCGACCCGGGCATGGTCCATGGTCGTACAGCGAATTGCCCTTTACCCTCGCTGTCCGCATGCCCGCGCCTAAGGTGGCCGGAGGTCGTCTCCGACGTCCGACGCCGTGGGCGTCTACCACTGCGGTTGGGGCGGAGGGAGGACGCTGTCCTCTCCCTCTAGCGACCCGCCTCGTCCTTCTCAAGCATTACTCGAGGCGACCGCTTCCCACTCCGTCTCACCCCACAGCATGGCGTCGACCAATCGGGTGCCGGAACCGGGCGCGAAAGGAATTTACCGTGTTAAAGAATTATTTTAAAAGAATATATTTATGACAATGCCTTGCTAATACATAAAGCAATGCAGTGAAAATATTTTGCATGTTATTAATACGGGTCTTATTTAAATTCCAGTCGCTGAATTAGACCACACAAGGACATCGTGTATTGCTGTCGCGATCCTGACGCATGGGACAAATAGAGGCCTTTTATTTGCAGCAGACACAGTCTACCCATTTAGTGAAGTTGAAGATATCATCTTAAACGAAAAAAGCCTCAGCGGCAAGCCGAAACTATTCTTTCTTCAGGTAAGTTTTTATTTTTGGGGCAAATGCCTTTTCAATACTTTTCTAATCGTTTCTTTGGCCAATCAGTTTGGCACTAAGAAACGACTACCGTGTAGATTTATAAAAAACTTCACTACCATAATTATTCAGTTTACTGGGATATGCAACATTTCTTATTCACACAAATGGGCCCACGTTAGATTTGCAATAACCACTTTTCTATAACAAGAGGGTTTGGTAATCACGTCGGAAACAAAAACGCTGTTGAACAACTCGCTGAAACGAACACGTTGGCAGCAATACGTGGGAAAACAAAGCCACCCACCGCCCCCTACGTATTATAAGTGTAAATCATCTGCATCATAATGATCATGTCTCTTGGTACGTAAGGCGGTGACTGGGAACAAACGTTGCCTGATAACGTGAGAAACGTAAGCGATGGAAACGTAGCGAAGGGAACGCAAGACGTGAGTAACCAAAATGGTGGAATCTTAGAGGGTAGTCGTTCATAACTCGTGCAGTCGTCTAAGTAAGACATAAACTATTATGTATGAACTCTTTAGCTGATGAAATCTTGACATTAATTCAGATTAAACCTTATAGTGGGAAAATACTCTCAAGTCGTCGTTAGAATTCATAATTTAGCGTAAGCGTAGCATTTTTGCGCCGAACAATCTCGTGAAAATTTCGACAAGTCAGGCGATATAATTATAACCATATTTTTTTAACAAAGAAGGGTCGGCCTTCGTTAATATTGCCACGTCGGAAACAAAAACGCTGTTGAACAACTCGCTGAAACGAACACGTTGGCAACAATACGTGGGAAAACAAAGCCACCGCCCCTACGTATTATAAGTGTAAATCATCTGCATCATAATGATCATGTCTCTTGGTACGTAGGGCGGTGGCTGGGAACAAAAGTTGCCTGATAACGTGAGAAACGTAAGCGATGGAAACGTAGCGATGGGAAACGCAAGACGTGAGTAAACAAACATGGTGGAGTCTTAAGGAGTAGTGGAAACCACTAAGGTCTTAATAATGTGATGTCGTTCATAACTCGTACTGACGTCTAAGTCAGATATAAAATATAATGTATGAACTCGTAAGCTTATGAAGTCTTGACATTAATTTAGATTAAACCTTACGGTTGTAAAATAATAACAAGTCAACGTTACATTAGCGTTTTTGCATTGAACAATCTCGAGAAGTCAGGCGATATGGAGAACGTAGTGATCCTCATACATGCTTAATTTTTTCACTTGAATGTGGAAAGATAATCTTTACAATATTAATAACCATATTTTTCCAACCAAGAAGGGTCGGCCTTCGTTAATGTTGCCACGTCGGAAACAAAAACGCTGTTGAACAACTCGCTGAAACGAACACGTTGGCAACAATACGTGGGAAAACAAAGCCACCGCACCTACGTATTATAAGTGTAAATCATCTGCATCATTATGATCATGTCTCTTGGTACGTAGAGCGGTGACTGGGAACAAACGTTGCCTGATAACGTGAGAAACGTAAGCGATGGAAACGTAGCGATGGGAACGCAAGACGTGAGTAACCAGTCAGTCATAAAATCATAGTATTGAACTCGTTAGCTAATCAATAGTAAAAAAATAATATTAAACATATTTTTTATCAACTCGTTAGCTGATGAAATCTTGACCTTAATTCAGATTTAACCGTCCAGTGGTAAAAAATGACCACTGTAAGGTTTAATAATATTCATAATTAAGCGTATTTGCGTCGAACAATCACGCGAGAATCGAGACGAGTTAGGCAACATTGAGAACGTAGTGATTCTCAAACACGATTTTTTTTTTTACTTGAATTTGGAAAGATAGGTAATCTTTAAAAATTGCAATGACCATATTTGTTTAACCAAGAAGGATCGACCTTCGTTAATATTGTCACGTCGGAAACAAAAACGCTGTTGAACAACTCGCTGAAACGAACACGTTGGCAGCAATACGTTGGAAAACAAAGCCACCGCACCTACGTATTAAAAGTGTAAATCATCTGCATCATTATGATCATGTCTCTTGGTACGTAAGGCGGTGACTGGGAACAAACGTTGCCAGATAACGTGAGAAACGTAAGCGATGGAAACGTAGCGATGGGAACGCAAGACGTGAGTAACCAGTCTGTCATAAAATCCTAATATTGAATTCGTTAGCTAATAAATAGTAAAAAAATAATGTTATACAAAATTATTTATAAACTCGTTACCTGATGAAATCTTGACATTAATTCAGATTTAACCTTCCAGTGGTAAAAAATGACCACTATAAGGTTCAATAATATTTATAATTAAGCGTAAACTTAGCGTTTTTGCGTCGAACAATTTTGCTAGAATCTCGAGAAGTCAGGCGATATGGAGAACGCAGTGATCCTCATACATGCTTAATTTTTTCACTTGAATGTGGAAAGATAATCTTTAGAATATTAATAACAATATTTTTTTAACCAAGAATTGTCGGCCTTCGTTAATGTTGCCACGTCGGAAACAAAAACGCTGTTGAACAACTCGCTGAAACGAACACGTTGGCAACAATACGTGGGAAAACAAAGCCACCGCCCCTACGTATTATAAGTGTAAATCATCTGCATCATAATGATCATGTCTCTTATTACGTAGAGCGGTGACTGGGAACAAACGTTGCCTGATAACGTGAGAAACGTAAGCGATGGAAACGTAGCGATGGGAACGCAAGACGTGAGTAACAAACATGGTGGAGTCTTAAGGAGTAGTGGAAACCACTAAGGTCTTAATAATGTGATGTCGTTCATAACTCGTACTGACGTCTAAGTCAGATATAAAGTATAATGTATGAACTCGTAAGCTTATGAAGTCTTGACATTAATTTAGATTAAACCTTACGGTTGTAAAATAATAACAAGTCAACGTTACATTAGCGTTTTTGCATTGAACAATCTCGAGAAGTCTGGCGATATGGAGAACGTAGTGATCCTCATACATGCTTAATTTTTTCACTTGAATGTGGAAAGATAATCTTTAGAATATTAATAACCATATTTTTTCAACCAAGAAGGGTCGGCCTTCGTTAATGTTGCCACGTCGGAAACAAAAACGCTGTTGAACAACTCACTGAAACGAACACGTTGGCAACAATACGTGGGAAACAAAGCCACCGCCCCTACGTATTATAAGTGTAAATCATCTGCATCTTATGATCATGTCTCTTGGTACGTAAGGCGGTGACTGGGAACAAACGTTTCCTGATAACGTCAGTAACGTAAGCGATGGAAACGTAGCGATGGGAACGCAAGACGTGAGTAACCAGTCAGTCATAAAATCATAGTATTGAACTCGTTAGCTAATCAATAGTAAAAAAATAATATTAAACATATTATTTATCAACTCGTTAGCTGATGAAATCTTGACCTTAATTCAGATTTAACCGTCCAGTGGTAAAAAATGACCACTGTAAGGTTTAATAATATTCATCATCATCATCATCATCATCATCTCAGCCATAGGACGTCCACTGCTGAACATAGGCCTCCCCTTTTGATCGCCACAAGTACCGGTTGGAAGCGACCTGCATCCAGCTTCTTCCGGCGACCTTCATAATAGGTATTCATAATAATATTCATAATTAAGCGTATTTGCGTCGAACAATCACGCGAGAATCGAGACTAGTTAGGCAACATTGAGAACGTAGTGATTCTCAAACACGATTAATTTTTTTTACTTGAATTTGGAAAGATAGGTAATCTTTAAAATTGCAATGACCATATTTGTTTAACCAAGAAGGATCGACCTTCGTTAATATTGTCACGTCGGAAACAAAAACGCTGTTGAACAACTCGCTGAAACGAACACGTTGGCAGCAATACGTTGGAAAACAAAGCCACCGCACCTACGTATTATAAGTGTAAATCATCTGCATCATTATGATCATGTCTCTTGGTACGTAAGGCGGTGACTGGGAACAAACGTTGCCTGATAACGTGAGAAACGTAAGCGATGGAAACGTAGCGATGGGAACGCAAGACGTGAGTAACCAGTCTGTCATAAAGTCATAGTCAAGGAGTTTTTAATTTTGTCGAACTAAATAACGAATAGGTTGTCCTCATGACGTGTTAAAGCTTGGGATGTGTGGTGTTTTTGTTGTGCGTAGGAAAAGTGAGGGGCATAATTTGAGGTAGGATGCATACATATACGCCGTCAATGTTTCTTATGTCATAATTGCTTGTTGTAGTTATATTTTTTTCTTAATAGCTAGTTGAAAAAAGATGATTTTCAAAAAAATTAATCTCAAAAACGAATCATGCTGGTGAAGTGCAGCAAAATGATGCATTTAGATAACTTAAACTATTTTACATCAAAAAGTCGTGTCCGAAAAATGGTCTTCATAAAATAAAACACTATGCGATTGAAAAAGAGTGTTCATGGAGTTTTTTTTCCATTCTTCTCCATAGAGACCTACGCTTTGAATGGACCTCTCATCGGATACTTTTCGAAAATCGAAATTAATATTCTACTAAATTTCTATCAACCTGCAATATCCCGCTTTTACCTACGTCCTAAAAATAACCCCAATGCATCATTTGGTATTCCTAAATAACAACTCCAAAACAACTTCTCGAAATTCGTAACATCCTCTCTTAGTGAAAACCTATTTCCATAATAGAACCCCCTGCAAAATTTTAGAGTTCTAACTATCAACACTAAAGACAATCCCTTATAGGACGAATTTCGTATTATTACGTCTTAGAGACCTAAGTCCTAAAAGAACCCCTGTGGAAAAATTGAAACTCTTGGCATTTTGTAGCAATTAAGTTTAATACAAACTCCCCAAAAACGACCTCTTAGGGGTCACAAAATACTGTCTTGGTGTGCTTTTACGTCTTAAAAGAGCCCCCTTGCAAAATGTGAGCATCCATACTGTCAAACCTAAAAAATTTTCTATTTGTAACTATTATTAATATATATATAATATTATATAATATATATAATATTAATAACTATTTGTCAGGGATTGTTGAACATTTAAGTCTTAAAAATAACTCCCAAGCAATATTTCAGACTCTTAGCACTTGTAGTAGCGAATTTTATTTCATACAAAATATCAACCCTAAAAACAACCCCTTAGGGGTCGAGTTTCACAAAAATATACCTTGTTGAGCATTTACGTCTTAAAATGAACCCGGCATGCAAGATTTGCGAAGCCTAGCACTTGTAGTAACAAATTTTCATACTAACTATCAACTGAAAAAACAAACCCTTTCGGATTCGAATTCTGCAAAATCCCGCCAAAGTAAGCATCTACGTTCAGTTCCATAGTAACTGTCAACCCCAAAAACAACCCTTATGGGTTCGAATTTTGCAAAATTCCCATTAGTATCACTTACGTCCAAAAAAGAATCCTTATGTAAAAAATTAAGACTCAAAACTATCAACCCCAAAAACAACCCCTTTGGGGTCGAGTTCACAAAACGTTTACCTTGTTGAGAATTTACGTCTTAAAAAGAACCGGCATGCAAGATTTGAGACGCCTTGCACTTGTAGTAACAAAGTTTCATACAAACTATGGACCCCAAAAACAAACCCTTCAGGGGTCATAGTGAGTAATCTCATCATAGTGAGCATCTAAGTTCTAAAAAAAACTCTATGCAAAATTTGGAATTCCTAGCACCTGTAGTAGCGAAGTTTCATACAAACTATCAACCACAAAAACAACCCCTTAGGGGCCGAATTTCGCAAAATCCGTTCTTAGTGCTCACCTACGTGGTATAAGGAGGGCTTATGCCAAATTTCAAGTTTCTAGGCCCAGCGGTTTGGGCTGTGCGTTGTCAGATCAGTCAGTCAGTTTTGAATTTTATATACAGGGTGTCCAGTATATAATGAATAACCTTGGAATGGGTCATAGCATAACTAAAGGCCATTCAGAAAAAAATACAAAAAAAAAACAAAACCGAGTAGCGCCCACTTTTAAAAAAATTGATAATTTTTGATACCTTACTTTACATTCATGCACACCACGGTCATAATAAATTGATGAATTCCATCGGTTTTTTAATGTTAAAATAACTTCCTTTAACTGAGCTAATAGATAAGCAATAATAGAATCACTGCTATTACACAGCTTTAAAAAAATGAACTTAAATTAGTACTTTATTGAAAAAATTTAGAAAAATTTTCATTGTGACAAAGTTTAAGCTATCATAGCATGAAAAAAACGTATGGCAACACGGGTGACCAAACATTTTAAAATTATGTGCATTTAATGCAGATTTCGAAATGGTATTATATATATACCTAATGTAAATAGTGAGTTATTGCTATTCGAGTACAGAAGGAGGAAAATTTGGTAATCGAGTTTCCCAACAGCCCACCTTGTGGGGAAAGTAGATTGAGGATTAAAATGAATATGAGCCCACCCCATTGTCAGTTAAGAGCTCGGTTCTAGAAGTTGTTGACTCGTATGTCTACCTGGGACAAACCGTCGCACTAGGTAGGTCCAACTTCAAAAAAGAGGCAAACCGCCGAATCCTACTCGGCTGAGTAGCGTTCGAGAAATTACGTATCGTTTTATCGTCCAAAATACCTCAGTGCTTCAAGTCGAAAGTTTTCGACCAATGTGTGTTACCAGTGATGCAACGTCACGGTGACATATGGCACCGTAACGTGGTCATTTACTATAGGTCCAACGAGCTATGGAGAGAGAGGGCTATGCTCGGAGTCTCTCTGCGCGGTCCACCCAGAAATTAGGAGATTCGTAGACGAACCAAAGTTACCGACATAGCCCAACGAATTAGCAGGTTAAAATGGCAGTGGGCAGGCCATATAGCACGCAGAACTGATGGCCGATGGGGCCGTAAGGTTCTCGAATGGAGACCACGCACCGGCAAGCGCAGCGTAGAATGTCCACTCACTAGATGGGCAGACGATTTTATGAAGGCCACAGGATCACGCTGGATGCAATCCGCTTACAACCGGTCTGAAAGACTAAAGGGGAGGCCTATGCTCAGCAGTGGACGTCTTACGGCTGATATGATGATGATGATGATGATATTAATTTCCAACGTTATAAAGAATCAAAATTCGAGAGTAGGGCTTGTGACGTCAGAAGCAAGTAAAACTATACTTGCTTGTTTATCTTGTCAATTTTAGTTGACATAACAAAAGAAAAGATACGTGTCAAATATCTTCAATACGTAAAAATAGCTGAGTAAATTCCAAATCTTGGCAGGGCTTGGCAAACTGGTAACAACCATTACCACGGCAGACAGGAGTAACTCTATTTTTTTTCGATAGAGCTTAAAAACTGTAGACAAATAAGATACACCCACATACTTTTTAAACTCCAACGCTTAACCAATCTTTAGTCGGATAAACAACACTGTTGTGTTCAATATTTTTTTCAAAACGTCAATTCACATAAAAACTTCTATCTTATTTATGTTATAATTTTTACTTCGCAGGCGTGCAGAGGAGATCAAGAAGATATTGTAACTGAAGCCAGACTTCCCGATCCCGATATCCCATTACTGGATGAAGTAAGTCCTTTCATTACCTTAAAATTAAGATATTTTAATACCTAAGAATTCTGTACAATATTAGAGAACTAAAAAATACATTGTTAAATTCCGACATCCACGCTAACGAAGTCGCGGGCACAGCTAGTTAGAGCATAATTATGTTGGTATGATGGTTAATAAAATAACTTTAAAAATAATTAAAGTTAAAAACGGAAACTCAAAACTTGGAGCCTCTTGTACTTGTAGTCACACAATTTTTTTTCTCGTTCAGGGATCGAACCTTCGACAGGCACTGTAGTTACCATTTACTGAGGTACTTCACGGGCCAGGTGTAATATAAAAAATATGAACCGCTAACCATAAAAAGAAAAACATCTGTTGAATGCTTGTTTAAAAAAAGTGTAACTGCAAAATCCAGCAAAAATCAATACCACTCACGTCATTCGTCCTAGAAGCAACAGACCCAGACGAAATTTTCATTACGATCAACGCTACTACTGGTTGGGATGCCATCTCACCCCTGTTTCTGAAGAAGTATGCAAAAACCCTGGCGCCTATTCTGTGCCATATTTTTAATCTTTGCTTCGAAACAATTCTGTATTTCCCACTTCTTTGAAAAAGGCAATAATTCACCCGATATTCAAGGGCGGAGATGGGAACCTGCCTAGCAATTAAAGTCCTATTGCAGTTCTGAGTGCCTTATCCAAGGTACTTGAACGCATCATTAATAAAACGACTAATCACATACCTCGAAAAATATAATCTATTATCCCCACAACAGTTTGGCTTTCGTAGTAATAAATCGACTTGTGATGCAGTTCAGGATGTGACCAATAACGTTGTTCTACACCAGAACTGAAAAGCTCTAGTCTTCTTAGATCTCGCGAAGGCATTCGATACGGTTCCCATCTCCACCCTTCTATTCAAGCTTGAGGGCTTGGGCGTCAGGGGGGGACCTCTTGAACTTTTTCGTAGTTACTTGAGTAATCGCACACAAACTGTCAGGATTGATAACAACAATAGTGAAGAGCTTCCCATCTGCTATGGCGTGCCTCAAGGCAGCATATTGGGACCCACCCTATTCATTATCTTTATTAATGATTTGTGTAACCTCAACATTCCCAATAGTAGGGTTGTTGCATTTGCGGATGATACTGCTATAACTTTCACCGCAGCCACGTGGTCCGAGTTGGAACTAGTAGCACAACATGGCCTCAACTTGGCCTTAGACTGGTTCACCGCACACACCCTAACTATAAATACCAGCAAAACCAATTTTCCTGCCTACTCAATTACCGCGGCTTCCCAACCACACACAGACATCACCGTAAAAGCACACACTTACCTCACATAAACATCATGCAATAAATTGCCCATCTTTAGTAAACGTTGATCACAAAAAATACCTTGGTGTAATCTATATATATAAAAATGAAACCCGTTTTCCGTTGTCACGACATAACATAAAAACGGCTTGACCGATTCGGATAATTATTTTTTTGTTGTGATTGTAACCATCGGGACCGGGTTTTAGACCGGGTCCTCCACCCGTGCGAAGCCGGGACGGGCCGCTAGTAATAGATAAAAAGGAGATGGATATCGTTCCCATACAAGTTTGGCTTAGGCATGGCCAACAATAAAACAACGTATACCGCAAAGGATTAAGTTTATTTAATAGACTTATATTATGTTTCATTACTCTAAATCTCCTTGGGGACGAGATAATTAACATAAGACATGCTAAGTGAACATTGTTGGTGGGTATGTCATTTTGACATTTAAACACAAGATAGTTACATACGGAAGTAGGAACAATATAATGGTGAAGGAAAGCGTAAAGCTGAAGAATTTGTTCGTTTGCAAGCGAACAAATCTCAGGAACTAGTGGTTCGATTTTAAAAAAATCTTCGAGTTTTTGTTTTATTTATTCTTTCTACGCCACACATCCATCTCAACATCCTCATCTCGTTTCATTCGTCCCGGTCTACATCGCCATCTCCTTTGACAACCCCCCCAAGTACCGAAACTTAAAGTAAATGATCAGATGCAGTGACTTAAAATAATAATATTAACATTTTTAATAAGGATGAATAAATATTATGTAAAGTAGTCCTCAGAAAACGGTCTAAAAATACTAAGACTAACCAATCCTGGAGAAATCCAACGTCTTAGAAGAGATCAAATTTCATTCGAATCTGCTAGATGGCATCTTATACGAAACGTCCTTATTCCACAAATAATGCAGCGCTGGTTTTCCATTATTGATATCCAAATAAGTTGTCCAAGTATTAAGAGACCAAGTATTAAGTCCGAGTATTAAGAGACTCGAGTCCGTGCAAGCAGGTCGGTCGGGAGAGCAGATCAAAGTATCGGTAAGCAGAGGGCAGTTGGAACAGCAACATATAGCAGATAGTCAATTTAGACACCATAGAAAATGTCCAATAAAATAGGCGTCAGTCGAAAAACAACTAAATAGTAAGAATAAATTCACGATGCGCGCCACAATAACATATGATTGCACAAAGTAATTTTATCCTGAATGACTTTAAATGTCATGTCAGTTGTGACAGAAATGTCTTAACTGGAGATGAAACCCGTAGCACATGTACTAATATAATATTTAAACTTATTTATGCGAAAGTGTGTATATTTCTATATGTATTATTATGTTTTCACGACAAAATGACTGAAATGATTTTGGTACAGAGACAGATGATATCCTATTGACGCTTATAGGCTATATGGGCAAGCGAGGAACAGCGTACTTTTTTTTTACGAGGTCAAATCATCAAATGAGTCCTGCCACCCCTTACTGTCAGACTTGTACTGACTAAAATCCACGGTGTCCTTCAATAGCCCTTTATGTTCCGGGGTTACGGTGATGGTATGAGTCCCGCGACCCCGGCAGGCTTTAGCTCTCTGAGAGGGCGCCCCGTCATTTCGCTGACAGCTCTTTAAGGCGCGCGTGGAACACGACGCGCCGTCGACCCGGGCATGGTCCATGTTCGGACGGTGAGTTGCCTTTTACTCGCCGCCCGCATGCCCGCGCCTACGGTGGCCGGAGATCGTCATGCGACGTCCGACGCCGTGGGCGTCCACGACCGCGGGTGGGGCGGAGGGGGGACATTGTCCTCTCTCTCGCACGGCGTGCCTCCTCCTTCGCGAGCATGACTGCTTCGCAGAAGGAGGCGACCGCTTCCCACTCCGTCTCACCCCGCAGCATGGCCGCGACCAGTGCTGGGCGCGAGAGGTCTCCGCCTATGGTGAGGGGGTCGCGAGCCCCCGGGGTTCGCGACCCACAGGTTGAAAAACCGTGCGCTATGGCCTATGACTCGACAGTGAAATATTATAATAAATTCTTGATTGCTGTGTGAAAGTATAATTATTATACTTTCACACAGCAATCAAGAATTTTGGTCAAAACAAATGCTCGCATACCCACAAGTTAAGATTAGAATAAGAAAGATATAAATGTAAAATTGATTGTACTGAGCACATCGAATGTAGGTATACCTACTGTGTTCGATTATTTATTATAAATCACTTTCCTTGGGGAACGGCACTGTACTCCTTAACACAGGTATTTTTTAACCTAGCTAGGATTACAGCACCTCACCCTCCATTTTGTTGTAGCTATTTAATTGTACACTGGAACGGTTTTATTTGTAAACTACCATCATGTACTACAATGTTTTTTTAATGAATAATAGTAGATTGTATAACAAGGGAGGCAAAATAATATTACCACCCGCCACTCCAGCCACTCCAGCCACTCCAGCCACTCCAGCCACTCCAGCCACTCCAGCCACTCCAGCCACTCCAGCCACTCCAGCCACTCCAGCCACTCCAGCCACTCCAGCCACTCCAGCCACTCCAGCCACTCCAGCCACTCCAGCCACTCCAGCCACTCCAGCACTCCAGCCACTCCAGCCACTCCACCACTCCAGCCACTCCAGCCACTCCAGCCACTCCAGCCACTCCAGCCACTCCAGCCACTCCAGCCACTCCAGCCACTCCAGCCACTCCAGCCACTCCAGCCACTCCAGCCACTCCAGCCACTCCAGCCACTCCCAGCCACTCCAGCCACTCCAGCCACTCCAGCCACTCCAGCCACTCCAGCCACTCCAGCCACTCCAGCCACTCCAGCCACTCCAGCCACTCCAGCCACTCCAGCCCTCCAGCCACTCCAACCCACTCCACCCACTCCACCCATTCCACCCACTCCAGCCACTCCAGCCACTCCAGCCCTCCAGCCACTCCAGCCACTCCAGCCACTCCAGCCACTCCAGCCACTCCAGCCACTCCACCCACTCCACCCACTCCACCCACTCCACCCACTCCACCCACTCCACCCACTCCACCCACTCCACCCACTCCACCCGCTCCACCCACTCAACCCACTCCACCCACTCCACCCACTCAACCCACTCCACCCGCTCCACCCACTCCACCCACTCCACCCGCTCCACCCACTCAACCCACTCCACCCACTCCACCCACTCACTCACTCATTTTACGACGATGCGCGGACATATAAACATACTACGTGAACTTGGCACCACTCCAAGCGATCAGCTGTTGCGGCCAGCGGCCGCCATGATTGAAACAACTCCTTGGTGAAAGTTTTCATACGGTTTTATTTGAGGTTCCAAATTCAAATCACATTATTCCCACGGGAATAATGAAATTCAGTACATATATTATTGCCCGGTTCGAGCGAGAGGGAACAATGACTTGCTTTACAGTAGAGTTGTCTGATATATAATTTGACATTTACGAGCAAGTAGTGTGAAAAGTAAATTGCGGCGCACTTTTATAGAGGATTAAAACCTCATTGCTGCTCGCTAAAAGTTTCCTAGAGAAAACACCACTTTTGGGCGCACTTAAAGGCGAACCAAGACGTCCTTTTCGAATAGATGTGATGAAAAGTTATTTATTTATTATTTATTTATTTAAAATGACCCTTATATCAACGTGAAATGTTGTTTTGAGTTTGACAGTTACTTTAGACAAGTGTTCCACAAATGTTTATCTTTTTAACCCCCGACGGAAAAAGAGGGGTGTTATAAGTTTGACGTGTCTGTCTGTCTGTCTGTCTGTCTGTCTGTAGCATCATAGAGCCCGAACGGATGAAGCGATTTCAATTTAGTTTTTTTGTATGAAAGGTGACTTATCTGCGAGTGTTCTTTGACATGTTTGATGAAAATCGGTTGAGCCGTTTAGAAGTTATGGGGGTGAAAGCGGGGAAAGGTAACCGAGGGTCTGCACATATACTCGAGTTGGGTATAAAATGAAAGCGTACTGAAAGGGAATACTGATGACTTAATCGGGAGTACTCTTAGCAACATATAATGATAGAAGTATGTACCTATAAAAAGTATAAAATAAAAATAAAAATTAAAAATTTAATTTTTATTCGTGGTAAGACGGTAAAAGTTGCTGTCCACATTTTAATTTTCCCATGTTCTTAATTAATCTTCTAATTACAATTTTCAGGAAGATGATCAAAACATCGAAGGTGAAGTTCTCACTGTCCCCACACGTGATGATACCCTTGTGTTGTATGCTTGTCGTGACGGTAATTAACACTTGTAACTATTTTTATTTGTTTTCATACTTTTTACGGTATTTTTTTTTATTACTAAAAACTCTTGGCAGTTAATTCATTAGCTGCAACAACTATAAACACAATGATCATGAGTGCAGATCCTACATTCTAAATACCGCGTAAATCAAGTCAAAAGATTTTATTTTAAGACTAAAATTATTATTTTCATCATCATTAATTGTGTAACTCTTTCCACAGGCTTCAAATCCTACCGCAATAAAGAAAAAGGCTCCAGATTGATCGAATCGCTCTGCAGACAAATCCGAAACCGTCATGCAGACGATGATATCCAAGATATTATCACCAGGGTGAAAACGGAAGTAGTCGAGAACGAATCAAAAAAGAGGCAGACCCCGGAGTCAAAATCCACATTGACGAAGAAATTGAAATTCTGAAGATATGATATTACGCATATCAACTGTAAATAAGGCTTAGATTATGCCAGCGTACCCGTAGTTAAAAAAAACTACGTGTAGAACGGACAGTATGAAGCTGTTGTCTAGGAATGTGCCTTTGATGAAGGACATAACCTGCGTTGACAACTCCCCCTTATGTCGTCTCATGTGAAATGACGCCAATATTGTAACTATAGTGTCTATAATATTAAGCTGTTTGAATTTGAGACCTTAGGGTTATGGGGTCTAAGTTCGCATTTCCTTCTCAGGATATTTTGCGATTACAATATTAGGCCACACCGAGAAAGTTCTTTTGATATACGATGGATTTCAAAAATATAAAGGAAAAAAGTTAAAAAAATGGAATGTGTCTAGACATTATTATGATTTTATTACTATGTAATTCGATAAGTGCAGCTGTTTTAAATATACAGTATGTTAGTTTAAATGAGAGACGTATTCAAACCCAGAACAGATACCATAAATAAATAATCATTATAAATACGTAAAAAAGAAAAAACCTGACAACGAACAGAATAGTCGTAAAATGTTTACAACATGCATCTATCCTCCATCCTCGCAATCAATATAAATCTAAATAGTAGATTATTAACCAAGGGGATAAAGCAGGGTCTTCGTCACGGGTGGCGAATTAAATCGCAAGCGTAACGAAGGACTCGAGGTTTACTCCCGAGCGTAGCGAGGGTGTTAAAAACTTAAATCACGAGCGAAGCGAGGGATTTAAGACGAGTCACCCAAGTTCACCCAAGACTAAGACAGCTTTATCACCGAGGAAAATACTCTACTTTTCGTACCATTTGCGAAAAAAATAACACAGTAATAATATGAGATACGCATTTTAAACATTAATATTTAACATTAACTTATTTATAAAAATAAGTAAAAATAAACCAACGTTTATGTATTTGAAGAATACAAAAAAGCGGCAAATTAAAAAAGCAAAGGCATCAAGCTCATACGGCCTCGTCGGTTTTCGTAATTTCATTTAACTAGATGAAAATCCGGCTTCGCTCGGGTGAAACGTGTGTCCCAAATACTACACATCAAGGTACTAAATGTAGGTGTCACGGTAAGTCATAGGCCGAAAATAAAGAAAGAAAAAAAAACTCAACATGATAACTGATGTCAATAATGGCGGCTGCGATCTGTCTGGTCAGAAAATCATTAGAAATTTACAAAATACTCGACAATCCGAATTTTGCGGATATATGTTGTCGACTCGAAATCTTTATTTTTAAATGTTTTATTATTCTGGTTAGCTTTCGATCGAGTCTACCGTAATCTAAGTATTCCAAATTTAAATCACATTCTCTCCCTAGAGAGAGAATGAAATTCAGTACAACATTCTTTCCCTGTTTTTCACAGATTAAAAATGACTGTTGTTATGTTCGCTTTTGTGGCATAGAATGTCACTTTTTTGAGCAAGTGGTACGAAAAAGTAATTTTCACGAGTCAATGACTATAGTTCTGGTCTATTTTCTCTTCATACTGTTAAACTGATTTATTACTGGAAAAATGTGTACTGCGACTGTTAAAAACTTGCGAACGACCGAAACCTCCCAAAAAAAGTTTATGGTAACTAAAGCTACTGCTACTACTAATTATTACGAGACATACTAAAATCTAAAATTACTGCTAGGTTTGCAACTGAATAAATTAACATGCGGACGCAATAACGCATGAACCAAGACTACGATCAGCGAGGGGTACTTGTGCACTAATGAATTACACGCGCATGACGCCACAACAATTGTTTTTTTTTAAGTTATATTAATACACTCAATAAACAAGTAAATCTGTAGATACAGTTCAGCCTTAAAAACAAGCAAGTCGTACAGTAGACCAAACACAGCAATAATAATAATAATTGTCTATTGTTTTTTTACGAACGATATAATTAATGATGAATATTTTGACAATCGTACGTCTCTCATTTTATCAGATTTGTAAAAGTCTTGTTTATTGTTCCTTGACAATTTGTTTACTTTGTGAATGTGAGAACTTCGTACACCATGTAAATTTTTAAAAATTTGATTTTTTAACTTTTTCTGAATTGTTTTACAACCTTGACAATAATTTTACTACTATGTTGTTCTCCCATATTTCAGTTTTAATTTTACTATGCCTTGTATTTTTTTAAATAAATATACAACTAACCTACACCAAGCGTTTTATTCCAAAAATAAATTAACATTAAATTCATCAAACATTTAATAAAAAAAGTGAAGGAGAGAAATTATACCAGTGATTACTAAGTACGAGTAGCTGCAATGTGTCTGCCACTGCTAAGCCGCATGGAACTCGACGCCTTTGTAGCCCTCTGTGAGGATCATAACTCAGATGCACGGTCTTCACTGCGTACTGAAATTTAGAAAACAAACGCCTTTAATCCTTTTAAAAATAGTTATATTTGTGTTTTTTTTTTCATTTCCTTCAATTGCCCATCTTCAAGGCAAATTATTGATGGTTCCCGATTCCAATTCGACAAGATATTTGAATACTTATGTCTCTTTAAGGTAGTAAAGTTTAATAAGTAACAATAGAGTACAATTCTCAGTCACGTCAGGAAACGTAAAGGCGGAATCATATTTTACGTGTTGTGGCGTGTCGTGTCGAATTTCTTAATCTATGACTGAATGCTTCTACGCCACGACGACGCGTACACACATGCTATGCTAGTGAACAATTTTTTTTTTAATGTGTGTAAGTATGTTTCTATCTTTAAAATGTTTCCGCTTATTATAAAATGATTTGTGATAACACAAAATTATTAGAAAAATGAAATACATAACTGACTGATCCGTATGTGATCTTCTTGGACATGAACTGGTTCAGTATGACTTTTTGCAGCCCTTCGTCAGGTACAGACGACCTTACTGAAAGTTTACTAAAGATTAAAAGAAACCAATTCTATCACACTTGCATTTGCAATTTAGAAAAAACATAAGAATAAAACGTTTTTTGTTTTTGTTAAAATAGGGTTTTTTTTTTATTTTAGTGTAAGTTTAGTTGGAAATGTATAGTTTTATTTATTTTTTATTTCTAGCTTTATTTTGTATATATTCTATTTAACTACTAATTAAGAATAAAACGAAATTTTAATATTACAATTTTTTTTGAAGGTGGTAAGATTATTATGAAAAGAGTCCTCCCAGTTGGTCTGGAACGGAAGGGAATATCAGACTGGTACTAAATAAAATACGCCTTTTTATATCTTGCTTAGATTGGCTTAGATACGAGTAGTCTCGCGGCCGAATGAAATTTAGGAAACCGACACAAACTTGACCAAAAAAAAAACATGTCAAAATTATTGACATGGAAGTAGTGAAATTCGCAAAATGATTTTTTTATGCATTTAAATCGAAGACCGATAATTTTACAAGTGAATGAAAGAATGAAACTAAAGGAAACTTATAAGTGAGTAGTTCATTATTTAGAGAACTTTTAATATTGGTACCAATTTTTTTTTTTAATATTAGCGTACCTACCTATACGAAAATCAGAAACATTTACAATAAATTAAAAATTCAAATTTTATTTGCATTGCACAATATGTACATAAGTTGTAAGTTAAAAATTACACCATCAATTATTACTGCCTTTTATATATTTATATGGAAAAATGGAACAGCTCCTCTGGTGTGCGAAGAAAGAACTATTTTTTCCTTGAAATTAACGTCAAAGTCCCAGTTTACTTTAACTCACAAAAGCTGTAAGTTCATGATAAGGCCCCTAGCCTATCATTATAAACTGAAACGCAAAATGCAACTAATAATGACAGATCTGGATATTTATAAGTTTATAAAGTAAGGGTGACGCATAAGCTACACGTCATAAATAGTCATAATATTTCTAGAAAATCCAAGATGGCGATGAGTGCTCAGTTAAGTCTTATCTTTTCTTGTGACTTGCACAAACAAGTCAGTTTGAAAAAATAAGTTCTATATACCTAAATCTGATAATAATAATTGATATCGTTTCGTTATCTATAGAAATATGGTGTTTTTTACTGGAAAAATATAATTATGATCAAGTATTCAACCCAAGTTACTTTTAGTGTTGCAATATTTGGCACAATGACAAATGAAGAGTAATGACAGTCTTTCGTACTTTTCAGGTCCTTATTGTTTTAAATAGCTTAACTGATTTTAACGAAACTTAACACGCATTAAATTATAAGCACATACATAGGTCTAAAAAGTTGTCAGATAAAAACAATCGAAATATCATGTTACAACTATTTATGAGATCGATTTTAAACATTCAATAAACAAAATTTCATTTATAAGAGAGTCATTAGAAAATGTAATGTCGTCGTAGAAATAAGTTAATTAAGCTAAATATGAACTGTACGTGTTTGTTTTTGGTCTGAAATAAATTATTATTATTATATTATTAGTCGTTAAAAATTTTGAATTTAACTTAAAATCAACCTTCCGTTCCCAGAGCGGGTTCAACTCACTTGACGAATTTCAAATTATTAAAAAAAAATTACCTCGTATTCCAATGTTTCAAGTTAAATCCTTTTTGTTGTCCAACAAACTTTCATTTTGTTTTCCACCCATTTAATTTACGTAAAATATTCACTCAAAGTAAATTCAACCACTTTTCAAAACCACTGCGTTGTTGCTAAAATATCTGGTGCAATATATTGTAGCTTGTCGACACTGAACATTTTTACAGTATGATTCCTACTTATTTGTGAAGTTGGTGCCGATAGCGTACTGATAATGATAAAATGAGGTACGTACTTTATCGATTTGATACTCATATTGATATGGTTCGCAAATAATTGATAATGCTAGGTTACTCCGATTGCTAAAGACGCAATATCATATTCGCATTGGCAGAAAAAAACATCTTTAAATAAAGATTAGTAAAAAAAAAACCAAAAGTATTTATGAACATCGAAGGGTTTTGACTGACTTTTACGTGGTAAAATCATCAAATGAGTCCTCCCGCCCCGGGCAGGGCGAGAGGGGCTGTCAGACTTGACTGACTAAAATCCACGGTGTCCTTCAGTAGCCTTTTTGTGAACTGGCTATGGCCCTCTGTTGGGGGCCCCGTCAGTTGACTGCGGCCTTCAATAACCCAATAAAAAACAAACGGGGGCCAAAACTATCTAATATCCTTGACTGGATTATTGCCCCACTACCAATCGTTGACAACGACATTAAGATATAATTCACTCTCTTTTCCTTTTCTTTTTTTGTCTGAAGGGACGATGATAGACAAAAGTGAGAAACAAAAGTAGTAATATAAACCTACATAAACAGTTAAACAACTACGCATAAAATACCTCATATAGTCCACTTTAGATATGACTGAACGAAGTCAATAAACTCAAAATGAGCCACTATAAAAGGGTCAGTGTACCCCTATTTGTTCGCCCTCCAACCATGACAGAACTAAACTAAACACACAACATATCCCAATTCCATTACTCACACTCCACAATAACCAGCAATATGACCTTCATAAACCCAATCAAAAACAAACGCAGGAATTCGCGCAATTTCTTACAATCCGAGATCGGATAACAATGACCATAATTCACGTTTACGCGTGATGTCCACGGAGGGCAAGCCTCGGCTTCGTCTTTCGGCTTTCGGTCATGATTTATGACCGGTCAGAAGATTGTGGGCACAGAAATAAATCTGGAGATATTAATACCGTTCGGTCGATATGAGGTTATGAAGAAAATTATGAATCGTCTCGTGTCTCCTTTGATTTTTCCGGTGCGGAATGATTGACAGTGAGAGCGGCGGGATGGATGGAGTTGAAATTGGATTTTTATTAGTTTTTAATAATAAAAACATTGGATACATCTTGCTTCAGAGTCTTTATTGGTGGCTTCTATTTGGTGGATCCTGTATGAACCTACATTTATTTATACAGTGTATCAGTATAATCTCCAAACCTTTTTTAAATAAATCATTCTTTGTAATGGAAATAATTTTTGATTATCATGAAGTCACTTCTTAAAAAGATGATCTGATTTACTGTGTACAGTCAGCATCAAAAGTTGCTGATCACATTCAAATTTTTAAAGTCGCTGTACACCGCATTGTTATCTATTAATACGGTATACAGCGATTTTGAAAATCTAAATGTGGTCAGCAACTTTTGATGGTGACTGTACTATTCTATTCACAATACTTAATTAATATTGACTGACTGTGCTTATTATAACAAATGATCGTTGAAACCACCTGGTTTAGTTTAGCTTTAGTATATGAACCTTCATAATCAACACATTTTTTTTGTACTACTTTTCAAATTTAGGTGCTTTCTGTTTTTTTTTGCTGGTAAAATCATCAAATGAGTCCTCCCGTTCTACCCTGGGTGGGACCCAGGGCAGAACGGGAGGGAATTTCAGAGTCGTACTGACTAAAGTCCACGGTGTCCTCCAACAGCTCTTTACGTTCCGGAGTCACGGTAATTCGTTAGTCCTGCGACCAACCTGGTTTAACACATAGAAACTTATCCCGGTAACTTAATACCTCAGTTTTAACCCAATAATAAAACCCCATGGTACAATCACCGAATTTAAAGCGGACAAAAGATGCGAGTATAACCTGCTTAGTGACTAAAGAGACAAAGCATCCTGACTCAAAGTCACTAAAGACATTAAAAACCAACTTTCAACAGCAGAATACAAAACAAGAACAATCTCACATATCTACAAGTACATTAAAATTACTCAGTTTTGAAACAAACAGTTTAAATAGTAATATTACAAAGGCAATAAGCCACGGCAGTGTAGCTCGGGGACGTGTTTTCATATGGCGTAGGTGCCTCGAGGTGGGTGATTAAAACTAACATTTATAGAAGTTTGTAAGACATACGGGAAGGTATTGTGTGCAGCTTTTATTCGATGACCTGTTGGTCTGACCCTGACTATACCGGGGGTCGTGGTTTCGATTCCTGCCCAGGACAAATGTTTGTGTGATGAGCATGATCATTTGTTCTGTGTCTGGGTGTAATTTAATTATCTATAATATAATGTATTTAGAAATAGATAGTAAATGTTATCAGTTGTCCTAGTAACCCATAACACAAGCTCTGCGTTGTGTGATAGTTGTGGAATAATTATTTTATTATTCGCGCGTGTCATTAATGGTCCATCAGCCTAACGACAGTCCACTGGCTAGACAAGAGAACACGCATGCCATTTCAGTTATTGATCAACTGGCTACTTTTCATCCACCTGGTACCGAAGCACATTAAAAACTCGTTCTACAAATGTCACTGGTCGCAAAATGTTTCTTTCGCAGAATTTCCACTTTCGCCAAATGTCCTTTCCGGAGAATGTCCATTTTTCTGCTTACTTTAAAGCATAATTCATTTTAGCTATTAGCTTACACACATTATGTTTTGACGTGTGTTTATTTGTGTTTTTTTTTCGATTTCTTACAAGCAAATTCGTTAACATAAATCTAAAGACGCTGACTTATTTTTTTTTTCAAATTATTGTAGTTTCGGGCTTCCTCCGAACGTGAGTGTTTGGGTAACTCCACCGTCCGATCAAGGACTAGGGGCCCGAGACGAAGGCGGCGTCCGGGCCCAAGCGGGCTCTAAGGAACTTCAGCGAACTCATCACATCACCTAAATAAATAATCTATTCGCACTCAAGACGTATAGCATGCCAGCAGTCGGTCGATAAAAAAAAAAACACAAATAAAAACACGTCAAACTGATTTGTAAGCGAATAGCTAAAAATGAATATGATGATATTAAGGCAGAAAAAGTGGACATGTTTGCGAAAGGGACATTGCGAAGTGGACTTCTGCGAAAGGACATTTTGCGAAGTGGAACATTCTGCCGAAAGAGACATTTTGCGACCATTGACATTTTGAGAAGTGGACATTCTGCAAAGAGCCCGATTTATAAAGCCGCGTAACTTAACCGATTCACTGTTGCCATCGGATGCGTGCGCTGAACGTGTCATGTGAGCGCTATATTAACACGAGCTGTTACCCGTGTCCACTCCCGCGTGCTTGGCTCCTATTGTTTTGGCGCGATGCAATTACCTCCTCGATAAATGGACTATCCAACGCAAAAGTACTTTAAATTCGAACGCAGTAGTTCCTGAATAAGCGCTTCAATAAACGAAACTCTTCAGTTTTTATAATATTAGTTTTACATTATACTTACATCCATCCATCCAGCCATCGAGCATCATCAGCCGTAAAGAAGTGCCACTGCTGAACGAGGCCGCCCCCCTGAGACCGAGCCATGCCGAATACAATGCCGCCACTGAGCAACCATCTCGTTGCCAGCGACTCTCGCAGTGTCATCGGTGGACAACTAGTGGAGCCTGCCCTAAGCCTGCGTGTTTTTGATAAGTTTTCGTCTAAACTAAAATCGCATTCCATTCCAAATATACTGAATATATAACCTGCTGACAAATTACAATCGCCTTATGTTTTCACTAAACAGTCTGGCAATTCACCGTATGCACTTTCCAACGCAACGAGACCCCCGGCCCTCTACGCTGTGTTCCAAATTGCCAATAAAAACCAACTGTGTTCCTTTTTTAGAGCTCAACCTTAATTGGACACTGTTCCAACTATTTTATATACTTTAGATAGAACTAAAAGTTTAGTCTTGTTATTAAATTGTTATATTTCGTTCATAGTTTTTTTACCTGTGGACTTTGTAAACTGTACAAAAATACTTATAATTACCAACAAAGAAACTGCCTAGTTTATAAAAGAATTAACCCAATCAATTTAAATGTCTTCATTCTACAGGGATTTTTAAACAATTGTATTGATGAATTTAATTAATTAACTTTATCAACAACAACTACTTTTAGGACAAACAAATAATTTTTTGTTTATCAATTTATTTAATTAACCCCACCCATTTTCTAAAATCAAAATCTTCCGTCTATAGTGATTTCCAATAAGTGGCATAAAAAATCGTTTCACACTTTTACGAAACAAATAGTTTAATATTATCGAGTAGTTGTTTCAAGTCTGGTTCTGACTTTGAATATGAATTTGAATGTTTATAAATATACCCACGGAATTAGTCCTGTAGATTAACTGCTAGTTATGAGGCAAAAAAAAATTAGTCCACCCAATATCGCATCATTTTGCTCTATTACTTATTTCCGCACAACCAAGCTATAGTATGGTGCCATACGTATAAGTACTAAGAATACACCGTAAGCATTCTATGCACAAGGATTCCCCGAGTCCTAGAAGCTATTACAATTGTGGTTATCCAATCAAGCCCGCCTTGTATGTCACTGCACAACAGATTGGTTATAGCTAAAGATTTAAATCAGTAGATGCGCTTTTACCGTCCTTACTATTTGTCCGCAAGGCGGCCACCAACAACAATATATTACTAGACTCCTAATAACATGCGGCCGATGTCTGTCACCACATTAGGCAAAAAAGTCTTATATCCATCTTATTTCGACCACTCCTGTGAGCCGTAAACATACGTTGAGACAGAACAGACCTTGAGTTAGCCAATCATAACCCAGTACCCCGTCCTTCTCGCTTACGTAGTACCTCAGTGAGTTGACAGAATAGTTTTTGTTCCTTAGATCATGCATGCCGCATGCGGAGTCTAATAATATATATTCGTTGGCGGCCACTTAAATGAACAAGTGACAAACGTGTTATGATTGCAGATTAACTTATAAAAACAATTCACTCAGGTTTATTATGATGTGATTTCCAAAGCAGCAGCAGATACGACGCAAATAACAACGGAGCATTGTGGGTTCACACATTTTGCATGAAATAAAATCTCCAATTGTCAATAATAACGAGCGAGACAATAATATTGGATCTCCATTTGACATATAACAGGGGTCTACTTTATAAAGCCGTTGACGAAAGAACGCAACGCAACTAACGTAACTAATATCAAAATCAAATTTTCGGACGATAATAACGCCATGACAGAAGTCCTTTTGACGTGGGGTGCTAGTGTCAATGTCATAAAAAAATTGCATTGGTCATGAGTGGTGGTGCGGACTCTAAGGACTTATTTGTCAGATTGTAGTGTAATAGTCATACTGAGGTCGGGCTGCTTGTGAAAATGCTAGTAACTAAGAACGAAACCACGGGTTTCATGCTTAGAGATTAGACCTCCTGAGACGTGCTCAACTGTTTAAATGGCAAGGTGTATCTAACAATATAAAACTTTGCACACAGAATTCTATGTGCTCAAACACACTGCGAGCCTAGCGCGGTGGCGGCGGCGGGCGCGATAATAAATGTATGAAATCGCCGCTTGTGGCCACATTGAAGTGACTAGGCGGGGAGCCTAGCGCGGTGGTTACGAGCGACTTTGCGAGCCTAGGCGTTGCTAGGCAACAACAGATACAACGGGCTGGCGGCAGGTGTATCAAACCTTTTCGGTCTTTTAGTAGCGCCATATAGTTACCAGAACATGTACTAAAATACTACCGTTGGATGTTTTTATACATATTTAAATTATTTATACCGTACTTGAGTAGAAAAATGTAGAATGATTTATAATTTAGTTGTATTCAATCCTAAATAACCGTAAAAAATAATAATATTAATTTCTTAAAACCAGTTTTATAGAGTTTACTAGGTACCACCGGTTTGCAACACCTGAAGTCGCTGCAACAAAAACAAACGCTTGATCGGCAGTGTGGACACGTATCGCGCCCGCCGCAGCGCCCGCCACCGCGCCTGCCACCGCCGACGCGCTAGGCTTCCAGTGTGGACGTACCCTATGAGTTGTTCGTCTTATGGTAAACTACACACGAGATTGCTTTAGTGTCAAATATGCATTGTTCATCCTTTACTATAATTAACATGTGAAAGTATAATATTTGACTAAGAATAATTAGTTACCAACCTTCATTTTCTAATTCTGATGCGTTTTATCTTTGTAAACATGCATTAATTCAACAAAAGAAAAAAAAAAGTATCCGTTATTTTTTTCTACACTCTTATTAACCGATTTTTTTTATTGATATTGACAAGGTGATCTAAGTTCGAAGCAAGATTAAGGTGGATTGTCTCTAAAAATGGATAGCACGCGTAAAGTTTAATTTCAGTTAGGTATAATAGCGTTAATCAAAACTATTTTTAGAAAGGAGAAAACGAGAAAAAAAATGTAAGACAAGTCATGTTTGCTATAATTCCGCGACAAAAATCCAGGCTTGGATGCAGGTTGCAATCCCAAGGGTTGCTTATTATAGGTTGCTTATTTCATTACTAAACCGTATAATTTAAGTGAATATTTTTTTAATGTAGTAAAATTAACAAATGAGTTCCGCCCTGGTGGAGCGAAACTGTCAGACTCGTCAGTAAGAGTCCTTTCCTTGCCTTGTCCTTTCCACTCCACCCATCATCATCATCATCATCCACAGCTCATCTTCATCCGCTGCTGGATACAGGTCTCTGTTTGCTTGTGCTAAGCTCCACGGTCTTGCACCAGCCTCATCCAGGACACTCCCGCAATGGCTGCAATGTCGTCTGCCCACATTCGTCGCTCGGACGACCAACGTCTCTTTTTCGATTCCACTCGGTCACAGCGGTAATCCACTTTCACTCCACCCAACCACCACTATAATCCATCGTGTACCTTCAATTGACTTTTACCTTCCAGGGCAACGCTTATATTTTTAGACAGTCCCGTAACCCTGGTAATTTTGTATTTTAAGGCGCTCGTGGCAAAATAATTACAGCCGCAAAGGCTTTTAAGCCACGCTTGCCGAGGATGGGTGACCATCTGTCATAGCGAGTTTCCTCCGTGCCTCGGAAAGCACGTAAAACCGTTGGACCCCGGCTGTCATTTGTAGATCTTTGACAGTCGTTACTGTTAGTCAAAGCTCTAAATTCTAACCAGTCCTACCATGGCGTATAGTATTACCCAGTTACTTGGTTGTGGAGGTCTGACAAGCAGTCGCTCCATGTAAAGTACTTATATCCAGCTGCATCTGTCTCGACTGGAAGCAGACCCCAATGTAGTTGGGAAAGGCTTGATGATGTGTTCTGCGGAAAGTATTATTAATTAAGTTCTCTCACAGAAACAAAACAACTCACAACTGAGAGCAGTGTTGGCCCAGTGGTATCGGTCCCGACTTACGAGTTGTAAGTCGTGGGTTCGAACCCCGTCAGGCGCATTACTTTGTGTAATTTATTTCATCACCACTGCTCTCAAAACGGTGAAGGAAAACATCGTGAGGAAACCGGCATGTCCTAGAACCAAAAATTCGAAGATATGTGACATCAACCAATCCGCACTGGGCTCGCGTGGTGGATTATGGCCCACTCCCTCTCTCAGAGAGGAGGCCTGTGTCCCAGCAGTGGGAACATTATAAGCTGATGATGATGATGATGACAGAAACAATGTGATGCGATACAGTTTTCAACATCAATATCCAATATCATTTTTCAGCAGAAGTTCAAGAGTCATGAATAATTACGGTCGTGGATCATTAATCAAATATTCCATTTCTTTTTTATTCTTTCCTGAATAAATACTGAAGTAAAAATAACGTCACGATGCTTTTGTCGAGGTTGTTTACTTTCCGTAGTTCTTTGAAAGACTTACAAAACTTACTTTATCTATTTTAAAAGTATTTTTAGATACTTTTGTGGAAATAATTAAAAATATATTTGTGTATTGAAATGAATAAAGAAAACTTATGCTGAAAAACATGAAATTGCTAAATTAATGTTTTTTGTTAGAGGAAGGAAAATTCTATTCTTTTTGGCCTAAAATTATATAAATGTATACAAGTACATTAATAAACACAAAACTAAATTAAAACTCGCTTATAAGCGCTATAAGCTGTCTTCCATTTCGGAAAAGACAATATTTGTCAGGCATACATTTAATTTTTTTTTTCGGTGTACACTGTACACATAAACACATAAATATACAGATATGCGTACAATAATGCTTCTGTAAAGTCTTGGGTAACAGAACGCCAAGGTAAGATATACAAAAGGATTACAAAAAAAAACGCTTTAATAATGAGGAAGGCCGACAAACTAGCTACCTGGTGAAAACTTTCGTACAGTCAGAAAATAAGGTATCTATTTGGGTACAAATTCCTTAAAAGGTTTATTTTTTTTAAATTCATACTAGGATATTTTGCTCGGTGTTAGGTGCGTTTAGGAACATTTAAACTCAAACACAGACACCCAGACCCAATAAGACAACAACTTTCAGGTTATAGAAATAATAGTCACGAGTGGAAATCGAACACACAACTCTGCTGCGTTGTTGCGAAATAAGTCCCGCGACCCCGGCAGGCTTTGGCCCTCTAGGCCCCTGTCATCATGCTGACGCTCTTTCGCACGTGGAACACAACGCACCGTCGAACCGGGCATGGTCCATGGTCGGCCGGAGATCGCGACGTCCGACGCCGTGGGCGTTCACCACTGCGCCTGGGATGGAAGGAGGACGCTATCCTCTTCCTCTCGCGGCCCGCCTCCTCCTTTACGAGCATGACTGCTTCGCAGAAGGAGGCGACCGCTTCCCACTCCGTCTCGCCCCTCAGCATGGCTGACAAGATTGATTTTATTCGACTAACAAGTTTGGCGTTTTGGCCATTGACAGCAAAAAAAATTGCGTATGAAAGCGAAAATTTTTAACAGAAAATCTGAAAAGAAATTGATACCTCATAGAATCCTATTTAAATATTTTTTGTTGACAGTACTTTACTAACTACAACTAAGCTGAAAATCACATAGACAGTACAATTGTATACTTAGCCAGTAAACACACAATTAAAATAGCAATTTAGTACAAACTTTCAAAGTTTGTAAGAAACATTACTAAGAAAACTTTCCGTAATAAATGTCTAGCTCGCTTCGCTCTAATTAAAAGAACTATCCAAGTACATTTAAACGTTTATTTTCCAAGGAAAAACAGATACGTGGATGGTATGTAGGGTTATATGGAAGATTTTTTTTACTTCTTTTTCCACAGTATACCGTAGCACGGTAATATAATCATACAGTACTCCAACTTCATAGAAACGGACGAAAAGCGAGCTATACCTACGCGCCTCGATGTCGGGGCGCGCTCGGGGTGCAGACAGTCACGGCTGTACCGGAGTGTCGAGCGGACGGTGTGTTGGTTTTTTAACAATAACCGCGTGTTTTTATCTCTAAAAATCAGTTCGAGTACATATCTAATAAGACGAGTAGTTTAATTAAGCTTTATATTAGAATGCGGATTTATTATACTTTAAAATTTAACAATAAAGCATTTCGTACGACTCAGTCGTGGCGCAAATATTTTTCGGATTCAAATACTTCTATAATATATCGGACTTTTTTAAGCCCGATTTGTTTTTCAAACAAAAACATGATTTTTTAAATGAAATCTACCAATCAAAAAACAACACGCACCGTAGTGATTGAATTGCTTTGATGAATCCTATGACTAATTATGATATGAATTTTATTACTTATATAATATTTCAATTTTATTTTATATTTTATTATATTTGCCTATCGCACGCTTGAAATTAGTGTCATCCATGTTTGTGTCATCTCATCTATCTTTTTTTATCGTGGTAAAATCATGAAATAAGTCCTGGAACCCCGGGCAGGGCGGAAGGGACTCTCAGACTTGTACTGACTAAAATCCACGGTGTCCTTCAATAGCCCTTTATGTTCCGGGGTCACGATGATGGAAATAAGTCCCGCGACCCCGGCAAGCATTTCATCTACCTAGCGTTTTCCCAACTATATTGGGGTCGGCTTCCAGTCGAACTAGATGCAGCTGAATATCAGTATTTTATATGGAACGACTGCCTATCGGACCTTTACAACCCAGAAACTGGTTAATACGATACCCCATGGTAAGACTGGGTGTCAGACTTTAGAACTTCTGACTAAATTAAAAAAATATTCCACATAGTAAATGTTATTTGGGGGTAGCCTTGTTTCCATTGCACGTACGGAAACCTGAAAATACAAGTTATATTTTTAGTTATACAAGTAAGTGCGTGAGTATACTAATTTGCATAGATGGCAAAGTATTGGCAGTTTAGCAATTTTCAAAAGAGCACTTAAACAATAAAAGAAATAGCAATAACCATTAGTATAAAGTATAAACCTTCAAAGTTTCTTGTTAATTCTAATTGAGTTGAAAACGATGTTGAATATACAGCAGAAACAACTTTTCCTGTTTCCTTAATAGTTTAGGTAAATGAGGTTTTAACACGCACTCGGCTCATTCTTTGATATTTTTTATCGTAGAAAATTGCAGTGATGTACCACCCTCTTTATTTTTCTTTTTTTTAGGGCCCCACCTCTACTCTTTGCACGTGTTCAAATTTTCTACCTACCCAGTGAAATTTTCGAAAATTTTCTTACATAATTATAAACCTTATCCTGAAGCCTTAAAATGACATTTCACGTTTTTGCGACGTACAGTAAATGGGAACTTGTACGTTAATTTAATGGAAAAAATATTTCCTCGTTCCTCAAATCATTTTTTTTATTACAATTAGACCATGAAAGGCCATCATACAAAAATCTTGTAAAAAGGCTCCTGAAAATTAAAAACACAACTACAAGAGAATCATCGAATTTTGTATAGAAGTTCGATTAGGCGCAAACAGACCGATTTTTCCTTATAATTATATAATGTAAAGTTTTGTTTGTGCTTTACTGTAATTTACGGTCAGAGGTGACAGAGACAATGTCGAAAATGGAGTGAGCTTAGCCAGAAGAAACTTGAAAAATAAAAATATAAAGCCTAGTGAACCGTTTACCATGCCCTTGAGACAATAACTAAGAAGTGGATTTTTAAGTACTTTTTTGTCTCAGACTGGAAGCAAAAACTTTAGAAAACAGGTTTCATAAAAAAGAAATAGTGGTTCATGATTTTTCTGAAGAATATTTTATAGAGCTATAAATCGTTTTACATGACAAAAAAAGAAAAAAAAACACTTTGTTTCGATACACAATCACGTAACTTAGTTACACTAAAGAAGGCGATCCCTTTTTATTGAATAACCTCTCATTACAGATAAACAGTATATCAACAACTCTCAACAAAGTTTACGCACCTCATGAACAATAATAATCAAACCTGTTGACACAATTTGTGAGTCGCCATCTTGGAAAAAAACCTTCCGACACTGGCTAGATTATAAAGGCCGCTGTACACATTGGGCCATGTTGCCATGTTGCGGCAAAATAATGAATTCCAAATGTCGCTGTTTACACATTGGGTCAACGTGTGAACAAAGATCAATCCTTTGATTGGTGCACGAAATATCGACAACATTTAGTTGGCCCGCCAATACTGGTGCCAACTACCAACATACCGCCAAATAGGTCTGTACATGCTGGCCCAATGTATACAGAGGGATTAAAACAAAAACAAAAAACAATGTGTCAAATGAAATACTGGCAATCTAATAAAGAGACAAACTGTTTTTTTTTTTGTTCTGTGTCTCATGTGGAGAGCTTAGTTTTATCGAGTATAGAATAGTTACTCGTTTTAGACACTTAAAAACTGTTTGAGTACTCTTTGTGAATAAAAGTACGTTTGTGTTTTAGTTTTCTTTTTTTCTTGTTTGTGTTTCTTATGTTTGTTAAGCCTTTGAAGTGGTCGCGGGACTTATTTCTATTACCGTGACCCCGGAACATAAAGGGCTACTGAAGGACACCGTGGATTTTAGTCAGTACAAGTCTGACAGTACCTCCCGCCCTGCCCGGGGTTGGAGGTCTCATTTGATGATTTTACCACGATTAAAAAAAAAAAAAGCCTTTGAAGTAAGGAAGGAATATTTTAATTTAATGAATCATTATGTCAGAATTTAGTTTGGTCATCGCGTGCATTCTTGAATCATTGGCATTGTTATTTGAGATGCCAAATAATTTATAATGCGGCTATATTTTTATTTTCAGATTTCTAGAATTTTAGAAATTACTTTTAACCATAATGCTAGTGCACATCAATACCAAAACCCGAAATACAGCAACACTACACGGCCATTCAATCACGTAATAGATGACTATCGTTAAAATCGTCGCCCGACGATGAATAACGCGATTGTCGTCATTGTACACCCGCCATTATTAATGAGACTCCGCCATCGTAAAATATTCCACCATTGATATAAAAAAATACTAGATATTTTGAGATAAGAAAAATCAGGCCGTTTTAGATAAAAATAGTGTGACTTCACACGTACTTTTTAATTACGAAAACCAAATACTTATTAGTAGTAAGTTTTTTTTTAATATGCACCTCCCACCTAGGGCAGGTCCACGATCACCAGGTCAGATCCACGGTATCCTTCAATAGCTCTTTACTTTCCGAGGCCACGGTTATCCAAAATTCTCAAAACCCCGGCATTGGTATTGGCCCTCTAAAGAAAACGCCCCCCCCCCGTCATATTGCTGACAGCTTCTTGCGGCGCGCGTGGAAGAAGACGCGCCACACGGGCATGGCATCATCAGACAACGAGTTGCCCAATACTCAATGCCTCATTAAAAGTATCTTCAAGGAAATTATGAACGAAAAAAAAATTGACTTCACAGTGTATTATTATACACTAATGGTTCTATTTAATGTGACCACAGCTTCACCCACGGGACTATCTAAGCAGCTCACATTAATCAAGGAACGTAAAGGGCATTTTTTAAAGAACTAGCTGTGCCCGCAACTTCGTTGCGTGGATGTCGAAATTTAACAATGTATTTTGTAATTGCAAACGCTTAATTCAGGCCACGTTTTTCATATAAACCGAGTATTTACCACCACACCACACCACACCACACCACACCACACCACACCACACCACACCACACCACACCACACCACACCACACCACACCACAACACACCACACCACACCACACCACACCACACCACACCACACCACACCACACCACAACACACCACACCACACCACACCACACCACACCACACCACACCACACCACACGTCTATTCCAGGTTTTATTTTAACGCCATGCCATGCCGTGCGTTGTAGTTTTGCTATTCGAATTCGAAGTTAGATCGCGCGACTGGCGTATGAAATCAAATTGTGAGACCAGAGTGCACCCGTAATTTTACTTCTAAAATACTTTAAATTCAAATATCTTTTGATAGACTGAACCGATTCCAATGAAACAAAAACTAAATTCCTCTCCAAGTTACGCTTAATCGTTGTGTATAAAAGTTATCTACATTTATTTCGTACATTTTACGTGATACCTGGACAAATAAACATACAAACAGATAAACAGACAAACAGACAAAATTCTAAAAATGCTAGAAATGGGTTCTATTGGTTGCCCTTTAATAACCTGGCTATATTTTTTGAGTTTTTTTTTAATGTACAAAAATAACTTTTCTACAGTTTTATTATATGTATATACAGGGTGAATTTTTCAACTGGGCGTGGATGGCTACTTTCGAAACTATGAGGAATATCGAAAAACGTTGAAAGGAGTCTCGAGGCCGATTTTGACGAAAACTAAAACTGCATCATTGGATTTTCGAAAAATCAAAAATCCTGGTCAGGAATCGAACCCGCTGATTTTGGAAAAAAAATCACATCCTGTATTATTACAGCGTTCGATAGTGTTGCTAATAAGGATCAAATTCTGGGAAGTAATCATATACGGCAAACTTAAGGAAAACGTACAATTACAAAAAAACTGACTTATCTTCAAGGCAAAGACTGTATTTGAAACATAATTTACCTTTTCTTCTTTAAAATAATGCTATTTTTAGTTCAACTCAATAATTTCGTATTGCTAAGTACAGTGGGATTGTTGAAACGTGAAATCCAGTGAGGCATTGAAAACAATGAAATTTTATAATTTCGAATAAATCATGGCTCAGTAGACGTAAAGTAACATGGAAAAATAGCAATTTCATAAAAATCAGCCATTTCCTTAAGTTTGCCGTATATGATTACTTCCCAGAATTTGATCCTTATTAGCAACACTATCGAACAGTGTAATAATACAGGGTGTGATTTTTTTTCCAAAATCAGCGGGTTCGATTCCTGACCAGGATTTTTGATTTTTCTAAAATCCAATGATGCAGTTTTAGTTTTCGTCAAAATCGCCCTCGGGACTCCTTTCAACGTTTTTCGATATTCCTCATAGTTTCGAAAGTAGCCATCCACGCCCAGTTGAAAAATTCACCCTGTATATACCTATAGAATAGATATTGTGGAGCAAATTTTAAAAATAAAAACTAGTACTATAACTAAGAATATTTTTTTATTAATTATCGGTCTAAACGTGAAAATCTCTTCTGCTATTTCCAAGTTTAGTGGACTTATTAAAATTTATTGATTTTACCACCACAAAAACGACATACTCATAACGGCACATTTTTATCTGTTTTTTTTTACGTGTTAAAATCATCAAATGAGTCCTCCCACCCTGGGCAGGGCGGAAGAGACTCTCAGACTTGTACTGACTAAAATATATCTGTTAAAATAAAAACACAAAGAAAGTGTCGTCGTCATCTAGGGATTTGTAATCCGTGATTCCACCCTATAAATAATGTTTTAGTTAAGAACGCAAAAAAACCATGGAGTCGTTGATTCTTTCATAATAATGGTGTTTTATTAGGTAAGAATTTAAGGGAAATTTTAATTTATTTGGTCGTTTATTTGACACTCAAAGAACATTGGGCAGTTTTGACTTGTAGCTTGGTAAAATTTGGGTCAACGTGTTAGTTGACATCTTAATATTTTGTAATGAATGTCTGAAAAGAATATTTATTATATACAACTAGAATTTATTTATATTTGTTCTTATTTAATTCTATACTATTTTTCTAAAACTTTGAATAGGGATTTATCGAACTGAATATCGCATCATTACACGTCAGCAGCGTAACTTAGCCACTAGTTTCATTAGTATAAAACGCCAATTTGTATAGACTCCGCTACTTAAAGCTTTCAGAACATCACGCTGTCTGTAAAAAGGCATTTTTTTGAATTGAGAACCTCCTCATTTGCGTCGGTTAGAAACCAAATTACCACAGCAGCATTTTTTTTATAAATTATAAAACACATTACTTTCTCATCAGTATTTTGAAACATTTGTCCTCAAAATGTTGCAATAAGCAAAAACCAGCTAACATAGCTTTTGTATGCATTATAAAGCGCCATTACTTTATGCATAACTGATTTTCAATCCAACATCTGTTGCATGCGGTTTTATAACCACAACAATTGTTTATTCGAAAAACTAAACTGAAACCTTAAATTAATAACTCTGATATTAATAAATGAGTAAATTTCATGTATTTTAACTAGTAGCCCACCATACCACCATAATTAATGTCATTGGATAGTTTAAAAGATCTAAGCGGTCAGTAAAGGACAATGACAAATCGAATTCAAATACTTTAATTCATAGTATTGCCGCAGACCTGCTTTCTCCCTCCGCCCCCAACTGCAGTGGTACACGCCCACGGCGTTGGACGTCGGTAGACGACCTCCAGCCACCACCGTAGGGGCTGGCATGAAGACAGCGAGTAATGGTCAACTCGCTGTCCAACCATGGACCATGCCCAGGTCGACGGCGAGTCGTGTTCCACGCGCGTCTCAGAGGGCCAAAGCCTGCCGGGGTTTCGGGACTTATTTCCATCACCGTGACCCCGGAACATAAAGGGCTATTGAAGGACACCGTGGGTTTTAGTCAGTACAAGTCTGACAGTCCCTCCCACCCTGCCCGGGGTGGGAGGACTCATTTGATGATTTTACGAAGAAAAAAAATGGATTTTTTGACCTTCAGTAATAGATTTCATTTGCCTAAGTGAAATTAATATTTGCTAAGTTGATAGACAAATGTGCCAGACGCTAAAAGGAATTCTATTTTTAGATAGCCTCTTCCAAATTATTCTAACTTTGTACCTAAGTAAAGCAAAATTACGTTACTTAAACAGTACTTAGTCTTCGAGACGGACTCAGCCTAGCGTGGAAGTTAGACTAATGTAATTAATTACATACTTACTTTTTCTTTATTCACACAAAATACTACATTAAGATTTTTCAGAGCCTTTTTCACGAGGTAACAGTATTTTACTTTACAACGTCTTTCCTATATTTACAGCGTTTCTTGTATGGAAAAATGGAACAGCGCCTCTGGTGTGCGAAGAAGGAACTAATTTTTTCCTTGTATTTAATGTCAATGTTCCAGTTTACTTTACGTCACTATAGCTAAAAAAGACATGATACGGTCTCAGAAGCAGGTTATTAGGCTGAAAAAATCGAATGTAATAGACACGTATTTTTTTCTTTTGTTTTTTAAGCCGAAATTGACGAAGATAATGACGCTTTTAAAATTGTACACAACACTACGTCACATCATAAAAGTACACGTTTTACTTGCTTATAATGACACGAGCCCTCACTCACGATGTTTGTGTTTTTTTAACAGAGGAAATAAAAATTCGAAAAAAGGTATGATATACTTACAGGGTATTTATTTTAAATTGGCCAAAAGGCAGAAATCTGTATCCATAAGAGATATGCAAACTACTAGATAAACAAACTAGCCTGGGCTTGCATGCTAGATTACACAGGCCACACCCTCCCACAGAGAGAAGGCCTAAATTGTACACCGAAAAAAAAATCATATACCTATGTATGATTTTTGACCTGACTGGCCTGTTGGTCTAGTGGTTAGTGACCCTGACTGCTATGCCGGGGGTCGTGGGTTCGATTCCCACCCAGGACAAATGTTTGTGTGATGAGCATGATCATTTGTTCTGTGTCTGGGTGTAATTTATCTATAATATGTATGTATTTAGAAATATATAAGTATGTTTATCAGTTGTCTAGTACCCATAACACAAGCTCTGCTTAGCTTGGGACTAGATGGCGTTGTGTGATAGTTGTGGAATATTATTATATTATTATTATTATTTTTTTTTTTTAGCATAAAAAAAACAATTCTACCAATCATGCATACACATTTTTTTTACCAATCTCTAGATACCAAAACGAAATTACTCTGTGTAAGCAATTTTCCTCGTATGCCTATCGCAGCTTGTATACAGGGTGAATTTTTCAACTGGGCGTGGATGGCTACTTTCGAAACTATGAGGAATATCGAAAAACGTTGAAAGGAGTCTCGAGGCCGATTTTGACGAAAACTAAAACTTCATCATTGGATTTTAGAAAAATCAAAAATCCTGGCCAGGAATCGAACCCGCTGATTTTGGAAAAAAAATCACACCCTGTATTATTACACCGTTCGATAGTGTTGCTAATAAGGATCAAATTCTGGGAAGTAATCATATACGGCAAACTTAAAGAAATGGCTAATTTTTATAAAATTGCTATTTTTCCATGTTACTTTACATCTACTGAGCTATAATTTATTCGAAATATAAAATTTCATTGTTTTCAATGTCTCACTGGATTTGACGTTTCAACAATCCCACTGTACTTAGCAATACGACATTATTGAGTTGAAACAAAAATAGCATTATTTTAAAGAAGAAACGGTAACTTATGTTTCAAATACAGTCTTTGCCTTGAAGATTAATAAGTTTTTTTGTAATTATACGTTTTCCTTAAGTTTGCCGTATATGATTACTTCCCAGAATTTGATCCTTATTAGCAACACTATCGAACGGTGTAATAATACAGGGTGTGATTTTTTTTCCAAAATCAGGGGGTTCGATTCCTGGCCAGGATTTTTGATTTTTCTAAAATCCAATGAAGCAGTTTTAGTTTTCGTCAAAATCGGCCTCGAGACTCCTTTCAACGTTTTTCGATATTCCTCATAGTTTCGAAAGTAGCCATCCACGCCCAGTTGAAAAATTCACCCTGTATATTTTTTTCTCAAACGCTGAGCTTCCTTATAAATCTCACCACAGTGTACAGTGACGTTCCGTATCAGCTAAACAGCCTAAGATAAATCATAGAAGAACCTCTTTTTGTGGCCTCAAGTGTACATTCTTGGAATGGTGACACTCCATATTGTGAGTTCTTGTGGGACTCTGTGATATAATTTTAAAGTTGATAATCGTATGCTTTTTGTGTTCTTAAGTTTGTTCCAGCTCTTCAGGTTTATGCATCGCAAAAAAGAACACAATTCCATATTAAAAAACGATCAAATCCAAGAATGAAGTTTTCGTCCAATCCAAAAAAATCATCCCAATGTAAGAAGTTTTCGCATTAGAATATAAACCTTCTAAATAGATAAGTGATAAAGTTGAAATCTATTAGAGAAAGAAGGATGGACAAAACGTCCCATCCCTTGTAACACTTCCATCTATATATCAAATGAAAGCACTTGAAAAGTGTATCATTTTATTGTATGACAGCAAACCTGTAAACCATGGGAGAAAAAAGTTATTGAGACTTTTATGTCAAAATACCAACGATACGTAATGTTAGGTAGAAGTCATGTATGTCTTAAATTATATTAATCCATACTCAATACTGTGTGCTAATGCATCGTTGAAATTCCTGTATTAAAAAAAAATGTTACATGATATGCAAAAAAAAAACTTGCTAGTTTCTTTAACCGTTTCTCGGACTACCTTCAGCTCGTCCACGGTTCTGTGCATTAACGATTGGGTTTATCGACTATGAAAGTAGAAGACAGGCGTCAACTAGGTGTTACGTGTTCGCGATCTTTACTTCGAGTCAGAATTAGTCATAGTAAGTTATTACGAGAATGTGTACATGGAAGTTCGGCCGGGATTCACAGAGTTTATAACGGAACACATTGATTTTGAAATGTCAGTTGTAATATTTAAAAATAGCGTTTTTGAAAAAGAATAAGGCGTTATATCCACAATCGACAGAATCGCGGCGATATTATAGTCGTGCCACATATTTCCATATACTCTATATGAACAAGTCTCCACACGGCCATGTTCATAGATTTTCACATGGAAATGATGGGTACAAGCGTTGGCGCTGGTACGCATCATTAACATGACAAAACGCTATTAAGACACTGTTAGCACTTCGAACACTAATGAAAGAAACCAACAAATGACTTCAACGACCATCCATAGTACACTGGTGATTTTTTTACTCTTTTGTTTCCTCGTTAGTCAGTTGAGTACCTAACGTTTTGGTTGTGGCGGCATGTGACGGTCTTATAGCCATGTTCTTCTAAGTAGGGGCTGTGGTAGGGGATTGAGCCTCTAAAGCCCCAATCTAGTTTAATTTCATTATGTTCATACAATTATCACTACTGAGTACTATGATTTTCTTTTAAAGAGTCAGAAGTGGGTGCCGCTAAGTCAACAATGTTACTCTTTCTCATGATCTGTACACATATTATCATGAGAAAAAGCTGAGAGCAATGTTTTCTTCTGAAAATCGAAATTCATCTTTTGACGTAAAAGTCACAATAACTTTTTTCTCCTATAGATTGCAGGTTTGCTGTCATACAATGAAATAATACACTTTTCACGTACTTTCATTTGATATATGTATGGGAGTGTTACAAGGAAAGGGACGGGGTCCATATATTTCTGCCCATTCTTCTTTAACAGAAGCATTTTTATTGATGGGCTGGCATTTGTTCCAACAAACGCATGTTACAGTGAATGTCACTACAACATCTAATAAAAACAACTTAGATATAACAGCTACTGGGATTACGTAACGCAGTTTATGAAAAAAACAGAGGAAACATAGTAAAGCTTTGACACGAACACATAACAGTACCCCTAGCACGAGTTTTCACTATTTTACTTTACAGAGTTTTTCCAGTATTTACAGCGTTTCTTGTATGAAAGTATGGAACAGCGCCTCTGGTGTGCGAAGAAGGAACCAATTTTTCCCTTGAAAATTGTCAATTTGAAGTCGTCAAAGTTCCAGTTTACTTTACGTCTCAAATACTGAAAACTCGTGCTGACGGTACAGGTTGTTATTTAGATAAGAAAAGGTGAGAAAGTAGGAAAATGTTTCTTATATAAAATGTCAATAGTGTTCTGAGGAGATCCCAGATATGTAACCAGTAGAATAAGTTGACTATGCTATGACCATAAATACAAATTGATCCAGACGTCTTTGAAAAATTCAGGGGGAAAAACATAAAAAACACACAATGAAAAATAAATTCCGACGAATTGAAAACGTCCTCCTTTTTTTGAAGTTAGTTAAGAATGTAATCATGTGGCTAAAGTAGTCTATGTACTTTGCATAAATTCATGGAATAAAAATACTTTTTTTAAACAATTTAACGAAAAAAAATAAAGCGAGATTTAAACTGTACCAGACGCTCTTACCAACTTATAACTTATCATGATAGTCTTTTTAGCTTAATTATATAAATAAAAATAATCATGAGAATATGTAATAACTTTACTTAAACAACCCCACGGTCCCTTTACTATTAATTCATCTCGAATCACTTACTTTATTAATTACTTCACAAATAACATTCAAGATGTGGAGCACTCAATATTTACTTAGGCCCTTCGTACACTAGGCGACTCAAGTATCCGATACCTTACGACTTCAGTATCCAGGCGACTCTCGCAATAGAAATCCATATACGTTCGTACACATGCTCGCGACTCGCGACGCAAATCGCGCGCTACCTATCTGTTGACATCGCCGCTACTTGAGTTTCTGCGACTTTCAAGACGGCGGAACAATTTATTTACCATTATTAATTATATTCACACAATAAATGGTTCCGTAGCATATTCTTGAATCACTTTTGGAAAGTAATTATTTTAAAATGTTAAAAAAATATTCACTCAATATTCAATCCTCGTAATAAATCTTAATTTGGTATGCAGTTTAATAAAAAAATTGGGAGAGAGGGGTCTTTTTTCTATTTCATTGAATAAAATTTATTACGAATAAAGTGTTATATTTACAATCCTCACAATAAGCATTTTCATTTAATGTCAAATGATGCAGTTTACAATCTTTTTCATTGTTGTCCCTCCGATGTCTATGTTGTTTTAAGATCATAGGACTACTGTGAATTTTCTTGTGATCTATATACAAAGAACTTCTATTATTTGTATCTTTTTCATAATTACAAATATACCTCTCTCACTACTCAGTATTTTCGGAGATAAGAGATAATACAGAAAACACACTTGAGGAATAGGAACCGATATGTTTGGAAATGGCATACCTATCTACTTAACTGTTCTAAATGTATTCAATAGATAATTGTTTACAACTTAATCGGTCAAAAAAGTTCACAGAAAATTAACTGTGAAGGACGACGGTCACACGACTGATATTATAAAGATTCCGTTTTTTCTTTCGAACCTACGGATCCCTAAAAAATATATTTTGACGTCACAGTCATGTGTCAGACATTTTATAAATTCATAATCTTGACCACCCATCATGACCCTTTGACGCGGCGCTAGTGTCTATGTCGTTACATCAAATTACGTTATAAAAATTTTGTACCTTTAATTTTCCGCAGGTCATGAGTAGTGACGAAACTATAGTATCGGCAACTTGCGTCGCGTTGTGAACGAAGGTTCGTACACAACGCTACGCAAGTTTCCGATACCTTACGATTTTGGTTTCCAGGAGAGTATCGCAATACAAATCCTTAGATGCTTATTTTAATGAAGCGTCGCCGACTCTAGACACGCGCTACTCCATCTATCAAAATCGCGGATACCCAAGTCTGCGCGATTTATAACCGATGAAAAATTTGTATCTAAGTATTATTTCAAACTTTATTATTAAAAATCTTTGTATCTGAAGTAGAAAAATATCCTTGTTTGTATCATTACAATTAATAATAATAATATTCCATAAGTATCACACAACGTCACCTAGTCCCAAGCTAAGCAGAGCTTGTGTTATGGGTACTAGACAACTGAAAAACATACTTTATTTTCTAAATACATAAATATTATAGATAAATTACTCTCAGACACAGAACAAAAATGATCGTGCTCATCACAAAAACATTAAATTTCCTGGGTGGGAATCGAACCCACGACCTCAGGCATAGCAGTCAGGGCCACTAACCACTAGACTAACAGGCTTGTCAAATTCAAAATAATATTCTAAGTATATTATGAGGAGCTCGTGGCTAAATATTTACAGCCGCACAGGCCGATCTTCTGGGTTAAACCGCGCTTGCCTAGGTTGGTCTGTGGATGGGTGACCATCTTTCATAGCGAGTTTCCTCCGTGCCTTAGAAAGCACGTAAAGCCGTGGGTCCCGGCTGTCATTTATAGATCCTTGACAGTCGTTACTGTTAGTCAGAGGCTCTAAAGTCTGACAACCAGTCTTACCATAGGGTATGGTATTACCCAGTTACTGGGTTGTGGAGGTCCGACAGGCAGTCGCTCCATGTAAAATACTGATATCTAGCTGAATCTGGTTCGACTGGAAGCCGACCCCAATATAGTTGGGAATAGGCTAGGCAGATGATGATTGATTATAGAATACTTAAGCTTTTTTTTTTCGTTTTAAAATCATTAAATGAGTCCTCCCACCCCTTACTGTCAGACTCGTAGTGATCAAAATCCACGGTATCCCTCAATAGCCCTTTATGTTCCGGGGTCACGGTAATGAGATAAGTCCCGCGACCCCGGCAGGCTTTGGCTCTCTAGAGGGGGGCCCCGTCATTACTAAGGAAAACCTATGCTTGCGGGCGGTAATAGGAATGGCCGTTGATTTAACAAGCCGGTATTTATTTTTTGTAATGATTAATATAACTAGTGATTTACATAATAGTAGGTACCTGGGGCCTTAGTAAAAGAGCATACGACAGTAAACGACAATCGTTATCTTTCAATCGGGTATAAAGTTGAAAATCTATTAAAAACTGATAATCGATAACGAACGAAACAAACGAAAACGATCTGTGAACTTCAATAGATTTTCAACTTTACGCGCTGGGGTATAAAGTTGAAAATGTATTGGTGACTGATGAACGATAACGATTGTCGTTTACTGACGTATGCTCTTTGACTAAGGCCCTGGTCGATTGAGCTTAGCTCGGGAAAAATACATAGAAAATTAAAAGTGATTAGGTATTAGATAAAAATAAATAAGACTGTAAACTTCACTGATAACAAATTAAAAAATAGTACCTACCTACTTACTTTACCAGACAATTACTTTTTTTGTACATTTTATACAAAACAAATAGAAAAAAATGAAGGAATCAAAGAATTACATAGAAAGTTAAAAAAAGTAACATGAATAAAAATAAATTACACTGAGTTCTACCGTGGTTCTATTCTAAAACTTAGGTTTTTTTAACCTCATGGTGAAACGCATAGAAAGAAAGAAAAAATGTTTGTTGGCACATAGCATGATACCTAAGACTCATATTACTTGTTTACTACCAAGCTCGAGAACTGGTACACGGCGTCCTAACCTTCCGCTTGACGCAGGTCCTCACCGGACACGGATGTTTCGGGAGGATTACCTGTGTCTTATGAGAAAGGAAGAAACGCCTGGGTGTCACCACTGCGTAGATCGCCCGGAGGACACAGTCGAGCATACGGTGCAGGATTGCCCCGCTTGGGCGGAGCACCGACGTGTCCTCACGGCGGCGATAGGCGGAGACCTCTCGCGCCCAGCACTGGTCGCGGCCATGCTGCGGGGCGAGACGGAGTGGGAAGCGGTCGCCTCCTTCTGCGAAGCAGTCATGCTCGCGAAGGAGGAGGCGGGCCGCGTGAGAGAGAGGACAAGGTCCTCCCTCCGCCCCACCCGCGGTGGTGGACGCCCACGGCGTCGGACGTCGCAAGACGATCTCCGGCCACCGTAGGCGCGGGCATGCGGGCGGCGAGTAAAGGGCAACTCGCCGCCCGACCATGGACCATGCCCGGGTCGATGGCGCGTCGTGTTCCACGCGCGCCTCAAAGAGCGTCAGCATAATGACGAGGCCCCCTCTCAGAGGGCTAAAGCCTGCCGGGGTCGCGGGTCTTATACCATCACCGTGACCCCGGATCATAACGGGCTATTGAAGGACACCGTGGATTTTAGTCAGTACAAGTCTGACAGTACCTCTCGCCCTGCGCGGGGTGGGAGGTCTCATTTGATGATTTTACCACGTAAAAAATAAAATAAAAATAAAAAAACGCTCGAGAACTGGTAATGTTGGAATATTGAACTTATGTGAACTCTAATGAGGTTCAAAATAAAACCACAGTTGCTTTTACTAAATCGATGTAACCAAACGATAGCGCGATCTAACTCGACGACAACGCCATCTATCGAGCATTGTGTCAAACTTTTTACACTTTTATTAATTATTATGGTTTCGTTACAAACATTACTACTTTAACCCAGCTTCGTCATGTACTTGCACATACGACAAAAATAAAGAACTTAAGAAAACGAAAACATTAAAATAAAATCCTATTCAAATCTGAAATTGTCCACGGTCATCAGCACAGCAGTAAGCGCGTCAGCGTTCCGGTGCAAATAAAAGATAAACTATAAAAAAAAACCTAGAAAAAAAAATAGAATAAATCTCTAAAAAATAAGTGAAACACGAAAAAAGAAAAATTCTATGTCTGCCTGGGGATTGAACCCATGGTCACCACCATGAAAGTCAAAGCATAAACAAATCGAGCTACCTTGTAGCAGAATCGCGCGGCGAAATTATGAACCATATTCTTTCTCAATATTTTTGCGTGAAAATACGTTTTTCTCGCGCGCCAATTTTTAATTCCAAAAAATTGGAATTGGAATGCGCCCGCCATTTTTGAAATGAACAGCATTTTAATTTATGCAATGAGATGTACATTTTGTGTTTTGTACTATGTATTGTTAAGGTTGAATATAGAATGGTATAGAATAGACGATTTGAGTCTTACGACTCGAATCGCCGCTGTGTACGGATCATGCGCTACTAGAGTCGCGCGAATTAGGTATTCGACTGGAGTATCGGATACCCGAGTCGCCTTGTGTACGAAGGGCCTTATAGAATTAATTAGCTCCCTATCTCTACGGGACATATTTCAAGAATTTTCCCTTACAATTTTCTTTTCCCTCCTTCCAATTACATTATTAAGCTGTGGTATTTGAAGTTTTTATAACAAGTCAAAGCCTCTCTGATTGAATTTTGTTCTGTTTACGTTGACCAAAGGATTTTTGTCTTATTTATTTTGTACCTACTGCATTGTTTGAAGACCACAGAAGTGATTGCCACTGGAATCTTTCAATTTTAGACGATTTAGGCACGTAAAAGTAATAAATCAACAATACTTTTGCTTCCAAGTTCAAATTTTAAAATATTTTATATTACTTAAAATCCATGAATACAAGCTCCTGCCAGCAGCATCGTCTTTTGTAACTCGAAAATTATTTCACGGAAACACAAGTGATAAGCGATACGTGTACAAACTTATAATCTAACATCTCTGAGTCAAATTTTATCAAAAGCCCTTCAGCCGTTCTGGCGTCATTGAGTTATAAACACCTCACAAAACTTTTGCATAAATATAAAGAGTAATAAGATTAGTAAGGTACTGATGAAATATACTAGATAACTAGGATATGAAGCAAAAAAGTTGTTTGCACAGAGAAGACTTTTATTGAAGTGATTCACACAAGTCATTATAAAAAGCACATGTTCGAATATCAATATTTGAAATGTTGTTTCAACTATAAAGCTTCCCCATAAGGATTGCTATAAGCTCAATAAATTAAATTTATTAAAACACCATTTGACCACTCAATGTTTCTATACTAAATCCCACGCGCGTGTTTCTTATGACCCAAAAAATAAAGGTTGACCTTTCCCTCGGCGGCCAACCATTGTCCTCGATGCTGTGCTAATGTCACTCTATACGGGTCATTAAGTTTATGCCCACAATTCTCCCAAAATTCTAGAATATACTACAAGTTTATGAGTCCATTTTATACGGAAACAGTACATGAAACGGCCATTTTTGGCCAAAAAAGTCTGTCTACATTCGTGAGAAATATTAGCTCGAAGCTCGAAGATTTATTTTTGGGACAAAAAATGTCTAAGTCGGGACATAATGAATACACCAAATATCTTAACATGGTTCTGAGTAAAGTGTGTACTGTTTGTGACATACGGGCATAAAGTTCGGTGTACAATTTTCTATTTTAAGATTTCGGAGGCAAGGATAATATTTATTTATCCAACTCTGTATGCGCGTCCCATTAACTCACTCGTGCTTGTATCACAGCATTATAACATTCAAACCTGATTTTAGTGCTCGGAAACGCGACTGCGAAGCATAGGTCTTAGGTTTGATTCAATTAAATGCGCTGCGTGTTCCCAGCTCGCTTCCAGAAAACATAATATTTTTTATGATCTACATAAGTTGTTGTCCTGGTCTGGGTATATATGTTTGTAGACGCATCCACGACACCGGAGAAATTACTCGTGTAGGGTAAAACTTAAAAAAAAGCAAAGAGAAGTTGGACAACAGCAACGACAATGTAACCCAAAGTTAACACGAGCAATAGAGAAAGAACTACTAACGAAGCGTGTCACGCCAGCCGGCGCCACGTTTTATACGGCCATTCTGAGCGGGACGTATCAAACGAACACATGGATATTATGCCTCCGTTATACGATAGCTATATGACTATGTTAGGAAATGTGTTTGTAATGGTTGTAGTTTTTTCAGGACTAGCATGATGTTAGCACAGGATCATACTATCGGGATGAAAAGCGTCCATTATAAACCCTAGCATAGCATTTTTATATAAAAATTCTTAAATACTTTTTTGTAAAAAAAATGAGTTCCTCATTCGTACACTAGAGGCTTTTTTTCTCAATTTTCCATCCAATATAATTATATTATACTTCAGCATGCTGTAAGTGAAATACGGAACTCTGGCGATATGGCCGCTGATGTAAGGATAACGTTGTATGTACGGTAGAGGTTGCAGAACCGGTACTTTTAAAAACCCGGTACCGTATGTTCGGTACTGGAGTTGGAATCGGGATTTCCTGGGAATTTCGGTACTTTCGGTACTCGCGTACAAATCACTATTAACATATTCTATGAAAGGCACGAGTGTGTGCACACTACATAATTATAATTATCTAAATCGTTTGAAAAATTTCCTCATTACAAAAGTGGGATAGTGCAGTTCAAAAAACTTCGTTTTATTCGTAAATCTATAATTGACAATAATCATCAGAACACAATCTCTAGGAACCTTTAAATTCTTTTTATATCTTAAAATGAAAATATATCAAATAGAACTTAAAATCCTAGTTTATCCTAGCTTTGTTTTTTCCTCTATAGAACTTTTACGTCACTTAATCACTTTGTTCCTTCCACTATAAATAAATATCATTAATCAAACAGCAAAACAAAACTAGGTATAATGCTTTATCAAAGTGAAAAAAAAAACAATAAATTTTGAATGTAGAAAACGCGATTCTCTGTAAAATAAAAGAAATATCATTAAAAAAAGTAAAAGCTTTTTACAGATCAACTTGCCAAATAATTATAAAATACACAAAATTTAAGCATAATAAAAGTTATTGTCTTTAAGGTAGATTTTTTATTAGTTTCATCAATTTTTTTATTAATAAAATTCTCATTATTATCAATTAAAAATGTTTTATACTGTTAAAAAATAGTTGATTGGATATTATTTGTTGCTTTATATTGAAAAAATAAGGAAAATAATAAAGTACCGAAAGTATCGAAAGTACCGGGACTACGGGATGAAGAACCGGTACCGGATTGTTTAAAAATACCCGGAATTTCCCGGTATTTTCGGTACCGGGATTTCCCGGTTGCATGCCCTCTACCTCTACCTCTTTGAATGGCTAAGCTTAGCCTCTGATCAAGGTAAAAGCCAGCTCTTGGGTCTCGGAAAGCGTCAACTAGTCTTTTTGAAAGGTCTCTGAAGAGGCTGTGAGCACTCGGATCCCCATGGCCCTTAAATATTTAGGTTTAATTACTTTTTAATTGTAGTTTTTAATTGTAGTTTTAATAAGTTAGTATTTAGTTTATTTCCTTTTTCACTTCATTTCTAACTATTTATTCACAATTCTGCGTCTCCTCAAAATCAATTCCAGTACGACACTCAAACTGAATGGAAACCCACACCTATAATAATAATAATAATATTCCACAACTATCACACAACGCCATCTAGTCCCAAGCTAAGCAGAGCTTGTGTTATGGGCACTAGACAACTGATAAACATACTTATATATTTCTAAATACATACATATTATCGATAAATTACACCCAGACACAGAACAAATGATCATGCTCATCACACAAACATTTGTCCTGGGTGGGAATCGAACCCACGACCCCCAGCATAGTAGTCAGGGTCACTAACCACTAGACCAACAGGCCAGTCAAAGAATAATACTTAATAATCATTTTCCTCCCATAAAATGACCCAATGAACGCCGTCCACTAAAATGATCATTTCTGACGCATAATTATCCGACATGACTGCGGTCACACACCGCAACCACTTATCTGTATACCAAGTGTAATGATTATGGTTTTATCCCGCCATATCACCCGCGGTATCGGTCTCTAGGGCGTCCCGATATTCAGGAGTCGACAGTTACCGATACCAATTCCGATAAAATATTGTGTGATATCGGAAAACAGTGACGGGTGTCAAATTTGGGAAATATTGCCATAATTTAAACCTCAGAGTATTAAAGGTTTAAATTATGAGGTTATTTTATGAGGGTGCAAGCAATGAAATTGATGTTTGATTTATTTACTTAAAATCGATTATAAATTAAATCATAAAAGTTCTTGGTAAATATAAATCTTCAGACGGTATCTTAGTGTTGTATTAAACCATTAAGGCATCGAATCCGAAAGCACGAATGTACTTCTCGGTAAGGCCGGAATTATAAAAAGGTTTCTGTCTCCGGAATCCCAAACACCGTTATTGATGTAATGTAACTTTTAAAGAAATATTTGAAAGCAGCATCGACTTCATCGGACATTCATTGTTTTATCCATATTGCGAGCATGAATGTTAATATTTTAAATCCTGAAATTACACAAAATAGAGAGATTTGGAAAAATGAAGGAAAGTGGCTTGCTCAGGAGAGGGAAACACTACAGTCTAATTAACCCTAGAAAGATAATCATATTGTGTAGTACGGAAAAGATACTCATGCGTAAAATTGACGCATGTGGTTTAATTGGCCGTAGGTTGAGGTTTATTAATTTATTTCAATAAAATCATATGGTATGTATATTTGCACATATATTAGATTATTTAAGACTGCAGATATTTTATTTATATTTACTTATTTATTAAATAAAACAATAACTTTAATCTTCTGTCGTAAATGATGATTTTTTAACACTTGGTCTTCTTTAATTTTTTTCTATGATAATCCGCGTTTTTTTAGCACATAATCAACAATTAGAATATCTTATACATATAAGAAACATATATTTGTATAAAAAAATTGCCGCAAAGAGCTTTGGCACATTTAAAAGTTAGGCTTACGACATATTGGTTTTTACAGTACGCAATTGCTCTTTGTCTCATTTCAAATGGGGAAAGGGGCTGTTTTTCCTATTATTCATCTTTAGAAACTTCTTCTGTATCGCTCTGCACTTTAGTTTTACTTTCATGGTCCACGGCTTCACAGTTGGTATCCTCCTAGAGAAGCTCGTTGTATCTTTGTATAAGACTAGCCAGGTTATGGTCTTCGTCCAAGTTTCTACTCCCCATTATGTTATATTTTTGCTTCAATATCTGTAAAAGGGAACTGATAATGTAAGTAACCAAATACAGTAATAATAAGATAAAAAATAAATAAAAAGAACATACGAGTCAAAATCATAAAAGTCACATTAAAGATAATCATGCGTAATTTTGACGCATGTGGTCGTTATATTTCAAAATCGGTTACACTTACCTTATTGACACATGGGCCATACGGTAGCTCCCAGTGACTAATGAGATGTCCTAAACGCACAGCTATGGATTCGCGCTATTTAGAAAGACAGAGCCATATTTCGAAAATGCATGCGTAAATTTTACGCAGACTATCTTTCTAGGGTTAAAAAAAAAAAAACGAGATGAATGTGAAAAGGAAACTAGACTAAATTTTGACCACTCAAAAGTATTAACGTATTCTCTGATTCTGAAATCACCTTGCTAAACAGAAAACGTATTGCGTCCAATGCAACTTAAACTCACGCTTTTCCCCCTTTTTTTGGGTGGTGAAATCATCAAATGAGTCCTCCCACCCCGGGCAGGGACGGGAGGGACTGTCAGACTGGTAATGACTTAAATCCATGGTGTCCTTCGGTAGCCCTTTGTGTACCGGAGTCGCGGTATACGTATGTCCCGCAACGGCGGCAAGGCTATGGCCCTCTATAGGGGGACGCTTTTCCACCTTGGGTAGAAACCACAGAACAATATCTGCTTCATACTAAATCCTTAAATACAAACACCACACCTTTCTGAAGCATGCCTTCAGTTATATCAAGATAGGTCTCCCCGGAGACGTTTCCTCCCAGCATTACCACTTTTTTATGCGTATATAAAATAAGAGAAAACCAATCCCTTGTACCAGTTTCTAACAAAGGATAATTCAAACTAAATATGTTCACAGGTGCGATTTTTATTTTCCTATAAAAACCTCATATAACGTAGTTTTTGTTATTATGATATTTTTCCACGAAGCAACCGGATTTACTTGTTTTTACATCCTATTTTGTTCGAACGACACAGTTTATTCTGAAAGTCGTATTTACGTTATGTGTTTTTTGTTTGTGTTTGACTCAATTCTTTGTTAATGTTGGAAAATCACCAAATGCATTATATTGATTTGGTTGAAGCGGCAGACAGACAGTCTTGACTGACTAAGAAAAAACCTCTGCCATCAGTCAGCCCTATGCCCTATTTCGAGGCAGTGCTGTGAAACCATTTAATTTAAAAAAATATCATGATCGCTTTTGAGGCGCAAATTAATTAAGCTTTAGTTATAAATGAGCCAATAAAATGAAATAGACGGCTAATTGTGCCGTTGATGAAATTTAAACTAGCCAGTTTTTTGGATATACTCGTAAATACCCCGGTTGTTCCGATACAAACCTGACACGTTTTTTTCCTTTACGTTTTATTTATTCTTATATTGAATGATATTCTCAAATCATGTACGCTGTGATTAAACTAGTAAGAAAATAAAACATGTTCATGAAAGGTTAAGGATAGTATGATTTACCTAGCAATATTGTGTATCAAAAAACAAAAAAAAAATATTAAGAGTATCAGGGCAGTTCACATTTTAATCAACATCATCTCATCAATCGAACCGAATAAAAATCAAAACAAGCAATAATTCATTTCATAATGAACAATCCTACAAACATTCAAAGCCCATAATTTCCAATAGCCTACCTCCCCCAACCTATTGACCATATTATCAAAACAATGAATACACATAAGGCCATTCTGCAGACAATAAATGCATTGTACAAACCCATTTTATTGACAGTAACGTAACATGGGTCCAAGTGTGTTCGACGTTTTGACATATGACTTACTTTATCAAAGGAAACAATGGTCCCGCTGTTTTGTTTCAGGGTGATATGTCAATGGGCGCTGTTGTAATTATGTTCTGGTTTTCCTGTATCTATCTTGGGATTTTTCTTTTTCGTCATCATTTTCCTGCCCTCATCCCATTTTTTTCTTCCATTCTCCCATAACAGACGTCACAGAATCATTTAGGTACTAATTTTTATATCATACTAGCTGACTGGGCAAACTTCGTACCGCCTCAGAAACAATTAAAAAAAACCTTTTAAGCCTTCCCTGGACTTCCCAAAATAATTCAAAACCAAAATCAGTCAAATCGGTCCCGCAGTTCTCGAGTTTTAGCGAGACTAACGAACAGCAATTGATTTTTATGTAATTAGATATCATTCCTTAGAGGCTTAGACCATCCATCCACTTTTTCTTTGGCCTTCCTCTTCTTCTCATCCACCAGCACTCATACTCATCATTCTCTTACTCTCATTATCCTAGTCACATGAGAGGTAGGGATTTTTCTTTTATGTCTGGTGTTCTGAGATATGTATGTTGATTGGTAATGGCATTGTGTACTGAAAAACCAGCTTTGTTTAAGGCCAGGTTACTGCCATCTACCGAAAAAAGGATCAATCTCTAAGCATTGTAATGGGTCCTTTTTGTATCGATCCAACGAATTAACAAGTTGAAGTGGCAATGGGCAGGCCACATCCCTCGTAGAACTGACAACCGATGGGGAAGAAAGGTTCTCGAGTGGCGACCACGGACCGGAAGAGCAACGTAGGCAGGCCTCCCACTAGGAGGACCGACACGACATCGTGAGAGTCGCGGGCAACCGATGGAAGATGCAAGTGGCGAATTGTCGTTCGGCGTGGCGGTGTAAGGGGGAAGCCTATGTTCAGCAGAGGACGTCTTCCGGCTGATGATGGTGCTGGTTGATTCGTTAAGATAAAGTATTTGTTAAAAAGTTCCTTCATAATGCGCACAACAAAAAAGTAGAACACAACCCACGTCTGTTTCCAAACGGATACAACCAGAATTTCTTCAGATTTAGAGTAAACATGTTTCTTCGGGTTAGCTCGCTCTGTCGTAGGTTTTGTTTTTGACCTAGGCACACGTTTTGCCAACACTTTTATTGTGAGCACAGCTAAGAAGTGGAATTCCCTGCAAGGTTCTGTGTTTCAACAACTAACCCTTAGTTCTCCGAAGACCGTCTTCAAGTGAAGAATGAAAGTTTCATTTCAAGATTGAAGATTCAAACGCTTCACAAAACAATAGGCCTTTAAACAAAATGATGACCATTGGCTGATAACACATAGACGGAAACATCACGACAAAAAAAGGTGAAAAAAAGGCCATTCAATTTACTTCCCCGATTTTCCTTTACCTGCAATGCTAACACTTCGTTCCGTTTTTAGCGACGATTTTTCCAAATAGGATGGCGAATCTAAGTTACAAGGAAAACGGGGAAGATTCCCCATTTTCAGGAATTCTCGATATCTAGTGACAGAATACAAGTGAAACGTAACAGTAATAATGTATAATCGAGGACAGTGGAGGTCGTCATCAAGTTGTAAGAGCAGTGGGAACTGGGTCTATTGGTGTAGTGGAGGGTGGAAGCAGTAAGTTAACTGATGCGAAGCTAGAAAATGATAATTATACAAAATCAAAGTCAAATCAATCATTTAAATTAGGCCATCAAAGAGAGAGTGCCTTGCCGGGGTTGCGGGACATACGTATACCGCGACTCCGGTACACAAAGGGTTACCGAAAGACAAAGTGGATTTTAGTCAGTCAAGTCTGACAGTAGGGGACGGGAGGGGCCTTCAAAAGGCCATCAAAGAGGCACTTTTAATCGTTGATTTTATTAAAATTAAGGGAGGTGGGATGGGCTGGCATTGATTCTATATGCATTCGCAGCGGTAGGTTTGTATGGAGACGAATGGGCAAGAAACTCCATGTTACATGATAGGTCACTAACATTTAAAAAATGATGGTCTCTCATGCCGAGGGCTACCAGAATCTAGAATCTGGTACAGCTTCTAATTTATGTGTCTGAATTTTTTTAAGGAGTGAGGTCGAGCTTTCTCACAAATTCACTATTTAATAACTAAGCAAAAATCGTGGAACATACTTGGTGATTCGGATATCTCACAGAATAAACTACGTTTTGGGAAGTCATTGTGTTTCGGCCAACCTGTATAACAGAAACTACAGAACGTAACAAAATTATGTTACTTTTAAACTTGTAGTGGCATAAATTGTAGTGCAATAATTACCACAGTTCAATCCAAGACGATTAAACAACACAAAAAGTTACCGCGCCCCTGGAAGATAAAGAAGAACAAGTTGGTTTTAAGTTCGTCAATGCTGACAGTCCCTTCTGCTCCACCCAGGGCTGAGACCTTAATTGATGAATTCCCAATTTTATAAAGATTAATAGGGCGAAAAAGGAAATAAAAAAAATACAGAAATTAAGCGTCAGTTTTATTACAAAATTACTAATTGTTTTTTTTTTGTCTAAAACTCGGCAGTACTTTTGTAAGCATAGAATAGTGATGAAAAATTAACGTAAAAACTGGCGTATTCGGTTCTTCCTTAGCCAAAATTATTATTCCCTGAAGTATTTTTCATTCATGCAACTCAAAAGTCCATCAGAGTTGATATACTCCCTTATCACAACATGGGCAATTTTCAGTCGGATCACGCTCCCGATCGGCGAACGGCCATGAGTGCCTCAACGTGACTGCCGCCCGATGAATATTTTCAACAAGCCTTTTGTTTTTAAAGTGACTGTTATTTCAATATTTGTGAAATGAAAAAAAAGTTGGAGGTTATGTTTTCTGGTGTGAATCTGTAAGTCTTTTTTTTCTAGATTCCTATTTTTAGTTATAATTTATCTTATGACATTATACAGGGTGAATTTTTCAACTGGGCGTGGATGGCTACTTTCGAAACTATGAGGAATATCGAAAAACGTTGAAAGGAGTCTCGAGGCCGATTTTGACGAAAACTAAAACTGCATCATTGGATTTTAGAAAAATCAAAAAAAAAATCAGTTGAAAAATTCACCCTGTATATACGGTCTACTTAGATCAGTACTTACGATTATCTACATAAATAGGCGCCAACACCTACCACAATCTTTCAATTAATCAACAATTAACGAAATAAATTCATGCAAAATATGAACCATGGTAATAGTTGAAATCAGATCTTTTATTGTTATAACTTATTCCAATTATAGAAACTTACTATGTATAAATCCATTTATAAATAGAATCATGTTTTTTTTAAGTGTCGTCCTGGTTCCTAATTTAAAAGAAAACAAATTAAAAATATATACAATCACTAGTTTAAAAGTCCAAAACGTGTAGAATAAGCAAGTTTATCAAAACATAAGGAATATATACATATGTCAAAACGGAAAATCTAAACTACCCCTCAAGAGAAAACATACAAACTGAACTCTCCACCCTCCTCGTATCAAAATACATAAAGGCTCTGTCAAACAGGGAGCGGGGCGGTAGCGGAACACTAGCGTGACGCGAAAATGGTGATTTGGTGAGTTGAAAACGCGTCCTGATTGATTATATTACCAGGAAACACGCCATGCAACCGCTGTCCTCGCGGCACCAATCTGCAAAAGACGTCTATCATTTTTTTTTAATCGTAAAATATTCATGCCACACTGTATGTTGTCGCTCTGGGGTCACATCAAACGCCCTGAGTGTCGATTGCCATAATAACTCTAGTACTATAGCGAAAACGAACTGCCCTGTCTCGCCGAGCCGCGCCAAGCCATCACGTCGCGCTCCCGTCGCACTGTACTTTTTCATCGCGCCGAAGCTTGGCGTGACGTTGGCGTGTTGTGTTTGACACAGTACCACTTATACAGTTAAATAATAATTGGGATATGTTACAAAAAAAATTATAAATGCAGAACCGCTCGACTGATTTGTGTAAACTTCACATAACCATCAGATAAATAGTCCGAAAAAAGCCTTTGGTTTTCATAGTAAGTCACGCTCCGCCCCGCTCCCTGTTTGACGAAGCCTTAACCCAGATTGGAAACAAAAGACGACGTAAATACAAATATTTATACCAAACATTGAAACTCAATAATACACGAGCCGAGAGAACCCAATATTCCATCAGTTCGTTAATCGGTAAACGATCATATTTCAAAAAGCTCAGACAATGGCTCCCCCTAGCGAAAAGCTTCTAAACTAATTTTCCGAGGTGTGGACAGGCATTATGAAGGCGCATACATAATCGCTGCTAATTTATTCGCCAAAGTTCTTTGTGATGCTATTAATCCAGTTTCGGGTATTTTACATATGACCTACTTGCACGCTAAAGCTTTCAGTAAATTGTCTGCGTATTTCAGGTATGTAATTGGGAATGTAGGGTTGATGGTGACAAAATTAACTACTAGTTTAGCGACGATTAGTTATGGAACAGATAGGTGATTAGGATTTCAAACTGTTTCAAATACTGTTAGACAGTTTAAAATACGCTTATTTGGTGCAAGCTAACACTGGTTTCACATGGCGCGTATATTATGCATCTTGCTTGTCCACCTTGCACCTCGCAGTGGGGCGCAAGAATAATTGAATACCCGCGCGTGACGAAGCGCGGGGCGCGCTATTATATCACGCACCGCATAAGAGTGAATTTCCCGGGACCGAAAATTGCGTGGCATCAATGAAATCGGTACTAAAAAACATAGTTATAACGTTCTCAATTTTTTTTCCGGGTAGGTGAAATAGTAATCTATGTGTAGCACTAAATGTTTATTTAATTAGATTAATGGATATTCCAAAAAAAAATATTAAACCTCGAAATCTTTCATTGCCGTGTTTGTCCACACTTCACCTTGTTGTGTATTATTCCACATTGATAAAAATCTATTGGTTATTTATACTAAAACCTCGTTTTATTTGATACATGAATAGTTAAAGTATTGCTACAGAATACATTTATTCAAATATTTAAACAAAACAACGAATGGTTAATAAAAAATCACTTGTCCCAGAACTATCCTTCATCGCCGTGTCCTAATCATGTTCAAGGATATTGTTTTACCTACTACTTTCTTCCCCCCTACCGGTATGCTAAACGTTGCATATTAGTGCTGCCTAAGTGCTCAACGTGGAAGGAAGTATACACCTGCCTGCGTTTTCGCACCATAAATTTAAATAATCAATTTTTATGTTACTGGAAAAATTTTCTTTCATCGCCGTGGATAGATATTACTGATATTTGAATAAGTTTGTCTTCATGAGTAAGCATTCGATAGAACACCATTCCTCATATGTTCATTTGTGAGGTGCTTATTTCTTCGAATAATTAATAGATTTTTTGTTATTTATATTTTTTGCCTTGATTTTCATCGACGTGTTTTCATTGCCGTGGTTTCCGTGGCCGAAATTTGCTATGGAAATGAAAAAAAAGACATGGCAATTAAAAAAATTTCATTGCCATGCCTTGTAAATCAATTTAGTTTCATTGCCGTGGCCAGGTATTTCATTTCCGTGACTTGTGTTTTCATCGCCATGGTATGATTAGGCAAAGAAAACATCTTTTGTCACCTGCGATTCAGGTAATACCGATTACTGACAGTACAAAACTCGTCAAGTTAGCTCTAGATTGTTTCTCTCTGGTCTCTCTTTAGATTTGATTTGAAAAGTGCCAGCCTGATGAAGTCTACGCTCCCACCTACTCGGTCCCATATTCAGAACCCCGAAATCAACTCGATCTTTCTAATCGCTTTGCTTTCCCTGAGAACTTATTGAACGAGCAAACCTTAAACCTCATGTCTGGACGAGGTTTGCTACAGTTGCAGTCTTCCAATGACGCGAAGTCATATAAGCAGCTAAATAGACGTATATCTAAGTCACTTCAGAGCTTCTGAAAGCGGGTGGAATACCGGTACTTAAAGTCCTCCAGAAGCTCACTAAACCGTCCTGTTCTAGGGCAAAACGCCTGAAGCATGGAGCAAAGGTGAAGTGGTGCTTTTCTTAAAAAAAGTTGATAACAGCCTATTGAAGAACTACAGACCCATCATGCTTCTGAGTCATGACTGTCAGACTTGATGACTTCTAGCCTCCCGAACAAGCCGGTTTCCGAAGAGGCTATAGTACCATACACCACATCCATACGCTGCGGCAAGTTATACAGAAGACCGAAGAGTATAACTTGCCATAATGCTAAGCGTTTGTGGACTATGAGAAAGCCATCGTATCGGTGGAAACATGGGTGGTACTTGAGTCACTCCAGCGATGCCGTATTGACTATCGGTACATCAAAGTGTTGAAGTGTTTGTATGATAACGCCACCATGTCGGTTCGAGTACAGGAGCAGAGCACGAAGGCGATTCCATTGAGAAGAGGCGTAAGAAGGATGTTATCTCCCTGAAACTGTTTACTGCCACAATGGAAGACGCCTTCAAGCTCCTGGAATGACAAGGACTTAGCATCAACATCAACGGCGAATACATCACTCACCTTCGATTTGCCGACGACATCATAGTCATGGCAAGTCGTTGGAGGAACTCAGCATGATGCTTGATGGCCTCGACTTCACCAATGGGTGGGCTATGGGCTTGAAAATAAACATGTACAAGACGATTTTTTTTTTAAATTTCAAATGTCGGTATGATGCATAATATTATTTTGCCAAAGTCTGCCAATCAGTTTGAATATAATTGTAGTTCTAATTTTAACATATATTGTACTCATCGTTGATTGATTCTTTCATTGCCATGCCACAGTTCTTTCATTGCCGTGGGCGCTTGTTTCATTGCCGTGCACGCATGTTTCATCGCCGTGGCACGAAATTTTTAAATCCTTATATCTCGTTAGTTTTTTAAGTTATCTGCTAGACATTAAGCAAGAATATATAAATTATCAAAAACTTCAATAAGAGCGTTTCTTTTTTTAAAAAAAGCTTAAGATTAAAAAAACCACGGAAATGAAGATTTTATAGGACCTGTTGAAATTCACTCATAAGCATTAAGTACACAATATTTCTTAAGTATTGTGTGCCTCACGGCTACGCCATTAAGACTCAGTTTAGAAAAAAATGAGGATGGGTTTCAACTAGGCAGGGAGACGCTAGGTGGACCGACGACAACGTGAGAATCATGGGCAACCGATGGATACAGGGAGGCTTATGTTCAGCTGTTGACGTCTTCTGGCTGATGATGATGATTATGTTGGGAGACCTCACTGAAGAATTTGAAAAATAGGTATTTCAAGAAACTATGTAAGATCTTTCTGTGGGCATTTCTGCAACCATGATCAAAATAGCATCCCATAACATTTAGCCAATGCACATTGTTATTCAACGGAAGGTACCACGTCTCACAGCCAATGCTAGTTTCAAACATGAATGGGTTTGCATACATTTATTACTATAGAGGTGGCCGTACTGATTGCAAGTTCTAAGACCATGTTACAGTCGATTTGAATGCTATTCATGTGTTATCTGTGATTAAGTTATCATGCATCTACTATTAGAAAGAAAAGAGAAAGCATTTCCGATCAATTTAACGATTAAACTTATGTTTTCTTAGAAAGCAAATTCTCGTGTTAGTATCCAATGGACAGTTGGTTCTCCAAATTGCTGATATTAAACTTCCAGTGAATTGCGATACCAGGCATCGTTCTCATATATTTGATCCTATAAAGAGGAGTTTACAGACAGAAACGAGAATAGTTGCTGATTGGCTTACATGTTTCTTTGTTGGTATGCAAACGTAGTGTAAGACGCCCAGCACGCATAGCATGGCGATCCTATGTCTACTCTACCAAGAAAAGATAAAGTTATTTCATCGTTATTTCTACATACACAAGTCGACTGTTTTTTGCACAAATATGTATGACACCAATACACTATTGAAGAAAAGAACGTTTATTTTCCATATTTTTTAACATTACCATGCTTAAAACAATAAAAATATTTCTACGTTCTGTCATTTTGTCTATTCTTCCGTCGTCAAAACCCCTTTCTACGGCGCCATGCTACGCGTGCTGCTGCAAGAATGTAACCGGCAGTGGATGCATGCGGTCTGCCCAGGACCGGCATGGTTGGCGCACTTTGGGGAAAGCTCACTTTCAGCAGTGGACGGCAATAGGCTAATAATATTGCATTTTTAATTTGAAATGGACCCTGGTGGATTTTGTTGAGGTATATAAGTGAAATTGTATCTTGCGGGAGGGGATATACTGTATTTTTGGGTGTCAGGTGTTATTTTGAAGAATCGTAGAGAAAATCAAATATTTTCTTCATACAAAAATAAATCAAGTTGAAAGAATATTTTCATAGCATCTATTTTTAAACGCAAAGATCTAGAGAATAGCCTACTGTTGTATAATAAACAGAACCAGTCTTATTAATAAACGTCTAAAGAAAACTTAAAGCCGTAGTCAAAGAGATATCGACCAAACTTGATATCTATGAAAACGCTTTGAAAATAGTAAAGAACAATAAGATTAAAGAGACTTTGCTTTCAAAGGACTACGCGAAATCTTCTTTTGTTTGTCATAATGTTCATCACACCGTAGCGTAATTAATATTAGAATGGATAATAATAATAACGTTCGTCGTTATATTAAAAACTTTGCGGCCTTATTACAAACACGAAATAAACCTTTGTTTAAACCTGTACTAACAAGTCCAGGCTTAACTTCAAAACCATGGTTTAAATTTCTCCGTTATACAAAACTTAGATAAACCGTAGACTTTAGTACAGTCATTTGAACCATTGTCTTAACATTTAAATACGCCATGTGTACTAACAATTAAATTTAGCACGTTTTAATCCATTTTGGGTGAAAATAACACAAAAACAACAACACAATGAAAAAGTAGCTTTGAGAAACTTTGAAACACCTTTGACAGCTACGACTGTTAGACCATGGTTTCTCGCAAAACCAAGATTTGTAATAACGTTTGTTTAAACCGTAGTTTTTGGTATTAACCTTGATATAAACCTTGGTTTTTAGTTAAACCCCATTTTGTAATAAGGCGGTTAAACTATAATTTGCTTTGAAATTTAATGCTGTCGCATTTAGCTAGGAATATATTTGATGTAAATGTTATATTAGACTACATCATAACATCAATCAATACCTACATCTCGCCTCAAAACGGGGTTTAACCAAAAATCCAGGTTTAAATCTCGTTAAACTACGGTTGACACAAACGATAAAATACAATTCGTGGTTTCACAATAAACCGATCATCAGATTCATTCTTTGGATCACTTTACAACCGTAACTGTCGAAAGTGTGTCAAAGTTTGCCCTTAACAACTTAATCATTTTAACTTTACAAAAAGAAAACGTGGATGGGTAAAATGTTCTAGGTTTAAGAAAAACAGGAATAAAATACTGCGTGACTTCGCCTAGTTGTTAGTTTTAGCTATTGTTGTTAATTTACAATGTTTTTTTAGGATATTTTTTTATTTCCATCCCGTTTTAATGAGAATATAATTATAGAAATTTCATATCAGCGTCCCTATCCCAGTTCACTGTTGTTGTGGCTTGTAACTTTCTAACGTATTTCACATTTAATTAATTACCACCATTTTATAATCGCCAGTCCATTTCCGAGTAGCTGGGGTTACCTTTTCCACGGGGTCTTCAGCAGGATTAATTGGCTTAAATAACATTTAGGTACCAATGTGAACTTTTTATTTTAATTTTTCCTTACACTGGGAATTACTTTCAGTGCTTTTTTGGGAGTGTGTTTATAAACTAAAACTCACAAACACTTACACTAAGCGCGCGAGTTGAATGCAGAGCTTAGGAATGCGGTAGTGCTGTTGACAAGGATGGCACAGTACTACACTGCAGGCGCGTGAGGTGAAGCGTGCGGGTAGCGGGGGGCTCTTCACCTCAGACCCCGACTGCAGTCAACTCGCGCGCTATCTGTAGGTGTTTGTGAGTTTTTAGTTTAAACCCGAAACAGCTGCAGCAGCAGATCTGTATTAAACATACACATTCACAAAGTAATTTAGAACATAATGTTATGCATATAAATGCATTTGGCAACTTACTATGTAGTTCCCAACACAATTACAGCACGGTGTCACACACAGCCAACTTAAATGCAACGGACAAAGTTGAATCCATTTTAAAGTTAGTTCCGTTGGGGCTTTTAGCGCAATAAATGCCTTCCTTCCTCCACTTTCTTAAAAGTTTCCTTTAAAACAAAAAGATTTGTTTCTTATTCTAGAACAAACGGCCGTCTTAAGCATCGCTACTGTCTCGCAAGCGATTTTCTTAGAACTATTTTCGCAATTTGAATCGAAATAAGGTATCTTCCTTTTGGTTTCCGATTTTCTTTTGTTAATCTGTTTTGCCTTTTTTCTTTTTAACTTTTTTATGCCTTTGTTATACTGTAATATATGTTTGACTTAGGTAATAAGTTCGAGTATTCGATTTTTGAATCTTGTTTGATTTTAAATGTTTATCTTATGTGATTAGCAAGGAGGTTCAAATATATTTAATTTCTTTATAGAAAATTTTAAATGGGCGTAATTTTGCTTTATTTAAATTGGGTAATTAGGTAGTCTGTATTTTTAATTTAACTTATAGCTTTATACCCTGTATCCATTTAGAATTGGATAAAACAGTAATCATGCCTTTGACTGGCCTGTTGGTCTAGTGGTTAATGACCCTGACTGCTATGCCGGGAGTCGTGGGTTCGATTCCCACCAAATGTTTGTGTCATGAGCACGATCATTTGTTCTGTTTCTAGGTGTAATTTATCTACAATATGTATGTATTTAGAAATATGTATGTATGTTTATCAGTTGTTTAGTACCCATAACACAAGCTCTGCTTAACTTGGGACTAGATGGCGTTGTGTGATAGTTGTGGAATATTATTTATTATTATTTATGAGATGATGAGATTAAATAACAACCATTCTGGATATCAATTACAAGCCAAAAAGAAAAAAGTACCTATTTCACGAAAATCCTTTAGAAGAGAAAAATATCTAAGATGACTCATGTAATTACATATTGACGACATACTATTATATATTTTGACGAAGGTCTGAAGAATTGGTTACTTTTTATTATATGACAGCGTCTGAACTATTTTCGATAATGTGTCACAATATTTTGTTATAATTTGGCATAAAAAGTATAAATTGCCTAAAAACTGAAACTGTTTTAGCAGTTAGCGTCAAACAATTTTTTGAAAACCAAGCAAACAATTTTATGTGTTAAAATATTATTATTAGAAGGTATCAACAGGTCTCAACTCTTCTCAGAAATAATTAGTTGTAACGCCATTTTTTGTAATTCATTTATGTGGGATAATGATTACTGTTACTGTTACTGTCAGCCTGTATTATCCCACTGCTGGGCAAAGGCCTCTCCCCATGACTTCAAACTATTTCGATCTAAGGCTAGTGTGAGCCACTGGTTGTTAGTTTTATCCAGCTCATCCCGTCATCCAATGATAAAGTAATATAATTATTAAAATTTATTTCTACAAATATAGAGTAGTTGTCTTTAGTTAATTGTATAAATGACTGTGACAAGAGATTTTGAGAAACATTTTGAGGGATTGTTTTTTTCAACAATATCTGAATAAATGACTTTTGGTTTTGTTTATTATTTTCCCAATTACTGTAAGTTGAAGTATTTTTTTTTCATTTTAATACATTCTGATCCGACTGTACTTTTTATACAAGTTGCATGTTATACTAAACACTACATATACTGAAACAGAAACAAACTGTTAATAAGTTTTAAAAGCATTACGAAAAGAGAGTTCTTAAACAAATTCCCAAAACAAAGGAGAATCAACAGAACACATTTAAAACTTAATTCTAAAATGGTGTAGTTAAAAAACTAAGCATGTATATAATCTCACTTCTGTAACAGTGTAATTTGAAGTAACACGGAACATAACATCGGTATATTAGAGTGATCACTTGTTGTGGTTCCGTACGGGTTAAATCCGTAATTTATAACTCAGAACGCAACAGTGAATATTTTAATAGTAAGTACTGAAATATCGGGTGGGGTCCAAGTGATAAACTGCCCAGTAGATAAATACCGCAAGTAAATAATCGGTGTGAACCATAAAAATAAGTAAATTTAAAGTTTGCAATATCAAAATGACAGCTTTTCATTTAATGCACATGGGATTTTATACGGTAATTAAAAAGAAAGAAATATGTTTATTCTTTTTGTCTCTCTGTCAGTCTCATCTACCAACCCGCACTGGGTTTGCGTAGTGGATGACGGCTCGCTCTCTCTCACACAGAATAAGAAGATAAGAGGCCTGTGTTCCAGCTGTGGCTAATATTATAATGATGTAGTTATGTTTTTTTTTAAGAGTTGTTTTTGTCTTGCCCACACTGTTCCATAGCTGAGCAAAGGCGTTTCAGATTTTTTCCAAATATAATATATTAATTAATTGTTTTGTTATTGGAAATTATATAAAGTGATTTATATTTCCAATAGCGAAACGTTTTGACAAATCCTGTCCCACATCCGTTTACTCACTTCTGCTACATTTTACGAAATCGCTCCCTCAGAAGCGATAGAAAGATATAACACTTCAAAAATGTATCACGCTCTCATTTTATCACTTGAGCCTTCATACAAAACTGCATGCGGCAAATGTTAGTGCATATCGCGTTTCATTATGAAACCGCTACACCAGGTGCTCTGGTAATACGCGCCCGTTCAACTTATATTCAGATTAAATCGTGGTGGTTACGTTATTAGATTGCTGTTCTATTACCAATGGATTTACGTGGTTTTGATTGGCTGTTGAAGCAGTCTACTTTGTTATTTTCTTCTATCTTCTAAATGTCTTCGATCGTTAAATGTATTATAATGTATTGACGGAGCGACTTGAGCGTAAACGGCTGGACCGATTCGGATTATTCTTTTTTTTTCGTGTTTTTAACTATCAGGGCCAGGTTTTAAAGGAAAAATCATCACGTCTACTCGTGCGAAGCCGGGACGGACCGCTAGTGATATATGAAAGTACGGTAATAATACATGTCGACGGGTCCGAGTAATATGCAGGTAATGGGTGATCCATCAACTGCTGCGCAGCGTGACGCAATTTCGATCCCCTTATGCAACAAAATATTTGTGCGAGCTGCAATTAGTTGTATTAGCTGCAATTAGATCCCTATTTCGACACAATGGGTCAGGTGTGCCCCAAGGAAGTATCCTTGGACCCCTCCTCTTCCTCTTATACATTAATGACTTACCAAATATAACTCAACATAAATGCGTACTTTTTGCAGATGATGTGTCAGTAATAATACCGGAATCCAATAAAACATTACACCAACAAGAAGTATCCGAAACTGTTAACAATATAATTGATTGGCTAAATTATAACAACCTTAAAGTTAATTTATCTAAAACAAAATATATACAATTTGCAAATATCAAACAAAATCCAGCACAAATTAATTTAGTACAGAATAATGAAATTATCAATAAAGAAAGTAGCATTAAATTTTTAGGTCTAACATTAGATCAGAACTGTAATTGGGGAATGCATATTGACAATTTATGTAAAAAAATAAACAGATTTGTTTTTGCACTGAAAGAACTACGCAAGACAGCGAACGAAAAAGCCGCACTCAATGCCTATCACGGCTATGTAGCATCTGTGCTGAGGTACGGATTACTCTTATGGGGAAACTCGACATATATTCAAAGAGTATTCTTAGCGCAAAAGAAATGTCTGAGGGCAATCACGGGTGTCCCTCCATATGAGAGTTGTAGACCGATATTCAAGAAGTTAAAGGTTCTAAGTCTGGCATGTACATATATTCTAGAAATAGGTATATTTGTTAAGAAACATTCCCATTTCTTTTCCACTGTAGCCGAAGACAATAGATTCATAAAAAGAGACCCAACAAAATTAAAAAACCAATTCTGCAATAGTACCCTACATCATCGAAATAGTTACCTGATGGCCATTAAAATTTATAACCATATTCCACAAAAAATAAGAGAATTACCACTACATAAATTCCAAAAAAACTTGAAATCATGGCATCTTAAAAATACATTTTACTCGGTAAAAGAATTTTTAGAAGACGTGCAATCAGTATAAATATTAGTCTCACATAAGTTGTTATATTCATGCCAAAGTTGTTATTTCTGTATTTTATTTTATTTGATGTTTGTTTTTACTTAGTTTGATATTGTGTTGTTTTTATTTTTGTTGAAAAAATAATATAGGTATAAGTTATTTTGTTATGTAAAACTAGAATGTGTATAATGGTTATAAAATGTATAACTAATTGTTAATATTCGTATGCCGCTTTGTGCGGTGGATATGCTGATCTAAATAATTTTATAACATCTCTGTCCCTACCATATTCAACGAATAAATGTCTTTGTCTTTGTCTTTGTCTTTGTATCCAGGTGTTTGCGTATGTGATTTTTTTAAAATTTTTGATTGTGTTTAAACGCATCTGCGATACAAGAAAATAGTGCTATAGTTGGTGCCAGTTAAGATGTCAATAGCGGGCATTGACCCCTACCTAATAAGTCCTCGTATAAAGACACAAGCTCAGAATTAGCATTTTTATAAAATACCGAATAAATTAGTAAGTTTATTGTAAGGATATAAGTATCTAAGTATTCATAACATATCAAAATGGTAAAGATATTTCACATATACCTAAGATTTTATATTATTTTTATTAAGACTCACAAGTAAACACTATAATTTCACAGAAAAATACTAATTCTGAACTTATGTCATTATAGGAAGAGTTATTAGGTAAAGGTCAATGACCGCTATTGACATCTTAACTGGCACCAACAATAGTGTGGGTTTGGCTGGAGAGACGTCACGGCGTCCTGACCTATCGCATGACGCAGGTCCTCACCGGACACGGAAGTTTCGGGAGGTACCTGTGGCTGATGGGAAAGGAGGAAACGCCGGGGTGTCACCACTGCGAAGATCGCCCGGAGGACACAGTAGAGCATACGGTGCAAGACTGCCCAGCTTGGGCAGAGCACCGACGTGTCCTCACGGCGGCGATAGGCGGAGACCTCTCGCGCCCGGCATTGGTTTCGGCCATGCTGCGGAGCGAGACGGAGTGGGAAGCGGTCGCCGCCTTCTGCGAGGCAGTAATGCTCGTGAAGGAGGCGGCGGGCCGCGAGAGAGAGAGGACAGCGTCCTCCCTCCGCCCCAACCGCAGTGGTGTACGCCCACGGCGCCGTACGTCGCAAGACGATCTCCGGCCACCGTAGGCGCGGGCATGCGGACAGCGAGTAAAGGGCAACTCGCTGTCCGACCATGGACCATGCCCGGGTCGACGGCGCGTCGTGTTCCACGCGCGCCTCAAAGAGCTGTCAGCAAAATGACGGGGCCCCCTCTCAGAGGGCCAAAGCCTGCCGGGGTCGCGGGATTTATTTCTATTACCGTGACCCCGGAACATAAAGGGCTACTGAAGGACACCGTGGATTTTAGTCAGTACAAGTCTGACAGTACCTCCCGCCCTGCCCGGGGTTGGAGGTCTCATTTGATGATTTTACCACGATAAAAAAAAAAAAAAAAAAAAAAAAAAAACAATAGTGTGGGTTGCGACACTAGAACTTTCTCTTGTATCGCTCTTCTTCTCGCTCGCTTACTTCTTTCTCATCTGTAGTTTTTTAAAAGAAAAAGAATTTCACGAAAAATGTTTTACTGGTTTTGTTTTTATGGCTGTTAGAAGTATTGTCATCTAAAACAATACACGCGATTACAATAAATACTCAGTAGTTAAAAATCTTTAATTTATTATTATACAGGGTGAATTTTTCAACTGGGCGTGGATGGCTATTTTCGAAACTATGAGGAATATCAAAAAACGCTGAAAGGAGTCTCGAGGCCGATTTTGACGAAAACTAAAACAGCATCATCGGATTTTAGTAAAATCAAAAATCCTGGCCAGGAATAGAACCCGCTGATTTTGGAAAAAAAATCACACCCTGTATTATTACACCGTTCGACAGTGTTACTAATAAGGATCAAATTCTGGGAAGTAATCATATACGGCAAACTTAAGGAAATGGCTGATTTTTATGAAATTGCTATGTTTCCATGTTACTTTTCATCTACTGAGCCATAATTTATTCGAAATTATAAAATTTCATTGTTTTCAATGTCTCACTGGGTTTGACCTTTCAACAATCCCACTGTACTTAGCAATACGACATTATTGAGTTGAACTACAAATAACATTATTTTAAAGAAGAAACGTTAACTTATGTTTCAAATACAGTCTTTGCCTTGAAAATTAATCAGTTTTTTTGTAATAATACGTTTTCCTTAAGTTTGCCGTATATGATTACTTCCCAGAATTTGATGCTTATTAGTAACACTATCGAATGGTATGATAATACAGGGTGTGATTTTTTTTTCAAAATCAGCGGGTTCGGTTCCTGGCCAGGATTTTTGATTTTTCTAAAATCCAATGATGCATTTTTAGTTTTCGTCAAAATCGGCCTCGAGACTCCTTTCAGCGTTTTTCGATATTCCTCATAGTTTCGAAAGTAGCCATCCACGCCCAGTTGAAAAATTCACCCTGTATAGTTCCACGCACACGTGTTGAAGCAAACGCTGGCGACGTGATGATGCATAACTTCCATTTGAATTTGAGGTTTCTGTCTACGTCGTGGGAGGAAACAATCGTGTCTTTTTAATAAACTTTCGTTTTAACCTATTAAGTAAAACACATTTAAATACATAACATTGTTTCGTTAAGTGCATCGCCGTAAAAAACAGATGGCATTTCCATTTCAGCCTGATAAAACATCCAATCTTCTTATCGAGACCCTTCGTAGATAAACTCACGCCGCCATTTTTCTCTCTTCCCAGATCAAGAAAGATGCAATTTGATTAAAACTCGGGTACAATTTTTCTTTCACTTCGTTTAAAATCAATTTTCGCGACTTCGTTATCTTTGAAAGATAAATTGAAATTGAATCGAACGTTTTCATTCTCCATTAATTCTACATTCATGATATCAATAAGTAATTACTGATAATAAATCTTTTTAATACTGAAATTTTCTTCGAGAAGTTTTGCTAGGTCATTGAACTCCGCGGGCATGCGGACAGCGAGTAAAGGGCAACTCGCTGTCCGACCATGGACCATGCCCGGGTCGACTGCGCGTCGTGTTCCACGCGTGCCTCAAAGAGCTGTCAGCAAAATGACGGGGCCCCTCACAGAGGGCCAAAGCCTGCCGGGGTCGCGGGACTTATACCATCACCGTGACCCCGGAACATAAAGGGCTATTGAAGGACACCGTGGATTTTAGTCAGTACAAGTCTGACAGTAAGGGTTGGGAGGACTCATTTGATGATTGTACCACGATAAAAAAAAGGTCATTGAACTCTCCAATAGTTTGATTTGTAGGGTAGTCACGTTTTCTTTTAGCGGTAAAGGGTCGAGTGACGGAAACTTGAGTTTCGTATCAATTTTGCTCGTTGCTATAATGTAGTTTGTATTCGTGCTGAAAGAAAGTAAAATACAATGTTTTAACTGTGTATTTTACTTAGCTCTCAAAGAAATAAAAATTCTTGAAGTAACGTAAAGAGGTGGAAGGTTTCTGATGGTTTTATTGGATAAATAAAGAATGAAACTTTATTCATATCATAACATTTTTCATTTACAACTAGTAACCATTTTGGCGTGTAAAACGGGCTGCCCTGTCAGACTCTTTCTGACTGAAAAAACCTTACTTCTGTTGTCCTTTGAGTTCCAGCACCGAGGGCCAGTTTATTGAAGGCGCACGTATATACAATGTGCCGTCGACACCCGCCTGATCCTTGACCGAACGGCGAGCTAAACCGTCTCCCACATCACACCCACGTTGGCTAAGGCGTGAGGTGGACGATGTCCTGTCTCTTTGACTATGAGCTAAGAAAAAAATATCTTCTGCAATGTTGTCAAAAACAAATACTACCTTCAATAATAAATGTCCATTACAAAAATGAAAATCACAACATTGAAATATGCACCTTTTTCTCTTATAAAATTATGATCAAAATCCAATCAACACCAAATCCTTAATTACATTATTATCGCAATCGCCAATCATACGAGAACACATTCAATTAATATTTTCAAAATGAGCACAATGTTTGGGCTGTGCCCAATCAAATATGCAAATAGTGTGGCGACGGAGAGTGACGGTATTTACCGAGCGATCGGCTGGTATTAGGGCTCAACCATACCAGTGTTTGACCACCCCTAACTATGTTATTGAATTTGTATTGTATTGATACAAACTATTGATTTAGGGATTATGTTTGGTGGCAGGTAAGCTTAAACTGAAAATGTTGTGTTTAGGAGTGTAAAACAATTAGTTTTCCACCTGAATTTTAGCCGAAATAGCCTAAATTTGTACATGGTCAAGGCTCAATCAACACTTTGCGGAAAAAAAATGTTTTTACCATTGAGCTATTACTATTACGTATAGAGATGACACCACGCATCACCATTGTATCCCATACAGGATGAGTGCACGCGCCTAGAGCACGCCACAGAGCTGTCAAACAATTGAATGAACTTGTGTGCGCGCACTCATCCTGGATGGGACATAGTGGTGATACGTGGTGTCGTCTCTATACGTAGTAATAATAGCTCAATGGTTTTTACCTGTCAGATGGATTCTACGAATTAGTTCGAATTTGTGCTCATTTATAGCAATAATTATGCTACTACATGGGAAATAAACTTACTCGTACCCGCCAAAATGAGGTTATATTACTATCATTATCATCAGCCGGAAGACGTCCACTGCTGAACATAGGCCAGGTATTGCTATAGACTAACTATTTTTCTACGCAGTCTACTACACAGTCTAAAGCGTGGACTTTAGGCTGTGGGAAAGAGATAGACCTATACAAGTAGCCTAGCGCCATCTTGTTTTCTGAGCGGCACTATTCATGCTTTGAGACGTCATGGTAGTCCAGGTATAGTTGTAGATGAAGTTGTCTTTTATTCGTTGTGTATGTAAACACCATTCGCCAATATTCTGATGCAATACCTAATTTTATTTTGAAGAAAATTGATCACGGTTTGCTATATCTTACCGATAAAAGAGTATTTTAAGGACTTTTATGATATTAGAAGCTTTTACAACGAAAATACGACAAAAAGATGGTTAGTAGGAGCTTTAATTTTAATAATAATTTTACACTAAAGTAGTTTTTTCTTTCTAAAAAAAACTAGTCAATTTATGTAGACGTGCCCTAACAAGTCGATACTCAGTGTTAGGATTAAGCGATAGCATTGGTTTGCACTACCACCGTGATTAAAATTAGTTGGATGAAACGATGAAACACATGTGATTAATCCCGATCATCCCGACGTTAGGTTAGGTTAAATCGAAACGGACCAAGTTTCGATCTAAAATCTGGATTTTATAATAATACTGTATTGGAAAATTAGACGGGTATGAATTTATAACGACACGTGTCCGTCGCACGAAAGCAAATAATTGAATGTGGTTTAATTAATTATTTGAATGTTTGAACGCTTTTTAGATTTATGTCGAATTCAGATGTCAGTATCAATGTTTTTGTGGACATAAATTATATTGAACGAAGCAACAAAACCAACAGAAAAACAAAGAAAAAAAACCAAAAATAAAAACATAACTTCGTGAACTGAATATAAAGGTTGGGTCTAGAAAAAGGTTTATAAGATTACTTATATAACTTATTTTCAAGACCCCAAAATATTAGGCCATTGACCGTCTCAAGATATATTTTTAGACCTGTACTAAAATAATAAAAGTACGTCTGATATCCCTGAAGGTTGCTAGTTAAATTTCGGTACTAATAGTACCACACCCACACCCAAATTCTGTATGTTGAAGTACCACTTAATATGGTACAAGCCTGCTCTCATTAATTTGATGCTTTACCTGATTTACCCTAGTATTAAGATAGAGCTTTAACCGATCCTTTTTTTTTACATACCGTAAAGGTAACAAACCAGCATACAGATGGAAAGTTGCTGAGGTATTCCACATAGGGCCACCCACTGACAATGGCATCAGCTACTAGCACCTTATTTTGATCCACTTAAGGCTACTGTCAAAACTATTCGCAGGTGGTATTTGGAATACCCAGTTTGCTGACCTAGCAACTTTTAAGGGTGTGTAAAGATTATTGCGTCGACAGTTAAAATGACTATAATAATATTTCTAATGAAATGTGTTTAAATCGTTATATTATATCCTTTAACTATGGCACAACTGGCTCATCCGCATCCTCGGAAAAAACAGTCAGCAGTCCTAAGGTCTGTGCAGAAGTCAGTTTCTCTGTGGAGAAATAAAAGATATTTTTTTCTATAAAGAAAATCTTTTTAACTATGCGTAAACACCAAACATAATCCATAAGTTTTCTTAAAACCTCACCACCAGTCATAACAACCAGCATTGTACAATCAACGAGAAAAATAACATCGACCTAAAGAATTCCTTTCAAACCCAACAGTTTCATTATGGTAATGATTCAACCAATCTTTGATATCGCCCCGATTATTACCATTTAGTCGGTGAATGTACTCGTTTGAGAACAAAAAGGGCCCCTTTTTCGCCCTCACTAATATTTTTCTTGGTAATAATGTTTTTATTAAAGCTATAAAATATTATTTGGACGAAAGCGGTAACGGTTCGGCATCTAATTGAAAATGGGAAGCTTTTTTTGGATGATCGTGTTTTTTAAAAGATTTTTTGTTCGGGAGATAGATAAAATTTATGTTAATAGAATTTTATAAAGGCTATGATGGTTTTGGCGAAGTGTCTCAATGCCAATGTTTGAATTTGCAGTTATGTGCATGGGAGATATATTTATGGGAAGAAATATTTTGACGCAATAGAACCCTTTGTAATTTTTGTCTGTTCGTTTATTGGCGTATACATTTGACGCGCTAATTTTAGAAACCGTTTTTAATTTTTTTTATTTACTTTTTAAAAAATGACGTCGAACTTTATTCTTATTCACACTTTTTATTTATTTATGTTTGGCGCTCAGCAAATTGGGCCAGGAACATAATTAATAATAATTAATAAGAATTATGAATTTAATGAAACCAGAAACATAAGTTAGAAATATTGCAAAATTAAAATTCCTAACATTATAATAATAAATGGTTACAAGCTTTCAGGGAAATTAATTAAGTCAATAACGCAATCTCCTTTCAATTTGTATCAAAATGCGGTTTAACAAATCTCTGGGGTACGCAATAGGGATTTATTTTAGCGCTCTGTATCGGGATTGCTTCAGTTTATTGAAAGTTGCGATAGTTTATTAGAAAAGTAGCTTTTACCCGCGACTTCGTTCGCGTTTATTTACTTATTTAATTGTTTTATTTCCCATTTCCAACGTAGAGCTGCTGGGGAAATGCAACGAGAGCCCGATCGACAACCAGATCAAGCGTCGCAAGTGGAAATGGATTGGCCACACGCTCCGAAGGGACCCTGACCACATACCCAAACAAGCTTTGGATTGGAATCCCCAAGGGAAAAGAAAGCGTGGCCGTCCCCGTCAAACTTGGCGACGCACCGTGCTAGCGGAAGCGGCGAGCATTGGATTGACGTGGAGCGAGGTGAAGCGGGAAGCTCAAGACAGATCGCGATGGAGGACATCTATGGACGCCCTCTGCCCCATCTAGGGGTCATAGGATCTTAAGTAAGTAAGTAATTGTATTATTTAATAATAATAAGAAAGGCCCTTCACGCTTTCCATTATCATGAGAACATTGTCCTATAAACTTGTCTTTATAAACTTATTTCATTTATAAAAAATTTCAAGAAGAAACGCAACAAAATTTAAATCAAAAAGACACAGAGGAAAGCTAAAAAATATTGAGATTAAAGTCTAGTGGTTAGTGACCCTGACTGCTATACCGGGGGTTGTTCGATTTCCACCCAGAACAAATGTTTGTGTGATGAGCATGATCAATTGTTCTGTGTCTGGGTGTAATTTATCTATAATATGTATGTATTTAGAAATATATAAGTATGTTTATCAGTTGTCTAGTACCCATAACACGAGCTCTGCTTAGCTTGGGACTAGATGGCGTTGCGTGATAGTTGTGGAATACTATTATATTTTATATTTTCGTATCGCACGCTTTATCATAATTCTAAAGACCGATTACTGTTTCGGTTGTGTCCCCCTTTTTTTTTTTTTTTTTAATCGTGGTAAAATCATCAAATGAGACCTCCAACCCCGGGCAGGGCAGGAGGTACTGTCAGACTTGTACTGACTAAAATCCACGGTGTCCTTCAGTAGCCCTTTATGTTCCGGGGTCACGGTAATAGAAATAAGTCCCGCGACCCCGGCAGGCTTTGGCCCTCTGAGAGGGGGCCCCGTCATTTTGCTGACAGCTCTTTGAGGCGCGCGTGGAACACGACGCGCCGTCGACCCGGGCATGGTCCATGGTCGGACAGCGAGTTGCCCTTTACTCGCTGTCCGCATGCCCGCGCCTACGGTGGCCGGAGATCGTCTTGCGATGTACGGCGCCGTGGGCGTACACCACTGCGGTTGGGGCGGAGGGAGGACGCTGTCCTCTCTCTCTCGCGGCCCGCCGCCTCCTTCACGAGCATTACTGCCTCGCAGAAGGCGGCGACCGCCGTACCGTATGCTCTACTGTGTCCTCCGGGCGATCTTCGCAGTCGTGACACCCCGGCGTTTCCTCCTTTCCCATCAGCCACAGGTACCTCCCGAAACTTCCGTGTCCGGTGAGGACCTGCGTCATGCGATAGGTCAGGACGCCGTGACGTCTCTGTCAAAAGCCTCCTTTTTCTTCTTACAAAACTTTCTGTGTCTGTGTCATCATCATCTGGCTGCCTTTTCCCAACTATATTGGCGTGATAGTTGTGGAATATTATTATAATAATAAATCGTGGTGCAAAAGTAGCTGTTTTCCTATAATAAAATGTATAAAATCAAATATTTTCAGACTCCTCTAGCTACACGTGTTTCACTAATTAAAGTTAGATTGAGCTCGTTTGAACTAGTTAACAGTTTTAAAAAGCAAATTTTTACCTTAAATAACGTTAAGTTAAATGGCGGCAACATTTTCACATTATTTTTAGTAAAAATTTTAGCGAAAATTTGTTTGATTTCAGTGAAAAGGTTTGGTGCTTTGAGTTGAATCATATTGTAATTTCAGGAAAAATAATTATGTTCAAAATTTATAGAAAAATAAAGTCGGTTGAAGTTAGCTTAATAAATCTGTTTGATGCAACTTTCTTTAGCAAAGCTGATTATGTCTTAAAATAGTGTCAACAAGTCAACAGCAAAACGACATTTTACGTTTGGTACGGATCGTTTTTGTGGTAAGGCGGTAACAGTCTCTATAGGTACATATAAAACATAGGATGACGTTGGTGTTGTAATTTTTTCTTACATGCTGTTCAATATTACTTTTGGCGTTTGCAAAATTCTTCAAAGAAAGAAGTTATGTAACCAATTTCGGTCACAGCGACATTCGATGACTATTTAGAATGGTTGTACTCTTTCAAAGCCCGAAAGCTTTGAGCTTCGATACGCTGCTCTTCCTTTGTGTTCTCCAGTGAATCGCATATTCAATCTTGCACAAAAAACTAGAAACACAAAGCAGCTATCCATAATTGACTGTCGAGCGAATTTCATCAGTGTAATGTAGGCTTGTTCACTCAAAAATTCTGGTTTTTGGTCTTGTCGAGGGCTAGTCGATATTTAAATACACCTTAAATATCAATCAGTCGACGTTGCATGAGCATTTCTATCTCTGTTCTATTAAGAATAGACTAAGTTACATCTATTGATAAGCTATTTTACAGAAAAAAAAAGTCCAAAAGGTAGATTATCAAAAAAATATGACCCCCTAATTTTTTCTTATGTTACGTAAACTAAAAACACAAAACGTCACTTGGTCGTTTATTTCTTATAATTTTAGTTCGGTATAGTTTGACGGGCGTTATGCCATCACAAGCCCTGAATTATAAAGCGTTTTATCTCTGTCAATATTAATTGATTTTAAAAACAAACCACGTGTGCATTTATTATTCAATACTCTAACTTGGCGGACTATATTATACAGATTTCCAATTTATTTATGCAGTAAACTAAACTATTACATCAGTATAATGGAAGCTTGTTTACTCAAAAAATATGGATTATTGTAGTGGCGAGGGCTAGTTGATAAAAACACCTTTAAATCGACCAGTCTATGTTGCATATAAGCTGTTCTATTTCTGCTCTACCAAGAATAGACAAAGTGACATCTAAACAATTCACACACAGCTTAATTCTTTTATTAAAAAAAAAACGTTGCCCCACACTAGGAATTCCTCCTGTGTCGTGGGTGCGTTTACAAACACAGAATTCACATACCTACACAAATACCCAGACCAGAAACTACTTTGTACCTGTAGGTCATACAAATATTTGTTCATACAAATGTTTGTTGTTTGTGCGGGAATCGAACCCATGAAACGCTGCACAGCAGTCCAATCGCTCAGTCATTGCGCTAATCGTGCCGTCTGACTAAATCACGACAGAAATCGTCAAAATTCTATAATTTTATCTATTCTTCTGTCGACAAAACCCTTTTCCACGGTATCATGCTACGCCTACTTAAGTTCTTATTACAAAGTTACGTATCACCGCTCACGTTTACATTCAACCTTTATTCATGCCTTGGAAGTTTCCGAACGCTACTACCCTCTAACGGTAGGCTTTAAAATTGGTGGCATAAACTGTCGCGATACGGATCCTCAATTAGGAGGACCAAGCCCCATTGATCCCTGTTTCTGGACACGTCCCAGGTATTAGAGGAATCAATCGATTCATTGTTTACGTAAGTACGAGCTTAGGTGGCTAATTGAAGTCTTGTTTGATTATTTTAATGTTGCATTTGTTGAATATTTTATTTACGAAGTGTTAATTTTTATAAAGAATTATGGTAAAAAAAGAGAAATGAAAAGTTATCTCTATAGATCAATGAATATTAAAACAAATTAATTAAAAAAAAAGTCAAGTGTGCGCGATGGAAAAGTATCTAGGTACATTTACAATTATAGGGAACACGTGCACACTCGGAATTTTTTCTGTATCGTGTTGGTGTCATATATAAAATTTAACTCCAATAAATGTAACTCACATACACAAACACCTAGATAAACATAATACTTGTAAGTTATACAAATATTAACTCCATGTGAAAATCTGACTCACGACACGCAGCGCAGCAGTTAAATTTTTGCCAACGAATTAAATAAAAATAGAAAAAGGACATAGTAAATAGAATATGATGCAATCTAAAGAACTCTGAGAGCTACACATAAATTTAATTAGGCATGTATTAAAAAAAGTAGAAAAATCCACACATTATATTTGGCAACCGTTATCAAATACCGATTGAGGTCAATCCTTTTCAACCCTGTATTAGGAAAAAAAAACGCAAAATCCACATATTCTCATCCAGCGAAAAATCCATCGCGAATACCCCATTATCCTGAACAGATAAAGTTGATATCGTTTAACGAGCTCCCTGCATAGCCCGGTGATACATCACCATGATTGTAAGGATCAGCAGTCGAAACGCGTGCCCGGCTTCAATGGCAAGACGTGACCGGCAAATAGTAGGTGTAATGTGGATATGGAGATGAGGCTTGCTCTGGTTAGATGGAAAAGGGATAGGCTCTCAGACTAATACCTAGGTGAGATTACGTTGGGATTGACAGATTTATACCTTTTTTTTGCGTGATAATATCATCAAATGAGACCTCCCACCCCGGGCAGCGCGGGAGGGAATGTCAAACTTGTACTGACTAAAGTAAACGGTGTCCTTCAATAACCCTTTATGTTCCGGGGTCACGGTAATGGAATAAGTCCCTCGACCCCGACAGGCTTTGGAACTCTGAGAGGGGGCCCCGTCAATATTATGAATTAACACATAGTATACCTTTTATCCTCGTATTACTTTCCCATAAGCATAATTTTTGAAATACACGTGGACGCCGTCAACAACTACAGATTTATACCTTCACTAGTTGTTGACGGCGTCCACGTGTATCTCAGAAATTATGCCTACGGGAACGTAATACGAGAATAAAAGGTATACTATGTGTTATTTCATGATAGGTTAACAAAACTGGCCTAATGAGGATGCTGTTACCATACATATTTATCTTAAGCTAGGTCGTCACGGTGCGTGATATCACGAGTCACAATTTGAAGATATCCGGGCTAACTGTTTGACATGCCTTAACATCCGTACTGACGCGGAAACCAGAGTCGTATTGAGCTAATTTTAATTGGATAGACTCACTCACCGTACTATTCTACTCCTGACAGACAAAAACAACAGTGGCGACAACTACCTAAAGCACCAAGACTATTAAGCTCGACAAGGATAAGGCAAACTATCTTAAATGAAAATAATAGAAAAAGAGTCAGAGTCTAAGTGAAAATTATTTATTTGCGTTTTTGGTAGTACAAAGATGGTAAAAATAAATAAAAATTCACACACATTGCGCCAGAAAAATGACTTGCAAACAACATTATTAAAGTTTTAGGTTACACATTGTTTGGTAACTGTATAAAATAAACTTCCGGGCTTATTAAATCTAAAAGAAACAATATTTTGCTGTTAAATATTAGTCAACACACAAATTAAACTTTAATACTTAACTTAAAATAAAATATTTAAAATTAGTTTACAAACATAACATTATAATAATTCTTAAGTAACAACAAATTCTTTATAAATAGTTATAATGCGTAACGGTAAAATGCTACGGAAAAAAAACTGTGTGATTGAGCCATTTTTTTAAAACGATGCATTTTTTTGTAGGGAAGGTCTGATCTTTACCTCTATACCGGATATTACTGATCAGAGGAGCCATATAAATGCAATTACGTCTTAATAGTTCAATCCTAGGAACCGGCATTTTAGGAGCGCGATGCACGATTGGGCACGACGCGACTCGTGATATGATGCGACGTCTGAAGCTAGCTTAAAAAGCTGTAGCTTTTTAAGCTACACACTGGAAAAAAATACACGTGAAGCGTACTTATACACAAAAGCGTTACTATCAAACAGGGGAACGTCTGAGTGACTAATTATCCCCGTATCCTCTCCGGCCGGGTAATTAACATAACAATTAAACATACACACAGTTATGGTCTTAAATTATAATCCGGTTCTATTGAGAGTAAAGTCACAATGGAATTTTGGGATAGGGATGTGTAAACTTGAATTGGATATTAAAATATCGTCCGGATGATTCAAGTATTGTTGGAAAAGGGTACATTGTAGATATTTTAATTGTTACACAAAATTGGCGTTGAGAAATAGTTACTTTGTTTCTAATTAATTGAACAATGTTGGGATGAGTTATAAATAAATATTGAATTTCATTTCGGTGTCTGCTGAAATAAATTGGTATTATGAAACTAGAATATTAATAGTTTCGGTTATTACTGTTTTTGTGAATGGCATACATAAGGGTTTTATTACAATTTTATAAATGGAGCCTGTTGCTGAATTTTCGTGGTCGTAGGATTGTCTCAACAGGCAATGAAGAGTGTTAAGGTAGGAAGAGTGTTGAGGGCAATTGAAGCAAAACAGGGCATTTTAGTAGTACTCATTTTGATGATTTTACCATAATGATAAAAACTCGTTTTTTCTTTTTAAAACGTTTCCAATGTATAATGAATGTTGGTTCACCTGTTACTGGCAGGCTTAATGAACGTTTTACGTGTAAAACACTTATTCCTTTACCGTATATAAATTAACAAATTTATATACAGAAGCTGTTGGTATACCTTTATTTATAAATAAATTGTTCATAAAGTGTGTTCCGAAATGAATATTTTTAATGATGACAGACAATTTAAGAATTTTTTTATTCAGCTCGCTCCATCGTCGACCTTGTCTTTGTTATTTGTCAACCCTGACCTAGAGTAAGGTCAAAAGGAAACCCATCTTTAATAAAAAAAATACTTACTAATTTATAGATAAGGATTTTAATTATGATAACTTGGACTGGTCTGCCCAATCATTATTAAAGACCTAGTTAATTGGATTACGGTCACGCCTACCCACTAAAGTGACAAAGCTTGGAAACCTGCCCACCTAAGACAGATAGTTCAGCCGTTAGTCTACCGCTATCCATCTGAGATGCCAGTGAAACAAATATCGTATTGACATATTTATTGTTATGTGGGCCTGGTAGCTTCGATGGTGGATCGACTGGACTGTAGTGATATCTAGTGATTTGGGGTAATAGATGCAGTAGTTTATGACCTGACCCGCACAGACGGACCCTTGAAAGGACCCAAGCTACTGAATTGTTAATGATAGTCTCGATACTAGCCAGGTCTTGGTAAAAAGAAAGTAAAGAAAAAAAGGTTTATTAGGCTCACGCAGGACAACAAAAAGGTTCCAAAAACTAAAATGCGTAAAAAAGTAACGAAAATTAAATAAGTCATGTACGAGGCCAAAAAAACAGCATTGTGTTGTGACCTTTTTTAAAGTCATAGCGCTGGTATTCTGATGAACAAACCTTGTTTTGGAGCTGAAAATGAACCGGATTACCCATGAGTAGTCACTTGAGTGGTTTTATCAGTCTACATTATCCTAAAAAAATCTTGTGCAAAGGCCTCTTATTATTCTTTCTACTTCTATCAATTGTGTGCTTCTGCACATGAAATCATGAGTCAGCCATCTAAAGCGTTACGTCATTTCCTCCACGGCCTGCCGCTACCCCATCAGCTGTGTCAGTAACTAATATTATAAATGGATTTAAAAGAAATGGATGGCTGGATGCCTGTTACTCAGCCACGCCAGAATAGCTGAACCAAAGATCTGTTCATCTTTACTATCATGAGTCAGCCATCTAAAGCGTTACGTCATTTCCTCCTCGGCCTGCCGCAACCCCATCAGCCGTGTCAGTAGCTAAATGGATTTAAAAGAAATGGATGGCTGAATGCCTGTTACTCAACCACGCCAGAATAGCGCATTTCTGTTCATCTATACTATAGACTTCTACTACTACTATAGTATAATATAGACTTGTACTAAAATTCTCCAACATATTTCCAAACACGGTACGGACGCTGCATGCATTAGAATGTTCTGGATAATAAATTACTGGCACTTAGCTAGACACATACGTTCACACCGTGGCTCTAAATGGGCAGTAGTGGAGCCTGCTTTATGAGCGATATGAGCAGTTGAGGCTTCAAAATATGAATGGGTCTTCTCTTTCAGTAGTTATTAAGGCTAAGTCTAAGCCTGGTCATGAAGACAATGGTCTGAAGTGTTACATTAAGAACATGTCTGTATTTCTTCAAATAAATAAAAAAAAAATAAGTTTTCTACAACACACTTATAAGACAAACCGAAGTTCCATAAACTAGGAGACGAGCCATCGAACTGGCTTAATTCCCTGTCTTCGTGGATGTTACTGAGAAATTCCTGATAAAATCTGCCCAATTTTTAAATCGAAGCCAGATTTCATATGCGGTTGCTCTTTGAAATCATGACACTACGAAGACCAACATTCATACTATGGAAGAAACAAGAACATAAGACATTTAAGTATAAATAGGTAAGAAGACTCGACGGTTTTCAATCTTATGAAAAAGCATCAATAATGAAAGGGAAATACCCTCTGACATTCATTTGACTTTAAGAATTTTTCCATAAAATGGCCGGAACATTATAGACTCATAAATCATAGCCTCAAACGAATATAAAGAAAAAGAACGCAACAATAACAGGCAATGAAGAAAATATCACAACATTAAATAACTATAAAAGTATTGTTAAAGCAGTTATACGGTGGGAAATAAAACAAATTTTATGTACTGAGAAGGCTTAATGAACGTTGGATGGACAACATTTTGTTGTAATCGCCGTCGATTCTGTTGACAATAGCGGATATAATAAAGGAAAAGTGAATTGCGTCATACTCGAGAGGGGGACACACGGTGAAATAGATTGTCACACAAATGAAAATGTAATGCAGATAAGTATTAGCTTCTGCCTAAGGTTTGTATTTGTTTACACTAGGAATTTCTCCTGTAACATGAGTGTGTTTATAAACATTGAAACTCACTTAAACAAACAACAATCCCCGGAACAACAAACTGTAGTTCATTCGAACCTGCAACTTGAGAAATAAACATTCATCCATCCAATTAAATGTCCGGTTCAATTGGAACGGAAAGATGACAGACGGGATGCTAACACCGCACACTGATGGATAGCATTATGCTCATCTGCCTAGAAAAGTCCTATCTTAGAGTTGTTTTGTTTCAGTCTACTCGGATTCAGTTTATACCTGTATTTTGCATTGAGCGAATGTCACTACGGCTCGTGAGATTGGACTGGAGGCATGTAACTAAGTACTATCTATCAGACCCACAAAACTTTGTTACTGGGTAGTGCGTCAGTGCTATGTAAAAATTGTCTGTCAGAGCTTTGGGAAACTGAAGAAATGTTTATGGCAATCCTGTTGCAGACGATGCAAATTCTTCTTCAGGTCTTTACAATAAAGACCAATTTATGGAACCTTCCGATTCACAGGTCAAAAATCTTAGAGATAAATTCTCTAACAAAATGATATGTTGGCAACACTCAACAGCAGTCTGTCAACAATATTAATATCAGTTCACGAATAATATCAAGAAGAGAGAGAGTAACAAATAAACGTCATCGCAGACAATAGCCCTGTGACCACTGATGAAAGAGCATTTAATATAGTCATGATTACAGCATCAATCTTTACTATTGTTTGTTTATTTGATGGTAGATGTTTTGGGCTGTTGAATTAATGGAAGGTGTTTGAAGGAGCAAGTAATTTGTGGTTTCTGGGATCTTTGAGACGTTAGTAATTCGTGTAAGAAGAAATAGGTCTGGCTAGATTATTTTTTTGCGGGCAGTATTAAAATGAACGATTTGTTTCATTATACTGATCCTCCATCCATTTGTTACTAGAATTATTTTAAGCCAGCCTTTGGGCGACAACTTCAAGTTACTTTTTCTGTCGAAATACCTCTTGGTTTCTTTTTTTCCAATAAACTTATTATTTTTTTGTTTTATCATTTTGATTATCTTTTTTCTCGGTTGTGACGAGTAAATGTATTACTTTTCTTAGGGTGTCATCGGCTACTGGTCACCTTACGTGGATCGTACCTCCATTTAGCCTGAGGTCGTCCCATCTCACGTCACTCCCACACACTCAAGCGGGCATCGTTTCTACGACTAATATGGCAGGTCCTTTGCCACTTCTACTCATTTTGTGGACTATGAAGACCACAATTTCGGTTGTATCATGTAATTATGGATTCGATCCCGCAGAGAAACACAAATAAAACATACACGCCACGTGGAACATAAAGGTTCAAGTATCTACATACAACAAAAACGTTTGTTTTAATTAATTTAAACATAAACAAAGAACAAAAAGGCGAGCATCAGCCAAAACGGGCTGATAAATTGACGGGCATTTTTCATGGCGCACATAATTGAGGGAATAAAAAATAACAACGCCACAATGTTGATTGTAATATTCAATGCCGGATATTTTACCTTTGAAGCGGACTTATGGGAAATTGTTTTGCTTTAACTTTTTTATTACCTACTCTCTTTGTTTACATAACCTGCGCAAGTGAGGTGGAAGGGAGAGTCAGACTTGACTGACTTAAAACCAACCTGAGCTGTTATCACGAGTTTTCAGTATTTTACTTAATAGCGTCTTTCCAGTATTTACAGCGTTTCTTGTGTGGAAAAAAAATAGCGCACTCTCATGTGCGAAGAAGGAAGTAAGTTTTTCCTTGAAATTAATGTCAAAGTACCAGTTTACTTTACGTCTCAAATACTGAAAACTCGTGCTAAGGGTAGGTACTGGTTCCTTCAGTTAATATTTACAGGGCCATAACCACGTAAGTGCGATAAATGGATGTGCGATTGACGTTTGTGCGATAAAAGTGCGACTCATTGGTTGCTAGTTTGAACCTAGCGTTAAGATGATATGCTCTTCGTGCCCTATTATCGCACTAACGTTGTATCGCACAATCGTTTTGCAAGTTTACTATAATCTTGACAAATCAAAGATATTTGTCAAGATCATGTAGTAAACAACAAATTAAAGATATCTGTCAAGATCATGTAGTCATCATCATCAGCTTATAACGTTCCCACTGCTGGGACACAGGCCTCCTCTTTTGTGAGAGGGAGTGGGCCATAATCCACCACGCGGGCCCGTGCGGACTTGCAGATGTCACTGTCTTCGATTTGATGGTTCTGGGGACATGGCCGGTCTCCTCACATGTTTCCTTCCACACCTTTTGAGAGCAGTGGTGGTGAAATAAATTACACAAAGTAATGCGCCAAGCTGGGTTCGAACCCACGACCTACAACTCGTAAGTCGGGACCAATACCACTGCTCACGAAGATCATGTAATAAACTCCTGGTTTTCAACGAAATTTTCAAGTATCTTGAATTGTTTTGACTTAGTACTGAAGGTATCTTTTACTTTTCTCTAATTAAATTACTCTTGGATAGACAAAACAATATTTTTATTTTCCAAAAAGGTCATTGGTGGCTGCTTGTCAATTTTACTGGATAATTTAATAATAAGGAACGCTCAACATCACAAGGCATTAATTATTTAAATATTCTGTGCATAACTAGTTTGGTGTGAAAAATGGCTGATTGCGATAGCACGCGATGTAACGCACGCAAATATAATATTAGATATTAAGTGTAAGCAACAGTTTTAGGATCATAAAGGTATCAGGAATTAGAATAAAGTCAAACGACCGTATTGAGTTAGAGCAACTCGCTGTCCGACCATGGACCATGCCCGGGTCGACGGCGCGTCGTGTTCCACGCGCGCCTCAAAGAGCGTCAGAATAATGACGGGGCCCTCTCTAAGAGAGGAAGGAAGGAGGAAGAGGCCATAGCCTGCTGGGGTCGCGGGACTTATTCCATCACCGTGACCCCTGAACATAAAGGGCTATTGAAGGACACCGTGGATTTTAGTCAGTACAAGTCTGACAGTCCCTCCCACCCTGCCCGGGGTGGGAGGACTCATTTGATGATATTACCACCTAAAAAAAAAGGCGTATTGAGTTGTGAGTCCCATCATTTTGAGTTCTGGTACAGTGGAGACCACTCATTTAGTAGACACGAAAGACTTCTTCAAAACCAACGAAACGGCAATCATTTTTATTTGTTTTATCTCTTCTTTTAATTTTACACTGGACAAGCGGCCCGCCCCATGTACGCTACGTGTTACAAAAATGTGGTAAATGAAGAACCAAAGACCAACCAAAGATTTTGTGCAAACTTCACATCTCTACTAAATAGCCCGAAAAAAGCCTTGTTGTAGTTCTCCCCCTAACACATCACGTTCTCATCACATATCTAAACTTCCACTATATCCATCAGCTTAATGTTATACTACCCTCTTTGTAAAAATCCCGGTGTTCCAGAATATTCTTCGCTAGAATCGAACATTAATAAAGCTGAACCCGTTAGTAGAGCTTGAATAATTTTGCATATACTAAGGTCTGTGAAGACGGTGGCTTGTGAATTGTTGATTAATATCGTTTTGATTATTTGATTTTTGTTGCGAGGTTTATTGCAGTTTATTTCTCGACTCGTTTATTTGTATTTGACTTCAGAAAATAATGGACTGTGGCTTTTTTAGTTACGTTTTGAAAATCATGTTTATTATTGATTTTTATTAAAATCCCTATTTGGCCAGCAGCCTATTTTCATTAAACCTTTGCTGTATATTTAACTGTCGACTGGCCCGTTGGTCTAGTGGTTAGTGACCCTGACTGCTATGACCGGGGGTCGTGGGTTCGATTCCCACCTAGGACAAATGTTTGTGTGATAAGCATGATCATTTGTTCTGTGTCTGGATGTAACTTATCTATAAATAAATATATAAGTATGTTTCTCAGTTGTCTAGTACCCATAACAAAAGCTCTGCTTAGCTTGGGTGTAGATCGCGTTGTGTGATAGCTGTTGAATATTATTATTATTAATTAGTCAATCAAATCACCTGCAGTCTACTGCCGGAATAGGCATCTATCAAAATGCTCCACAACATTATGACAGCTTCCGTCCAATCTGAGTCAACAATGATTTTAAGGTTGTCGGTTCATAATACGGTGTCTCACATTTCCACGTTAATAGTACCCTTAGCACGAGTTTTCAGTGTTTGAGACGTAAAGTAAACTGTAACTTTGACAATTTCAAATTGATAATTTTCATGAAAAAAATTAGTTCCTTCTTCGCACACCAGAGGCGCTGTTCCATTTTTTCACACAAGAAACGCTGTAAATACTGGAAAGATGCTGTAAAGTAAAAGAGTGAAAAATCATGCTAGAGGTACAGATAATTATGTAGCTTGAAACCTAAAGGAAAAAGTAGTATATTTTTATTCAGGACATCACTGTGAAAACATGAAATTCATATAGAAAAGTATCTAGCGGTTCTAATGTCGCAGGTGTCCTTAGGCTATGGTGTTTGTTTTCCATCAGGTGGACCATTTTTGTCATGCCTTAAAGGTAAAAAAAAAATAGACCCAGGTTCCTAGCTAGGCAAAAGCAAAGACACATTACTTCCAGAAGACCTAAAAGATTTAGGTCTCAAAGATCTTTCCAGCACCACATCAGCAATAAGTCCTATTTAAGGTTACCATTGAAAGGCGCATTCAGTTTAATACATCGTACTGTAATGTGCCATACATCACCAGACGATATATTTCACTTGCACGTCGACATAACCGGACGATGCTGCGTAACGGCTTGCCCACACGGCGGCGGCGGTTGAGTTTGGAGATTTTTAAAGATTTATTCTGAAATTTGATTCTGGTCGCTGTTATTCAATGCTAGGGGGTTGGTGATAACTTCATAACTCTATAGTTTTCATCCCGATTTTAAGTTTCCGGATTTAAGTTTCAGGATAATTTTTGCGTTGTATCTATGCTACCAATATGAGAAAGCTAAGCTTTGTAGCTTCATAAGTATGTAGCGGCGCGATAAAGATGTACCGTGAAGATGGCTGGCGACTCAAGGTGGCTGTGTTATGTAAATGTGCAGCTTCAGCTATGCGATGTATCATCATCATCAGCCTGTAATGTTCCCACTGCTGGGACACAGGCCTCCTTTTTGTGAGAGGGATGCATGACCAAGCCTAAATAGCTACAACACAGCAGCCATAACTTAAATCGACAACAGTTAAGTGGAAAAGCACCCATAAGCTAACCTGATGGTATGTTACCCAGGAAACGCTTAGTTTTCTTTGCTCGTCAATTTACTCGTCAATTGCAATATAACGTTGGTTAAGTCGGAAATATATAAGGGAGTACATACAACACATTAAGCTAATTAAAAGATCATCGACGCACATCAAGTGGGTTTCTATTTTCTGGCAAAACAATAAACTGGAATTATATTCTTAAAACATTTTATTAGTTTTTAGGGTTCCGTCAAACGGGATCCTATTACTGACTTCGTTGTCCGTACGTCCGTCTGCAACCAGGCTGTATCTCATAATCCATGATAGTTAGGTAGGTGAAATGTTCACAGATGATGTATTACTATTGCCGCTATAACAACAAACGCTAAAAATAAGAATAAAATAAATATTTTCATAAATAATGGTACGGGACCCTTCGCGCGCGAGTCCTACTCGCACTTGGTCGGTTTTTAAGTATAATTTCTCAGCAGCAGATACAACTTAGCCTAAAACCTCTCACATAAGTACTACAAAATATCGTTCATAAAAGCCAGGCGTAAACTTTGTACAAATTAGATCAAAACTGAGCTGGAAACGCGACAACGTGTCCTAATTTCGCGATGAAATTAATACCGTGTGAGCTCGGCTTAACAAAGTGTAGCGATGGCATTTACCAAGAAAATTGTATCATTACTGTAACACAACACCAGAGTGGTTTACAGTTCCCTCTGGTATTGCCTCTATATATCAACTGGATGTGTTCAAGAGATATCACTTTAGGTTGACAAGTTATAGGCGGTAGCGAGGGGTTAGAAAAATAATAATCATCATGTCAGCCATAGGACGTCCACTGATGAACATAGGCCTCCTCCTTAGATCTCCACATATACCGGTTGGAAGCGACCTGCATCCAGAGTCTTCCGGCGACTTTTAAAAGTTTGCCTGTTCACCTAAATAATCATTCATTATTATTAATTCTTATTTAACCTGGCTATTTAAGAAAAAACTCATCAATAGAAATGAATTCAAACATCCATAACAAATTACATTATCAGTGAGTTACAAAGGCCATTATTTTATTTTCAAAGTGCTACAATAATAAATAAATAATTAAATAGTTTCCAGCCAACGTCATTAGCTATTTTTCCATTTTTTCTTTCACGGAGTGAAATAGGAATATTGCTAAGTAAATAGCCGTTTTAGGCCCGGTGACCCCTACAACCCAGTAATGGTCGTTTTAGGCCAGTTGACCTCAACAACCAAGTAATTGGGTAATACGATACCTCTTGGTAAGACTGGTTGGTTTATCGAATAAATACTCGACCACATTCAAATTCTCTTAATCCGATTTATCATAAATAATTTCCTATTGAAATTCATAATAAACAATGACAATGCTTCCACTAGTTATGTATTTCGGTCATAAAATACCAACGCACATGTTGAATGTGACCTATTTATTTGACTAACACCTACACACGCTAAATATTTTGATGACTATTTCAGAACAATACCTAACTGCCGTCTGTGACTCACGGTTAACATCTGCACTTGTATCAAATATATGTCTATGAATATGAAATTATATGTTTGAATCACCAACTAATATGTTATATAACCACTTTTTTTTTTTACGTGGTAAAATCGTGGCAGGGCGGGAGGCACTGTCAAACTCGTACTGCCTAAAATCTACGGTATCCTTCAATATCCCTTTACGTTACAGGGTAACGTTAATTCGATAAGTCCCGCGACCTGGGTATAATATGTTTACCATAAAGAACAATGAAAGACACGGAGTTTGAGTTTTAATTATAATGCAAATATTGATTTCCAATCAAGCGCCACGGCCTTAATAGGTGGGGTTTTGGACGAACTTTGAACTTTTGGATTTTCCAGTGGTAAAGAAACAAACAAAAATGATGAACACAACAGTATAAAATCCATCTGTTCCTTTTGGTTTGAGGTTCACGGTTACCTTTGCAAACGTTACCGGTCTTTTGTTACTTCGTCAAACAAGACTGTAGCAATTGAATCTGTCATGTATAGCGAAAGGTCACACACTCATCACAAAATCTCAAAAACTACAAGAACTAGGAGTTTCTTTTCTTAGGGCTTCTTTTTCGGAAAGAAACTCCTAGTTCACTGCGACGGGATTTTGCAAAATTCGACCCAAAGAGGAGTTATTTTTGGGGTTGATAGTTTGTAAAAAACTTTACTACTTTTTTTAATTTAGATTTTCGAAAATTGTGCCTTAAATAATGACCGGGAGTTGAAATTCACAGAAGAAACGCTCGAAATTCGCACTCGTTTGCTTGGGGAGCGTATGGCTAGTTGAATATAATCAGTAATTTTCGTTAATACAATTAATTGTCACCCGCTATATCTTATGTATGAGACCAACCCCCTAAGATCCTTGAAACTATTCAACTATTCCAACTGTCAGACGGCGGTCTGTCGCAGACGATATATCTGCAAAATATCCGTTTCAATCTACAGCAACGATTGTGGTGTCATATACAGTCGTCATATCACTTGTAAATGAAAGGATATTGGGAAAAAGTGGGCCCACCTCTCAATAGGAATAAGATACATAATGAATGAATAGGTATTTTTATGCTGAATAAAACTTAGTATTACGACTAAGATCAAAAGTCTGTACTTTCGGAGTTATCTATAAAAATTAAAAATCAGGGTACGGTCGTAAGACTCTCCTATAGCCTAAATCGCTAAACGTAAAAACATGTTTTTTTTTACAATAATTACAGTTTATTATGTAAGTGGCCACTAAGAAGGGATTTTGCGAAAATCTTCCTTCCTGGGTTGAAAGGGGGTGAAAACCTTTGTATGCAAAATCTTATTCCTTGGGTTTATAAACTTGAAACTTAGCATGAATACGAAGATAAGTAAATGAAAATGATTGGCGTCATTAGTTTTTTAAAACTACCCTCCATTGGTGATTTAGATGGTGTTAAAGTTTGTATAGGACATTGATAATGCATGAGCCCATGAATTTGAAACTCAGTATATAAAAAGACGATAAAAAATAATTAAATACGTATTTTAGGATTTTCCGAAAATCGCCCCCCAAGTTGGTGAAAAGGAGTAATAAGGTTTTAACGGAAGGATTTTACTGCTTGCTTCGATGAGCTCAAAACTTGGCATACATTATCTCTTAATCAATTAAACGATGCGTATTTATCTATTTTTAAAAAGCCGACCCCTAGTAGTGTGAAAATCGCAAAACTCTTTTTCTTTTAGTAATTGATTAAGGTTATTTTAATTAATTTTTCCTTGAAGGGTTGTTAGTGGGTTAACAAACTTAATCTTTTTAAACCCAAATTCAAATGAAGTGACACGGTACGTATTTAGATTTTCCAAAAGTATCCCATAAAGAGTGTTGCCGGAAGTTAAAATTCACGAATGTGAAGTTCGAAATACGCACGGACGAAGTTGCGGGCGGAGTGCTAGTACACACGGCTACACATCAAGCTATGCAAAACCTGTATTAGCTGACCGTTCATTGTATGTGAAATTCGCAAGAAGCGAGACCAAGACAAACTGGTTTTATAAATTATCCCGATCTAAGCAATTAATGATCGTAGTTTAATTCATAATGAGATAAACATTACCCGGACGCATGACGCTCCACCCAAGGTGGGTTGGGAGGACACACTTGATATATTATGTTCTCGGGAATGTTCTCCTATCTGAGAATATAAGAGAACTTAAAACCGGAAATGTATTCTTTACACAACACCTAAGTTATTCCAACTATCTTAACTTTGAATGTTGACAATGAAATTAAATAGTGTAACAATTAACTTGTATTAAAAAAAAAAAACTAAAACAAAGTACACTGCATAGCGATTTGCGAAAAAAAAAACGAGCTTACCCTAGAGCCAGCAGCCGCTTATGATGAATAACATGGGGTGGATTGTTAGTAAGTAGGAGTCGTACAGTCCCTTCTGCTCCACACAGGGCGGGAGGACTCGTTTAATGTAATTATCACGCCAATCGAGTTTTCTTCTAAAAATAATTATTATTATTATTATTCCATTTATTTCAGGCATCAGTGGCCCATATAAAATATAATACAAAAATAAAAATAAACAATATACTAATAAATATTAAAACAAAACAATAACTTAGAACTATTGCACACGAAGTGACGGTGTCGTGTTACACGGTGCGGTGTCGCACATAATATATGCAGCCAGGACACTGCAAGTATGAGTGACTCAGAGACTCAAACGTCTTTACCGACTAGGCGCCACATCTGTACTTTTTATAATTTCGTATTAATCCCGGCACGGCACAGCTTGTCTCCGCTCCGCTCCAGTGGAACCGCAGCCTTAGTCATTCAGTTCGTACACTAACAATATCAACATTCTAAATTCAAATCACTTTCACTCTAAACAAGGATGTTCACGAAGAATATTAGCCCTTTTTAATTAAATGTGAAACAAATAAAATGTTAGACGAGACAACTTTAAGACCTCATATTTCGGAAAGTACTAACGTTAGACCATATGTTTGTTAGCAAGTAATGTTCCCCTTGAAGAGCCCTATCCAACGGTATATAACATGTTACTATTGAAGGGTGGGCTATCATACATCTGTACTTTTTATAATTTCGTATTAATCCCGGCACGGCACAGCTTGTCTCCGTTCCGCTCCAGTGGAACCGCAGCCTTAGTCATTCAGCTCGTACACTAACAATATCAACATTCTAAATTCAAATCACTTTCACTCTAAACAAGGATGTTCACGAAGAATATAGCCCTTTTTAATTAAATGTGATACAAATAAAATGTTAGACGAGATAACTTTAAGACCTCATATCTCCGAAAGTACTAACGTTAGACCATATGTTTATTAGCAAGTAATGTTCCCCTTAAAGAGCCCTATCCAACGGTATATAACATGTTACTATTGAAGGGTGGGCCCAAATCCCATACATCGATTTCCCAATGTCCTTTGGTGGGTTTATGTATGTATGATGGTGGAGAGAATTTGTAGCCCTGTGCAGCCCCGAGCCCCTTCCAAGATTTGATCCTGATACCCATTGCACGAAAGGCAAGCAGGTTGCTAACCAGACTGGCTGGTTCTCTCCCCGAGCCCCTTACCAGCCGAAGCCAGCCAGGCGCATTACTTTGTGTTATTCATTTTATCAACTTTTCTCAAAATGGTGCCTTCACCATTTCACCAAAACATCGTGAGGAAACCGGCATGATGAACCAAAAATTGAAAAAAATGGCGGCATCTACCAACCTGCACTGGATCCGTGGTGTATTATGACCCAGTCCCACTCACGGAGAGGAGGTTTGTGTCCCAGCAGTGGAAACATTTTTAGGCTGCTGATGATACAGTCGTCATATCAAGCTGCAAGCAGTTACTGATATACAGGATTTTTTTTAATGGTGAAATAATCAACTGAGTCCTCTCGCGCTGCGTGGAGCGGGACTGTCAGAGTCGTAATGGCTAAAATTCGTGTTTCTTCAATAGCCCTTTTCTTTCAAGAGTCACGGTTTGCTGATAGAACCTTTCCGTGACCCCAGCGTGTGCTGGCCTATTAGTTAATATTTTTATCGTAATAGAAATTAGGTTTACTAATTTCTCACTACTAAACTACTGAACCGATGCTGAAATTCTGCATTTATACGTCGTCGGGTATACAGAGACGGACATAATGGTATCATCTCGATAAAAAGCACTGTGCCCGAGAAAAACAACAATTCCATTCATATGAAATTAGATCAGAACTGATTGTCAAATTCTAAGTTAAAGCCATCACATCTGTAGGCAAAAGCTTAATTACTTAGTTATAAGCCCAAAATTTAATTTAATTCATAAATCCCAGAGACGGACATAATGGTATCATCCCGATAAAGAGCACTGTTCCCAAGAAAAAAAAACAATTCCATTCATATGAAATTAGATCAGATCTGATTGTCAAATTCTAAGTTAAAGCCATCACATCTGTAGGCAAAAGCTTAATTAGTTATAAGCCCAAAATTTAATTTAATTCATAAATCCTCTTTGTTTATGAAAACGTCTTTGTCATTTGACCTTTGTCTATTATTATGCCTTTATTTGACCCAGACCTTAGACATAAATATAAAATCTATAAGTTATTTCTTTAATAACTGAATAAATGAACATTGGCTTAATTTACGTCGACATTTTGGAGGCAAGATTATGTTAGTATCATCTATCTATCTATCTATCTATACATATAATAAAACTGTAGAAAAGTTATTTTTGTACATTAAAAAAAAACTCAAAAAATTTAGCCAGGGTATTAAAGGACAACCAATAGAACCCATTTCTAGCATTTTTAGAATTTTTGTCTGTTTGTCTGTTTGTCTGTTTGTCTGTTTGTCTGTTTGTATGTTTATTTGTCCAGGTATCACGTAAAATGTACGAAATTTATGTAGATAACTTTTATACACAACGATTAAGCGTAACTTGGAGAGGAATTTAGTTTTTGTTTCATTGGAATCGGTTCAGTCTATCAAAAGTTATTCGATTATAAAGTGTTTCAGAAGTAAAATTACGGTCAGTTCACACCAAGACGCGTAGTTCATAGCGCGATCTAGCTTCGATTCTGCTACATATTCAAATAAAAATTCATCTAATGATTATGATAGGATGGGATAGGATAGGATAGGATGGGATAGAATAGGATAGGATGGGATAGGATGGGATAGGATGGGATAGAATGGGATAGGATGGGATAGGACGCGACAGGACGGGACAGGACGGACAGGACGGGATAGGACGGGATAGGATGGGACAGGACGGGACAGGACGGGACAGAACGGGACAGGACAGGATAGGACGGGACAGGACGGGACAGAATGGGAGAGGACGGGACAGGGCGGGACAGGACGGGACAGGACGGACAGGACGGGACAGCTCGGGACAGGACGGGACTGGACGGGACAGGACGGGACAGTACGGGACAGGACGAGACAGGACGGAACAGGACGGGATAAGATGGGATAAGATGGGATAAGATGGGATAAGATGGGATAAGATGGGATAAGATGGGATAAGATGGGATAAGATGGGATAAGATGGGATAAGATGGGATAAGATGGGATAAGATGGGATAAGATGGGATAAGATGGGATAAGATGGGATAAGATGGGATAAGATGGGATAAGATGGGATAAGATGGGATAAGATGGGATAAGATGGGATAAGATGGGATAAGATGGGATACGATGGGATACGGTGGGATTTTGGAGGGAGACCTTTTTACCCGACGCTTCGCACAAAAAAATACATTGGTAATTTCCGACATCCACGCGAACGAAGTCGCGGGCACAGCTAGTTTTATTAATAAAGATAATATAATTATATTTAGGAGACAAACAGATTATTCATTTATTACTGAACATCATACTAATTATTGTAAATCAGCTTGTGCCCGCGGCTTGGCTTGCGTTAATTTATTTCTATTATCATAAAAAATGTTGAATTATCTTGATGTGAGGATGAAAAAAAAGAAAGGTTCAATTTTATTTGACGTTTTTTCATGTTGCACACAGAATATTAAAAAAAATAGTAAGGAATAAAAAGGATTTAGAAAAATAAATAAAAAAGTACATAGTGCTGTGCTGTGTGCTTCATGGCTGCGCCGAAAAATTATATTTCAGCATTTATGTGAGCCAGAGTGAAGCTGTCTGACGCTGGTCTTCCAATGAACCTTTGTAGATGAGTATTGCTGTCGGAACAAGAAACATAAACAATTATAAAATGAATGAAAAACACATAGTTTATAACCTGGATTAACATACAAGATACTTTCTATCTCGGTATTATACTTTCCCATGGGTTAAGGGTGCTGGCAACATCAAGTAATAACCGTCTACAAAACATTTTATTTAATATTTCACATATAACCTATAAAAAAATCACAGGGTAACCTGACGAATTCATCCGATTACAAAAACAGACTTGCTCCAAAAAGATGGTGAGATATAATAAACACACTGTATACACATTGCTCGTACACACTAAAAATGTACGCGAAATTACACGCGAGCTCTGATTTAAAAATTTCCTGACAAAAATGTCTCCCCTATGCCGTATATTTCTCGACAGCCAACATCCTCCGTCTGTGGTATTCAAATATTTACGTTTTGCTTGAAGTTAAAGTGATCCACTGTTGAGAAGGATGATGAACTGTTTTGATTTTTCTTCTGTGAAATGCACCCGTTAGCCGTCTACTGCTCAACATAAGGGGTCTCCAATATTTTGGTTGAAAGCGGCTTGCACCTTGTACAGACGTCTGACGCTATGCTTGCGGGTGAGTGGTCTCCATTCGAGAACCGACATGTCGACACTGTTATTTGTTGTATGCAGTTATGACAAATATTCCGTTTGAAGATTTAATATGTAGGGCTGTATTAATTATTGGAAAAATTGGATCTCAGAGAATTTGGTTTATAAAAACTATAAATAAAGAATTTCCTACGTAATTAACTAAAGAGAGATTATAATACTAAAAATATTGTTAAATAAATAGGCACTGATACTGCTCCTATAGAGCTAAAATATGAAATAAGTTAGTTAGCCAACTTATTTTTTGAAATATCACGACACATATATAAATTTTTTAAAGTCTGCCAATTCCTTTCATCTAAAAAGGAAATATCTAAAATAGTGCCAAGTTTCCATGGCACAGTCTTAATGGGAAGATGAGTTATTGCACTAGGAAATAGGTCTTAAGACGGTTCTCGGAATGGACACTTAAATGTAGTGTCAGATATAAATGTTGTGAATTTACTGTGATGTATAGTAACTGTTTTGGTGCTTCTAAATTGTAGAATATAGTACCGTTCCAGCTGAGTCTTGGCCAATTTAAACGGCATCTATCCATAGATAATTAAAAAATAAACGAATGAGTGCACTCACAAGTACACTATTTGATGTTTTGCTCTCTTTCAGGTAAGGCAGGACGGTAATCGAATTCGACCGAAGAAACTTCAGATGCAAGACCAACTTCTAAACGCACTTTCCAAACTACGGGGGTATCATACCAACTAACTTTTTACATCCTTAAAATTACGTTCTCTCTGCTCTTGGACTGAATGTAGTCCATAAACAAAGACAAGCCGAAGATGGAGCGAGCTTACCCAGAAGGAACAAGAACTCCTGCGTACCGATGGATCACTGTAAAAAAAGATTCAGGTATTGAACTTTTACAAGATGGCGGTGGTCGCTAGCAACACCGCCCTGATAGGGCCTACCACCAGGAGTGTGGTAGATCAGAAGTCAACGCATGTAACAAGTAGCCATGCTCAACAATCGAGTACGTGGCTTTATGTTAACGGTGTACTTCAAAGGCAAGATTCTCCAAGAAAACTTCACATATAAAACAACCGTGTGTCACCCAAAACCAAGAGCACAGATACACACATTAGGTTGAAGCCCGCAATCTGCTGCCGGCATCGAGAATCTGTTAAGGATACGATCACTCGATACGATGGCGTTTAGGAAACGCCCCTTTCTGATACTCCGCGAAACGGAACGTGTCGTAAATCGAATCGAAATTGGAATCGAGATTACGATGGGAGGTACTCGATTTTTTGTGAATCGATTTAAATTTGAAGCTTTGAGTTGTATTTACTGGTTTTTACGAGCAATTTTCGGGTAATGATATGATTATTATCGGTTTGGGATTTGCTTTCCTGAGGATGATGACGTGGCGTGTAATTTTGTTGACATACCCACTCATTCTTAATGAGGTACTTACATCGGTTTTTCCGCCAGGGAAATCAAAAAATGTTCGTTTTCTGACTATTTATCTTTCTTTCTTTGAATAATTGAAGTAGAACAACTGTAAATGAATAAATAATAGTTGTAGACACAATAAGCAGTGTCTGACGTGTGTGTTCAGGTATTACAAAGAGACAAGTGTGATAACACGACTAAATAATGAAAATCGATGCCCAAGAGTTGGTTAGGTGCTCTTGAAACTAGTGCGTAATGTAATACGGCAATTTATTCAATCTGACTGTGATTTAACCAACAGATGTAACCTCTTTATAATATTAAGTATGTTTGATTAACTACTTAATTTTTGACAATTTGCTTAGTAATAACTCTGACCTTTAAAGTTAAACATTCGCGAATCCTTTTAACTTTCATTAAATACAATCATCAATTACAAGATTTACACCCCAATTTAATAAAGACAAATTGACTTTTAAACTAGAAAGTCAAAGTTTACAAAACTTTCCAAAATTCCAACTACGCTACGTAATGAATTATTTTATCAATTTATCTTAAAAATAAAGTTTACAAACAAAGTTCTGTTAGTGTCCATCGTATCTGCACAGACTTCTAAAACTAAGTCTAGACTCAATTTTTTTAAATAAATTATGAATTCTTATAGTATTTGAAATGAAAATGACTATTCTGATAACCAGTCTCTAGGTTATTTTGGACCTTAGATCTTTTAGGGGTGTCAAAGTCAAAGTCAAAGTCAAATGTTTTTATTTTTATTTCACATAGGCCCATCAGGGCACTTATAAAACGTCGACAAAAACGTGCTCGGTTCGGGTTGGTCGATTCCATGAAGAAGAACCGGCAAGAAACTCCATGGTTACTCTGGTAGCATCCACCCACCTTCCATCCACCTTCTAAGGGTCCACCTTGAGCAAAGGCATTAAAGTCAACCTAGTGGTCTCTCTGACCTCACCAGGACCGCTTGATAAGTCACCACCAACATATCGGTGTCCGATGCCAAATCTTTCATTAGTTCCACCTCACCCAGGTCGGGAAAGTCATTTTTGATAATTTTTAACCGACTTCAAAAAAAGGAGGAGGTTCTCAATTCAGTCGGTATGTTTTTTTTTTTTTTATTTTTTTTTTTATGTATGTACATCGATTACTCCGAGGTTTCTAGTCCGATTAGTGTGATTCTTTTTTTGTTCGATGCAGGATACTTGCAGTGTGGTCCCATAAAAATTTCATCAAATTTGGTTCAGTACTTTTTATTTTGTGAGCATTTTTATTAATTTCGCCTACTTGGATGACATGATGATCTTTACTTTTTGCGTGTTTGTTACGCGATTACTTCGCCATTGTGGACCGATTTTGAAAATTGTTTTTTTTGTTGTATTAAGGATCGTTCACCTTAGGGAATATTGTAAGTTTCATCGAACTCTGTTCAGCATTTTTTGAGATAGGGAATTTTATTGGAACTTTCTTTTATGTACACAACATGGGCGATGTTAATACCGGTACTACGGATTACAAAATTCTAGTGCACATGTAAGAAAATGATGTATTTGCCAAGAATTTGGGTTGAATATTAAAACTAAAAAGAGTAAAATAAAAAACTTTTTTCAAAAAAAAATTAACCGCCTTCAAAAACAACCACGAAAGAAGTTATTTTGTAGGTTATTTTACCCTTTTTTGTGGTTGTTTTTGAAGGCGGTTAATTTTTTTTTGAAAAAAGTTTTCCTTCAAAAAAAACACCTTTTATGGAGGCTTTAATTTAAAATAACTTTGATAAACTTAGTGGTAACACAGTGATAGGAAACATATAAACCTATACTGATGATTCTAAAAAAATAAAGGACTTAAGTACACGGTTCTAATGAAACAAAAACTAGAGACCTCCTTGTTCAAAAACAAAATCATTTATCGAACAAAAAAACATAAAGCGTGTTTCCTAACCAAACTGGAAACAAATAACCCTAAAATTAATAAGACAACACCAACAAACGACATGCAGAATTAATACTATCATCAATTCATAATACAAGTTCAGAACTTTCAAAACACGTCACGTCAC